>OX384029.1:36860651-37460651 GCA_947534325.1 Agonum fuliginosum | reverse complement strand
ACGGGTGACGTTTCACGGGTCTAGGTTTCACTGGTAAGTTTCACGGGTCAAGGTTTCACGGGTAAGTTTCACGGGTAAGTTTCACGGGTAAGTTTCACGGGTATGTTTCACGGGTGACGTTTCACGGGTCTAGGTTTCACTGGTAAGTTTTACGGGTCAAGGTTTTACGGGTAAGTTTCACGGGTCTAGGTTTCACTGGTAAGTTTCACGGGTCAAGGTTTCACGGGTAAGTTTCACGGGTTTGTTTCACGGGTGACGTTTCACGGGTCTAGGTTTCACTGGAAAGTTTCACGGGTCAAGGTTTCACGGGTAAGTTTCACGGGTATGTTTCACGGGTGACGTTTCACGGGTCTAGGTTTCACTGGTAAGTTTCACGGGTCAAGGTTTCACGGGTAAGTTTTACGGGTAAGTTTCACGGGTGACGTTTCACGGGTGACGTTTCACGGGTCTAGGTTTCACTGGTAAGTTTCACGGGTCAAGGTTTCACGGGTAAGTTTCACGGGTAAGTTTCACGGGTATGTTTCACGGGTGACGTTTCACGGGTCTAGGTTTCACTGGAAAGTTTCACGGGTCAAGGTTTCACGGGTAAGTTTCAAGGGTAAGTTTCACGGGTAAGTTTTACGGGTATGTTTTACAGGTGACGTTTCACGGGTCTAGGTTTCACTGGTAAGTTTCACGGGTCAAGGTTTCACGGGTAAGTTTCACGGGTAAGTTTCACGGGTAAGTTTCACGGGTATGTTTCATGGGTGATGTTTCACGGGTCTAGGTTTCACTGGTAAGTTTCGCGGGTCAAGGTTTCACGGGTAAGTTTCACGGGTAAGTTTCACGGGTATGTTTCACGGGTGACGTTTCACGGGTCTAGGTTTTACTGGAAAGTTTCACGGGTCAAGGTTTCACGGGTAAGTTTCACGGGTAAGTTTTACGGGTATGTTTCACAGGTGACGTTTCACGGGTCTAGGTTTCACTGGTAAGTTTCACGGGTCAAGGTTTCACGGGTAAGTTTCACGGGTAAGTTTCACGGGTATGATTCATGGGTGATGTTTCACGGGTCTAGGTTTCACTGGTAAGTTTCACGGGTCAAGGTTTCACGGGTAAGTTTCACGGGTAAGTTTTACGGGTATGTTTTACAGGTGACTTTTCACGGGTCTAGGTTTCACTGGTAAGTTTCACGGGTCAAGGTTTCACGGGTAAGTTTCACGGGTAAGTTTCACGGGTATGTTTCACGGGTGACGTTTCACGGGTCTAGGTTTCACTGGTAAGTTTCACGGGTCAAGGTTTCACGGGTAAGTTTCACGGGTAAGTTTCACGGGTATGTTTCACGGGTGACGTTTCACGGGTCTAGGTTTCACTGGTAAGTTTCACGGGTCAAGGTTTCACGGGTAAGTTTCACGGGTAAGTTTCACGGGTATGTTTCACGGGTGACGTTTCACGGGTCTAGGTTTCACTGGTAAGTTTCACGGGTCAAGGTTTCACGGGTAAGTTTCACGGGTAAGTTTCACGGGTAAGTTTCACGGGTGACGTTTCACGGGTCTATTTTTCACTGGTAAGTTTCACGGGTCAAGGTTTCACGGGTAAGTTTCACGTGTAAGTTTCACGGGTGACGTTTCACGGGTCTAGGTTTCACTGGTAAGTTTCACGGGTCAAGGTTTCACGGGTAAGTTTCACGGGTAAGTTTCACGGGTAAGTTTCACGGGTAAGTTTCACGGGTGACGTTTCACGGGTCTAGGTTTCACTGGTAAGTTTCACGGGTCAAGGTTTCACGGGTAAGTTTCACGGGTAAGTTTCACGGGTAAGTTTCACGGGTAAGTTTCATGGGTGACGTTTCACGGGTCTAGGTTTCACTGGTAAGTTTCACGGGTCAAGGTTTCACGGGTAAGTTTCACGGGTGACGTTTCACGGGTCTAGGTTTCACTGGTAAGTTTCACGGGTCAAGGTTTCACGGGTAAGTTTCACGGGTATGTTTCACGGGTGACGTTTCACGGGTCTAGGTTTCACTGGAAAGTTTCACGGGTCAAGGTTTCACGGGTAAGTTTCAAGGGTAAGTTTCACGGGTAAGTTTCACGGGCAAGTTTCACGGGTAAGTTTCACGGGTGACGTTTCACGGGTCTAGGTTTCACTGGTAAGTTTCACGGGTCAAGGTTTCACGGGTAAGTTTCACGGGTAAGTTTCACGGGTAAGTTTCACGGGTAAGTTTCATGGGTGACGTTTCACGGGTCTAGGTTTCACTGGTAAGTTTCACGGGTCAAGGTTTCACGGGTAAGTTTCACGGGTAAGTTTCACGGGTGACGTTTCACGGGTCTAGGTTTCACTGGTAAGTTTCACGGGTCAAGGTTTCACGGGTAAGTTTCACGGGTATGTTTCACGGGTGACGTTTCACGGGTCTAGGTTTCACTGGTAAGTTTCACGGGTCAAGGTTTTACGGGTAAATTTCACGGGTAAGTTTCACGGGTATGTTTCACGGGTGACGTTTCACGGGTCTAGGTTTCACTGGTAAGTTTCACGAGTCAAGGTTTTACGGGTAAGTTTCACGGGTAAGTTTTACGGGTAAGTTTCACGGGTGACGTTTCACGGGTCTAGGTTTCACTGGTAAGTTTCACGGGTCAAGGTTTCACGGGTAAGTTTCACGGGTGACGTTTCACGGGTCTATTTTTCACTGGTAAGTTTCACGGGTCAAGGTTTCACGGGTAAGTTTCACGTGTAAGTTTCACGGGTAAGTTTCACGGGTGACGTTTCACGGGTGACGTTTCACGGGTATGTTTCACGGGTAAGTTTCACGGGTATGTTTCACGGGTGACGTTTCACGGGTCTAGGTTTCACTGGTAAGTTTCACGGGTCAAGGTTTTACGGGTAAATTTCACGGGTAAGTTTCACGGGTATGTTTCACGGGTGACGTTTCACGGGTCTAGGTTTCACTGGTAAGTTTCACGAGTCAAGGTTTTACGGGTAAGTTTCACGGGTAAGTTTTACGGGTAAGTTTCACGGGTGACGTTTCACGGGTCTAGGTTTCACTGGTAAGTTTCACGGGTCAAGGTTTCACGGGTAAGTTTCACGGGTGACGTTTCACGGGTCTATTTTTCACTGGTAAGTTTCACGGGTCAAGGTTTCACGGGTAAGTTTCACGTGTAAGTTTCACGGGTAAGTTTCACGGGTGACGTTTCACGGGTGACGTTTCACGGGTATGTTTCACGGGTGACGTTTCACGGGTCTAGGTTTCACTGGTAAGTTTCACGGGTCAAGGTTTTACGGGTAAGTTTCACGGGTCTAGATTTCACTGGTAAGTTTCACGGGTCAAGGTTTCACGGGTAAGTTTCACGGGTAAGTTTCACGGGTCAAGGTTTCACGGGTAAGTTTCACGGGTAAGTTTCACGGGTGACGTTTCACGGGTCTAGGTTTCACTGGTAAGTTTCACGGGTCAAGGTTTCAAGGGTAAGTTTTACGGGTAAGTTTCACGGGTATGTTTCACGGGTGACGTTTCACGGGTCTAGGTTTCACTGGAAAGTTTCACGGGTCAAGGTTTCACGGGTAAGTTTCACGGGTAAGTTTTACGGGTATGTTTCGCGGGTGACGTTTCACGGGTCTAGGTTTCACTGGTAAGTTTCACGGGTCAAGGTTTCACGGGTAAGTTTCACGGGTAAGTTTCACGGGTGACGTTTCACGGGTCTATTTTTCACTGGTAAGTTTCACGGGTCAAGGTTTCACGGGTAAGTTTCACGTGTAAGTTTCACGGGTAAGTTTCACGGGTGACGTTTCACGGGTATGTTTCACGGGTGACGTTTCACGGGTCTAGGTTTCACTAGTAAGTTTCACGGGTCAAGGTTTCACGGGTAAGTTTCACGGGTAAGTTTCACGGGTGACGTTTCACGGGTCTAGGTTTCACTGGTAAGTTTCACGGGTCAAGGTTTCAAGGGTAAGTTTTACGGGTAAGTTTCACGGGTATGTTTCACGGGTGACGTTTCACGGGTCTAGGTTTCACTGGAAAGTTTCACGGGTCAAGGTTTCACGGGTAAGTTTCATGGGTAAGTTTTACGGGTATGTTTTACAGGTGACGTTTCACGGGTCTAGGTTTCACTGGTAAGTTTCACGGGTCAAGGTTTCTCGGGTAAGTTTCACGGGTAAGTTTCACGGGTATGTTTCGCGGGTGACGTTTTACGGGTCTAGGTTTCACTGGTAAGTTTCACGGGTCAAGGTTTCACGGGTAAGTTTCACGGGTAAGTTTCACGGGTGACGTTTCACGGGTCTATTTTTCACTGGTAAGTTTCACGGGTCAAGGTTTCACGGGTAAGTTTCACGTGTAAGTTTCACGGGTAAGTTTCACGGGTGACGTTTCACGGGTATGTTTCACGGGTGACGTTTCACGGGTCTAGGTTTCACTGGTAAGTTTCACGGGTCAAGGTTTTACGGGTAAGTTTCACGGGTCTAGATTTCACTGGTAAGTTTCACGGGTCAAGGTTTCACGGGTAAGTTTCACGGGTAAGTTTCACGGGTTTGTTTCACGGGTGACGTTTCACGGGTCTAGGTTTCACTGGAAAGTTTCACGGGTCAAGGTTTCACGGGTAAGTTTCACGGGTAAGTTTCACGGGTATGTTTCACGGGTGACGTTTCACGGGTCTAGGTTTCACTGGTAAGTTTCACGGGTCAAGGTTTCACGGGTAAGTTTCACGGGTAAGTTTCACGGGTATGTTTCACGGGTGACGTTTCACGGGTCTAGGTTTCACTGGTAAGTTTCACGGGTCAAGGTTTCACGGGTAAGTTTCACGGGTAAGTTTCACGGGTAAGTTTCACGGGTATGTTTCACGGGTGACGTTTCACGGGTCTAGGTTTTACTGGTAAGTTTCACGGGTCAAGGTTTCACGGGTAAGTTTCACGGGTAAGTTTCACGGGTATGTTTCACGGGTATGTTTCACGGGTGACGTTTCACGGGTCTAGGTTTCACTGGTAAGTTTCACGGGTAAGTTTCACGGGTGACGTTTCACGGGTCTATTTTTCACTGGTAAGTTTCACGGGTCAAGGTTTCACGGGTAAGTTTCACGTGTAAGTTTCACGGGTAAGTTTCACGGGTGACGTTTCACGGGTCTAGGTTTCACTGGTAAGTTTCACGGGTCAAGGTTTCACGGGTAAGTTTCACGGGTAAGTTTCACGGGTGACGTTTCACGGGTCTAGGTTTCACTGGTACGTTTCACGGGTCAAGGTTTCACGGGTAAGTTTCACGGGTAAGTTTCACGGGTAAGTTTCACGGGTGACGTTTCACGGGTCTAGGTTTCACTGGTAAGTTTCACGGGTCAAGGTTTCACGGGTAAGTTTCACGGGTAAGTTTCACGGGTGACGTTTCACGGGTCTAGGTTTCACTGGTAAGTTTCACGGGTCAAGGTTTCACGGGTAAGTTTCACGGGTAAGTTTCACGGGTATGTTTCAAGGGTGACGTTTCACGGGTCTAGGTTTCACTGGTAAGTTTCACGGGTCAAGGTTTCACGGGTAAGTTTCACGGGTAAGTTTCACGGGTATGTTTCACGGGTGACGTTTCACGGGTCTTGGTTTAACTGGTAAGTTTCACGGGTCAAGGTTTCACGGGTAAGTTTCACGGGTAAGTTTCACGGGTATGTTTCACGGGTGACGTTTCACGGGTCTAGGTTTCACTGGTAAGTTTCACGGGTCAAGGTTTCACGGGTAAGTTTCACGGGTAAGTTTCACGGGTAAGTTTCACGGGTATGTTTCACGGGTGACGTTTCACGGGTCTAGGTTTCACTGGTAAGTTTAACGGGTCAAGGTTTTACGGGTAAGTTTCACGGGTCTAGGTTTCACTGGTAAGTTTCACGGGTCAAGGTTTCACGGGTAAGTTTCACGGGTTTGTTTCACGGGTGACGTTTCACGGGTCTAGGTTTCACTGGAAAGTTTCACGGGTCAAGGTTTCACGGGTAAGTTTCACGGGTATGTTTCACGGGTGACGTTTCACGGGTCTAGGTTTCACTGGTAAGTTTCACGGGTCAAGGTTTCACGGGTAAGTTTTACGGGTAAGTTTCACGGGTGACGTTTCACGGGTGACGTTTCACGGGTCTAGGTTTCACTGGTAAGTTTCACGGGTCAAGGTTTCACGGGTAAGTTTCACGGGTAAGTTTCACGGGTATGTTTCACGGGTGACGTTTCACGGGTCTAGGTTTCACTGGAAAGTTTCACGGGTCAAGGTTTCACGGGTAAGTTTCAAGGGTAAGTTTCACGGGTAAGTTTTACGGGTATGTTTTACAGGTGACGTTTCACGGGTCTAGGTTTCACTGGTAAGTTTCACGGGTCAAGGTTTCACGGGTAAGTTTCACGGGTAAGTTTCACGGGTAAGTTTCACGGGTATGTTTCATGGGTGATGTTTCACGGGTCTAGGTTTCACTGGTAAGTTTCGCGGGTCAAGGTTTCACGGGTAAGTTTCACGGGTAAGTTTCACGGGTATGTTTCACGGGTGACGTTTCACGGGTCTAGGTTTTACTGGAAAGTTTCACGGGTCAAGGTTTCACGGGTAAGTTTCACGGGTAAGTTTTACGGGTATGTTTCACAGGTGACGTTTCACGGGTCTAGGTTTCACTGGTAAGTTTCACGGGTCAAGGTTTCACGGGTAAGTTTCACGGGTAAGTTTCACGGGTATGATTCATGGGTGATGTTTCACGGGTCTAGGTTTCACTGGTAAGTTTCACGGGTCAAGGTTTCACGGGTAAGTTTCACGGGTAAGTTTTACGGGTATGTTTTACAGGTGACTTTTCACGGGTCTAGGTTTCACTGGTAAGTTTCACGGGTCAAGGTTTCACGGGTAAGTTTCACGGGTAAGTTTCACGGGTATGTTTCACGGGTGACGTTTCACGGGTCTAGGTTTCACTGGTAAGTTTCACGGGTCAAGGTTTCACGGGTAAGTTTCACGGGTAAGTTTCACGGGTATGTTTCACGGGTGACGTTTCACGGGTCTAGGTTTCACTGGTAAGTTTCACGGGTCAAGGTTTCACGGGTAAGTTTCACGGGTAAGTTTCACGGGTATGTTTCACGGGTGACGTTTCACGGGTCTAGGTTTCACTGGTAAGTTTCACGGGTCAAGGTTTCACGGGTAAGTTTCACGGGTAAGTTTCACGGGTAAGTTTCACGGGTGACGTTTCACGGGTCTATTTTTCACTGGTAAGTTTCACGGGTCAAGGTTTCACGGGTAAGTTTCACGTGTAAGTTTCACGGGTGACGTTTCACGGGTCTAGGTTTCACTGGTAAGTTTCACGGGTCAAGGTTTCACGGGTAAGTTTCACGGGTAAGTTTCACGGGTAAGTTTCACGGGTAAGTTTCACGGGTAAGTTTCACGGGTGACGTTTCACGGGTCTAGGTTTCACTGGTAAGTTTCACGGGTCAAGGTTTCACGGGTAAGTTTCACGGGTAAGTTTCACGGGTAAGTTTCACGGGTAAGTTTCATGGGTGACGTTTCACGGGTCTAGGTTTCACTGGTAAGTTTCACGGGTCAAGGTTTCACGGGTAAGTTTCACGGGTGACGTTTCACGGGTCTAGGTTTCACTGGTAAGTTTCACGGGTCAAGGTTTCACGGGTAAGTTTCACGGGTATGTTTCACGGGTGACGTTTCACGGGTCTAGGTTTCACTGGAAAGTTTCACGGGTCAAGGTTTCACGGGTAAGTTTCAAGGGTAAGTTTCACGGGTAAGTTTTACGGGTATGTTTTACAGGTGACATTTCACGGGTCTAGGTTTCACTGGTAAGTTTCACGGGTCAAGGTTTCACGGGTAAGTTTCACGGGTAAGTTTCACGGGTAAGTTTCACGGGTATGTTTCATTGGTGATGTTTCACGGGTATAGGTTTCACTGGTAAGTTTCGCGGGTCAAGGTTTCACGGGTAAGTTTCACGGGTAAGTTTCACGGGTATGTTTCACGGGTGACGTTTCACGGGTCTAGGTTTCACTGGTAAGTTTCACGGGTCAAGGTTTCACGGGTAAGTTTCACGGGTAAGTTTCACGGGTAAGTTTCACGGGTATGTTTCACGGGTGACGTTTCACGGGTCTAGGTTTCACTGGTAAGTTTCACGGGTCAAGGTTTCACGGGTAAGTTTCACGGGTAAGTTTCACGGGTATGTTTCACGGGTGACGTTTCACGGGTCTAGGTTTCACTGGTAAGTTTCACGGGTCAAGGTTTCACGGGTAAGTTTCACGGGTAAGTTTCACGGGTATGTTTCACGGGTGACGTTTCACGGGTCTAGGTTTCACTGGTAAGTTTCACGGGTCAAGGTTTTACGGGTAAATTTCACGGGTAAGTTTCACGGGTATGTTTCACGGGTGACGTTTCACGGGTCTAGGTTTCACTGGTTAGTTTCACGAGTCAAGGTTTCACGGGTAAGTTTCACGGGTAAGTTTTACGGGTAAGTTTCACGGGTGACGTTTTACGGGTGACGTTTCACGGGTCTAGGTTTCACTGGTAAGTTTCACGGGTCAAGGTTTCACGGGTAAGTTTCACGGGTAAGTTTCACGGGTATGTTTCACGGGTGACGTTTCACGGGTCTAGGTTTCACTGGTAAGTTTCACGGGTCAAGGTTTCACGGGTAAGTTTCACGGGTAAGTTTCACGGGTAAGTTTCACGGGTATGTTTCACGGGTGAAGTTTCACGGGTCTAGGTTTCACTGGTAAGTTTAACGGGTCAAGGTTTCACGGGTAAGTTTTACGAGTAAGTTTCACGGGTATGTTTTACGGGTATGTTTCACGGGTGACGTTTCACGGGTCTAGGTTTCACTGGTAAGTTTCACGGGTCAAGGTTTCACGGGTAAGTTTCACGGGTATGTTTCACGGGTGACGTTTCACGGGTCTAGGTTTCACTGGTAAGTTTCACGGGTCAAGGTTTCACGGGTAAGTTTCACGGGTAAGTTTCACGGGTATGTTTCACGGGTGACGTTTCACGGGTCTAGGTTTCACTGGTAAGTTTCACGGGTCAAGGTTTCACGGGTAAGTTTCACGGGTAAGTTTCACGGGTATGTTTCACGGGTGACGTTTCACGGGTCTAGGTTTCACTGGTAAGTTTCACGGGTCAAGGTTTTACGGGTAAGTTTCACGGGTAAGTTTCACGGGTATGTTTCACGGGTGACGTTTCACGGGTCTAGGTTTCACTGGTAAGTTTCACGAGTCAAGGATTCACGGGTAAGTTTCACGGGTAAGTTTTACGGGTAAGTTTCACGGGTGACGTTTCACGGGTCTAGGTTTCACTGGTAAGTTTCACGGGTCAAGGTTTCACGGGTAAGTTTCACGGGTAAGTTTCACGGGTGACGTTTCACGGGTCTAGGTTTCACTGGTAAGTTTCACGGGTCAAGGTTTCACGGGTAAGTTTCACGGGTAAATTTCACGGGTATGTTTCAAGGGTGACGTTTCACGGGTCTAGGTTTCACTGGTAAGTTTCACGGGTCAAGGTTTCACGGGTAAGTTTCACGGGTAAGTTTCACGGGTATGTTTCACGGGTGACGTTTCACGGGTCTAGGTTTCACTGGTAAGTTTCACGGGTCAAGGTTTTACGGGTAAGTTTCACGGGTCTAGGTTTCACTGGTAAGTTTCACGGGTCAAGGTTTCACGGGTAAGTTTCACGGGTAAGTTTCACGGGTTTGTTTCACGGGTGACGTTTCACGGGTCTAGGTTTCACTGGAAAGTTTCACGGGTCAAGGTTTCACGGGTAAGTTTCACGGGTAAGTTTCACGGGTATGTTTCACGGGTGACGTTTCACGGGTCTAGGTTTCACTGGTAAGTTTCACGGGTCAAGGTTTCACGGGTAAGTTTTACGGGTAAGTTTCACGGGTGACGTTTCACGGGTGACGTTTCACGGGTCTAGGTTTCACTGGTAAGTTTCACGGGTCAAGGTTTCAAGGGTAAGTTTCACGGGTAAGTTTCACGGGTATGTTTCACGGGTGACGTTTCACGGGTCTAGGTTTCACTGGAAAGTTTCACGGGTCAAGGTTTCACGGGTAAGTTTCAAGGGTAAGTTTCACGGGTAAGTTTTACGGGTATGTTTTACAGGTGACGTTTCACGGGTCTAGGTTTCACTGGTAAGTTTCACGGGTCAAGGTTTCACGGGTAAGTTTCACGGGTAAGTTTCACGGGTAAGTTTCACGGGTAAGTTTCATGGGTGACGTTTCACGGGTCTAGGTTTCACTGGTAAGTTTCACGGGTCAAGGTTTCACGGGTAAGTTTCACGGGTAAGTTTCACGGGTGACGTTTCACGGGTCTAGGTTTCACTGGTAAGTTTCACGGGTCAAGGTTTCACGGGTAAGTTTCACGGGTATGTTTCACGGGTGACGTTTCACGGGTCTAGGTTTCACTGGAAAGTTTCACGGGTCAAGGATTCACGGGTAAGTTTCAAGGGTAAGTTTCACGGGTAAGTTTTACGGGTAAGTTTTACGGGTATGTTTTACAGGTGACATTTCACGGGTCTAGGTTTCACTGGTAAGTTTCACGGATCAAGGTTTCACGGGTAAGTTTCACGGGTAAGTTTCACGGGTAAGTTTCACGGGTATGTTTCATGGGTGATGTTTCACGGGTCTAGGTTTCACTGGTAAGTTTCGCGGGTCAAGGTTTCACGGGTAAGTTTCACGGGTAAGTTTCACGGGTATGTTTCACGGGTGACGTTTCACGGGTCTAGGTTTCACTGGTAAGTTTCACGGGTCAAGGTTTCACGGGTAAGTTTCACGGGTAAGTTTCACTGGTAAGTTTCACGGGTATGTTTCATGGGTGATGTTTCACGGGTCTAGGTTTCACTGGTAAGTTTCACGGGTCAAGGTTTCACGGGTAAGTTTCACGGGTAAGTTTCACGGGTATGTTTTACAGGTGACGTTTCACGGGTCTAGGTTTCACTGGTAAGTTTCACGGGTCAAGGTTTTACGGGTAAGTTTCACGGGTAAGTTTCACGGGTATGTTTCACGGGTGACGTTTCACGGGTCTAGGTTTCACTGGTAAGTTTCACGGGTCAAGGTTTTACGGGTTAATTTCACGGGTAAGTTTCACGGGTATGTTTCACGGGTGACGTTTCACGGGTCTAGGTTTCACTGGTAAGTTTCACGAGTCAAGGTTTCACGGGTAAGTTTCACGGGTAAGTTTTACGGGTAAGTTTCACGGGTGACGTTTCACGGGTCTAGGTTTCACTGGTAAGTTTCACGAGTCAAGGTTTCACGGGTAAGTTTCACGGGTAAGTTTCAAGGGTAAGTTTCACGGGTAAGTTTTACGGGTATGTTTTACAGGTGACGTTTCACGGGTCTAGGTTTCACTGGTAAGTTTCACGGGTCAAGGTTTCACGGGTAAGTTTCACGGGTAAGTTTCACGGGTAAGTTTCACGGGTATGTTTCATGGGTGATGTTTCACGGGTCTAGGTTTCACTGGTAAGTTTCGCGGGTCAAGGTTTCACGGGTAAGTTTCACGGGTAAGTTTCACGGGTATGTTTCACGGGTGACGTTTCACGGGTCTAGGTTTTACTGGAAAGTTTCACGGGTCAAGGTTTCACGGGTAAGTTTCACGGGTAAGTTTTACGGGTATGTTTCATTGGTGATGTTTCACGGGTCTAGGTTTCACTGGTAAGTTTCGCGGGTCAAGGTTTCACGGGTAAGTTTCACGGGTAAGTTTCACGGGTATGTTTCACGGGTGACGTTTCACGGGTCTAGGTTTCACTGGTAAGTTTCACGGGTCAAGGTTTCACGGGTAAGTTTCACGGGTAAGTTTCACGGGTATGTTTCACGGGTGACGTTTCACGGGTCTAGGTTTCACTGGTAAGTTTCACGGGTCAAGGTTTCACGGGTAAGTTTCACATGTAAGTTTCACGGGTATGTTTCACGGGTGACGTTTCACGGGTCTAGGTTTCACTGGTAAGTTTCACGGGTCAAGGTTTCACGGGTAAGTTTCACGGGTAAGTTTCACGGGTAAGTTTCACGGGTGACGTTTCACGGGTCTATTTTTCACTGGTAAGTTTCACGGGTCAAGGTTTCACGGGTAAGTTTCACGTGTAAGTTTCACGGGTGACGTTTCACGGGTCTAGGTTTCACTGGTAAGTTTCACGGGTAAGTTTCACGGGTAAGTTTCACGGGTAAGTTTCACGGGTGACGTTTCACGGGTCTAGGTTTCACTGGTAAGTTTCACGGGTCAAGGTTTCACGGGTAAGTTTCACGGGTAAGTTTCACGGGTAAGTTTCACGGGTAAGTTTCATGGGTGACGTTTCACGGGTCTAGGTTTCACTGGTAAGTTTCACGGGTCAAGGTTTCACGGGTAAGTTTCACGGGTAAGTTTCACGGGTGACGTTTCACGGGTCTAGGTTTCACTGGTAAGTTTCACGGGTCAAGGTTTCACGGGTAAGTTTCACGGGTATGTTTCACGGGTGACGTTTCACGGGTCTAGGTTTCACTGGAAAGTTTCACGGGTCAAGGTTTCACGGGTAAGTTTCAAGGGTAAGTTTCACGGGTAAGTTTTACGGGTATGTTTTACAGGTGACATTTCACGGGTCTAGGTTTCACTGGTAAGTTTCACGGGTCAAGGTTTCACGGGTAAGTTTCACGGGTAAGTTTCACGGGTAAGTTTCACGGGTATGTTTCATTGGTGATGTTTCACGGGTCTAGGTTTCACTGGTAAGTTTCGCGGGTCAAGGTTTCACGGGTAAGTTTCACGGGTAAGTTTCACGGGTATGTTTCACGGGTGACGTTTCACGGGTCTAGGTTTCACTGGTAAGTTTCACGGGTCAAGGTTTCACGGGTAAGTTTCACGGGTAAGTTTCACGGGTATGTTTCACGGGTGACGTTTCACGGGTCTAGGTTTCACTGGTAAGTTTCACGGGTCAAGGTTTTACGGGTAAGTTTCACGGGTAAGTTTCACGGGTATGTTTCACGGGTGACGTTTCACGGGTCTAGGTTTCACTGGTAAGTTTCACGAGTCAAGGATTCACGGGTAAGTTTCACGGGTAAGTTTTACGGGTAAGTTTCACGGGTGACGTTTCACGGGTCTAGGTTTCACTGGTAAGTTTCACGGGTCAAGGTTTCACGGGTAAGTTTCACGGGTAAGTTTCACGGGTGACGTTTCACGGGTCTAGGTGTCACTGGTAAGTTTCACGGGTCAAGGTTTCACGGGTAAGTTTCACGGGTAAGTTTCACGGGTATGTTTCAAGGGTGACGTTTCACGGGTCTAGGTTTCACTGGTAAGTTTCACGGGTCAAGGTTTCACGGGTAAGTTTCACGGGTAAGTTTCACGGGTATGTTTCACGGGTGACGTTTCACGGGTCTAGGTTTCACTGGTAAGTTTCACGGGTCAAGGTTTTACGGGTAAGTTTCACGGGTCTAGGTTTCACTGGTAAGTTTCACGGGTCAAGGTTTCACGGGTAAGTTTCACGGGTAAGTTTCACGGGTATGTTTCACGGGTGACGTTTCACGGGTCTAGGTTTCACTGGTAAGTTTCACGGGTCAAGGTTTTACGGGTTAATTTCACGGGTAAGTTTCACGGGTATGTTTCACGGGTGACGTTTCACGGGTCTAGGTTTCACTGGTAAGTTTCACGAGTCAAGGTTTCACGGGTAAGTTTCACGGGTAAGTTTTACGGGTAAGTTTCACGGGTGACGTTTCACGGGTCTAGGTTTCACTGGTAAGTTTCACGAGTCAAGGTTTCACGGGTAAGTTTCACGGGTAAGTTTCAAGGGTAAGTTTCACGGGTAAGTTTTACGGGTATGTTTTACAGGTGACGTTTCACGGGTCTAGGTTTCACTGGTAAGTTTCACGGGTCAAGGTTTCACGGGTAAGTTTCACGGGTAAGTTTCACGGGTAAGTTTCACGGGTATGTTTCATGGGTGATGTTTCACGGGTCTAGGTTTCACTGGTAAGTTTCGCGGGTCAAGGTTTCACGGGTAAGTTTCACGGGTAAGTTTCACGGGTATGTTTCACGGGTGACGTTTCACGGGTCTAGGTTTTACTGGAAAGTTTCACGGGTCAAGGTTTCACGGGTAAGTTTCACGGGTAAGTTTTACGGGTATGTTTCACAGGTGACGTTTCACGGGTCTAGGTTTGACTGGTAAGTTTCACGGGTCAAGGTTTCACGGGTAAGTTTCACGGGTAAGTTTTACGGGTATGTTTTACAGGTGACGTTTCACGGGTCTAGGTTTCACTGGTAAGTTTCACGGGTCAAGGTTTCACGGGTAAGTTTCACGGGTAAGTTTCACGGGTATGTTTCACGGGTGACGTTTCACGGGTCTAGGTTTCACTGGTAAGTTTCACGGGTCAAGGTTTCACGGGTAAGTTTCACGGGTAAGTTTCACGGGTATGTTTCACGGGTGACGTTTCACGGGTCTAGGTTTCACTGGTAAGTTTCACGGGTCAAGGTTTCACGGGTAAGTTTCACATGTAAGTTTCACGGGTATGTTTCACGGGTGACGTTTCACGGGTCTAGGTTTCACTGGTAAGTTTCACGGGTCAAGGTTTCACGGGTAAGTTTCACGGGTAAGTTTCACGGGTAAGTTTCACGGGTGACGTTTCACGGGTCTATTTTTCACTGGTAAGTTTCACGGGTCAAGGTTTCACGGGTAAGTTTCACGTGTAAGTTTCACGGGTGACGTTTCACGGGTCTAGGTTTCACTGGTAAGTTTCACGGGTAAGTTTCACGGGTAAGTTTCACGGGTAAGTTTCACGGGTGACGTTTCACGGGTCTAGGTTTCACTGGTAAGTTTCACGGGTCAAGGTTTCACGGGTAAGTTTCACGGGTAAGTTTCACGGGTAAGTTTCACGGGTAAGTTTCATGGGTGACGTTTCACGGGTCTAGGTTTCACTGGTAAGTTTCACGGGTCAAGGTTTCACGGGTAAGTTTCACGGGTAAGTTTCACGGGTGACGTTTCACGGGTCTAGGTTTCACTGGTAAGTTTCACGGGTCAAGGTTTCACGGGTAAGTTTCACGGGTATGTTTCACGGGTGACGTTTCACGGGTCTAGGTTTCACTGGAAAGTTTCACGGGTCAAGGTTTCACGGGTAAGTTTCAAGGGTAAGTTTCACGGGTAAGTTTTACGGGTATGTTTTACAGGTGACATTTCACGGGTCTAGGTTTCACTGGTAAGTTTCACGGGTCAAGGTTTCACGGGTAAGTTTCACGGGTAAGTTTCACGGGTAAGTTTCACGGGTATGTTTCATTGGTGATGTTTCACGGGTCTAGGTTTCACTGGTAAGTTTCGCGGGTCAAGGTTTCACGGGTAAGTTTCACGGGTAAGTTTCACGGGTATGTTTCACGGGTGACGTTTCACGGGTCTAGGTTTCACTGGTAAGTTTCACGGGTCAAGGTTTCACGGGTAAGTTTCACGGGTAAGTTTCACGGGTATGTTTCACGGGTGACGTTTCACGGGTCTAGGTTTCACTGGTAAGTTTCACGGGTCAAGGTTTTACGGGTAAGTTTCACGGGTAAGTTTCACGGGTATGTTTCACGGGTGACGTTTCACGGGTCTAGGTTTCACTGGTAAGTTTCACGAGTCAAGGATTCACGGGTAAGTTTCACGGGTAAGTTTTACGGGTAAGTTTCACGGGTGACGTTTCACGGGTCTAGGTTTCACTGGTAAGTTTCACAGGTCAAGGTTTCACGGGTAAGTTTCACGGGTAAGTTTCACGGGTGACGTTTCACGGGTCTAGGTGTCACTGGTAAGTTTCACGGGTCAAGGTTTCACGGGTAAGTTTCACGGGTAAGTTTCACGGGTATGTTTCAAGGGTGACGTTTCACGGGTCTAGGTTTCACTGGTAAGTTTCACGGGTCAAGGTTTCACGGGTAAGTTTCACGGGTAAGTTTCACGGGTATGTTTCACGGGTGACGTTTCACGGGTCTAGGTTTCACTGGTAAGTTTCACGGGTCAAGGTTTTACGGGTAAGTTTCACGGGTCTAGGTTTCACTGGTAAGTTTCACGGGTCAAGGTTTCACGGGTAAGTTTCACGGGTAAGTTTCACGGGTTTGTTTCACGGGTGACGTTTCACGGGTCTAGGTTTCACTGGAAAGTTTCACGGGTCAAGGTTTCACGGGTAAGTTTCACGGGTAAGTTTCACGGGTATGTTTCACGGGTGACGTTTCACGGGTCTAGGTTTCACTGGTAAGTTTCACGGGTCAAGGTTTCACGGGTAAGTTTTACGGGTAAGTTTCACGGGTGACGTTTCACGGGTGACGTTTCACGGGTCTAGGTTTCACTGGTAAGTTTCACGGGTCAAGGTTTCAAGGGTAAGTTTCACGGGTAAGTTTCACGGGTATGTTTCACGGGTGACGTTTCACGGGTCTAGGTTTCACTGGAAAGTTTCACGGGTCAAGGTTTCACGGGTAAGTTTCAAGGGTAAATTTCACGGGTAAGTTTTACGGGTATGTTTTACAGGTGACGTTTCACGGGTCTAGGTTTCACTGGTAAGTTTCACGGGTCAAGGTTTCACGGGTAAGTTTCACGGGTAAGTTTCACGGGTAAGTTTCACGGGTAAGTTTCACGGGTAAGTTTCATGGGTGACGTTTCACGGGTCTAGGTTTCACTGGTAAGTTTCACGGGTCAAGGTTTCACGGGTAAGTTTCACGGGTAAGTTTCACGGGTGACGTTTCACGGGTCTAGGTTTCACTGGTAAGTTTCACGGGTCAAGGTTTCACGGGTAAGTTTCACGGGTATGTTTTACGGGTGACGTTTCACGGGTCTAGGTTTCACTGGTAAGTTTCACGGGTCAAGGTTTTACGGGTTAATTTCACGGGTAAGTTTCACGGGTATGTTTCACGGGTGACGTTTCACAGGTGACGTTTCACGGGTCTAGGTTTCACTGGTAAGTTTCACGGGTCAAGGTTTCACGGGTAAGTTTCACGGGTAAGTTTCACGGGTATGATTCATGGGTGATGTTTCACGGGTCTAGGTTTCACTGGTAAGTTTCACAGGTCAAGGTTTCACGGGTAAGTTTCACGGGTAAGTTTTACGGGTATGTTTTACAGGTGACGTTTCACGGGTCTAGGTTTCACTGGTAAGTTTCACGGGTCAAGGTTTCACGGGTAAGTTTCACGGGTAAGTTTCACGGGTATGTTTCACGGGTGACGTTTCACGGGTCTAGGTTTCACTGGTAAGTTTCACGGGTCAAGGTTTCACGGGTAAGTTTCACGGGTAAGTTTCACGGGTATGTTTCACGGGTGACGTTTCACGGGTCTAGGTTTCACTGGTAAGTTTCACGGGTCAAGGTTTCAAGGGTAAGTTTCACGGGTAAGTTTCACGGGTATGTTTCACGGGTGACGTTTCACGGGTCTAGGTTTCACTGGAAAGTTTCACGGGTCAAGGTTTCACGGGTAAGTTTCAAGGGTAAGTTTCACGGGTAAGTTTTACGGGTATGTTTTACAGGTGACGTTTCACGGGTCTAGGTTTCACTGGTAAGTTTCACGGGTCAAGGTTTCACGGGTAAGTTTCACGGGTAAGTTTCACGGGTAAGTTTCACGGGTAAGTTTCATGGGTGACGTTTCACGGGTCTAGGTTTCACTGGTAAGTTTCACGGGTCAAGGTTTCACGGGTAAGTTTCACGGGTAAGTTTCACGGGTGACGTTTCACGGGTCTAGGTTTCACTGGTAAGTTTCACGGGTCAAGGTTTCACGGGTAAGTTTCACGGGTATGTTTAACGGGTGACGTTTCACGGGTCTAGGTTTCACTGGAAAGTTTCACGGGTCAAGGTTTCACGGGTAAGTTTCAAGGGTAAGTTTCACGGGTAAGTTTTACGGGTATGTTTTACAGGTGACATTTCACGGGTCTAGGTTTCACTGGTAAGTTTCACGGATCAAGGTTTCACGGGTAAGTTTCACGGGTATGTTTCATGGGTGATGTTTCACGGGTCTAGGTTTCACTGGTAAGTTTCGCGGGTCAAGGTTTCACGGGTAAGTTTCACGGGTAAGTTTCACGGGTATGTTTCACGGGTGACGTTTCACGGGTCTAGGTTTCACTGGTAAGTTTCACGGGTCAAGGTTTCACGGGTAAGTTTCACGGGTAAGTTTCACTGGTAAGTTTCACGGGTATGTTTCATGGGTGATGTTTCACGGGTCTAGGTTTCACTGGTAAGTTTCACGGGTCAAGGTTTCACGGGTAAGTTTCACGGGTAAGTTTTACGGGTATGTTTTACAGGTGACGTTTCACGGGTCTAGGTTTCACTGGTAAGTTTCACGGGTCAAGGTTTCACGGGTAAGTTTCACGGGTAAGTTTCACGGGTATGTTTCACGGGTGACGTTTCACGGGTCTAGGTTTCACTGGTAAGTTTCACGGGTCAAGGTTTTACGGGTTAATTTCACGGGTAAGTTTCACGGGTATGTTTCACGGGTGACGTTTCACGGGTCTAGGTTTCACTGGTAAGTTTAAAGAGTCAAGGTTTCACGGGTAAGTTTCACGGGTAAGTTTTACGGGTAAGTTTCACGGGTGACGTTTCACGGGTCTAGGTTTCACTGGTAAGTTTCACGAGTCAAGGTTTCACGGGTAAGTTTCACGGGTAAGTTTCAACGGTAAGTTTCACGGGTAAGTTTTACGGGTATGTTTTACAGGTGACGTTTCACGGGTCTAGGTTTCACTGGTAAGTTTCACGGGTCAAGGTTTCACGGGTAAGTTTCACGGGTAAGTTTCACGGGTATGTTTCATGGGTGATGTTTCACGGGTCTAGGTTTCACTGGTAAGTTTCGCGGGTCAAGGTTTCACGGGTAAGTTTCACGGGTAAGTTTCACGGGTATGTTTCACGGGTGACGTTTCACGGGTCTAGGTTTTACTGGAAAGTTTCACGGGTCAAGGTTTCACGGGTAAGTTTCACGGGTAAGTTTTACGGGTATGTTTCACAGGTGACGTTTCACGGGTCTAGGTTTCACTGGTAAGTTTCACGGGTCAAGGTTTCACGGGTAAGTTTCACGGGTAAGTTTCACGGGTATGATTCATGGGTGATGTTTCACGGGTCTAGGTTTCACTGGTAAGTTTCACGGGTCAAGGTTTCACGGGTAAGTTTCACGGGTAAGTTTTACGGGTATGTTTTACAGGTGACGTTTCACGGGTCTAGGTTTCACTGGTAAGTTTCACGGGTCAAGGTTTCACGGGTAAGTTTCACGGGTAAGTTTCACGGGTATGTTTCACGGGTAAGTTTCACGGGTATGTTTCACGGGTGACGTTTCACGGGTCTAGGTTTCACTGGTAAGTTTCACGGGTCAAGGTTTCACGGGTAAGTTTCACGGGTAAGTTTCACGGGTATGTTTCACGGGTGACGTTTCACGGGTCTAGGTTTCACTGGTAAGTTTCACGGGTCAAGGTTTCACGGGTAAGTTTCACGGGTAAGTTTCACGGGTATGTTTCACGGGTGACGTTTCACGGGTCTAGGTTTCACTGGTAAGTTTCACGGGTCAAGGTTTCACGGGTAAGTTTTACGGGTAAGTTTCACGGGTGATGTTTCACGGGTGACGTTTCACGGGTCTAGGTTTCACTGGTAAGTTTCACGGGTCAAGGTTTCACGGGTAAGTTTCACGGGTAAGTTTCACGGGTATGTTTCACGGGTCACGTTTCACGGGTCTAGGTTTCACTGGAAAGTTTCACGGGTCAAGGTTTCACGGGTAAGTTTCAAGGGTAAGTTTCACGGGTAAGTTTTACGGGTATGTTTTACAGGTGACGTTTCACGGGTCTAGGTTTCACTGGTAAGTTTCACGGGTCAAGGTTTCACGGGTAAGTTTCACGATTAAGTTTCACGGGTAAGTTTCACGGGTATGTTTCATGGGTGATGTTTCACGGGTCTAGGTTTCACTGGTAAGTTTCGCGGGTCAAGGTTTCACGGGTAAGTTTCACGGGTAAGTTTCACGGGTATGTTTCACGGGTGACGTTTCACGGGTCTAGGTTTTACTGGAAAGTTTCACGGGTCAAGGTTTCACGGGTAAGTTTCACGGGTAAGTTTTACGGGTATGTTTCACAGGTGACGTTTCACGGGTCTAGGTTTCACTGGTAAGTTTCACGGGTCAAGGTTTCACGGGTAAGTTTCACGGGTAAGTTTCACGGGTATGTTTCACGGGTAAGTTTCACGGGTATGTTTCACGGGTGACGTTTCACGGGTCTAGGTTTCACTGGTAAGTTTCACGGGTCAAGGTTTCACGGGTAAGTTTCACGGGTAAGTTTCACGGGTATGTTTCACGGGTGACGTTTCACGGGTCTAGGTTTCACTGGTAAGTTTCACGGGTCAAGGTTTCACGGGTAAGTTTCACGGGTAAGTTTCACGGGTATGTTTCACGGGTGACGTTTCACGGGTCTAGGTTTCACTGGTAAGTTTCACGGGTCAAGGTTTCACGGGTAAGTTTCACGGGTAAGTTTTACGGGTATGTTTCACAGGTGACGTTTCACGGGTCTAGGTTTCACTGGTAAGTTTCACGAGTCAAGGTTTCACGGGTAAGTTTCACGGGTAAGTTTTACGGGTAAGTTTCACGGGTGACGTTTCACGGGTCTAGGTTTCACTGGTAAGTTTCACGAGTCAAGGTTTCACGGGTAAGTTTCACGGGTAAGTTTCAAGGGTAAGTTTCACGGGTAAGTTTTACGGGTATGTTTTACAGGTGACGTTTCACGGGTCTAGGTTTCACTGGTAAGTTTCACGGGTCAAGGTTTCACGGGTAAGTTTCACGGGTAAGTTTCACGGGTAAGTTTCACGGGTATGTTTCATGGGTGATGTTTCACGGGTCTAGGTTTCACTGGTAAGTTTCGCGGGTCAAGGTTTCACGGGTAAGTTTCACGGGTAAGTTTCACGGGTATGTTTCACGGGTGACGTTTCACGGGTCTAGGTTTTACTGGAAAGTTTCACGGGTCAAGGTTTCACGGGTAAGTTTCACGGGTAAGTTTTACGGGTATGTTTCACAGGTGACGTTTCACGGGTCTAGGTTTGACTGGTAAGTTTCACGGGTCAAGGTTTCACGGGTAAGTTTCACGGGTAAGTTTTACGGGTATGTTTTACAGGTGACGTTTCACGGGTCTAGGTTTCACTGGTAAGTTTCACGGGTCAAGGTTTCACGGGTAAGTTTCACGGGTAAGTTTCACGGGTATGTTTCACGGGTGACGTTTCACGGGTCTAGGTTTCACTGGTAAGTTTCACGGGTCAAGGTTTCACGGGTAAGTTTCACGGGTAAGTTTCACGGGTATGTTTCACGGGTGACGTTTCACGGGTCTAGGTTTCACTGGTAAGTTTCACGGGTCAAGGTTTCACGGGTAAGTTTCACATGTAAGTTTCACGGGTATGTTTCACGGGTGACGTTTCACGGGTCTAGGTTTCACTGGTAAGTTTCACGGGTCAAGGTTTCACGGGTAAGTTTCACGGGTAAGTTTCACGGGTAAGTTTCACGGGTGACGTTTCACGGGTCTATTTTTCACTGGTAAGTTTCACGGGTCAAGGTTTCACGGGTAAGTTTCACGTGTAAGTTTCACGGGTGACGTTTCACGGGTCTAGGTTTCACTGGTAAGTTTCACGGGTAAGTTTCACGGGTAAGTTTCACGGGTAAGTTTCACGGGTGACGTTTCACGGGTCTAGGTTTCACTGGTAAGTTTCACGGGTCAAGGTTTCACGGGTAAGTTTCACGGGTAAGTTTCACGGGTAAGTTTCACGGGTAAGTTTCATGGGTGACGTTTCACGGGTCTAGGTTTCACTGGTAAGTTTCACGGGTCAAGGTTTCACGGGTAAGTTTCACGGGTAAGTTTCACGGGTGACGTTTCACGGGTCTAGGTTTCACTGGAAAGTTTCACGGGTCAAGGTTTCACGGGTAAGTTTCAAGGGTAAGTTTCACGGGTAAGTTTTACGGGTATGTTTTACAGGTGACATTTCACGGGTCTAGGTTTCACTGGTAAGTTTCACGGGTCAAGGTTTCACGGGTAAGTTTCACGGGTAAGTTTCACGGGTAAGTTTCACGGGTATGTTTCATTGGTGATGTTTCACGGGTCTAGGTTTCACTGGTAAGTTTCGCGGGTCAAGGTTTCACGGGTAAGTTTCACGGGTAAGTTTCACGGGTATGTTTCACGGGTGACGTTTCACGGGTCTAGGTTTCACTGGTAAGTTTCACGGGTCAAGGTTTCACGGGTAAGTTTCACGGGTAAGTTTCACGGGTATGTTTCACGGGTGACGTTTCACGGGTCTAGGTTTCACTGGTAAGTTTCACGGGTCAAGGTTTTACGGGTAAGTTTCACGGGTAAGTTTCACGGGTATGTTTCACGGGTGACGTTTCACGGGTCTAGGTTTCACTGGTAAGTTTCACGAGTCAAGGATTCACGGGTAAGTTTCACGGGTAAGTTTTACGGGTAAGTTTCACGGGTGACGTTTCACGGGTCTAGGTTTCACTGGTAAGTTTCACAGGTCAAGGTTTCACGGGTAAGTTTCACGGGTAAGTTTCACGGGTGACGTTTCACGGGTCTAGGTGTCACTGGTAAGTTTCACGGGTCAAGGTTTCACGGGTAAGTTTCACGGGTAAGTTTCACGGGTATGTTTCAAGGGTGACGTTTCACGGGTCTAGGTTTCACTGGTAAGTTTCACGGGTCAAGGTTTCACGGGTAAGTTTCACGGGTAAGTTTCACGGGTATGTTTCACGGGTGACGTTTCACGGGTCTAGGTTTCACTGGTAAGTTTCACGGGTCAAGGTTTTACGGGTAAGTTTCACGGGTCTAGGTTTCACTGGTAAGTTTCACGGGTCAAGGTTTCACGGGTAAGTTTCACGGGTAAGTTTCACGGGTTTGTTTCACGGGTGACGTTTCACGGGTCTAGGTTTCACTGGAAAGTTTCACGGGTCAAGGTTTCACGGGTAAGTTTCACGGGTAAGTTTCACGGGTATGTTTCACGGGTGACGTTTCACGGGTCTAGGTTTCACTGGTAAGTTTCACGGGTCAAGGTTTCACGGGTAAGTTTTACGGGTAAGTTTCACGGGTGACGTTTCACGGGTGACGTTTCACGGGTCTAGGTTTCACTGGTAAGTTTCACGGGTCAAGGTTTCAAGGGTAAGTTTCACGGGTAAGTTTCACGGGTATGTTTCACGGGTGACGTTTCACGGGTCTAGGTTTCACTGGAAAGTTTCACGGGTCAAGGTTTCACGGGTAAGTTTCAAGGGTAAATTTCACGGGTAAGTTTTACGGGTATGTTTTACAGGTGACGTTTCACGGGTCTAGGTTTCACTGGTAAGTTTCACGGGTCAAGGTTTCACGGGTAAGTTTCACGGGTAAGTTTCACGGGTAAGTTTCACGGGTAAGTTTCACGGGTAAGTTTCATGGGTGACGTTTCACGGGTCTAGGTTTCACTGGTAAGTTTCACGGGTCAAGGTTTCACGGGTAAGTTTCACGGGTAAGTTTCACGGGTGACGTTTCACGGGTCTAGGTTTCACTGGTAAGTTTCACGGGTCAAGGTTTCACGGGTAAGTTTCACGGGTATGTTTTACGGGTGACGTTTCACGGGTCTAGGTTTCACTGGTAAGTTTCACGGGTCAAGGTTTTACGGGTTAATTTCACGGGTAAGTTTCACGGGTATGTTTCACGGGTGACGTTTCACAGGTGACGTTTCACGGGTCTAGGTTTCACTGGTAAGTTTCACGGGTCAAGGTTTCACGGGTAAGTTTCACGGGTAAGTTTCACGGGTATGATTCATGGGTGATGTTTCACGGGTCTAGGTTTCACTGGTAAGTTTCACAGGTCAAGGTTTCACGGGTAAGTTTCACGGGTAAGTTTTACGGGTATGTTTTACAGGTGACGTTTCACGGGTCTAGGTTTCACTGGTAAGTTTCACGGGTCAAGGTTTCACGGGTAAGTTTCACGGGTAAGTTTCACGGGTATGTTTCACGGGTGACGTTTCACGGGTCTAGGTTTCACTGGTAAGTTTCACGGGTCAAGGTTTCACGGGTAAGTTTCACGGGTAAGTTTCACGGGTATGTTTCACGGGTGACGTTTCACGGGTCTAGGTTTCACTGGTAAGTTTCACGGGTCAAGGTTTCAAGGGTAAGTTTCACGGGTAAGTTTCACGGGTATGTTTCACGGGTGACGTTTCACGGGTCTAGGTTTCACTGGAAAGTTTCACGGGTCAAGGTTTCACGGGTAAGTTTCAAGGGTAAGTTTCACGGGTAAGTTTTACGGGTATGTTTTACAGGTGACGTTTCACGGGTCTAGGTTTCACTGGTAAGTTTCACGGGTCAAGGTTTCACGGGTAAGTTTCACGGGTAAGTTTCACGGGTAAGTTTCACGGGTAAGTTTCATGGGTGACGTTTCACGGGTCTAGGTTTCACTGGTAAGTTTCACGGGTCAAGGTTTCACGGGTAAGTTTCACGGGTAAGTTTCACGGGTGACGTTTCACGGGTCTAGGTTTCACTGGTAAGTTTCACGGGTCAAGGTTTCACGGGTAAGTTTCACGGGTATGTTTAACGGGTGACGTTTCACGGGTCTAGGTTTCACTGGAAAGTTTCACGGGTCAAGGTTTCACGGGTAAGTTTCAAGGGTAAGTTTCACGGGTAAGTTTTACGGGTATGTTTTACAGGTGACATTTCACGGGTCTAGGTTTCACTGGTAAGTTTCACGGATCAAGGTTTCACGGGTAAGTTTCACGGGTATGTTTCATGGGTGATGTTTCACGGGTCTAGGTTTCACTGGTAAGTTTCGCGGGTCAAGGTTTCACGGGTAAGTTTCACGGGTAAGTTTCACGGGTATGTTTCACGGGTGACGTTTCACGGGTCTAGGTTTCACTGGTAAGTTTCACGGGTCAAGGTTTCACGGGTAAGTTTCACGGGTAAGTTTCACTGGTAAGTTTCACGGGTATGTTTCATGGGTGATGTTTCACGGGTCTAGGTTTCACTGGTAAGTTTCACGGGTCAAGGTTTCACGGGTAAGTTTCACGGGTAAGTTTTACGGGTATGTTTTACAGGTGACGTTTCACGGGTCTAGGTTTCACTGGTAAGTTTCACGGGTCAAGGTTTCACGGGTAAGTTTCACGGGTAAGTTTCACGGGTATGTTTCACGGGTGACGTTTCACGGGTCTAGGTTTCACTGGTAAGTTTCACGGGTCAAGGTTTTACGGGTTAATTTCACGGGTAAGTTTCACGGGTATGTTTCACGGGTGACGTTTCACGGGTCTAGGTTTCACTGGTAAGTTTAAAGAGTCAAGGTTTCACGGGTAAGTTTCACGGGTAAGTTTTACGGGTAAGTTTCACGGGTGACGTTTCACGGGTCTAGGTTTCACTGGTAAGTTTCACGAGTCAAGGTTTCACGGGTAAGTTTCACGGGTAAGTTTCAACGGTAAGTTTCACGGGTAAGTTTTACGGGTATGTTTTACAGGTGACGTTTCACGGGTCTAGGTTTCACTGGTAAGTTTCACGGGTCAAGGTTTCACGGGTAAGTTTCACGGGTAAGTTTCACGGGTATGTTTCATGGGTGATGTTTCACGGGTCTAGGTTTCACTGGTAAGTTTCGCGGGTCAAGGTTTCACGGGTAAGTTTCACGGGTAAGTTTCACGGGTATGTTTCACGGGTGACGTTTCACGGGTCTAGGTTTTACTGGAAAGTTTCACGGGTCAAGGTTTCACGGGTAAGTTTCACGGGTAAGTTTTACGGGTATGTTTCACAGGTGACGTTTCACGGGTCTAGGTTTCACTGGTAAGTTTCACGGGTCAAGGTTTCACGGGTAAGTTTCACGGGTAAGTTTCACGGGTATGATTCATGGGTGATGTTTCACGGGTCTAGGTTTCACTGGTAAGTTTCACGGGTCAAGGTTTCACGGGTAAGTTTCACGGGTAAGTTTTACGGGTATGTTTTACAGGTGACGTTTCACGGGTCTAGGTTTCACTGGTAAGTTTCACGGGTCAAGGTTTCACGGGTAAGTTTCACGGGTAAGTTTCACGGGTATGTTTCACGGGTAAGTTTCACGGGTATGTTTCACGGGTGACGTTTCACGGGTCTAGGTTTCACTGGTAAGTTTCACGGGTCAAGGTTTCACGGGTAAGTTTCACGGGTAAGTTTCACGGGTATGTTTCACGGGTGACGTTTCACGGGTCTAGGTTTCACTGGTAAGTTTCACGGGTCAAGGTTTCACGGGTAAGTTTCACGGGTAAGTTTCACGGGTATGTTTCACGGGTGACGTTTCACGGGTCTAGGTTTCACTGGTAAGTTTCACGGGTCAAGGTTTCACGGGTAAGTTTTACGGGTAAGTTTCACGGGTGATGTTTCACGGGTGACGTTTCACGGGTCTAGGTTTCACTGGTAAGTTTCACGGGTCAAGGTTTCACGGGTAAGTTTCACGGGTAAGTTTCACGGGTATGTTTCACGGGTCACGTTTCACGGGTCTAGGTTTCACTGGAAAGTTTCACGGGTCAAGGTTTCACGGGTAAGTTTCAAGGGTAAGTTTCACGGGTAAGTTTTACGGGTATGTTTTACAGGTGACGTTTCACGGGTCTAGGTTTCACTGGTAAGTTTCACGGGTCAAGGTTTCACGGGTAAGTTTCACGATTAAGTTTCACGGGTAAGTTTCACGGGTATGTTTCATGGGTGATGTTTCACGGGTCTAGGTTTCACTGGTAAGTTTCGCGGGTCAAGGTTTCACGGGTAAGTTTCACGGGTAAGTTTCACGGGTATGTTTCACGGGTGACGTTTCACGGGTCTAGGTTTTACTGGAAAGTTTCACGGGTCAAGGTTTCACGGGTAAGTTTCACGGGTAAGTTTTACGGGTATGTTTCACAGGTGACGTTTCACGGGTCTAGGTTTCACTGGTAAGTTTCACGGGTCAAGGTTTCACGGGTAAGTTTCACGGGTAAGTTTCACGGGTATGATTCATGGGTGATGTTTCACGGGTCTAGGTTTCACTGGTAAGTTTCACGGGTCAAGGTTTCACGGGTAAGTTTCACGGGTAAGTTTTACGGGTATGTTTTACAGGTGACTTTTCACGGGTCTAGGTTTCACTGGTAAGTTTCACGGGTCAAGGTTTCACGGGTAAGTTTCACGGGTAAGTTTCACGGGTATGTTTCACGGGTGACGTTTCACGGGTCTAGGTTTTACTGGTAAGTTTCACGGGTCAAGGTTTCACGGGTAAGTTTCACGGGTAAGTTTCACGGGTATGTTTCACGGGTGACGTTTCACGGGTCTAGGTTTCACTGGTAAGTTTCACGGGTCAAGGTTTCACGGGTAAGTTTCACGGGTAAGTTTCACGGGTATGTTTCACGGGTGACGTTTCACGGGTCTAGGTTTCACTGGTAAGTTTCACGGGTCAAGGTTTCACGGGTAAGTTTCACGGGTAAGTTTCACGGGTAAGTTTCACGGGTGACGTTTCACGGGTCTATTTTTCACTGGTAAGTTTCACGGGTCAAGGTTTCACGGGTAAGTTTCACGTGTAAGTTTCACGGGTGACGTTTCACGGGTCTAGGTTTCACTGGTAAGTTTCACGGGTCAAGGTTTCACGGGTAAGTTTCACGGGTAAGTTTCACGGGTAAGTTTCACGGGTAAGTTTCACGGGTGACGTTTCACGGGTCTAGGTTTCACTGGTAAGTTTCACGGGTCAAGGTTTCACGGGTAAGTTTCACGGGTAAGTTTCACGGGTAAGTTTCACGGGTAAGTTTCATGGGTGACGTTTCACGGGTCTAGGTTTCACTGGTAAGTTTCACGGGTCAAGGTTTCACGGGTAAGTTTCACGGGTAAGTTTCACGGGTGACGTTTCACGGGTCTAGGTTTCACTGGTAAGTTTCACGGGTCAAGGTTTCACGGGTAAGTTTCACGGGTATGTTTCACGGGTGACGTTTCACGGGTCTAGGTTTCACTGGAAAGTTTCACGGGTCAAGGTTTCACGGGTAAGTTTCAAGGGTAAGTTTCACGGGTAAGTTTTACGGGTATGTTTTACAGGTGACATTTCACGGGTCTAGGTTTCACTGGTAAGTTTCACGGGTCAAGGTTTCACGGGTAAGTTTCACGGGTAAGTTTCACGGGTAAGTTTCACGGGTATGTTTCATTGGTGATGTTTCACGGGTCTAGGTTTCACTGGTAAGTTTCGCGGGTCAAGGTTTCACGGGTAAGTTTCACGGGTAAGTTTCACGGGTATGTTTCACGGGTGACGTTTCACGGGTCTAGGTTTCACTGGTAAGTTTCACGGGTCAAGGTTTCACGGGTAAGTTTCACGGGTAAGTTTCACGGGTAAGTTTCACGGGTATGTTTCACGGGTGACGTTTCACGGGTCTAGGTTTCACTGGTAAGTTTCACGGGTCAAGGTTTCACGGGTAAGTTTCACGGGTAAGTTTCACGGGTATGTTTCACGGGTGACGTTTCACGGGTCTAGGTTTCACTGGTAAGTTTCACGGGTCAAGGTTTCACGGGTAAGTTTCACGGGTAAGTTTCACGGGTATGTTTCACGGGTGACGTTTCACGGGTCTAGGTTTCACTGGTAAGTTTCACGGGTCAAGGTTTTACGGGTAAATTTCACGGGTAAGTTTCACGGGTATGTTTCACGGGTGACGTTTCACGGGTCTAGGTTTCACTGGTAAGTTTCACGAGTCAAGGTTTCACGGGTAAGTTTCACGGGTAAGTTTTACGGGTAAGTTTCACGGGTGACGTTTTACGGGTGACGTTTCACGGGTCTAGGTTTCACTGGTAAGTTTCACGGGTCAAGGTTTCACGGGTAAGTTTCACGGGTAAGTTTCACGGGTATGTTTCACGGGTGACGTTTCACGGGTCTAGGTTTCACTGGTAAGTTTCACGGGTCAAGGTTTCACGGGTAAGTTTCACGGGTAAGTTTCACGGGTAAGTTTCACGGGTATGTTTCACGGGTGACGTTTCACGGGTCTAGGTTTCACTGGTAAGTTTAACGGGTCAAGGTTTCACGGGTAAGTTTTACGAGTAAGTTTCACGGGTATGTTTTACGGGTATGTTTCACGGGTGACGTTTCACGGGTCTAGGTTTCACTGGTAAGTTTCACGGGTCAAGGTTTCACGGGTAAGTTTCACGGGTATGTTTCACGGGTGACGTTTCACGGGTCTAGGTTTCACTGGTAAGTTTCACGGGTCAAGGTTTCACGGGTAAGTTTCACGGGTAAGTTTCACGGGTATGTTTCACGGGTGACGTTTCACGGGTCTAGGTTTCACTGGTAAGTTTCACGGGTCAAGGTTTCACGGGTATGTTTCACGGGTGACGTTTCACGGGTCTAGGTTTCACTGGTAAGTTTCACGGGTCAAGGTTTTACGGGTAAGTTTCACGGGTCTAGGTTTCACTGGTAAGTTTCACGGGTCAAGGTTTCACGGGTAAGTTTCACGGGTAAGTTTCACGGGTTTGTTTCACGGGTGACGTTTCACGGGTCTAGGTTTCACTGGAAAGTTTCACGGGTCAAGGTTTCACGGGTAAGTTTCACGGGTAAGTTTCACGGGTATGTTTCACGGGTGACGTTTCACGGGTCTAGGTTTCACTGGTAAGTTTCACGAGTCAAGGATTCACGGGTAAGTTTCACGGGTAAGTTTTACGGGTAAGTTTCACGGGTGACGTTTCACGGGTCTAGGTTTTACTGGTAAGTTTCACGGGTCAAGGTTTCACGGGTAAGTTTCACGGGTAAGTTTCACGGGTGACGTTTCACGGGTCTAGGTTTCACTGGTAAGTTTCACGGGTCAAGGTTTCACGGGTAAGTTTCACGGGTAAGTTTCACGGGTATGTTTCAAGGGTGACGTTTCACGGGTCTAGGTTTCACTGGTAAGTTTCACGGGTCAAGGTTTCACGGGTAAGTTTCACGGGTAAGTTTCACGGGTATGTTTCACGGGTGACGTTTCACGGGTCTAGGTTTCACTGGTAAGTTTCACGGGTCAAGGTTTTACGGGTAAGTTTCACGGGTCTAGGTTTCACTGGTAAGTTTCACGGGTCAAGATTTCACGGGTAAGTTTCACGGGTAAGTTTCACGGGTTTGTTTCACGGGTGACGTTTCACGGGTCTAGGTTTCACTGGAAAGTTTCACGGGTCAAGGTTTCACGGGTAAGTTTCACGGGTAAGTTTCACGGGTATGTTTCACGGGTGACGTTTCACGGGTCTAGGTTTCACTGGTAAGTTTCACGGGTCAAGGTTTCACGGGTAAGTTTTACGGGTAAGTTTCACGGGTGACGTTTCACGGGTGACGTTTCACGGGTCTAGGTTTCACTGGTAAGTTTCACGGGTCAAGGTTTCAAGGGTAAGTTTCACGGGTAAGTTTCACGGGTATGTTTCACGGGTGACGTTTCACGGGTCTAGGTTTCACTGGAAAGTTTCACGGGTCAAGGTTTCACGGGTAAGTTTCAAGGGTAAGTTTCACGGGTAAGTTTTACGGGTATGTTTTACAGGTGACGTTTCACGGGTCTAGGTTTCACTGGTAAGTTTCACGGGTCAAGGTTTCACGGGTAAGTTTCACGGGTAAGTTTCACGGGTAAGTTTCATGGGTGACGTTTCACGGGTCTAGGTTTCACTGGTAAGTTTCACGGGTCAAGGTTTCACGGGTAAGTTTCACGGGTAAGTTTCACGGGTAAGTTTCACGGGTGACGTTTCACGGGTCTAGGTTTCACTGGTAAGTTTCACGGGTCAAGGTTTCACGGGTAAGTTTCACGGGTATGTTTCACGGGTGACGTTTCACGGGTGACGTTTCACGGGTCTAGGTTTCACTGGAAAGTTTCACGGGTCAAGGTTTCACGGGTAAGTTTCAAGGGTAAGTTTCACGGGTAAGTTTTACGGGTATGTTTTACAGGTGACATTTCACGGGTCTAGGTTTCACTGGTAAGTTTCACGGATCAAGGTTTCACGGGTAAGTTTCACGTGTAAGTTTCACGGGTAAGTTTCACGGGTATGTTTCATGGGTGATGTTTCACGGGTCTAGGTTTCACTGGTAAGTTTCGCGGGTCAAGGTTTCACGGGTAAGTTTCACGGGTAAGTTTCACGGGTAAGTTTCACGGGTATGTTTCACGGGTGACGTTTCACGGGTCTAGGTTTCACTGGTAAGTTTCACGGGTCAAGGTTTCACGGGTAAGTTTCACGGGTAAGTTTCACTGGTAAGTTTCACGGGTATGTTTCATGGGTGATGTTTCACGGGTCTAGGTTTCACTGGTAAGTTACACGGGTCAAGGTTTCACGGGTAAGTTTCACGGGTAAGTTTTACGGGTATGTTTTACAGGTGACGTTTCACGGGTCTAGGTTTCACTGGTAAGTTTCACGGGTCAAGGTTTCACGGGTAAGTTTCACGGGTAAGTTTCACGGGTATGTTTCACGGGTGACGTTTCACGGGTCTAGGTTTCACTGGTAAGTTTCACGGGTCAAGGTTTTACGGGTTAATTTCACGGGTAAGTTTCACGGGTATGTTTCACGGGTGACGTTTCACGGGTCTAGGTTTCACTGGTAAGTTTCACGAGTCAAGGTTTCACGGGTAAGTTTCACGGGTAAGTTTTACGGGTAAGTTTCACGGGTGACGTTTCACGGGTCTAGGTTTCACTGGTAAGTTTCACGAGTCAAGGTTTCACGGGTAAGTTTCACGGGTAAGTTTCAAGGGTAAGTTTCACGGGTAAGTTTTACGGGTATGTTTTACAGGTGACGTTTCACGGGTCTAGGTTTCACTGGTAAGTTTCACGGGTCAAGGTTTCACGGGTAAGTTTCACGGGTAAGTTTCACGGGTATGTTTCATGGGTGATGTTTCACGGGTCTAGGTTTCACTGGTAAGTTTCGCGGGTCAAGGTTTCACGGGTAAGTTTCACGGGTAAGTTTCACGGGTATGTTTCACGGGTCTAGGTTTTACTGGAAAGTTTCACGGGTCAAGGTTTCACGGGTAAGTTTCACGGGTAAGTTTTACGGGTATGTTTCACAGGTGACGTTTCACGGGTCTAGGTTTCACTGGTAAGTTTCACGGGTCAAGGTTTCACGGGTAAGTTTCACGGGTAAGTTTCACGGGTATGATTCATGGGTGATGTTTCACGGGTCTAGGTTTCACTGGTAAGTTTCACGGGTCAAGGTTTCACGGGTAAGTTTCACGGGTAAGTTTTACGGGTATGTTTTACAGGTGACGTTTCACGGGTCTAGGTTTCACTGGTAAGTTTCACGGGTCAAGGTTTCACGGGTAAGTTTCACGGGTAAGTTTCACGGGTATGTTTCACGGGTGACGTTTCACGGGTCTAGGTTTCACTGGTAAGTTTCACGGGTCAAGGTTTCACGGGTAAGTTTCACGGGTAAGTTTCACGGGTATGTTTCACGGGTGACGTTTCACGGGTCTAGGTTTCACTGGTAAGTTTCACGGGTCAAGGTTTCACGGGTAAGTTTCACGGGTAAGTTTCACGGGTATGTTTCACGGGTGACGTTTCACGGGTCTAGGTTTCACTGGTAAGTTTCACGGGTCAAGGTTTCACGGGTAAGTTTCACGGGTAAGTTTCACGGGTAAGTTTCACGGGTCTATTTTTCACTGGTAAGTTTCACGGGTCAAGGTTTCACGGGTAAGTTTCACGTGTAAGTTTCACGGGTGACGTTTCACGGGTCTAGGTTTCACTGGTAAGTTTCACGGGTAAGTTTCACGGGTAAGTTTCACGGGTAAGTTTCACGGGTGACGTTTCACGGGTCTAGGTTTCACTGGTAAGTTTCACGGGTCAAGGTTTCACGGGTAAGTTTCACGGGTAAGTTTCACGGGTAAGTTTCATGGGTGACGTTTCACGGGTCTAGGTTTCACTGGTAAGTTTCACGGGTCAAGGTTTCACGGGTAAGTTTCACGGGTAAGTTTCACGGGTGACGTTTCACGGGTCTAGGTTTCACTGGTAAGTTTCACGGGTCAAGGTTTCACGGGTAAGTTTCACGGGTATGTTTCACGGGTGACGTTTCACGGGTCTAGGTTTCACTGGAAAGTTTCACGGGTCAAGGTTTCACGGGTAAGTTTCAAGGGTAAGTTTCACGGGTAAGTTTTACGGGTATGTTTTACAGGTGACATTTCACGGGTCTAGGTTTCACTGGTAAGTTTCACGGGTCAAGGTTTCACGGGTAAGTTTCACGGGTAAGTTTCACGGGTATGTTTCATTGGTGATGTTTCACGGGTCTAGGTTTCACTGGTAAGTTTCGCGGGTCAAGGTTTCACGGGTAAGTTTCACGGGTAAGTTTCACGGGTATGTTTCACGGGTGACGTTTCACGGGTCTAGGTTTCACTGGTAAGTTTCACGGGTCAAGGTTTCACGGGTAAGTTTCACGGGTAAGTTTCACGGGTAAGTTTCACGGGTAAGTTTCACGGGTATGTTTCACGGGTGACGTTTCACGGGTCTAGGTTTCACTGGTAAGTTTCACGGGTCAAGGTTTCACGGGTAAGTTTCACGGGTATGTTTCACGGGTGACGTTTCACGGGTCTAGGTTTCACTGGTAAGTTTCACGGGTCAAGGTTTCACGGGTAAGTTTCACGGGTAAGTTTCACGGGTATGTTTCACGGGTGACGTTTCACGGGTCTAGGATTCACTGGTAAGTTTCACGGGTCAAGGTTTTACGGGTAAATTTCACGGGTAAGTTTCACGGGTATGTTTCACGGGTGACGTTTCACGGGTCTAGGTTTCACTGGTAAGTTTCACGAGTCAAGGTTTCACGGGTAAGTTTCACGGGTAAGTTTTACGGGTAAGTTTCACGGGTGACGTTTTACGGGAGACGTTTCACGGGTCTAGGTTTCACTGGTAAGTTTCACGGGTCAAGGTTTCACGGGTAAGTTTCACGGGTAAGTTTCACGGGTATGTTTCACGGGTGACGTTTCACGGGTCTAGGTTTCACTGGTAAGTTTCACGGGTCAAGGTTTCACGGGTAAGTTTCACGGGTAAGTTTCACGGGTAAGTTTCACGGGTATGTTTCACGGGTGACGTTTCACGGGTCTAGGTTTCACTGGTAAGTTTAACGGGTCAAGGTTTCACGGGTAAGTTTTACGAGTAAGTTTCACGGGTATGTTTTACGGGTATGTTTCACGGGTGACGTTTCACGGGTCTAGGTTTCACTGGTAAGTTTCACGGGTCAAGGTTTCACGGGTAAGTTTCACGGGTAAGTTTCACGGGTATGTTTCACGGGTGACGTTTCACGGGTCTAGGTTTCACTGGTAAGTTTCACGGGTCAAGGTTTCACGGGTAAGTTTCACGGGTAAGTTTCACGGGTATGTTTCACGGGTGACGTTTCACGGGTCTAGGTTTCACTGGTAAGTTTCACGGGTCAAGGTTTCACGGGTAAGTTTCACGGGTAAGTTTCACGGGTATGTTTCACGGGTGACGTTTCACGGGTCTAGGTTTCACTGGTAAGTTTCACGGGTCAAGGTTTTACGGGTAAGTTTCACGGGTAAGTTTCACGGGTATGTTTCACGGGTGACGTTTCACGGGTCTAGGTTTCACTGGTAAGTTTCACGAGTCAAGGATTCACGGGTAAGTTTCACGGGTAAGTTTTACGGGTAAGTTTCACGGGTGACGTTTCACGGGTCTAGGTTTCACTGGTAAGTTTCACGGGTCAAGGTTTCACGGGTAAGTTTCACGGGTAAGTTTCACGGGTGACGTTTTACGGGTCTAGGTTTCACTGGTAAGTTTCACGGGTCAAGGTTTCACGGGTAAGTTTCACGGGTAAGTTTCACGGGTATGTTTCAAGGGTGACGTTTCACGGGTCTAGGTTTCACTGGTAAGTTTCACGGGTCAAGGTTTCACGGGTAAGTTTCACGGGTAAGTTTCACGGGTATGTTTCACGGGTGACGTTTCACGGGTCTAGGTTTCACTGGTAAGTTTCACGGGTCAAGGTTTTTCGGGTAAGTTTCACGGGTCTAGGTTTCACTGGTAAGTTTCACGGGTCAAGGTTTCACGGGTAAGTTTCACGGGTATGTTTCACGGGTTTGTTTCACGGGTGACGTTTCACGGGTCTAGGTTTCACTGGAAAGTTTCACGGCTCAAGGTTTCACGGGTAAGTTTCACGGGTAAGTTTCACGGGTATGTTTCACGGGTGACGTTTCACGGGTCTAGGTTTCACTGGTAAGTTTCACGGGTCAAGGTTTCACGGGTAAGTTTTACGGGTAAGTTTCACGGGTGACGTTTCACGGGTGACGTTTCACGGGTCTAGGTTTCACTGGTAAGTTTCACGGGTCAAGGTTTCAAGGGTAAGTTTCACGGGTAAGTTTCACGGGTATGTTTTACGGGTGACGTTTCACGGGTCTAGGTTTCACTGGAAAGTTTCACGGGTCAAGGTTTCACGGGTAAGTTTCAAGGGTAAGTTTCACGGGTAAGTTTTACGGGTATGTTTTACAGGTGACGTTTCACGGGTCTAGGTTTCACTGGTAAGTTTCACGGGTCAAGGTTTCACGGGTAAGTTTCACGGGTAAGTTTCACGGGTAAGTTTCACGGGTAAGTTTCATGGGTGACGTTTCACGGGTCTAGGTTTCACTGGTAAGTTTCACGGGTCAAGGTTTCACGGGTAAGTTTCACGGGTAAGTTTTACGGGTGACGTTTCACGGGTCTAGGTTTCACTGGTAAGTTTCACGGGTCAAGGTTTCACGGGTAAGTTTCACGGGTATGTTTCACGGGTGACGTTTCACGGGTCTAGGTTTCACTGGAAAGTTTCACGGGTCAAGGTTTCACGGGTAAGTTTCAAGGGTAAGTTTCACGGGTAAGTTTTACGGGTATGTTTTACAGGTGACATTTCACGGGTCTAGGTTTCACTGGTAAGTTTCACGGGTCAAGGTTTCACGGGTAAGTTTCACGGGTAAGTTTCACGGGTAAGTTTCACGGGTATGTTTCATGGGTGATGTTTCACGGGTCTAGGTTTCACTGGTAAGTTTCGCGGGTCAAGGTTTCACGGGTAAGTTTCACGGGTAAGTTTCACGGGTATGTTTCACGGGTGACGTTTCACGGGTCTAGGTTTCACTGGTAAGTTTCACGGGTCAAGGTTTCACGGGTAAGTTTCACGGGTAAGTTTCACGGGTAAGTTTCACGGGTATGTTTCATGGGTGATGTTTCACGGGTCTAGGTTTCACTGGTAAGTTTCACGGGTCAAGGTTTCACGGGTAAGTTTCACGGGTCAAGGTTTCACGGGTAAGTTTCACGGGTAAGTTTCACGGGTATGTTTCACGGGTGACGTTTCACGGGTCTAGGTTTCACTGGTAAGTTTCACGGGTCAAGGTTTTACGGGTTAATTTCACGGGTAAGTTTCACGGGTATGTTTCACGGGTGACGTTTCACGGGTCTAGGTTTCACTGGTAAGTTTCACGAGTCAAGATTTCACGGGTAAGTTTCACGGGTAAGTTTTACGGGTAAGTTTCACGGGTGACGTTTCACGGGTCTAGGTTTCACTAGTAAGTTTCACGAGTCAAGGTTTCACGGGTAAGTTTCACGGGTAAGTTTTACGGGTAAGTTTCACGGGTGACGTTTTACGGGTGACGTTTCACGGGTCTAGGTTTCACTGGTAAGTTTCACGGGTCAAGGTTTCACGGGTAAGTTTCACGGGTAAGTTTCACGGGTATGTTTCACGGGTGACGTTTCACGGGTCTAGGTTTCACTGGTAAGTTTCACGGGTCAAGGTTTCACGGGTAAGTTTCACGGGTAAGTTTCACGGGTAAGTTTCACGGGTATGTTTCACGGGTGACGTTTCACGGGTCTAGGTTTCACTGGTAAGTTTAACGGGTCAAGGTTTCACAAGTAAGTTTTACGGGTAAGTTTCACGGGTATGTTTTACGGGTATGTTTCACGGGTGACGTTTCACGGGTCTAGGTTTTACTGGTAAGTTTCACGAGTCAAGGTTTCACGGGTAAGTTTCACGGGTAAGTTTTACGGGTAAGTTTCACGGGTGACGTTTTACGGGTGACGTTTCACGGGTCTAGGTTTCACTGGTAAGTTTCACGGGTCAAGGTTTCACGGGTAAAATTCACGGGTAAGTTTCACGGGTATGTTTCACGGGTGACGTTTCACGGGTCTAGGTTTCACTGGTAAGTTTCACGGGTCAAGGTTTCACGGGTAAGTTTCACGGGTAAGTTTCACGGGTAAGTTTCACGGGTATGTTTCACGGGTGACGTTTCACGGGTCTAGGTTTCACTGGTAAGTTTAACGGGTCAAGGTTTCACAAGTAAGTTTTACGGGTCAAGGTTTCACGGGTAAGTTTCACGGGTAAGTTTTACGGGTATGTTTTACAGGTGACGTTTCACGGGTCTAGGTTTCACTGGTAAGTTTCACGGGTCAAGGTTTCACGGGTAAGTTTCACGGGTAAGTTTCACGGGTATGTTTCACGGGTGACGTTTCACGGGTCTAGGTTTCACTGGTAAGTTTCACGGGTCAAGGTTTCACGGGTAAGTTTCACGGGTAAGTTTTACGGGTAAGTTTCACGGGTGACGTTTCACGGGTCTAGGTTTCACTGGTAAGTTTCACGAGTCAAGGTTTCACGGGTAAGTTTCACGGGTAAGTTTTACGGGTAAGTTTCACGGGTGACGTTTTACGGGTGACGTTTCACGGGTCTAGGTTTCACTGGTAAGTTTCACGGGTCAAGCTTTCACGGGTAAGTTTCACGGGTAAGTTTCACGGGTATGTTTCACGGGTGACGTTTCACGGGTCTAGGTTTCACTGGTAAGTTTCACGGGTCAAGGTTTCACAGGTAAGTTTCACGGGTAAGTTTCACGGGTAAGTTTCACGGGTATGTTTCACGGGTGACGTTTCACGGGTCTAGGTTTCACTGGTAAGTTTAACGGGTCAAGGTTTCACAAGTAAGTTTTACGGGTAAGTTTCACGGGTATGTTTTACGGGTATGTTTCACGGGTGACGTTTCACGGGTCTAGGTTTCACTGGTAAGTTTCACGGGTCAAGGTTTCACGGGTAAGTTTCACGGGTAAGTTTCACGGGTATGTTTCACGGGTGACGTTTCACGGGTCTAGGTTTCACTGGTAAGTTTCACGGGTCAAGGTTTCACGGGTCAAGGTTTCACGGGTAAGTTTCACGGGTAAGTTTTACGGGTATGTTTCACGGGTGACGTTTCACGGGTCTAGGTTTCACTGGTAAGTTTCACGGGTCAAGGTTTCACGGGTAAGTTTTACGGGTAAGTTTCACGGGTTTGTTTCACGGGTGACGTTTCACGGGTCTAGGTTTCACTGGAAAGTTTCACGGGTCAAGGTTTCACGGGTAAGTTTCACGGGTATGTTTCACGGGTGACGTTTCACGGGTCTAGGTTTCACTGGTAAGTTTCACGGGTCAAGGTTTCACGGGTAAGTTTTACGGGTAAGTTTCACGGGTGACGTTTCACGGGTGACGTTTCACGGGTCTAGGTTTCACTGGTAAGTTTCACGGGTCAAGGTTTCACAGGTAAGTTTCACGGGTAAGTTTCACGGGTATGTTTCACGGGTGACGTTTCACGGGTCTAGGTTTCACTGGAAAGTTTCACGGGTCAAGGTTTCACGGGTAAGTTTCAAGGGTAAGTTTCACGGGTAAGTTTTACGGGTATGTTTTACAGGTGACGTTTCACGGGTCTAGGTTTCACTGGTAAGTTTCACGGGTCAAGGTTTCACGGGTAAGTTTCACGGGTAAGTTTCACGGGTAAGTTTCACGGGTAAGTTTCACGGGTAAGTTTAACGGGTATGTTTCATGGGTGATGTTTCACGGGTCTAGGTTTCACTGGTAAGTTTCGCGGGTCAAGGTTTCACGGGTAAGTTTCACGGGTAAGTTTCACGGGTATGTTTTACGGGTATGTTTTACAGGTGACGTTTCACGGGTCTAGGTTTCACTGGTAAGTTTCACGGGTCAAGGTTTTACGGGTAAATTTCACGGGTAAGTTTCACGGGTATGTTTCACGGGTGACGTTTCACGGGTCTAGGTTTCACTGGTAAGTTTCACGAGTCAAGGTTTCACGGGTAAGTTTCACGGGTAAGTTTTACGGGTAAGTTTCACGGGTGACGTTTCACGGGTCTAGGTTTCACTGGTAAGTTTCACGAGTCAAGGTTTCACGGGTAAGTTTCACGGGGAAGTTTTACGGGTAAGTTTCACGGGTGACGTTTTACGGGTGACGTTTCACGGGTCTAGGTTTCACTGGTAAGTTTCACGGGTCAAGGTTTCACGGGTAAGTTTCACGGGTAAGTTTCACGGGTATGTTTCACGGGTGACGTTTCACGGGTCTAGGTTTCACTGGTAAGTTTCACGGGTCAAGGTTTTACGGGTAAGTTTCACGGGTAAGTTTCACGGGTAAGTTTCACGGGTATGTTTCACGGGTGACGTTTCACGGGTCTAGGTTTCACTGGTAAGTTTAACGGGTCAAGGTTTCACAAGTAAGTTTTACGGGTAAGTTTCACGGGTATGTTTTACGGGTATGTTTCACGGGTGACGTTTCACGGGTCTAGGTTTCACTGGTAAGTTTCACAAGTCAAGGTTTCACGGGTAAGTTTCACGGGTAAGTTTCACGGGTATGTTTCACGGGTGACGTTTCACGGGTCTAGGTTTCACTGGTAAGTTTCACGGGTCAAGGTTTCACGGGTCAAGGTTTCACGGGTAAGTTTCACGGGTAAGTTTTACGGGTATGTTTCACGGGTGACGTTTCACGGGTCTAGGTTTCACTGGTAAGTTTCACGGGTCAAGGTTTCACGGGTAAGTTTCACGGGTAAGTTTCACGGGTGACGTTTCACGGGTCTAGGTTTCACTGGAAAGTTTCACGGGTCAAGGTTTCACGGGTAAGTTTCACGGGTATGTTTCACGGGTGTCGTTTCACGGGTCTAGGTTTCACTGGTAAGTTTCACGGGTCAAGGTTTCACGGGTAAGTTTTACGGGTAAGTTTCACGGGTGACGTTTAACGGGTGACGTTTCACAAGTCTAGGTTTCACTGGTAAGTTTCACGGGTCAAGGTTTCACGGGTAAGTTTCACGGGTAAGTTTCACGGGTATGTTTCACGGGTGACGTTTCACGGGTCTAGGTTTCACTGGAAAGTTTCACGGGTCAAGGTTTCACGGGTAAGTTTCAAGGGTAAGTTTCACGGGTAAGTTTTACGGGTATGTTTTACAGGTGACGTTTCACGGGTCTAGGTTTCACTGGTAAGTTTCACGGGTCAAGGTTTCACGGGTAAGTTTCACGGGTAAGTTTCACGGGTAAGTTTAACGGGTAAGTTTAACGGGTATGTTTCATGGGTGATGTTTCACGGGTCTAGGTTTCACTGGTAAGTTTCGCGGGTCAAGGTTTCACGGGTAAGTTTCACGGGTAAGTTTCACGGGTATGTTTCACGGGTGACGTTTCACGGGTCTAGGTTTTACTGGAAAGTTTCACGGGTCAAGGTTTCAAGGGTAAGTTTCACGGGTAAGTTTTACGGGTATGTTTTACAGGTGACGTTTCACGGGTCTAGGTTTCACTGGTAAGTTTCACGGGTCAAGGTTTCACGGGTAAGTTTCACGGGTAAGTTTCACGGGTAAGTTTAACGGGTAAGTTTAACGGGTATGTTTCATGGGTGATGTTTCACGGGTCTAGGTTTCACTGGTAAGTTTCGCGGGTCAAGGTTTCACGGGTAAGTTTCACGGGTAAGTTTCACGGGTATGTTTCACGGGTGACGTTTCACGGGTCTAGGTTTCACTGGTAAGTTTTACGGGTCAAGGTTTCACGGGTAAGTTTTACGGGTAAGTTTCACGGGTATGTTTCACGGGTGACGTTTCACAGGTCTAGGTTTCACTGGTAAGTTTCACGGGTCAAGGTTTCACGGGTAAGTTTCACGGGTAAGTTTCACGGGTATGTTTCACGGGTGACGTTTCACGGGTCTAGGTTTCACTGGTAAGTTTCACGGGTCAAGGTTTCACGGGTAAGTTTCACGGGTAAGTTTCACGGGTAAGTTTCACGGGTAAGTTTCACGGGTGACGTTTCACGGGTCTATTTTTCACTGGTAAGTTTCACGGGTCAAGGTTTCACGGGTAAGTTTCACGTGTAAGTTTCACGGGTGACGTTTCACGGGTCTAGGTTTCACTGGTAAGTTTCACGGGTCAAGGTTTCACGGGTAAGTTTCACGGGTAAGTTTCACGGGTAAGTTTCACGGGTAAGTTTCACGGGTGACGTTTCACGGGTCTAGGTTTCACTGGTAAGTTTCACGGGTCAAGGTTTCACGGGTAAGTTTCACGGGTAAGTTTCACGGGTATGTTTCACGGGTGACGTTTCACGGGTCTAGGTTTCACTGGTAAGTTTCACGGGTCAAGGTTTTACGGGTAAATTTCACGGGTAAGTTTCACGGGTATGTTTCACGGGTGACGTTTCACGGGTCTAGGTTTCACTGGTAAGTTTCACGAGTCAAGGTTTCACGGGTAAGTTTCACGGGTAAGTTTTACGGGTAAGTTTCACGGGTGACGTTTCACGGGTCTAGGTTTCACTGGTAAGTTTCACGAGTCAAGGTTTCACGGGTAAGTTTCACGGGTAAGTTTTACGGGTAAGTTTCACGGGTGACGTTTTACGGGTGACGTTTCACGGGTCTAGGTTTCACTGGTAAGTTTCACGGGTCAAGGTTTCACGGGTAAGTTTCACGGGTAAGTTTCACGGGTATGTTTCACGGGTGACGTTTCACGGGTCTAGGTTTCACTGGTAAGTTTCACGGGTCAAGGTTTCACGGGTAAGTTTCACGGGTAAGTTTCACGGGTAAGTTTCACGGGTATGTTTCACGGGTGACGTTTCACGGGTCTAGGTTTCACTGGTAAGTTTAACGGGTCAAGGTTTCACGGGTAAGTTTTACGGGTAAGTTTCACGGGTATGTTTTACGGGTATGTTTCACGGGTGACGTTTCACGGGTCTAGGTTTCACTGGTAAGTTTCACGGGTCAAGGTTTCACGGGTAAGTTTCACGGGTAAGTTTCACGGGTATGTTTCACGGGTGACGTTTCACGGGTCTAGGTTTCACTGGTAAGTTTCACGGGTCAAGGTTTCACGGGTCAAGGTTTCACGGGTAAGTTTCACGGGTAAGTTTTACGGGTATGTTTCACGGGTGACCTTTCACGGGTCTAGGTTTCACTGGTAAGTTTCACGGGTCAAGGTTTCACGGGTAAGTTTCACGGGTAAGTTTCACGGGTTTGTTTCACGGGTGACGTTTCACGGGTCTAGGTTTCACTGGAAAGTTTCACGGGTCAAGGTTTCACGGGTAAGTTTCACGGGTATGTTTCACGGGTGACGTTTCACGGGTCTAGGTTTCACTGGTAAGTTTCACGGGTCAAGGTTTCACGGGTAAGTTTTACGGGTAAGTTTCACGGGTGACGTTTCACGGGTGACGTTTCACGGGTCTAGGTTTCACTGGTAAGTTTCACGGGTCAAGGTTTCACGGGTAAGTTTCACGGGTAAGTTTCACGGGTAAGTTTCACGGGTAAGTTTCACGGGTAAGTTTCATGGGTGACGTTTCACGGGTCTAGGTTTCACTGGTAAGTTTCACGGGTCAAGGTTTCACGGGTAAGTTTCACGGGTAAGTTTCACGGGTGACGTTTCACGGGTCTAGGTTTCACTGGTAAGTTTCACGGGTCAAGGTTTCACGGGTAAGTTTCACGGGTATGTTTCACGGGTGACGTTTCACGGGTCTAGGTTTCACTGGAAAGTTTCACGGGTCAAGGTTTCACGGGTAAGTTTCAAGGGTAAGTTTCACGGGTAAGTTTTACGGGTATGTTTTACAGGTGACATTTCACGGGTCTAGGTTTCACTGGTAAGTTTCACGGGTCAAGGTTTCACGGGTAAGTTTCACGGGTAAGTTTCACGGGTAAGTTTCACGGGTATGTTTCATTGGTGATGTTTCACGGGTCTAGGTTTCACTGGTAAGTTTCGCGGGTCAAGGTTTCACGGGTTAGTTTCACGGGTAAGTTTCACGGGTATGTTTCACGGGTGACGTTTCACGGGTCTAGGTTTCACTGGTAAGTTTCACGGGTCAAGGTTTCACGGGTAAGTTTCACGGGTAAGTTTCACGGGTAAGTTTCATGGGTATGTTTCACGGGTGACGTTTCACGGGTCTAGGTTTCACTGGTAAGTTTCACGGGTCAAGGTTTCACGGGTAAGTTTCACGGGTAAGTTTCACGGGTATGTTTCACGGGTGACGTTTCACGGGTCTAGGTTTCACTGGTAAGTTTCACGGGTCAAGGTTTCACGGGTAAGTTTCACGGGTAAGTTTCACGGGTATGTTTCACGGGTGACGTTTCACGGGTCTAGGTTTCACTGGTAAGTTTCACGGGTCAAGGTTTTACGGGTAAATTTCACGGGTAAGTTTCACGGGTATGTTTCACGGGTGACGTTTCACGGGTCTAGGTTTCACTGGTAAGTTTCACGAGTCAAGGTTTCACGGGTAAGTTTCACGGGTAAGTTTTACGGGTAAGTTTCACGGGTGACGTTTTACGGGTGACGTTTCACGGGTCTAGGTTTCACTGGTAAGTTTCACGGGTCAAGGTTTCACGGGTAAGTTTCACGGGTAAGTTTCACGGGTATGTTTCACGGGTGACGTTTCACGGGTCTAGGTTTCACTGGTAAGTTTCACGGGTCAAGGTTTCACGGGTAAGTTTCACGGGTAAGTTTCACGGGTAAGTTTCACGGGTATGTTTCACGGGTGACGTTTTACGGGTCTAGGTTTCACTGGTAAGTTTAACGGGTCAAGGTTTCACGGGTAAGTTTTACGAGTAAGTTTCACGGGTATGTTTTACGGGTATGTTTCACGGGTGACGTTTCACGGGTCTAGGTTTCACTGGTAAGTTTCACGGGTCAAGGTTTCACGGGTAAGTTTCACGGGTAAGTTTCACGGGTATGTTTCACGGGTGACGTTTCACGGGTCTAGGTTTCACTGGTAAGTTTCACGGGTCAAGGTTTCACGGGTAAGTTTCACGGGTAAGTTTCACGGGTATGTTTCACGGGTGACGTTTCACGGGTCTAGGTTTCACTGATAAGTTTCACGAGTCAAGGATTCACGGGTAAGTTTCACGGGTAAGTTTTACGGGTAAGTTTCACGGGTGACGTTTCACGGGTCTAGGTTTCACTGGTAAGTTTCACGGGTCAAGGTTTCACGGGTAAGTTTCACGGGTAAGTTTCACGGGTGACGTTTCACGGGTCTAGGTTTCACTGGTAAGTTTCACGGGTCAAGGTTTCACGGGTAAGTTTCACGGGTAAGTTTCACGGGTATGTTTCAAGGGTGACGTTTCACGGGTCTAGGTTTCACTGGTAAGTTTCACGGGTCAAGGTTTCACGGGTAAGTTTCACGGGTAAGTTTCACGGGTATGTTTCACGGGTCTAGGTTTCACTGGTAAGTTTCACGGGTCAAGGTTTCACGGGTAAGTTTCACGGGTAAGTTTCACGGGTTTGTTTCACGGGTGACGTTTCACGGGTCTAGGTTTCACTGGAAAGTTTCACGGGTCAAGGTTTCACGGGTAAGTTTCACGGGTAAGTTTCACGGGTTTGTTTCACGGGTGACGTTTCACGGGTCTAGGTTTCACTGGAAAGTTTCACGGGTCAAGGTTTCACGGGTAAGTTTCACGGGTATGTTTCACGGGTGACGTTTCACGGGTCTAGGTTTCACTGGTAAGTTTCACGGGTCTAGGTTTCACTGGTAAGTTTCACGGGTCAAGGTTTTACGGGTAAGTTTCACGGGTCTAGGTTTCACTGGTAAGTTTCACGGGTCAAGGTTTCACGGGTAAGTTTCACGGGTAAGTTTCACGGGTTTGTTTCACGGGTGACGTTTCACGGGTCTAGGTTTCACTGGAAAGTTTCACGGGTCAAGGTTTCACGGGTAAGTTTCACGGGTAAGTTTCACGGGTATGTTTCACGGGTGACGTTTCACGGGTCTAGGTTTCACTGGTAAGTTTCACGGGTCAAGGTTTCACGGGTAAGTTTTACGGGTAAGTTTCACGGGTGACGTTTCACGGGTGACGTTTCACGGGTCTAGGTTTCACTGGTAAGTTTCACGGGTCAAGGTTTCAAGGGTAAGTTTCACGGGTAAGTTTCACGGGTATGTTTCACGGGTGACGTTTCACGGGTCTAGGTTTCACTGGAAAGTTTCACGGGTCAAGGTTTCACGGGTAAGTTTCAAGGGTAAGTTTCACGGGTAAGTTTTACGGGTATGTTTTACAGGTGACGTTTCACGGGTCTAGGTTTCACTGGTAAGTTTCACGGGTCAAGGTTTCACGGGTAAGTTTCACGGGTAAGTTTCACGGGTAAGTTTCACGAGTAAGTTTCACGGGTAAGTTTCACGGGTGACGTTTCACGGGTCTATTTTTCACTGGTAAGTTTCACGGGTCAAGGTTTCACGGGTAAGTTTCACGTGTAAGTTTCACGGGTGACGTTTCACGGGTCTAGGTTTCACTGGTAAGTTTCACGGGTCAAGGTTTCACGGGTAAGTTTCACGGGTAAGTTTCACGGGTAAGTTTCACGGGTAAGTTTCACGGGTGACGTTTCACGGGTCTAGGTTTCACTGGTAAGTTTCACGGGTCAAGGTTTCACGGGTAAGTTTCACGGGTAAGTTTCACGGGTATGTTTCACGGGTGACGTTTCACGGGTCTAGGTTTCACTGGTAAGTTTCACGGGTCAAGGTTTTACGGGTAAATTTCACGGGTAAGTTTCACGGGTATGTTTCACGGGTGACGTTTCACGGGTCTAGGTTTCACTGGTAAGTTTCACGAGTCAAGGTTTCACGGGTAAGTTTCACGGGTAAGTTTTACGGGTAAGTTTCACGGGTGACGTTTCACGGGTCTAGGTTTCACTGGTAAGTTTCACGAGTCAAGGTTTCACGGGTAAGTTTCACGGGTAAGTTTTACGGGTAAGTTTCACGGGTGACGTTTTACGGGTGACGTTTCACGGGTCTAGGTTTCACTGGTAAGTTTCACGGGTCAAGGTTTCACGGGTAAGTTTCACGGGTAAGTTTCACGGGTATGTTTCACGGGTGACGTTTCACGGGTCTAGGTTTCACTGGTAAGTTTCACGGGTCAAGGTTTCACGGGTAAGTTTCACGGGTAAGTTTCACGGGTAAGTTTCACGGGTATGTTTCACGGGTGACGTTTCACGGGTCTAGGTTTCACTGGTAAGTTTAACGGGTCAAGGTTTCACGGGTAAGTTTTACGGGTAAGTTTCACGGGTATGTTTTACGGGTATGTTTCACGGGTGACGTTTCACGGGTCTAGGTTTCACTGGTAAGTTTCACGGGTCAAGGTTTCACGGGTAAGTTTCACGGGTAAGTTTCACGGGTATGTTTCACGGGTGACGTTTCACGGGTCTAGGTTTCACTGGTAAGTTTCACGGGTCAAGGTTTCACGGGTCAAGGTTTCACGGGTAAGTTTCACGGGTAAGTTTTACGGGTATGTTTCACGGGTGACCTTTCACGGGTCTAGGTTTCACTGGTAAGTTTCACGGGTCAAGGTTTCACGGGTAAGTTTCACGGGTAAGTTTCACGGGTTTGTTTCACGGGTGACGTTTCACGGGTCTAGGTTTCACTGGAAAGTTTCACGGGTCAAGGTTTCACGGGTAAGTTTCACGGGTATGTTTCACGGGTGACGTTTCACGGGTCTAGGTTTCACTGGTAAGTTTCACGGGTCAAGGTTTCACGGGTAAGTTTTACGGGTAAGTTTCACGGGTGACGTTTCACGGGTGACGTTTCACGGGTCTAGGTTTCACTGGTAAGTTTCACGGGTCAAGGTTTCACGGGTAAGTTTCACGGGTAAGTTTCACGGGTAAGTTTCACGGGTAAGTTTCACGGGTAAGTTTCATGGGTGACGTTTCACGGGTCTAGGTTTCACTGGTAAGTTTCACGGGTCAAGGTTTCACGGGTAAGTTTCACGGGTAAGTTTCACGGGTGACGTTTCACGGGTCTAGGTTTCACTGGTAAGTTTCACGGGTCAAGGTTTCACGGGTAAGTTTCACGGGTATGTTTCACGGGTGACGTTTCACGGGTCTAGGTTTCACTGGAAAGTTTCACGGGTCAAGGTTTCACGGGTAAGTTTCAAGGGTAAGTTTCACGGGTAAGTTTTACGGGTATGTTTTACAGGTGACATTTCACGGGTCTAGGTTTCACTGGTAAGTTTCACGGGTCAAGGTTTCACGGGTAAGTTTCACGGGTAAGTTTCACGGGTAAGTTTCACGGGTATGTTTCATTGGTGATGTTTCACGGGTCTAGGTTTCACTGGTAAGTTTCGCGGGTCAAGGTTTCACGGGTTAGTTTCACGGGTAAGTTTCACGGGTATGTTTCACGGGTGACGTTTCACGGGTCTAGGTTTCACTGGTAAGTTTCACGGGTCAAGGTTTCACGGGTAAGTTTCACGGGTAAGTTTCACGGGTAAGTTTCATGGGTATGTTTCACGGGTGACGTTTCACGGGTCTAGGTTTCACTGGTAAGTTTCACGGGTCAAGGTTTCACGGGTAAGTTTCACGGGTAAGTTTCACGGGTATGTTTCACGGGTGACGTTTCACGGGTCTAGGTTTCACTGGTAAGTTTCACGGGTCAAGGTTTCACGGGTAAGTTTCACGGGTAAGTTTCACGGGTATGTTTCACGGGTGACGTTTCACGGGTCTAGGTTTCACTGGTAAGTTTCACGGGTCAAGGTTTTACGGGTAAATTTCACGGGTAAGTTTCACGGGTATGTTTCACGGGTGACGTTTCACGGGTCTAGGTTTCACTGGTAAGTTTCACGAGTCAAGGTTTCACGGGTAAGTTTCACGGGTAAGTTTTACGGGTAAGTTTCACGGGTGACGTTTTACGGGTGACGTTTCACGGGTCTAGGTTTCACTGGTAAGTTTCACGGGTCAAGGTTTCACGGGTAAGTTTCACGGGTAAGTTTCACGGGTATGTTTCACGGGTGACGTTTCACGGGTCTAGGTTTCACTGGTAAGTTTCACGGGTCAAGGTTTCACGGGTAAGTTTCACGGGTAAGTTTCACGGGTAAGTTTCACGGGTATGTTTCACGGGTGACGTTTTACGGGTCTAGGTTTCACTGGTAAGTTTAACGGGTCAAGGTTTCACGGGTAAGTTTTACGAGTAAGTTTCACGGGTATGTTTTACGGGTATGTTTCACGGGTGACGTTTCACGGGTCTAGGTTTCACTGGTAAGTTTCACGGGTCAAGGTTTCACGGGTAAGTTTCACGGGTAAGTTTCACGGGTATGTTTCACGGGTGACGTTTCACGGGTCTAGGTTTCACTGGTAAGTTTCACGGGTCAAGGTTTCACGGGTAAGTTTCACGGGTAAGTTTCACGGGTATGTTTCACGGGTGACGTTTCACGGGTCTAGGTTTCACTGATAAGTTTCACGAGTCAAGGATTCACGGGTAAGTTTCACGGGTAAGTTTTACGGGTAAGTTTCACGGGTGACGTTTCACGGGTCTAGGTTTCACTGGTAAGTTTCACGGGTCAAGGTTTCACGGGTAAGTTTCACGGGTAAGTTTCACGGGTGACGTTTCACGGGTCTAGGTTTCACTGGTAAGTTTCACGGGTCAAGGTTTCACGGGTAAGTTTCACGGGTAAGTTTCACGGGTATGTTTCAAGGGTGACGTTTCACGGGTCTAGGTTTCACTGGTAAGTTTCACGGGTCAAGGTTTCACGGGTAAGTTTCACGGGTAAGTTTCACGGGTATGTTTCACGGGTCTAGGTTTCACTGGTAAGTTTCACGGGTCAAGGTTTCACGGGTAAGTTTCACGGGTAAGTTTCACGGGTTTGTTTCACGGGTGACGTTTCACGGGTCTAGGTTTCACTGGAAAGTTTCACGGGTCAAGGTTTCACGGGTAAGTTTCACGGGTAAGTTTCACGGGTTTGTTTCACGGGTGACGTTTCACGGGTCTAGGTTTCACTGGAAAGTTTCACGGGTCAAGGTTTCACGGGTAAGTTTCACGGGTATGTTTCACGGGTGACGTTTCACGGGTCTAGGTTTCACTGGTAAGTTTCACGGGTCTAGGTTTCACTGGTAAGTTTCACGGGTCAAGGTTTTACGGGTAAGTTTCACGGGTCTAGGTTTCACTGGTAAGTTTCACGGGTCAAGGTTTCACGGGTAAGTTTCACGGGTAAGTTTCACGGGTTTGTTTCACGGGTGACGTTTCACGGGTCTAGGTTTCACTGGAAAGTTTCACGGGTCAAGGTTTCACGGGTAAGTTTCACGGGTAAGTTTCACGGGTATGTTTCACGGGTGACGTTTCACGGGTCTAGGTTTCACTGGTAAGTTTCACGGGTCAAGGTTTCACGGGTAAGTTTTACGGGTAAGTTTCACGGGTGACGTTTCACGGGTGACGTTTCACGGGTCTAGGTTTCACTGGTAAGTTTCACGGGTCAAGGTTTCAAGGGTAAGTTTCACGGGTAAGTTTCACGGGTATGTTTCACGGGTGACGTTTCACGGGTCTAGGTTTCACTGGAAAGTTTCACGGGTCAAGGTTTCACGGGTAAGTTTCAAGGGTAAGTTTCACGGGTAAGTTTTACGGGTATGTTTTACAGGTGACGTTTCACGGGTCTAGGTTTCACTGGTAAGTTTCACGGGTCAAGGTTTCACGGGTAAGTTTCACGGGTAAGTTTCACGGGTAAGTTTCACGAGTAAGTTTCATGGGTGACGTTTCACGGGTCTAGGTTTCACTGGTAAGTTTCACGGGTCAAGGTTTCACGGGTAAGTTTCACGGGTAAGTTTCACGGGTGACGTTTCACGGGTCTAGGTTTCACTGGTAAGTTTCACGGGTCAAGGTTTCACGGGTAAGTTTCACGGGTATGTTTCACGGGTGACGTTTCACGGGTCTAGGTTTCACTGGAAAGTTTCACGGGTCAAGGTTTCACGGGTAAGTTTCAAGGGTAAGTTTCACGGGTAAGTTTTACGGGTATGTTTTACAGGTGACATTTCACGGGTCTAGGTTTCACTGGTAAGTTTCACGGGTCAAGGTTTCACGGGTAAGTTTCACGGGTAAGTTTCACGGGTAAGTTTCACGGGTATGTTTCATGGGTGATGTTTCACGGGTCTAGGTTTCACTGGTAAGTTTCGCGGGTCAAGGTTTCACGGGTAAGTTTCACGGGTAAGTTTCACGGGTATGTTTCACGGGTGACGTTTCACGGGTCTAGGTTTCACTGGTAAGTTTCACGGGTCAAGGTTTCACGGGAAAGTTTCACGGGTAAGTTTTACGGGTAAGTTTCACGGGTGACGTTTCACGGGTCTAGGTTTCACTGGTAAGTTTCACGGGTCAAGGTTTCACGGGTAAGTTTCACGGGTAAGTTTCACGGGTATGTTTCACGGGTGACGTTTCACGGGTCTAGGTTTCACTGGTAAGTTTCACGGGTCAAGGTTTCACGGGTAAGTTTCACGGGTAAGTTTCACGGGTATGTTTCACGGGTGACGCTTCACGGGTCTAGGTTTCACTGGTAAGTTTCACGGGTCAAGGTTTTACGGGTAAATTTCACGGGTAAGTTTCACGGGTATGTTTCACGGGTGACGTTTCACGGGTCTAGGTTTCACTGGTAAGTTTCACGAGTCAAGGTTTCACGGGTAAGTTTCACGGGTAAGTTTTACGGGTAAGTTTCACGGGTGACGTTTCACGGGTCTAGGTTTCACTGGTAAGTTTCACGAGTCAAGGTTTCACGGGTAAATTTCACGGGTAAGTTTTACGGGTAAGTTTCACGGGTAACGTTTTACGGGTGACGTTTCACGGGTCTAGGTTTCACTGGTAAGTTTCACGGGTCAAGGTTTCACGGGTAAGTTTCACGGGTAAGTTTCACGGGTATGTTTCACGGGTGACGTTTCACGGGTCTAGGTTTCACTGGTAAGTTTCACGGGTCAAGGTTTCACGGGTAAGTTTCACGGGTAAGTTTCACGGGTAAGTTTCACGGGTATGTTTCACGGGTGACGTTTCACGGGTCTAGGTTTCACTGGTAAGTTTCACGGGTCAAGGTTTCACGGGTAAGTTTTACGGGTAAGTTTCACGGGTATGTTTTACGGGTATGTTTCACGGGTGACGTTTCACGGGTCTAGGTTTCACTGGTAAGTTTCACGGGTCAAGGTTTCACGGGTAAGTTTCACGGGTAAGTTTCACGGGTATGTTTCACGGGTGACGTTTCACGGGTCTAGGTTTCACTGGTAAGTTTCACGGGTCAAGGTTTCACGGGTCAAGGTTTCACGGGTAAGTTTCACGGGTAAGTTTTACGGGTATGTTTCACGGGTGACGTTTCACGGGTCTAGGTTTCACTGGTAAGTTTCACGGGTCAAGGTTTCACGGGTAAGTTTCACGGGTAAGTTTCACGGGTATGTTTCACGGGTGACGTTTCACGGGTCTAGGTTTCACTGGTAAGTTTCACGGGTCAAGGTTTTACGGGTAAGTTTCACGGGTAAGTTTCACGGGTATGTTTCACGGGTGACGTTTCACGGGTCTAGGTTTCACTGGTAAGTTTCACGAGTCAAGGATTCACGGGTAAGTTTCACGGGTAAGTTTTACGGGTAAGTTTCACGGGTGACGTTTCACGGGTCTAGGTTTCACTGGTAAGTTTCACGGGTCAAGGTTTCACGGGTAAGTTTCACGGGTATGTTTCACGGGTGACGTTTCACGGGTTCAGGTTTCACTGGAAAGTTTCACGGGTCAAGGTTTCACGGGTAAGTTTCACGGGTAAGTTTCACGGGTAAGTTTTACGGGTATGTTTTACAGGTGACGTTTCACGGGTCTAGGTTTCACTGGTAAGTTTCACGGGTCAAGGTTTCACGGGTAAGTTTCACGGGTAAGTTTCACGGGTAAGTTTCACGGGTATGTTTTACGGGTGACGTTTCACGGGTCTAGGTTTCAGTGGTAAGTTTCACGGGTCAAGGTTTCACGGGTAAGTTTCACGGGTAAGTTTCACGGGTAAGTTTCACGGGTATGTTTCACGGGTGACGTTTCACGGGTCTAGGTTTCACTGGTAAGTTTCACGGGTCAAGGTTTCACGGGTAAGTTTCACGGGTAAGTTTCACGGGTATGTTTCACGGGTGACGTTTCACGGGTCTAGGTTTCACTGGTAAGTTTTACGGGTCAAGGTTTCACGGGTAAGTTTCACGGGTATGTTTCACGGGTATGTTTCACGGTTGACGTTTCACGGGTCTAGGTTTCACTGGTAAGTTTCACGGGTCAAGGTTTCACGGGTAAGTTTCACGGGTAAGTTTCACGGGTATGTTTCACGGGTGACGTTTCACGGGTCTAGGTTTCACTGGTAAGTTTCACGGGTCAAGGTTTCACGGGTAAGTTTCACGGGTAAGTTTCACGGGTATGTTTCACGGGTATGTTTCACGGGTGACGTTTCACGGGTCTAGGTTTCACTGGTAAGTTTCACGGGTATGTTTCACGGGTGACGTTTCACGGGTCTAGGTTTCACTGGTAAGTTTCACGGGTCAAGGTTTCACGGGTAAGTTTCACGGGTAAGTTTCACGGGTAAGTTTCACGGGTAAGTTTCACGGGTGACGTTTCACGGGTCTAGGTTTCACTGGTAAGTTTCACGGGTCAAGGTTTCACGGGTAAGTTTCACGGGTAAGTTTCACGGGTATGTTTCAAGGGTGACGTTTCACGGGTCTAGGTTTCACTGGTAAGTTTCACGGGTCAAGGTTTCACGGGTAAGTTTCACGGGTAAGTTTCACGGGTATGTTTCACGGGTCTAGGTTTCACTGGTAAGTTTCACGGGTCATGGTTTCACGGGTAAGTTTCACGGGTAAGTTTCACGGGTTTGTTTCACGGGTGACGTTTTACGGGTCTAGGTTTCACTGGAAAGTTTCACGGGTCAAGGTTTCACGGGTAAGTTTCACGGGTAAGTTTCACGGGTTTGTTTCACGGGTGACGTTTCACGGGTCTAGGTTTCACTGGAAAGTTTCACGGGTCAAGGTTTCACGGGTAAGTTTCACGGGTATGTTTCACGGGTGACGTTTCACGGGTCTAGGTTTCACTGGTAAGTTTCACGGGTCTAGGTTTCACTGGTAAGTTTCACGGGTCAAGGTTTTACGGGTAAGTTTCACGGGTCTAGGTTTCACTGGTAAGTTTCACGGGTCAAGGTTTCACGGGTAAGTTTCACGGGTAAGTTTCACGGGTTTGTTTCACGGGTGACGTTTCACGGGTCTAGGTTTCACTGGAAAGTTTCACGGGTCAAGGTTTCACGGGTAAGTTTCACGGGTAAGTTTCACGGGTATGTTTCACGGGTGACGTTTCACGGGTCTAGGTTTCACTGGTAAGTTTCACGGGTCAAGGTTTCACGGGTAAGTTTTACGGGTAAGTTTCACGGGTGACGTTTCACGGGTGACGTTTCACGGGTCTAGGTTTCACTGGTAAGTTTCACGGGTCAAGGTTTCAAGGGTAAGTTTCACGGGTAAGTTTCACGGGTATGTTTCACGGGTGACGTTTCACGGGTCTAGGTTTCACTGGAAAGTTTCACGGGTCAAGGTTTCACGGGTAAGTTTCAAGGGTAAGTTTCACGGGTAAGTTTTACGGGTATGTTTTACAGGTGACGTTTCACGGGTCTAGGTTTCACTGGTAAGTTTCACGGGTCAAGGTTTCACGGGTAAGTTTCACGGGTAAGTTTCATGGGTGACGTTTCACGGGTCTAGGTTTCACTGGTAAGTTTCACGGGTCAAGGTTTCACGGGTAAGTTTCACGGGTAAGTTTCACGGGTGACGTTTCACGGGTCTAGGTTTCACTGGTAAGTTTCACGGGTCAAGGTTTCACGGGTAAGTTTTACGGGTATGTTTTACAGGTGACGTTTCACGGGTCTAGGTTTCACTGGTAAGTTTCACGGGTCAAGGTTTCACGGGTAAGTTTCACGGGTAAGTTTCACGGGTAAGTTTCACGGGTAAGTTTCATGGGTGACGTTTCACGGGTCTAGGTTTCACTGGTAAGTTTCACGGGTCAAGGTTTCACGGGTAAGTTTCACGGGTATGTTTCACGGGTGACGTTTCACGGGTCTAGGTTTCACTGGAAAGTTTCACGGGTCAAGGTTTCACGGGTAAGTTTCAAGGGTAAGTTTCACGGGTAAGTTTTACGGGTATGTTTTACAGGTGACATTTCACGGGTCTAGGTTTCACTGGTAAGTTTCACGGGTCAAGGTTTCACGGGTAAGTTTCACGGGTAAGTTTCACGGGTAAGTTTCACGGGTATGTTTCATGGGTGATGTTTCACGGGTCTAGGTTTCACTGGTAAGTTTCGCGGGTCAAGGTTTCACGGGTAAGTTTCACGGGTAAGTTTCACGGGTATGTTTCACGGGTGACGTTTCACGGGTCTAGGTTTCACTGGTAAGTTTCACGGGTCAAGGTTTCACGGGTAAGTTTCACGGGTAAGTTTCACGGGTAAGTTTCACGGGTATGTTTCACGGGTGACGTTTCACGGGTCTAGGTTTCACTGGTAAGTTTCACGGGTCAAGGTTTCACGGGTAAGTTTCACGGGTAAGTTTCACGGGTATGTTTCACGGGTGACGTTTCACGGGTCTAGGTTTCACTGGTAAGTTTCACGGGTCAAGGTTTCACGGGTAAGTTTCACGGGTAAGTTTCACGGGTATGTTTCACGGGTATGTTTCACGGTTGACGTTTCACGGGTCTAGGTTTCACTGGTAAGTTTCACGGGTCAAGGTTTCACGGGTAAGTTTCACGGGTAAGTTTCACGGGTATGTTTCACGGGTGACGTTTCACGGGTCTAGGTTTCACTGGTAAGTTTCACGGGTCAAGGTTTCACGGGTAAGTTTCACGGGTAAGTTTCACGGGTATGTTTCACGGGTATGTTTCACGGGTGACGTTTCACGGGTCTAGGTTTCACTGGTAAGTTTCACGGGTATGTTTCACGGGTGACGTTTCACGGGTCTAGGTTTCACTGGTAAGTTTCACGGGTCAAGGTTTCACGGGTAAGTTTCACGGGTAAGTTTCACGGGTAAGTTTCACGGGTAAGTTTCACGGGTGACGTTTCACGGGTCTAGGTTTCACTGGTAAGTTTCACGGGTCAAGGTTTCACGGGTAAGTTTCACGGGTAAGTTTCACGGGTATGTTTCAAGGGTGACGTTTCACGGGTCTAGGTTTCACTGGTAAGTTTCACGGGTCAAGGTTTCACGGGTAAGTTTCACGGGTAAGTTTCACGGGTATGTTTCACGGGTCTAGGTTTCACTGGTAAGTTTCACGGGTCAAGGTTTCACTGGTAAGTTTCACGGGTAAGTTTCACGGGTAAGTTTCACGGGTATGTTTCACGGGTGACGTTTCACGGGTCTAGGTTTCACTGGTAAGTTTCACGGGTCAAGGTTTCACGGGTAAGTTTTACGGGTAAGTTTCACGGGTATGTTTTACGGGTATGTTTCACGGGTGACGTTTCACGGGTCTAGGTTTCACTGGTAAGTTTCACGGGTCAAGGTTTCACGGGTAAGTTTCACGGGTAAGTTTCACGGGTATGTTTCACGGGTGACGTTTCACGGGTCTAGGTTTCACTGGTAAGTTTCACGGGTCAAGGTTTCACGGGTCAAGGTTTCACGGGTAAGTTTCACGGGTAAGTTTTACGGGTATGTTTCACGGGTGACGTTTCACGGGTCTAGGTTTCACTGGTAAGTTTCACGGGTCAAGGTTTCACGGGTAAGTTTCACGGGTAAGTTTCACGGGTATGTTTCACGGGTGACGTTTCACGGGTCTAGGTTTCACTGGTAAGTTTCACGGGTCAAGGTTTTACGGGTAAGTTTCACGGGTAAGTTTCACGGGTATGTTTCACGGGTGACGTTTCACGGGTCTAGGTTTCACTGGTAAGTTTCACGAGTCAAGGATTCACGGGTAAGTTTCACGGGTAAGTTTTACGGGTAAGTTTTACGGGTGACGTTTCACGGGTCTAGGTTTCACTGGTAAGTTTCACGGGTCAAGGTTTCACGGGTAAGTTTCACGGGTATGTTTCACGGGTGACGTTTCACGGGTTCAGGTTTCACTGGAAAGTTTCACGGGTCAAGGTTTCACGGGTAAGTTTCACGGGTAAGTTTCACGGGTAAGTTTTACGGGTATGTTTTACAGGTGACGTTTCACGGGTCTAGGTTTCACTGGTAAGTTTCACGGGTCAAGGTTTCACGGGTAAGTTTCACGGGTAAGTTTCACGGGTAAGTTTCACGGGTATGTTTTACGGGTGACGTTTCACGGGTCTAGGTTTCAGTGGTAAGTTTCACGGGTCAAGGTTTCACGGGTAAGTTTCACGGGTAAGTTTCACGGGTAAGTTTCACGGGTATGTTTCACGGGTGACGTTTCACGGGTCTAGGTTTCACTGGTAAGTTTCACGGGTCAAGGTTTCACGGGTAAGTTTCACGGGTAAGTTTCACGGGTATGTTTCACGGGTGACGTTTCACGGGTCTAGGTTTCACTGGTAAGTTTTACGGGTCAAGGTTTCACGGGTAAGTTTCACGGGTATGTTTCACGGGTATGTTTCACGGTTGACGTTTCACGGGTCTAGGTTTCACTGGTAAGTTTCACGGGTCAAGGTTTCACGGGTAAGTTTCACGGGTAAGTTTCACGGGTATGTTTCACGGGTGACGTTTCACGGGTCTAGGTTTCACTGGTAAGTTTCACGGGTCAAGGTTTCACGGGTAAGTTTCACGGGTAAGTTTCACGGGTATGTTTCACGGGTATGTTTCACGGGTGACGTTTCACGGGTCTAGGTTTCACTGGTAAGTTTCACGGGTATGTTTCACGGGTGACGTTTCACGGGTCTAGGTTTCACTGGTAAGTTTCACGGGTCAAGGTTTCACGGGTAAGTTTCACGGGTAAGTTTCACGGGTAAGTTTCACGGGTAAGTTTCACGGGTGACGTTTCACGGGTCTAGGTTTCACTGGTAAGTTTCACGGGTCAAGGTTTCACGGGTAAGTTTCACGGGTAAGTTTCACGGGTATGTTTCAAGGGTGACGTTTCACGGGTCTAGGTTTCACTGGTAAGTTTCACGGGTCAAGGTTTCACGGGTAAGTTTCACGGGTAAGTTTCACGGGTATGTTTCACGGGTCTAGGTTTCACTGGTAAGTTTCACGGGTCAAGGTTTCACGGGTAAGTTTCACGGGTAAGTTTCACGGGTTTGTTTCACGGGTGACGTTTTACGGGTCTAGGTTTCACTGGAAAGTTTCACGGGTCAAGGTTTCACGGGTAAGTTTCACGGGTAAGTTTCACGGGTTTGTTTCACGGGTGACGTTTCACGGGTCTAGGTTTCACTGGAAAGTTTCACGGGTCAAGGTTTCACGGGTAAGTTTCACGGGTATGTTTCACGGGTGACGTTTCACGGGTCTAGGTTTCACTGGTAAGTTTCACGGGTCTAGGTTTCACTGGTAAGTTTCACGGGTCAAGGTTTTACGGGTAAGTTTCACGGGTCTAGGTTTCACTGGTAAGTTTCACGGGTCAAGGTTTCACGGGTAAGTTTCACGGGTAAGTTTCACGGGTTTGTTTCACGGGTGACGTTTCACGGGTCTAGGTTTCACTGGAAAGTTTCACGGGTCAAGGTTTCACGGGTAAGTTTCACGGGTAAGTTTCACGGGTATGTTTCACGGGTGACGTTTCACGGGTCTAGGTTTCACTGGTAAGTTTCACGGGTCAAGGTTTCACGGGTAAGTTTTACGGGTAAGTTTCACGGGTGACGTTTCACGGGTGACGTTTCACGGGTCTAGGTTTCACTGGTAAGTTTCACGGGTCAAGGTTTCAAGGGTAAGTTTCACGGGTAAGTTTCACGGGTATGTTTCACGGGTGACGTTTCACGGGTCTAGGTTTCACTGGAAAATTTCACGGGTCAAGGTTTCACGGGTAAGTTTCAAGGGTAAGTTTCACGGGTAAGTTTTACGGGTATGTTTTACAGGTGACGTTTCACGGGTCTAGGTTTCACTGGTAAGTTTCACGGGTCAAGGTTTCACGGGTAAGTTTCACGGGTAAGTTTCATGGGTGACGTTTCACGGGTCTAGGTTTCACTGGTAAGTTTCACGGGTCAAGGTTTCACGGGTAAGTTTCACGGGTAAGTTTCACGGGTGACGTTTCACGGGTCTAGGTTTCACTGGTAAGTTTCACGGGTCAAGGTTTCACGGGTAAGTTTTACGGGTATGTTTTACAGGTGACGTTTCACGGGTCTAGGTTTCACTGGTAAGTTTCACGGGTCAAGGTTTCACGGGTAAGTTTCACGGGTAAGTTTCACGGGTAAGTTTCACGGGTAAGTTTCATGGGTGACGTTTCACGGGTCTAGGTTTCACTGGTAAGTTTCACGGGTCAAGGTTTCACGGGTAAGTTTCACGGGTAAGTTTCACGGGTGACGTTTCACGGGTCTAGGTTTCACTGGTAAGTTTCACGGGTCAAGGTTTCACGGGTAAGTTTCACGGGTATGTTTCACGGGTGACGTTTCACGGGTCTAGGTTTCACTGGAAAGTTTCACGGGTCAAGGTTTCACGGGTAAGTTTCAAGGGTAAGTTTCACGGGTAAGTTTTACGGGTATGTTTTACAGGTGACATTTCACGGGTCTAGGTTTCACTGGTAAGTTTCACGGGTCAAGGTTTCACGGGTAAGTTTCACGGGTAAGTTTCACGGGTAAGTTTCACGGGTATGTTTCATGGGTGATGTTTCACGGGTCTAGGTTTCACTGGTAAGTTTCGCGGGTCAAGGTTTCACGGGTAAGTTTCACGGGTAAGTTTCACGGGTATGTTTCACGGGTGACGTTTCACGGGTCTAAGTTTCACTGGTAAGTTTCACGGGTCAAGGTTTCACGGGTAAGTTTCACGGGTAAGTTTCACGGGTAAGTTTCACGGGTATGTTTCACGGGTGACGTTTCACGGGTCTAGGTTTCACTGGTAAGTTTCACGGGTCAAGGTTTCACGGGTAAGTTTCACGGGTAAGTTTCACGGGTATGTTTCACGGGTGACGTTTCACGGGTCTAGGTTTCACTGGTAAGTTTCACGGGTCAAGGTTTCACGGGTAAGTTTCACGGGTAAGTTTCACGGGTATGTTTCACGGGTATGTTTCACGGGTGACGTTTCACGGGTCTAGGTTTCACTGGTAAGTTTCACGGGTATGTTTCACGGGTGACGTTTCACGGGTCTAGGTTTCACTGGTAAGTTTCACGGGTCAAGGTTTCACGGGTAAGTTTCACGGGTAAGTTTCACGGGTAAGTTTCACGGGTAAGTTTCACGGGTGACGTTTCACGGGTCTAGGTTTCACTGGTAAGTTTCACGGGTCAAGGTTTCACGGGTAAGTTTCACGGGTAAGTTTCACGGGTATGTTTCAAGGGTGACGTTTCACGGGTCTAGGTTTCACTGGTAAGTTTCACGGGTCAAGGTTTCACGGGTAAGTTTCACGGGTAAGTTTCACGGGTATGTTTCACGGGTCTAGGTTTCACTGGTAAGTTTCACGGGTCAAGGTTTCACGGGTAAGTTTCACGGGTAAGTTTCACGGGTTTGTTTTACGGGTGACGTTTTACGGGTCTAGGTTTCACTGGAAAGTTTCACGGGTCAAGGTTTCACGGGTAAGTTTCACGGGTAAGTTTCACGGGTTTGTTTCACGGGTGACGTTTCACGGGTCTAGGTTTCACTGGAAAGTTTCACGGGTCAAGGTTTCACGGGTAAGTTTCACGGGTATGTTTCACGGGTGACGTTTCACGGGTCTAGGTTTCACTGGTAAGTTTCACGGGTCTAGGTTTCACTGGTAAGTTTCACGGGTCAAGGTTTTACGGGTAAGTTTCACGGGTCTAGGTTTCACTGGTAAGTTTCACGGGTCAAGGTTTCACGGGTAAGTTTCACGGGTAAGTTTCACGGGTTTGTTTCACGGGTGACGTTTCACGGGTCTAGGTTTCACTGGAAAGTTTCACGGGTCAAGGTTTCACGGGTAAGTTTCACGGGTAAGTTTCACGGGTATGTTTCACGGGTGACGTTTCACGGGTCTAGGTTTCACTGGTAAGTTTCACGGGTCAAGGTTTCACGGGTAAGTTTTACGGGTAAGTTTCACGGGTGACGTTTCACGGGTGACGTTTCACGGGTCTAGGTTTCACTGGTAAGTTTCACGGGTCAAGGTTTCAAGGGTAAGTTTCACGGGTAAGTTTCACGGGTATGTTTCACGGGTGACGTTTCACGGGTCTAGGTTTCACTGGAAAGTTTCACGGGTCAAGGTTTCACGGGTAAGTTTCAAGGGTAAGTTTCACGGGTAAGTTTTACGGGTATGTTTTACAGGTGACGTTTCACGGGTCTAGGTTTCACTGGTAAGTTTCACGGGTCAAGGTTTCACGGGTAAGTTTCACGGGTAAGTTTCACGGGTAAGTTTCATGGGTGACGTTTCACGGGTCTAGGTTTCACTGGTAAGTTTCACGGGTCAAGGTTTCACGGGTAAGTTTCACGGGTAAGTTTCACGGGTGACGTTTCACGGGTCTAGGTTTCACTGGTAAGTTTCACGGGTCAAGGTTTCACGGGTAAGTTTTACGGGTATGTTTTACAGGTGACGTTTCACGGGTCTAGGTTTCACTGGTAAGTTTCACGGGTCAAGGTTTCACGGGTAAGTTTCACGGGTAAGTTTCACGGGTAAGTTTCATGGGTGACGTTTCACGGGTCTAGGTTTCACTGGTAAGTTTCACGGGTCAAGGTTTCACGGGTAAGTTTCACGGGTAAGTTTCACGGGTGACGTTTCACGGGTCTAGGTTTCACTGGTAAGTTTCACGGGTCAAGGTTTCACGGGTAAGTTTCACGGGTATGTTTCACGGGTGACGTTTCACGGGTCTAGGTTTCACTGGAAAGTTTCACGGGTCAAGGTTTCACGGGTAAGTTTCAAGGGTAAGTTTCACGGGTAAGTTTTACGGGTATGTTTTACAGGTGACATTTCACGGGTCTAGGTTTCACTGGTAAGTTTCACGGGTCAAGGTTTCACGGGTAAGTTTCACGGGTAAGTTTCACGGGTAAGTTTCACGGGTATGTTTCATGGGTGATGTTTCACGGGTCTAGGTTTCACTGGTAAGTTTCGCGGGTCAAGGTTTCACGGGTAAGTTTCACGGGTAAGTTTCACGGGTATGTTTCACGGGTGACGTTTCACGGGTCTAGGTTTCACTGGTAAGTTTCACGGGTCAAGGTTTCACGGGTAAGTTTCACGGGTAAGTTTCACGGGTATGTTTCACGGGTGACGTTTCACGGGTCTAGGTTTCACTGGTAAGTTTCACGGGTCAAGGTTTCACGGGTAAGTTTCACGGGTAAGTTTCACGGGTATGTTTCACGGGTGACGCTTCACGGGTCTAGGTTTCACTGGTAAGTTTCACGGGTCAAGGTTTTACGGGTAAATTTCACGGGTAAGTTTCACGGGTATGTTTCACGGGTGACGTTTCACGGGTCTAGGTTTCACTGGTAAGTTTCACGAGTCAAGGTTTCACGGGTAAGTTTCACGGGTAAGTTTTACGGGTAAGTTTCACGGGTGACGTTTCACGGGTCTAGGTTTCACTGGTAAGTTTCACGAGTCAAGGTTTCACGGGTAAATTTCACGGGTAAGTTTTACGGGTAAGTTTCACGGGTAACGTTTTACGGGTGACGTTTCACGGGTCTAGGTTTCACTGGTAAGTTTCACGGGTCAAGGTTTCACGGGTAAGTTTCACGGGTAAGTTTCACGGGTATGTTTCACGGGTGACGTTTCACGGGTCTAGGTTTCACTGGTAAGTTTCACGGGTCAAGGTTTCACGGGTAAGTTTCACGGGTAAGTTTCACGGGTAAGTTTCACGGGTATGTTTCACGGGTGACGTTTCACGGGTCTAGGTTTCACTGGTAAGTTTCACGGGTCAAGGTTTCACGGGTAAGTTTTACGGGTAAGTTTCACGGGTATGTTTTACGGGTATGTTTCACGGGTGACGTTTCACGGGTCTAGGTTTCACTGGTAAGTTTCACGGGTCAAGGTTTCACGGGTAAGTTTCACGGGTAAGTTTCACGGGTATGTTTCACGGGTGACGTTTCACGGGTCTAGGTTTCACTGGTAAGTTTCACGGGTCAAGGTTTCACGGGTCAAGGTTTCACGGGTAAGTTTCACGGGTAAGTTTTACGGGTATGTTTCACGGGTGACGTTTCACGGGTCTAGGTTTCACTGGTAAGTTTCACGGGTCAAGGTTTCACGGGTAAGTTTCACGGGTAAGTTTCACGGGTATGTTTCACGGGTGACGTTTCACGGGTCTAGGTTTCACTGGTAAGTTTCACGGGTCAAGGTTTTACGGGTAAGTTTCACGGGTAAGTTTCACGGGTATGTTTCACGGGTGACGTTTCACGGGTCTAGGTTTCACTGGTAAGTTTCACGAGTCAAGGATTCACGGGTAAGTTTCACGGGTAAGTTTTACGGGTAAGTTTCACGGGTGACGTTTCACGGGTCTAGGTTTCACTGGTAAGTTTCACGGGTCAAGGTTTCACGGGTAAGTTTCACGGGTATGTTTCACGGGTGACGTTTCACGGGTTAAGGTTTTACTGGAAAGTTTCACGGGTCAAGGTTTCACGGGTAAGTTTCACGGGTAAGTTTTACGGGTATGTTTTACAGGTGACGTTTCACGGGTCTAGGTTTCACTGGTAAGTTTCACGGGTCAAGGTTTCACGGGTAAGTTTCACGGGTAAGTTTCACGGGTATGTTTTACGGGTGACGTTTCACGGGTCTAGGTTTCAGTGGTAAGTTTCACGGGTCAAGGTTTCACGGGTAAGTTTCACGGGTAAGTTTCACGGGTAAGTTTCACGGGTATGTTTCACGGGTGACGTTTCACGGGTCTAGGTTTCACTGGTAAGTTTCACGGGTCAAGGTTTCACGGGTAAGTTTCACGGGTAAGTTTCACGGGTATGTTTCACGGGTGACGTTTCACGGGTCTAGGTTTCACTGGTAAGTTTTACGGGTCAAGGTTTCACGGGTAAGTTTCACGGGTATGTTTCACGGGTATGTTTCACGGTTGACGTTTCACGGGTCTAGGTTTCACTGGTAAGTTTCACGGGTCAAGGTTTCACGGGTAAGTTTCACGGGTAAGTTTCACGGGTATGTTTCACGGGTGACGTTTCACGGGTCTAGGTTTCACTGGTAAGTTTCACGGGTCAAGGTTTCACGGGTAAGTTTCACGGGTAAGTTTCACGGGTATGTTTCACGGGTATGTTTCACGGGTGACGTTTCACGGGTCTAGGTTTCACTGGTAAGTTTCACGGGTATGTTTCACGGGTGACGTTTCACGGGTCTAGGTTTCACTGGTAAGTTTCACGGGTCAAGGTTTCACGGGTAAGTTTCACGGGTAAGTTTCACGGGTAAGTTTCACGGGTAAGTTTCACGGGTGACGTTTCACGGGTCTAGGTTTCACTGGTAAGTTTCACGGGTCAAGGTTTCACGGGTAAGTTTCACGGGTAAGTTTCACGGGTATGTTTCAAGGGTGACGTTTCACGGGTCTAGGTTTCACTGGTAAGTTTCACGGGTCAAGGTTTCACGGGTAAGTTTCACGGGTAAGTTTCACGGGTATGTTTCACGGGTCTAGGTTTCACTGGTAAGTTTCACGGGTCAAGGTTTCACGGGTAAGTTTCACGGGTAAGTTTCACGGGTTTGTTTCACGGGTGACGTTTCACGGGTCTAGGTTACACTGGAAAGTTTCACGGGTCAAGGTTTCACGGGTAAGTTTCACGGGTAAGTTTCACGGGTTTGTTTCACGGGTGACGTTTCACGGGTCTAGGTTTCACTGGAAAGTTTCACGGGTCAAGGTTTCACGGGTAAGTTTCACGGGTATGTTTCACGGGTGACGTTTCACGGGTCTAGGTTTCACTGGTAAGTTTCACGGGTCTAGGTTTCACTGGTAAGTTTCACGGGTCAAGGTTTTACGGGTAAGTTTCACGGGTCTAGGTTTCACTGGTAAGTTTCACGGGTCAAGGTTTCACGGGTAAGTTTCACGGGTAAGTTTCACGGGTTTGTTTCACGGGTGACGTTTCACGGGTCTAGGTTTCACTGGAAAGTTTCACGGGTCAAGGTTTCACGGGTAAGTTTCACGGGTAAGTTTCACGGGTATGTTTCACGGGTGACGTTTCACGGGTCTAGGTTTCACTGGTAAGTTTCACGGGTCAAGGTTTCACGGGTAAGTTTTACGGGTAAGTTTCACGGGTGACGTTTCACGGGTGACGTTTCACGGGTCTAGGTTTCACTGGTAAGTTTCACGGGTCAAGGTTTCAAGGGTAAGTTTCACGGGTAAGTTTCACGGGTATGTTTCACGGGTGACGTTTCACGGGTCTAGGTTTCACTGGAAAGTTTCACGGGTCAAGGTTTCACGGGTAAGTTTCAAGGGTAAGTTTCACGGGTAAGTTTTACGGGTATGTTTTACAGGTGACGTTTCACGGGTCTAGGTTTCACTGGTAAGTTTCACGGGTCAAGGTTTCACGGGTAAGTTTCACGGGTAAGTTTCACGGGTAAGTTTCACGGGTAAGTTTCATGGGTGACGTTTCACGGGTCTAGGTTTCACTGGTAAGTTTCACGGGTCAAGGTTTCACGGGTAAGTTTCACGGGTAAGTTTCACGGGTGACGTTTCACGGGTCTAGGTTTCACTGGTAAGTTTCACGGGTCAAGGTTTCACGGGTAAGTTTCACGGGTATGTTTCACGGGTGACGTTTCACGGGTCTAGGTTTCACTGGAAAGTTTCACGGGTCAAGGTTTCACGGGTAAGTTTCAAGGGTAAGTTTCACGGGTAAGTTTAACGGGTATGTTTTACAGGTGACATTTCACGGGTCTAGGTTTCACTGGTAAGTTTCACGGGTCAAGGTTTCACGGGTAAGTTTCACGGGTAAGTTTCACGGGTAAGTTTCACGGGTATGTTTCATGGGTGATGTTTCACGGGTCTAGGTTTCACTGGTAAGTTTCGCGGGTCAAGGTTTCACGGGTAAGTTTCACGGGTAAGTTTCACGGGTATGTTTCACGGGTGACGTTTCACGGGTCTAGGTTTCACTGGTAAGTTTCACGGGTCAAGGTTTCACGGGTAAGTTTCACGGGTAAGTTTCACGGGTAAGTTTCACGGGTATGTTTCACGGGTGACGTTTCACGGGTCTAGGTTTCACTGGTAAGTTTCACGGGTCAAGGTTTCACGGGTAAGTTTCACGGGTAAGTTTCACGGGTATGTTTCACGGGTGACGTTTCACGGGTCTAGGTTTCACTGGTAAGTTTCACGAGTCAAGGTTTCACGGGTAAGTTTCACGGGTAAGTTTTACGGGTAAGTTTCACGGGTGACGTTTCACGGGTCTAGGTTTCACTGGTAAGTTTCACGAGTCAAGGTTTCACGGGTAAATTTCACGGGTAAGTTTTACGGGTAAGTTTCACGGGTAACGTTTTACGGGTGACGTTTCACGGGTCTAGGTTTCACTGGTAAGTTTCACGGGTCAAGGTTTCACGGGTAAGTTTCACGGGTAAGTTTCACGGGTATGTTTCACGGGTGACGTTTCACGGGTCTAGGTTTCACTGGTAAGTTTCACGGGTCAAGGTTTTACGGGTAAATTTCACGGGTAAGTTTCACGGGTATGTTTCACGGGTGACGTTTCACGGGTCTAGGTTTCACTGGTAAGTTTCACGAGTCAAGGTTTCACGGGTAAGTTTCACGGGTAAGTTTTACGGGTAAGTTTCACGGGTGACGTTTCACGGGTCTAGGTTTCACTGGTAAGTTTCACGAGTCAAGGTTTCACGGGTAAATTTCACGGGTAAGTTTTACGGGTAAGTTTCACGGGTAACGTTTTACGGGTGACGTTTCACGGGTCTAGGTTTCACTGGTAAGTTTCACGGGTCAAGGTTTCACGGGTAAGTTTCACGGGTAAGTTTCACGGGTATGTTTCACGGGTGACGTTTCACGGGTCTAGGTTTCACTGGTAAGTTTCACGGGTCAAGGTTTCACGGGTAAGTTTCACGGGTAAGTTTCACGGGTAAGTTTCACGGGTATGTTTCACGGGTGACGTTTCACGGGTCTAGGTTTCACTGGTAAGTTTCACGGGTCAAGGTTTCACGGGTAAGTTTTACGGGTAAGTTTCACGGGTATGTTTTACGGGTATGTTTCACGGGTGACGTTTCACGGGTCTAGGTTTCACTGGTAAGTTTCACGGGTCAAGGTTTCACGGGTAAGTTTCACGGGTAAGTTTCACGGGTATGTTTCACGGGTGACGTTTCACGGGTCTAGGTTTCACTGGTAAGTTTCACGGGTCAAGGTTTCACGGGTCAAGGTTTCACGGGTAAGTTTCACTGGTAAGTTTTACGGGTATGTTTCACGGGTGACGTTTCACGGGTCTAGGTTTCACTGGTAAGTTTCACGGGTCAAGGTTTCACGGGTAAGTTTCACGGGTAAGTTTCACGGGTATGTTTCACGGGTGACGTTTCACGGGTCTAGGTTTCACTGGTAAGTTTCACGGGTCAAGGTTTTACGGGTAAGTTTCACGGGTAAGTTTCACGGGTATGTTTCACGGGTGACGTTTCACGGGTCTAGGTTTCACTGGTAAGTTTCACGAGTCAAGGATTCACGGGTAAGTTTCACGGGTAAGTTTTACGGGTAAGTTTCACGGGTGACGTTTCACGGGTCTAGGTTTCACTGGTAAGTTTCACGGGTCAAGGTTTCACGGGTAAGTTTCACGGGTATGTTTCACGGGTGACGTTTTACGGGTTCAGGTTTCACTGGAAAGTTTTACGGGTCAAGGTTTCACGGGCAAGTTTCACGGGTAAGTTTTACGGGTATGTTTTACAGGTGACGTTTCACGGGTCTAGGTTTCACTGGTAAGTTTCACGGGTCAAGGTTTCACGGGTAAGTTTCACGGGTAAGTTTCACGGGTATGTTTTACGGGTGACGTTTCACGGGTCTAGGTTTCAGTGGTAAGTTTCACGGGTCAAGGTTTCACGGGTAAGTTTCACGGGTAAGTTTCACGGGTAAGTTTCACGGGTATGTTTCACGGGTGACGTTTCACGGGTCTAGGTTTCACTGGTAAGTTTCACGGGTCAAGGTTTCACGGGTAAGTTTCACGGGTAAGTTTCACGGGTATGTTTCACGGGTGACGTTTCACGGGTCTAGGTTTCACTGGTAAGTTTTACGGGTCAAGGTTTCACGGGTAAGTTTCACGGGTATGTTTCACGGGTATGTTTCACGGGTGACGTTTCACGGGTCTAGGTTTCACTGGTAAGTTTCACGGGTCAAGGTTTCACGGGTAAGTTTCACGGGTAAGTTTCACGGGTATGTTTCACGGGTGACGTTTCACGGGTCTAGGTTTCACTGGTAAGTTTCACGGGTCAAGGTTTCACGGGTAAGTTTCACGGGTAAGTTTCACGGGTATGTTTCACGGGTATGTTTCACGGGTGACGTTTCACGGGTCTAGGTTTCACTGGTAAGTTTCACGGGTATGTTTCACGGGTGACGTTTCACGGGTCTAGGTTTCACTGGTAAGTTTCACGGGTCAAGGTTTCACGGGTAAGTTTCACGGGTAAGTTTCACGGGTAAGTTTCACGGGTATGTTTCATGGGTGATGTTTCACGGGTCTAGGTTTCACTGGTAAGTTTCACGGGTCAAGGTTTCACGGGTAAGTTTCACGGGTAAGTTTTACGGGTATGTTTTACAGGTGACGTTTCACGGGTCTAGGTTTCACTGGTAAGTTTCACGGGTCAAGGTTTCACGGGTAAGTTTCACGGGTAAGTTTCACGGGTATGTTTCACGGGTGACGTTTCACGGGTCTAGGTTTCACTGGTAAGTTTCACGGGTCAAGGTTTTACGGGTTAATTTCACGGGTAAGTTTCACGGGTATGTTTCACGGGTGACGTTTCACGGGTCTAGGTTTCACTGGTAAGTTTCACGAGTCAAGGTTTTACGGGTAAGTTTCACGGGTAAGTTTTACGGGTAAGTTTCACGGGTGACGTTTCACGGGTCTAGGTTTCACTGGTAAGTTTCACGAGTCAAGGTTTCACGGGTAAGTTTCACGGGTAAGTTTTACGGGTAAGTTTCACGGGTGACGTTTTACGGGTGACGTTTCACGGGTCTAGGTTTCACTGGTAAGTTTCACGGGTCAAGGTTTCACGGGTAAGTTTCACGGGTAAGTTTCACGGGTATGTTTCACGGGTGACGTTTCACGGGTCTAGGTTTCACTGGTAAGTTTCACGGGTCAAGGTTTCACGGGTAAGTTTCACGGGTAAGTTTCACGGGTAAGTTTCACGGGTATGTTTTACGGGTATGTTTCACGGGTGACGTTTCACGGGTCTAGGTTTCACTGGTAAGTTTCACGGGTCAAGGTTCCACGGGTAAGTTTCACGGGTAAGTTTCACGGGTATGTTTCACGGGTGACGTTTCACGGGTCTAGGTTTCACTGGTAAGTTTCACGGGTCAAGGTTTCACGGGTCAAGGTTTCACGGGTAAGTTTCACGGGTAAGTTTTACGGGTATGTTTCACGGGTGACGTTTCACGGGTCTAGGTTTCACTGGTAAGTTTCACGGGTCAAGGTTTCACGGGTAAGTATCACGGGTAAGTTTCACGGGTTTGTTTCACGGGTGACGTTTCACGGGTCTAGGTTTCACTGGAAAGTTTCACGGGTCAAGGTTTCACGGGTAAGTTTCACGGGTATGTTTCACGGGTGACGTTTCACGGGTCTAGGTTTCACTGGTAAGTTTCACGGGTCAAGGTTTCACGGGTAAGTTTTACGGGTAAGTTTCACGGGTGACGTTTCACGGGTGACGTTTCACGGGTCTAGGTTTCACTGGTAAGTTTCACGGGTCAAGGTTTCACGGGTAAGTTTCACGGGTAAGTTTCACGGGTATGTTTCACGGGTGACGTTTCACGGGTCTAGGTTTCACTGGAAAGTTTCACGGGTCAAGGTTTCACGGGTAAGTTTCAAGGGTAAGTTTCACGGGTAAGTTTTACGGGTATGTTTTACAGGTGACGTTTCACGGGTCTAGGTTTCACTGGTAAGTTTCACGAGTCAAGGTTTCACGGGTAAGTTTCACGGGTAAGTTTCACGGGTAAGTTTCACGGGTAAGTTTAACGGGTATGTTTCATGGGTGATGTTTCACGGGTCTAGGTTTCACTGGTAAGTTTCGCGGGTCAAGGTTTCACGGGTAAGTTTCACGGGTAAGTTTCACGGGTATGTTTTACGGGTATGTTTTACAGGTGACGTTTCACGGGTCTAGGTTTCACTGGTAAGTTTCACGGGTCAAGGTTTTACGGGTAAATTTCACGGGTAAGTTTCACGGGTATGTTTCACGGGTGACGTTTCACGGGTCTAGGTTTCACTGGTAAGTTTCACATGTCAAGGTTTCACGGGTAAGTTTCACGGGTAAGTTTTACGGGTAAGTTTCACGGGTGACGTTTCACGGGTCTAGGTTTCACTGGTAAGTTTCACGAGTCAAGGTTTCACGGGTAAGTTTCACGGGGAAGTTTTACGGGTAAGTTTCACGGGTGACGTTTTACGGGTGACGTTTCACGGGTCTAGGTTTCACTGGTAAGTTTCACGGGTCAAGGTTTCACGGGTAAGTTTCACGGGTAAGTTTCACGGGTATGTTTCACGGGTGACGTTTCACGGGTCTAGGTTTCACTGGTAAGTTTCACGGGTCAAGGTTTCACGGGTAAGTTTCACGGGTAAGTTTCACGGGTAAGTTTCACGGGTATGTTTCACGGGTGACGTTTCACGGGTCTAGGTTTCACTGGTAAGTTTTACGGGTCAAGGTTTCACAAGTAAGTTTTACGGGTAAGTTTCACGGGTATGTTTTACGGGTATGTTTCACGGGTGACGTTTCACGGGTCTAGGTTTCACTGGTAAGTTTCACGGGTCAAGGTTTCACGGGTAAGTTTCACGGGTAAGTTTCACGGGTATGTTTCACGGGTGACGTTTCACGGGTCTAGGTTTCACTGGTAAGTTTCACGGGTCAAGGTTTCACGGGTCAAGGTTTCACGGGTAAGTTTCACGGGTAAGTTTTACGGGTATGTTTCACGGGTGACGTTTCACGGGTCTAGGTTTCACTGGTAAGTTTCACGGGTCAAGGTTTCACGGGTAAGTTTCACGGGTAAGTTTCACGGGTGACGTTTCACGGGTCTAGGTTTCACTGGAAAGTTTCACGGGTCAAGGTTTCACGGGTAAGTTTCACGGGTATGTTTCACGGGTGACGTTTCACGGGTCTAGGTTTCACTGGTAAGTTTCACGGGTCAAGGTTTCACGGGTAAGTTTTACGGGTAAGTTTCACGGGTGACGTTTCACGGGTGACGTTTCACGGGTCTAGGTTTCACTGGTAAGTTTCACGGGTCAAGGTTTCACGGGTAAGTTTCACGGGTAAGTTTCACGGGTATGTTTCACGGGTGACGTTTCACGGGTCTAGGTTTCACTGGAAAGTTTCACGGGTCAAGGTTTCACGGGTAAGTTTCAAGGGTAAATTTCACGGGTAAGTTTTACGGGTATGTTTTACAGGTGACGTTTCACGGGTCTAGGTTTCACTGGTAAGTTTCACGGGTCAAGGTTTCACGGGTAAGTTTCACGGGTAAGTTTCACGGGTAAGTTTAACGGGTAAGTTTAACGGGTATGTTTCATGGGTGATGTTTCACGGGTCTAGGTTTCACTGGTAAGTTTCGCGGGTCAAGGTTTCACGGGTAAGTTTCACGGGTAAGTTTCACGGGTATGTTTCACGGGTGACGTTTCACGGGTCTAGGTTTTACTGGAAAGTTTCACGGGTCAAGGTTTCACGGGTAAGTTTCACGGGTAAGTTTTACGGGTATATTTCACAGGTGACGTTTCACGGGTCTAGGTTTCACTGGTAAGTTTCACGGGTCAAGGTTTCACGGGTAAGTTTCACGGGTAAGTTTCACGGGTATGTTTCATGGGTGATGTTTTACGGGTCTAGGTTTCACTGGTAAGTTTCACGGGTCAAGGTTTCACGGGTAAGTTTCACGGGTAAGTTTTACGGGTATGTTTTACATTTGACGTTTCACGGGTCTAGGTTTCACTGGTAAGTTTCACGGGTCAAGGTTTCACGGGTAAGTTTCACGGGTAAGTTTCACGGGTATGTTTCACGGGTGACGTTTCACGGGTCTAGGTTTCACTGGTAAGTTTTACGGGTCAAGGTTTCACGGGTAAGTTTCACGGGTAAGTTTCACGGGTATGTTTCACGGGTGACGTTTCACGGGTCTAGGTTTCACTGGTAAGTTTCACGGGTCAAGGTTTCACGGGTAAGTTTCACGGGTAAGTTTCACGGGTATGTTTCACGGGTGACGTTTCACGGGTCTAGGTTTCACTGGTAAGTTTCACGGGTCAAGGTTTCACGGGTAAGTTTCACGGGTAAGTTTCACGGGTGACGTTTCACGGGTCTATTTTTCACTGGTAAGTTTCACGGGTCAAGGTTTCACGGGTAAGTTTCACGTGTAAGTTTCACGAATGACGTTTCACGGGTCTAGGTTTCACTGGTAAGTTTCACGGGTCAAGGTTTCACGGGTAAGTTTCACGGGTAAGTTTCACGGGTAAGTTTCACGGGTGACGTTTCACGGGTCTAGGTTTCACTGGTAAGTTTCACGGGTCAAGGTTTCACGGGTAAGTTTCACGGGTAAGTTTCACGGGTATGTTTCACGGGTGACGTTTCACGGGTCTAGGTTTCACTGGTAAGTTTCACGGGTCATGGTTTTACGGGTAAATTTCACGGGTAAGTTTCACGGGTATGTTTCACGGGTGACGTTTCACGGGTCTAGGTTTCACTGGTAAGTTTCACGAGTCAAGGTTTCACGGGTAAGTTTCACGGGTAAGTTTTACGGGTAAGTTTCACGGGTGACGTTTCACGGGTCTAGGTTTCACTGGTAAGTTTCACGAGTCAAGGTTTCACGGGTAAGTTTCACGGGTAAGTTTTACGGGTAAGTTTCACGGGTGACGTTTTACGGGTGACGTTTCACGGGTCTAGGTTTCACTGGTAAGTTTCACGGGTCAAGGTTTCACGGGTAAGTTTCACGGGTATGTTTCACGGGTGACGTTTCACGGGTCTAGGTTTCACTGGTAAGTTTCACGGGTCAAGGTTTCACGGGTAAGTTTCACGGGTAAGTTTCACGGGTAAGTTTCACGGGTATGTTTCACGGGTGACGTTTCACGGGTCTAGGTTTCACTGGTAAGTTTAACGGGTCAAGGTTTCACGGGTAAGTTTTACGGGTAAGTTTCACGGGTATGTTTTACGGGTATGTTTCACGGGTGACGTTTCACGGGTCTAGGTTTCACTGGTAAGTTTCACGGGTCAAGGTTTCACGGGTAAGTTTCACGGGTAAGTTTCACGGGTATGTTTCACGGGTGACGTTTCACGGGTCTAGGTTTCACTGGTAAGTTTCACGGGTCAAGGTTTCACGGGTCAAGGTTTCACGGGTAAGTTTCACGGGTAAGTTTTACGGGTATGTTTCACGGGTGACGTTTCACGGGTCTAGGTTTCACTGGTAAGTTTCACGGGTCAAGGTTTCACGGATAAGTTTCACGGGTAAGTTTCACGGGTTTGTTTCACGGGTGACGTTTCACGGGTCTAGGTTTCACTGGAAAGTTTCACGGGTAAGTTTCACGGGTATGTTTCACGGGTGACGTTTCACGGGTCTAGGTTTCACTGGTAAGTTTCACGGGTCAAGGTTTCACGGGTAAGTTTTACGGGTAAGTTTCACGGGTGACGTTTCACGGGTGACGTTTCACGGGTCTAGGTTTCACTGGTAAGTTTCACGGGTCAAGGTTTCACGGGTAAGTTTCACGGGTAAGTTTCACGGGTAAGTTTCACGGGTAAGTTTCATGGGTGACGTTTCACGGGTCTAGGTTTCACTGGTAAGTTTCACGGGTCAAGGTTTCACGGGTAAGTTTCACGGGTAAGTTTCACGGGTAAGTTTCACGGGTGACGTTTCACGGGTCTAGGTTTCACTGGTAAGTTTCACGGGTCAAGGTTTCACGGGTAAGTTTCACGAGTATGTTTCACGGGTGACGTTTCACGGGTCTAGGTTTCACTGGAAAGTTTCACGGGTCAAGGTTTCACGGGTAAGTTTCAAGGGTAAGTTTCACGGGTAAGTTTTACGGGTATGTTTTACAGGTGACATTTCACGGGTCTAGGTTTCACTGGTAAGTTTCACGGGTCAAGGTTTCACGGGTAAGTTTCACGGGTAAGTTTCACGGGTAAGTTTCACGGGTATGTTTCATTGGTGATGTTTCACGGGTCTAGGTTTCACTGGTAAGTTTTGCGGGTCAAGGTTTCACGGGTAAGTTTCACGGGTAAGTTTCACGGGTATGTTTCACGGGTGACGTTTCACGGGTCTAGGTTTCACTGGTAAGTTTCACGGGTCAAGGTTTCACGGTTAAGTTTCACGGGTAAGTTTCACGGGTAAGTTTCATGGGTATGTTTCACGGGTGACGTTTCACGGGTCTAGGTTTCACTGGTAAGTTTCACGGGTCAAGGTTTCACGGGTAAGTTTCACGGGTAAGTTTTACGGGTATGTTTCACGGGTGACGTTTCACGGGTCTAGGTTTCACTGGTAAGTTTCACGGGTCAAGGTTTCACGGGTAAGTTTCACGGGTAAGTTTCACGGGTATGTTTCACGGGTGACGTTTCACGGGTCTAGGTTTCACTGGTAAGTTTCACGGGTCAAGGTTTCACGGGTAAGTTTCACGGGTAAGTTTCACGGGTAAGTTTTACGGGTAAGTTTCACGGGTATGTTTCACGGGTGACGTTTCACGGGTCTAGGTTTCACTGGTAAGTTTAACGGGTCAAGGTTTCACGGGTAAGTTTTACGAGTAAGTTTCACGGGTATGTTTTACGGGTATGTTTCACGGGTGACGTTTCACGGGTCTAGGTTTCACTGGTAAGTTTCACGGGTCAAGGTTTCACGGGTAAGTTTCACGGGTAAGTTTCACGGGTATGTTTCACGGGTGACGTTTCACGGGTCTAGGTTTCACTGGTAAGTTTCACGGGTCAAGGTTTCACGGGTAAGTTTCACGGGTAAGTTTCACGGGTATGTTTCACGGGTGACGTTTCACGGGTCTAGGTTTCACTGGTAAGTTTCACGAGTCAAGGATTCACGGGTAAGTTTCACGGGTAAGTTTTACGGGTAAGTTTCACGGGTGACGTTTCACGGGTCTAGGTTTCACTGGTAAGTTTCACGGGTCAAGGTTTCACGGGTAAGTTTCACGGGTAAGTTTCACGGGTGACGTTTCACGGGTCTAGGTTTCACTGGTAAGTTTCACGGGTCAAGGTTTCACGGGTAAGTTTCACGGGTAAGTTTCACGGGTATGTTTCAAGGGTGACGTTACACGGGTCTAGGTTTCACTGGTAAGTTTCACGGGTCAAGGTTTCACGGGTAAGTTTCACGAGTAAGTTTCACGGGTATGTTTCACGGGTCTAGGTTTCACTGGTAAGTTTCACGGGTCAAGGTTTCACGGGTAAGTTTCACGGGTAAGTTTCACGGGTTTGTTTCACGGGTGACGTTTCACGGGTCTAGGTTTCACTGGAAAGTTTCACGGGTCAAGGTTTCACGGGTAAGTTTCACGGGTAAGTTTCACGGATTTGTTTCACGGGTGACGTTTCACGGGTCTAGGTTTCACTGGAAAGTTTCACGGGTCAAGGTTTCACGGGTAAGTTTCACGGGTATGTTTCACGGGTGACGTTTCACGGGTCTAGGTTTCACTGGTAAGTTTCACGGGTCTAGGTTTCACTGGTAAGTTTCACGGGTCAAGGTTTTACGGGTAAGTTTCACGGGTCTAGGTTTCACTGGTAAGTTTCACGGGTCAAGGTTTCACGGGTAAGTTTCACGGGTAAGTTTCACGGGTAAGTTTCACGGGTTTGTTTCACGGGTGACGTTTCACGGGTCTAGGTTTCACTGGAAAGTTTCACGGGTCAAGGTTTCACGGGTAAGTTTCACGGGTATGTTTCACGGGTGACGTTTCACGGGTCTAGGTTTCACTGGTAAGTTTCACGGGTCAAGGTTTCACGGGTAAGTTTTACGGGTAAGTTTCACGGGTGACGTTTCACGGGTCTAGGTTTCACTGGTAAGTTTCACGGGTCAAGGTTTCAAGGGTAAGTTTCACGGGTAAGTTTCACGGGTATGTTTCACGGGTGACGTTTCACGGGTCTAGGTTTCACTGGAAAGTTTCACGGGTCAAGGTTTCACGGGTAAGTTTCAAGGGTAAGTTTCACGGGTAAGTTTTACGGGTATGTTTTACAGGTGACGTTTCACGGGTCTAGGTTTCACTGGTAAGTTTCACGGGTCAAGGTTTCACGGGTAAGTTTCACGGGTAAGTTTCACGGGTAAGTTTCACGGGTAAGTTTCATGGGTGACGTTTCACGGGTCTAGGTTTCACTGGTAAGTATCACGGGTCAAGGTTTCACGGGTAAGTTTCACGGGTAAGTTTCACGGGTGACGTTTCACGGGTCTAGGTTTCACTGGTAAGTTTCACGGGTCAAGGTTTCACGGGTAAGTTTCACGGGTATGTTTCACGGGTGACGTTTCACGAGTCTAGGTTTCACTGGAAAGTTTCACGGGTAAGTTTCAAGGGTAAGTTTCACGGGTAAGTTTTACGGGTATGTTTTACAGGTGACATTTCACGGGTCTAGGTTTCACTGGTAAGTTTCACGGGTCAAGGTTTCACGGGTAAGTTTCACGGGTAAGTTTCACGGGTATGTTTCATGGGTGATGTTTCACGGGTCTAGGTTTCACTGGTAAGTTTCGCGGGTCAAGGTTTCACGGGTAAGTTTCACGGGTAAGTTTCACGGGTATGTTTCACGGGTGACGTTTCACGGGTCTAGGTTTCACTGGTAAGTTTCACGGGTCAAGGTTTCACGGGTAAGTTTCACGGGTAAGTTTCACGGGTAAGTTTCACGGGTATGTTTCACGGGTGACGTTTCACGGGTCTAGGTTTCACTGGTAAGTTTCACGGGTCAAGGTTTCACGGGTAAGTTTCACGGGTAAGTTTCACGGGTATGTTTCACGGGTGACGTTTCACGGGTCTAGGTTTCACTGGTAAGTTTCACGGGTCAAGGTTTCACGGGTAAGTTTCACGGGTAAGTTTCACGGGTATGTTTCACGGGTGACGCTTCACGGGTCTAGGTTTCACTGGTAAGTTTCACGGGTCAAGGTTTTACGGGTAAATTTCACGGGTAAGTTTCACGGGTATGTTTCACGGGTGACGTTTCACGGGTCTAGGTTTCACTGGTAAGTTTCACGAGTCAAGGTTTCACGGGTAAGTTTCACGGGTAAGTTTTACGGGTAAGTTTCACGGGTGACGTTTCACGGGTCTAGGTTTCACTGGTAAGTTTCACGAGTCAAGGTTTCACGGGTAAATTTCACGGGTAAGTTTTACGGGTAAGTTTCACGGGTAACGTTTTACGGGTAAGTTTCACGGGTAACGTTTTACGGGTGACGTTTCACGGGTCTAGGTTTCACTGGTAAGTTTCACGGGTCAAGGTTTCACGGGTAAGTTTCACGGGTAAGTTTCACGGGTATGTTTCACGGGTGACGTTTCACGGGTCTAGGTTTCACTGGTAAGTTTCACGGGTCAAGGTTTCACGGGTAAGTTTCACGGGTAAGTTTCACGGGTAAGTTTCACGGGTATGTTTCACGGGTGACGTTTCACGGGTCTAGGTTTCACTGGTAAGTTTCACGGGTCAAGGTTTCACGGGTAAGTTTTACGGGTAAGTTTCACGGGTATGTTTTACGGGTATGTTTCACGGGTGACGTTTCACGGGTCTAGGTTTCACTGGTAAGTTTCACGGGTCAAGGTTTTACGGGTAAGTTTCACGGGTAAGTTTCACGGGTATGTTTCACGGGTGACGTTTCACGGGTCTAGGTTTCACTGGTAAGTTTCACGGGTCAAGGTTTCACGGGTCAAGGTTTCACGGGTAAGTTTCACGGGTAAGTTTTACGGGTATGTTTCACGGGTGACGTTTCACGGGTCTAGGTTTCACTGGTAAGTTTCACGGGTCAAGGTTTCACGGGTAAGTTTCACGGGTAAGTTTCACGGGTATGTTTCACGGGTGACGTTTCACGGGTCTAGGTTTCACTGGTAAGTTTCACGGGTCAAGGTTTTACGGGTAAGTTTCACGGGTAAGTTTCACGGGTATGTTTCACGGGTGACGTTTCACGGGTCTAGGTTTCACTGGTAAGTTTCACGAGTCAAGGATTCACGGGTAAGTTTCACGGGTAAGTTTTACGGGTAAGTTTCACGGGTGACGTTTCACGGGTCTAGGTTTCACTGGTAAGTTTCACGGGTCAAGGTTTCACGGGTAAGTTTCACGGGTATGTTTCACGGGTGACGTTAACGGGTTCAGGTTTCACTGGAAAGTTTCACGGGTCAAGGTTTCACGGGTAAGTTTCACGGGTAAGTTTTACGGGTATGTTTTACAGGTGACGTTTCACGGGTCTAGGTTTCACTGGTAAGTTTCACGGGTCAAGGTTTCACGGGTAAGTTTCACGGGTAAGTTTCACGGGTATGTTTTACGGGTGACGTTTCACGGGTCTAGGTTTCAGTGGTAAGTTTCACGGGTCAAGGTTTCACGGGTAAGTTTCACGGGTAAGTTTCACGGGTAAGTTTCACAGGTATGTTTCACGGGTGACGTTTCACGGGTCTAGGTTTCACTGGTAAGTTTCACGGGTCAAGGTTTCACGGGTAAGTTTCACGGGTAAGTTTCACGGGTATGTTTCACGGGTATGTTTCACGGGTGACGTTTCACGGGTCTAGGTTTCACTGGTAAGTTTCACGGGTCAAGGTTTCACGGGTAAGTTTCACGGGTAAGTTTCACGGGTATGTTTCACGGGTGACGTTTCACGGGTCTAGGTTTCACTGGTAAGTTTCACGGGTCAAGGTTTCACAGGTAAGTTTCACGGGTAAGTTTCACGGGTAAGTTTCACGGGTATGTTTCACGGGTGACGTTTCACGGGTCTAGGTTTCACTGGTAAGTTTAACGGGTCAAGGTTTCACAAGTAAGTTTTACGGGTAAGTTTCACGGGTATGTTTTACGGGTATGTTTCACGGGTGACGTTTCACGGGTCTAGGTTTCACTGGTAAGTTTCACGGGTCAAGGTTTCACGGGTAAGTTTCACGGGTAAGTTTCACGGGTATGTTTCACGGGTGACGTTTCACGGGTCTAGGTTTCACTGGTAAGTTTCACGGGTCAAGGTTTCACGGGTCAAGGTTTCACGGGTAAGTTTCACGGGTAAGTTTTACGGGTATGTTTCACGGGTGACGTTTCACGGGTCTAGGTTTCACTGGTAAGTTTCACGGGTCAAGGTTTCACGGGTAAGTTTTACGGGTAAGTTTCACGGGTTTGTTTCACGGGTGACGTTTCACGGGTCTAGGTTTCACTGGAAAGTTTCACGGGTCAAGGTTTCACGGGTAAGTTTCACGGGTATGTTTCACGGGTGACGTTTCACGGGTCTAGGTTTCACTGGTAAGTTTCACGGGTCAAGGTTTCACGGGTAAGTTTTACGGGTAAGTTTCACGGGTGACGTTTCACGGGTGACGTTTCACGGGTCTAGGTTTCACTGGTAAGTTTCACGGGTCAAGGTTTCACAGGTAAGTTTCACGGGTAAGTTTCACGGGTATGTTTCACGGGTGACGTTTCACGGGTCTAGGTTTCACTGGAAAGTTTCACGGGTCAAGGTTTCACGGGTAAGTTTCAAGGGTAAGTTTCACGGGTAAGTTTTACGGGTATGTTTTACAGGTGACGTTTCACGGGTCTAGGTTTCACTGGTAAGTTTCACGGGTCAAGGTTTCACGGGTAAGTTTCACGGGTAAGTTTCACGGGTAAGTTTCACGGGTAAGTTTCACGGGTAAGTTTAACGGGTATGTTTCATGGGTGATGTTTCACGGGTCTAGGTTTCACTGGTAAGTTTCGCGGGTCAAGGTTTCACGGGTAAGTTTCACGGGTAAGTTTCACGGGTATGTTTTACGGGTATGTTTTACAGGTGACGTTTCACGGGTCTAGGTTTCACTGGTAAGTTTCACGGGTCAAGGTTTTACGGGTAAATTTCACGGGTAAGTTTCACGGGTATGTTTCACGGGTGACGTTTCACGGGTCTAGGTTTCACTGGTAAGTTTCACGAGTCAAGGTTTCACGGGTAAGTTTCACGGGTAAGTTTTACGGGTAAGTTTCACGGGTGACGTTTCACGGGTCTAGGTTTCACTGGTAAGTTTCACGAGTCAAGGTTTCACGGGTAAGTTTCACGGGGAAGTTTTACGGGTAAGTTTCACGGGTGACGTTTTACGGGTGACGTTTCACGGGTCTAGGTTTCACTGGTAAGTTTCACGGGTCAAGGTTTCACGGGTAAGTTTCACGGGTAAGTTTCACGGGTATGTTTCACGGGTGACGTTTCACGGGTCTAGGTTTCACTGGTAAGTTTCACGGGTCAAGGTTTCACGGGTAAGTTTCACGGGTAAGTTTCACGGGTAAGTTTCACGGGTATGTTTCACGGGTGACGTTTCACGGGTCTAGGTTTCACTGGTAAGTTTAACGGGTCAAGGTTTCACAAGTAAGTTTTACGGGTAAGTTTCACGGGTATGTTTTACGGGTATGTTTCACGGGTGACGTTTCACGGGTCTAGGTTTCACTGGTAAGTTTCACGGGTCAAGGTTTCACGGGTAAGTTTCACGGGTAAGTTTCACGGGTATGTTTCACGGGTGACGTTTCACGGGTCTAGGTTTCACTGGTAAGTTTCACGGGTCAAGGTTTCACGGGTCAAGGTTTCACGGGTAAGTTTCACGGGTAAGTTTTACGGGTATGTTTCACGGGTGACGTTTCACGGGTCTAGGTTTCACTGGTAAGTTTCACGGGTCAAGGTTTCACGGGTAAGTTTCACGGGTAAGTTTCACGGGTGACGTTTCACGGGTCTAGGTTTCACTGGAAAGTTTCACGGGTCAAGGTTTCACGGGTAAGTTTCACGGGTATGTTTCACGGGTGTCGTTTCACGGGTCTAGGTTTCACTGGTAAGTTTCACGGGTCAAGGTTTCACGGGTAAGTTTTACGGGTAAGTTTCACGGGTGACGTTTAACGGGTGACGTTTCACAAGTCTAGGTTTCACTGGTAAGTTTCACGGGTCAAGGTTTCACGGGTAAGTTTCACGGGTAAGTTTTACGGGTATGTTTCACGGGTGACGTTTCACGGGTCTAGGTTTCACTGGTAAGTTTCACGGGTCAAGGTTTCACGGGTAAGTTTCACGGGTAAGTTTCACGGGTATGTTTCACGGGTGACGTTTCACGGGTCTAGGTTTCACTGGTAAGTTTCACGGGTCAAGGTTTTACGGGTAAGTTTCACGGGTAAGTTTCACGGGTATGTTTCACGGGTGACGTTTCACGGGTCTAGGTTTCACTGGTAAGTTTCACGAGTCAAGGATTCACGGGTAAGTTTCACGGGTAAGTTTTACGGGTAAGTTTCACGGGTGACGTTTCACGGGTCTAGGTTTCACTGGTAAGTTTCACGGGTCAAGGTTTCACGGGTAAGTTTCACGGGTATGTTTCACGGGTGACGTTAACGGGTTCAGGTTTCACTGGAAAGTTTCACGGGTCAAGGTTTCACGGGTAAGTTTCACGGGTAAGTTTTACGGGTATGTTTTACAGGTGACGTTTCACGGGTCTAGGTTTCACTGGTAAGTTTCACGGGTCAAGGTTTCACGGGTAAGTTTCACGGGTAAGTTTCACGGGTATGTTTTACGGGTGACGTTTCACGGGTCTAGGTTTCAGTGGTAAGTTTCACGGGTCAAGGTTTCACGGGTAAGTTTCACGGGTAAGTTTCACGGGTAAGTTTCACAGGTATGTTTCACGGGTGACGTTTCACGGGTCTAGGTTTCACTGGTAAGTTTCACGGGTCAAGGTTTCACGGGTAAGTTTCACGGGTAAGTTTCACGGGTATGTTTCACGGGTATGTTTCACGGGTGACGTTTCACGGGTCTAGGTTTCACTGGTAAGTTTCACGGGTCAAGGTTTCACGGGTAAGTTTCACGGGTAAGTTTCACGGGTATGTTTCACGGGTGACGTTTCACGGGTCTAGGTTTCACTGGTAAGTTTCACGGGTCAAGGTTTCACAGGTAAGTTTCACGGGTAAGTTTCACGGGTAAGTTTCACGGGTATGTTTCACGGGTGACGTTTCACGGGTCTAGGTTTCACTGGTAAGTTTAACGGGTCAAGGTTTCACAAGTAAGTTTTACGGGTAAGTTTCACGGGTATGTTTTACGGGTATGTTTCACGGGTGACGTTTCACGGGTCTAGGTTTCACTGGTAAGTTTCACGGGTCAAGGTTTCACGGGTAAGTTTCACGGGTAAGTTTCACGGGTATGTTTCACGGGTGACGTTTCACGGGTCTAGGTTTCACTGGTAAGTTTCACGGGTCAAGGTTTCACGGGTCAAGGTTTCACGGGTAAGTTTCACGGGTAAGTTTTACGGGTATGTTTCACGGGTGACGTTTCACGGGTCTAGGTTTCACTGGTAAGTTTCACGGGTCAAGGTTTCACGGGTAAGTTTTACGGGTAAGTTTCACGGGTTTGTTTCACGGGTGACGTTTCACGGGTCTAGGTTTCACTGGAAAGTTTCACGGGTCAAGGTTTCACGGGTAAGTTTCACGGGTATGTTTCACGGGTGACGTTTCACGGGTCTAGGTTTCACTGGTAAGTTTCACGGGTCAAGGTTTCACGGGTAAGTTTTACGGGTAAGTTTCACGGGTGACGTTTCACGGGTGACGTTTCACGGGTCTAGGTTTCACTGGTAAGTTTCACGGGTCAAGGTTTCACAGGTAAGTTTCACGGGTAAGTTTCACGGGTATGTTTCACGGGTGACGTTTCACGGGTCTAGGTTTCACTGGAAAGTTTCACGGGTCAAGGTTTCACGGGTAAGTTTCAAGGGTAAGTTTCACGGGTAAGTTTTACGGGTATGTTTTACAGGTGACGTTTCACGGGTCTAGGTTTCACTGGTAAGTTTCACGGGTCAAGGTTTCACGGGTAAGTTTCACGGGTAAGTTTCACGGGTAAGTTTCACGGGTAAGTTTCACGGGTAAGTTTAACGGGTATGTTTCATGGGTGATGTTTCACGGGTCTAGGTTTCACTGGTAAGTTTCGCGGGTCAAGGTTTCACGGGTAAGTTTCACGGGTAAGTTTCACGGGTATGTTTTACGGGTATGTTTTACAGGTGACGTTTCACGGGTCTAGGTTTCACTGGTAAGTTTCACGGGTCAAGGTTTTACGGGTAAATTTCACGGGTAAGTTTCACGGGTATGTTTCACGGGTGACGTTTCACGGGTCTAGGTTTCACTGGTAAGTTTCACGAGTCAAGGTTTCACGGGTAAGTTTCACGGGTAAGTTTTACGGGTAAGTTTCACGGGTGACGTTTCACGGGTCTAGGTTTCACTGGTAAGTTTCACGAGTCAAGGTTTCACGGGTAAGTTTCACGGGGAAGTTTTACGGGTAAGTTTCACGGGTGACGTTTTACGGGTGACGTTTCACGGGTCTAGGTTTCACTGGTAAGTTTCACGGGTCAAGGTTTCACGGGTAAGTTTCACGGGTAAGTTTCACGGGTATGTTTCACGGGTGACGTTTCACGGGTCTAGGTTTCACTGGTAAGTTTCACGGGTCAAGGTTTCACGGGTAAGTTTCACGGGTAAGTTTCACGGGTAAGTTTCACGGGTATGTTTCACGGGTGACGTTTCACGGGTCTAGGTTTCACTGGTAAGTTTAACGGGTCAAGGTTTCACAAGTAAGTTTTACGGGTAAGTTTCACGGGTATGTTTTACGGGTATGTTTCACGGGTGACGTTTCACGGGTCTAGGTTTCACTGGTAAGTTTCACGGGTCAAGGTTTCACGGGTAAGTTTCACGGGTAAGTTTCACGGGTATGTTTCACGGGTGACGTTTCACGGGTCTAGGTTTCACTGGTAAGTTTCACGGGTCAAGGTTTCACGGGTCAAGGTTTCACGGGTAAGTTTCACGGGTAAGTTTTACGGGTATGTTTCACGGGTGACGTTTCACGGGTCTAGGTTTCACTGGTAAGTTTCACGGGTCAAGGTTTCACGGGTAAGTTTCACGGGTAAGTTTCACGGGTGACGTTTCACGGGTCTAGGTTTCACTGGAAAGTTTCACGGGTCAAGGTTTCACGGGTAAGTTTCACGGGTATGTTTCACGGGTGTCGTTTCACGGGTCTAGGTTTCACTGGTAAGTTTCACGGGTCAAGGTTTCACGGGTAAGTTTTACGGGTAAGTTTCACGGGTGACGTTTAACGGGTGACGTTTCACAAGTCTAGGTTTCACTGGTAAGTTTCACGGGTCAAGGTTTCACGGGTAAGTTTCACGGGTAAGTTTCACGGGTATGTTTCACGGGTGACGTTTCACGGGTCTAGGTTTCACTGGAAAGTTTCACGGGTCAAGGTTTCACGGGTAAGTTTCAAGGGTAAGTTTCACGGGTAAGTTTTACGGGTATGTTTTACAGGTGACGTTTCACGGGTCTAGGTTTCACTGGTAAGTTTCACGGGTCAAGGTTTCACGGGTAAGTTTCACGGGTAAGTTTCACGGGTAAGTTTAACGGGTAAGTTTAACGGGTATGTTTCATGGGTGATGTTTCACGGGTCTAGGTTTCACTGGTAAGTTTCGCGGGTCAAGGTTTCACGGGTAAGTTTCACGGGTAAGTTTCACGGGTAAGTTTCACGGGTATGTTTCACGGGTGACGTTTCACGGGTCTAGGTTTTACTGGAAAGTTTCACGGGTCAAGGTTTCAAGGGTAAGTTTCACGGGTAAGTTTTACGGGTATGTTTTACAGGTGACGTTTCACGGGTCTAGGTTTCACTGGTAAGTTTCACGGGTCAAGGTTTCACGGGTAAGTTTCACGGGTAAGTTTCACGGGTAAGTTTAACGGGTAAGTTTAACGGGTATGTTTCATGGGTGATGTTTCACGGGTCTAGGTTTCACTGGTAAGTTTCGCGGGTCAAGGTTTCACGGGTAAGTTTCACGGGTAAGTTTCACGGGTATGTTTCACGGGTGACGTTTCACGGGTCTAGGTTTTACTGGAAAGTTTCACGGGTGACGTTTAACGGGTGACGTTTCACAAGTCTAGGTTTCACTGGTAAGTTTCACGGGTCAAGGTTTCACGGGTAAGTTTCACGGGTAAGTTTCACGGGTAAGTTTCACGGGTGACGTTTCACGGGTCTAGGTTTCACTGGTAAGTTTCACGGGTCAAGGTTTCACGGGTAAGTTTCACGGGTAAGTTTCACGGGTATGTTTCAAGGGTGACGTTACACGGGTCTAGGTTTCACTGGTAAGTTTCACGGGTCAAGGTTTCACGGGTAAGTTTCACGAGTAAGTTTCACGGGTATGTTTCACGGGTCTAGGTTTCACTGGTAAGTTTCACGGGTCAAGGTTTCACGGGTAAGTTTCACGGGTAAGTTTCACGGGTTTGTTTCACGGGTGACGTTTCACGGGTCTAGGTTTCACTGGAAAGTTTCACGGGTCAAGGTTTCACGGGTAAGTTTCACGGGTAAGTTTCACGGATTTGTTTCACGGGTGACGTTTCACGGGTCTAGGTTTCACTGGTAAGTTTCACGGGTCAAGGTTTCACGGGTAAGTTTCACGGGTAAGTTTCACGGGTATGTTTCAAGGGTGACGTTACACGGGTCTAGGTTTCACTGGTAAGTTTCACGGGTCAAGGTTTCACGGGTAAGTTTCACGAGTAAGTTTCACGGGTATGTTTCACGGGTCTAGGTTTCACTGGTAAGTTTCACGGGTCAAGGTTTCACGGGTAAGTTTCACGGGTAAGTTTCACGGGTTTGTTTCACGGGTGACGTTTCACGGGTCTAGGTTTCACTGGAAAGTTTCACGGGTCAAGGTTTCACGGGTAAGTTTCACGGGTAAGTTTCACGGATTTGTTTCACGGGTGACGTTTCACGGGTCTAGGTTTCACTGGAAAGTTTCACGGGTCAAGGTTTCACGGGTAAGTTTCACGGGTATGTTTCACGGGTGACGTTTCACGGGTCTAGGTTTCACTGGTAAGTTTCACGGGTCTAGGTTTCACTGGTAAGTTTCACGGGTCAAGGTTTTACGGGTAAGTTTCACGGGTCTAGGTTTCACTGGTAAGTTTCACGGGTCAAGGTTTCACGGGTAAGTTTCACGGGTAAGTTTCACGGGTAAGTTTCACGGGTTTGTTTCACGGGTGACGTTTCACGGGTCTAGGTTTCACTGGAAAGTTTCACGGGTCAAGGTTTCACGGGTAAGTTTCACGGGTATGTTTCACGGGTGACGTTTCACGGGTCTAGGTTTCACTGGTAAGTTTCACGGGTCAAGGTTTCACGGGTAAGTTTTACGGGTAAGTTTCACGGGTGACGTTTCACGGGTCTAGGTTTCACTGGTAAGTTTCACGGGTCAAGGTTTCAAGGGTAAGTTTCACGGGTAAGTTTCACGGGTATGTTTCACGGGTGACGTTTCACGGGTCTAGGTTTCACTGGAAAGTTTCACGGGTCAAGGTTTCACGGGTAAGTTTCAAGGGTAAGTTTCACGGGTAAGTTTTACGGGTATGTTTTACAGGTGACGTTTCACGGGTCTAGGTTTCACTGGTAAGTTTCACGGGTCAAGGTTTCACGGGTAAGTTTCACGGGTAAGTTTCACGGGTAAGTTTCACGGGTAAGTTTCATGGGTGACGTTTCACGGGTCTAGGTTTCACTGGTAAGTATCACGGGTCAAGGTTTCACGGGTAAGTTTCACGGGTAAGTTTCACGGGTGACGTTTCACGGGTCTAGGTTTCACTGGTAAGTTTCACGGGTCAAGGTTTCACGGGTAAGTTTCACGGGTATGTTTCACGGGTGACGTTTCACGAGTCTAGGTTTCACTGGAAAGTTTCACGGGTAAGTTTCAAGGGTAAGTTTCACGGGTAAGTTTTACGGGTATGTTTTACAGGTGACATTTCACGGGTCTAGGTTTCACTGGTAAGTTTCACGGGTCAAGGTTTCACGGGTAAGTTTCACGGGTAAGTTTCACGGGTAAGTTTCACGGGTATGTTTCATGGGTGATGTTTCACGGGTCTAGGTTTCACTGGTAAGTTTCGCGGGTCAAGGTTTCACGGGTAAGTTTCACGGGTAAGTTTCACGGGTATGTTTCACGGGTGACGTTTCACGGGTCTAGGTTTCACTGGTAAGTTTCAAGGGTCAAGGTTTCACGGGTAAGTTTCACGGGTAAGTTTCACGGGTAAGTTTCACGGGTATGTTTCACGGGTGACGTTTCACGGGTCTAGGTTTCACTGGTAAGTTTCACGGGTCAAGGTTTCACGGGTAAGTTTCACGGGTAAGTTTCACGGGTATGTTTCACGGGTGACGTTTCACGGGTCTAGGTTTCACTGGTAAGTTTCACGGGTCAAGGTTTCACGGGTAAGTTTCACGGGTAAGTTTCACGGGTATGTTTCACGGGTGACGCTTCACGGGTCTAGGTTTCACTGGTAAGTTTCACGGGTCAAGGTTTTACGGGTAAATTTCACGGGTAAGTTTCACGGGTATGTTTCACGGGTGACGTTTCACGGGTCTAGGTTTCACTGGTAAGTTTCACGAGTCAAGGTTTCACGGGTAAGTTTCACGGGTAAGTTTTACGGGTAAGTTTCACGGGTGACGTTTCACGGGTCTAGGTTTCACTGGTAAGTTTCACGAGTCAAGGTTTCACGGGTAAATTTCACGGGTAAGTTTTACGGGTAAGTTTCACGGGTAACGTTTTACGGGTAAGTTTCACGGGTAACGTTTTACGGGTGACGTTTCACGGGTCTAGGTTTCACTGGTAAGTTTCACGGGTCAAGGTTTCACGGGTAAGTTTCACGGGTAAGTTTCACGGGTATGTTTCACGGGTGACGTTTCACGGGTCTAGGTTTCACTGGTAAGTTTCACGGGTCAAGGTTTCACGGGTAAGTTTCACGGGTAAGTTTCACGGGTAAGTTTCACGGGTATGTTTCACGGGTGACGTTTCACGGGTCTAGGTTTCACTGGTAAGTTTCACGGGTCAAGGTTTCACGGGTAAGTTTTACGGGTAAGTTTCACGGGTATGTTTTACGGGTATGTTTCACGGGTGACGTTTCACGGGTCTAGGTTTCACTGGTAAGTTTCACGGGTCAAGGTTTTACGGGTAAGTTTCACGGGTAAGTTTCACGGGTATGTTTCACGGGTGACGTTTCACGGGTCTAGGTTTCACTGGTAAGTTTCACGGGTCAAGGTTTCACGGGTCAAGGTTTCACGGGTAAGTTTCACGGGTAAGTTTTACGGGTATGTTTCACGGGTGACGTTTCACGGGTCTAGGTTTCACTGGTAAGTTTCACGGGTCAAGGTTTCACGGGTAAGTTTCACGGGTAAGTTTCACGGGTATGTTTCACGGGTGACGTTTCACGGGTCTAGGTTTCACTGGTAAGTTTCACGGGTCAAGGTTTTACGGGTAAGTTTCACGGGTAAGTTTCACGGGTATGTTTCACGGGTGACGTTTCACGGGTCTAGGTTTCACTGGTAAGTTTCACGAGTCAAGGATTCACGGGTAAGTTTCACGGGTAAGTTTTACGGGTAAGTTTCACGGGTGACGTTTCACGGGTCTAGGTTTCACTGGTAAGTTTCACGGGTCAAGGTTTCACGGGTAAGTTTCACGGGTAAGTTTCACGGGTAAGTTTTACGGGTAAGTTTCACGGGTATGTTTCACGGGTGACGTTTCACGGGTCTAGGTTTCACTGGTAAGTTTAACGGGTCAAGGTTTCACAAGTAAGTTTTACGGGTAAGTTTCACGGGTATGTTTTACGGGTATGTTTCACGGGTGACGTTTCACGGGTCTAGGTTTCACTGGTAAGTTTCACGGGTCAAGGTTTCACGGGTAAGTTTCACGGGTAAGTTTCACGGGTATGTTTCACGGGTGACGTTTCACGGGTCTAGGTTTCACTGGTAAGTTTCACGGGTCAAGGTTTCACGGGTCAAGGTTTCACGGGTAAGTTTCACGGGTAAGTTTTACGGGTATGTTTCACGGGTGACGTTTCACGGGTCTAGGTTTCACTGGTAAGTTTCACGGGTCAAGGTTTCACGGGTAAGTTTTACGGGTAAGTTTCACGGGTTTGTTTCACGGGTGACGTTTCACGGGTCTAGGTTTCACTGGAAAGTTTCACGGGTCAAGGTTTCACGGGTAAGTTTCACGGGTATGTTTCACGGGTGACGTTTCACGGGTCTAGGTTTCACTGGTAAGTTTCACGGGTCAAGGTTTCACGGGTAAGTTTTACGGGTAAGTTTCACGGGTGACGTTTCACGGGTGACGTTTCACGGGTCTAGGTTTCACTGGTAAGTTTCACGGGTCAAGGTTTCACAGGTAAGTTTCACGGGTAAGTTTCACGGGTATGTTTCACGGGTGACGTTTCACGGGTCTAGGTTTCACTGGAAAGTTTCACGGGTCAAGGTTTCACGGGTAAGTTTCAAGGGTAAGTTTCACGGGTAAGTTTTACGGGTATGTTTTACAGGTGACGTTTCACGGGTCTAGGTTTCACTGGTAAGTTTCACGGGTCAAGGTTTCACGGGTAAGTTTCACGGGTAAGTTTCACGGGTAAGTTTCACGGGTAAGTTTCACGGGTAAGTTTAACGGGTATGTTTCATGGGTGATGTTTCACGGGTCTAGGTTTCACTGGTAAGTTTCGCGGGTCAAGGTTTCACGGGTAAGTTTCACGGGTAAGTTTCACGGGTATGTTTTACGGGTATGTTTTACAGGTGACGTTTCACGGGTCTAGGTTTCACTGGTAAGTTTCACGGGTCAAGGTTTTACGGGTAAATTTCACGGGTAAGTTTCACGGGTATGTTTCACGGGTGACGTTTCACGGGTCTAGGTTTCACTGGTAAGTTTCACGAGTCAAGGTTTCACGGGTAAGTTTCACGGGTAAGTTTTACGGGTAAGTTTCACGGGTGACGTTTCACGGGTCTAGGTTTCACTGGTAAGTTTCACGAGTCAAGGTTTCACGGGTAAGTTTCACGGGGAAGTTTTACGGGTAAGTTTCACGGGTGACGTTTTACGGGTGACGTTTCACGGGTCTAGGTTTCACTGGTAAGTTTCACGGGTCAAGGTTTCACGGGTAAGTTTCACGGGTAAGTTTCACGGGTATGTTTCACGGGTGACGTTTCACGGGTCTAGGTTTCACTGGTAAGTTTCACGGGTCAAGGTTTCACGGGTAAGTTTCACGGGTAAGTTTCACGGGTAAGTTTCACGGGTATGTTTCACGGGTGACGTTTCACGGGTCTAGGTTTCACTGGTAAGTTTAACGGGTCAAGGTTTCACAAGTAAGTTTTACGGGTAAGTTTCACGGGTATGTTTTACGGGTATGTTTCACGGGTGACGTTTCACGGGTCTAGGTTTCACTGGTAAGTTTCACGGGTCAAGGTTTCACGGGTAAGTTTCACGGGTAAGTTTCACGGGTATGTTTCACGGGTGACGTTTCACGGGTCTAGGTTTCACTGGTAAGTTTCACGGGTCAAGGTTTCACGGGTCAAGGTTTCACGGGTAAGTTTCACGGGTAAGTTTTACGGGTATGTTTCACGGGTGACGTTTCACGGGTCTAGGTTTCACTGGTAAGTTTCACGGGTCAAGGTTTCACGGGTAAGTTTCACGGGTAAGTTTCACGGGTGACGTTTCACGGGTCTAGGTTTCACTGGAAAGTTTCACGGGTCAAGGTTTCACGGGTAAGTTTCACGGGTATGTTTCACGGGTGTCGTTTCACGGGTCTAGGTTTCACTGGTAAGTTTCACGGGTCAAGGTTTCACGGGTAAGTTTTACGGGTAAGTTTCACGGGTGACGTTTAACGGGTGACGTTTCACAAGTCTAGGTTTCACTGGTAAGTTTCACGGGTCAAGGTTTCACGGGTAAGTTTCACGGGTAAGTTTCACGGGTATGTTTCACGGGTGACGTTTCACGGGTCTAGGTTTCACTGGAAAGTTTCACGGGTCAAGGTTTCACGGGTAAGTTTCAAGGGTAAGTTTCACGGGTAAGTTTTACGGGTATGTTTTACAGGTGACGTTTCACGGGTCTAGGTTTCACTGGTAAGTTTCACGGGTCAAGGTTTCACGGGTAAGTTTCACGGGTAAGTTTCACGGGTAAGTTTAACGGGTAAGTTTAACGGGTATGTTTCATGGGTGATGTTTCACGGGTCTAGGTTTCACTGGTAAGTTTCGCGGGTCAAGGTTTCACGGGTAAGTTTCACGGGTAAGTTTCACGGGTAAGTTTCACGGGTATGTTTCACGGGTGACGTTTCACGGGTCTAGGTTTTACTGGAAAGTTTCACGGGTCAAGGTTTCAAGGGTAAGTTTCACGGGTAAGTTTTACGGGTATGTTTTACAGGTGACGTTTCACGGGTCTAGGTTTCACTGGTAAGTTTCACGGGTCAAGGTTTCACGGGTAAGTTTCACGGGTAAGTTTCACGGGTAAGTTTAACGGGTAAGTTTAACGGGTATGTTTCATGGGTGATGTTTCACGGGTCTAGGTTTCACTGGTAAGTTTCGCGGGTCAAGGTTTCACGGGTAAGTTTCACGGGTAAGTTTCACGGGTATGTTTCACGGGTGACGTTTCACGGGTCTAGGTTTTACTGGAAAGTTTCACGGGTCAAGGTTTCACGGGTAAGTTTCACGGGTAAGTTTTACGGGTATATTTCACAGGTGACGTTTCACGGGTCTAGGTTTCACTGGTAAGTTTCACGGGTCAAGGTTTCACGGGTAAGTTTCACGGGTAAGTTTCACGGGTATGTTTCATGGGTGATGTTTTACGGGTCTAGGTTTCACTGGTAAGTTTCACGGGTCAAGGTTTCACGGGTAAGTTTCACGGGTAAGTTTTACGGGTATGTTTTACATTTGACGTTTCACGGGTCTAGGTTTCACTGGTAAGTTTCACGGGTCAAGGTTTCACGGGTAAGTTTCACGGGTAAGTTTCACGGGTATGTTTCACGGGTGACGTTTCACGGGTCTAGGTTTCACTGGTAAGTTTTACGGGTCAAGGTTTCACGGGTAAGTTTTACGGGTAAGTTTCACGGGTATGTTTCACGGGTGACGTTTCACAGGTCTAGGTTTCACTGGTAAGTTTCACGGGTCAAGGTTTCACGGGTAAGTTTCACGGGTAAGTTTCACGGGTATGTTTCACGGGTGACGTTTCACGGGTCTAGGTTTCACTGGTAAGTTTCACGGGTCAAGGTTTCACGGGTAAGTTTCACGGGTAAGTTTCACGGGTAAGTTTCACGGGTAAGTTTCACGGGTGACGTTTCACGGGTCTATTTTTCACTGGTAAGTTTCACGGGTCAAGGTTTCACGGGTAAGTTTCACGTGTAAGTTTCACGGGTGACGTTTCACGGGTCTAGGTTTCACTGGTAAGTTTCACGGGTCAAGGTTTCACGGGTAAGTTTCACGGGTAAGTTTCACGGGTAAGTTTCACGGGTGACGTTTCACGGGTCTAGGTTTCACTGGTAAGTTTCACGGGTCAAGGTTTCACGGGTAAGTTTCACGGGTAAGTTTCACGGGTATGTTTCACGGGTGACGTTTCACGGGTCTAGGTTTCACTGGTAAGTTTCACGGGTCAAGGTTTTACGGGTAAATTTCACGGGTAAGTTTCACGGGTATGTTTCACGGGTGACGTTTCACGGGTCTAGGTTTCACTGGTAAGTTTCACGAGTCAAGGTTTCACGGGTAAGTTTCACGGGTAAGTTTTACGGGTAAGTTTCACGGGTGACGTTTCACGGGTCTAGGTTTCACTGGTAAGTTTCACGAGTCAAGGTTTCACGGGTAAGTTTCACGGGTAAGTTTTACGGGTAAGTTTCACGGGTGACGTTTTACGGGTGACGTTTCACGGGTCTAGGTTTCACTGGTAAGTTTCACGGGTCAAGGTTTCACGGGTAAGTTTCACGGGTAAGTTTCACGGGTATGTTTCACGGGTGACGTTTCACGGGTCTAGGTTTCACTGGTAAGTTTCACGGGTCAAGGTTTCACGGGTAAGTTTCACGGGTAAGTTTCACGGGTAAGTTTCACGGGTATGTTTCACGGGTGACGTTTCACGGGTCTAGGTTTCACTGGTAAGTTTAACGGGTCAAGGTTTCACGGGTAAGTTTTACGGGTAAGTTTCACGGGTATGTTTTACGGGTATGTTTCACGGGTGACGTTTCACGGGTCTAGGTTTCACTGGTAAGTTTCACGGGTCAAGGTTTCACGGGTAAGTTTCACGGGTAAGTTTCACGGGTATGTTTCACGGGTGACGTTTCACGGGTCTAGGTTTCACTGGTAAGTTTCACGGGTCAAGGTTTCACGGGTCAAGGTTTCACGGGTAAGTTTCACGGGTAAGTTTTACGGGTATGTTTCACGGGTGACCTTTCACGGGTCTAGGTTTCACTGGTAAGTTTCACGGGTCAAGGTTTCACGGGTAAGTTTCACGGGTAAGTTTCACGGGTTTGTTTCACGGGTGACGTTTCACGGGTCTAGGTTTCACTGGAAAGTTTCACGGGTCAAGGTTTCACGGGTAAGTTTCACGGGTATGTTTCACGGGTGACGTTTCACGGGTCTAGGTTTCACTGGTAAGTTTCACGGGTCAAGGTTTCACGGGTAAGTTTTACGGGTAAGTTTCACGGGTGACGTTTCACGGGTGACGTTTCACGGGTCTAGGTTTCACTGGTAAGTTTCACGGGTCAAGGTTTCACGGGTAAGTTTCACGGGTAAGTTTCACGGGTAAGTTTCACGGGTAAGTTTCACGGGTAAGTTTCATGGGTGACGTTTCACGGGTCTAGGTTTCACTGGTAAGTTTCACGGGTCAAGGTTTCACGGGTAAGTTTCACGGGTAAGTTTCACGGGTGACGTTTCACGGGTCTAGGTTTCACTGGTAAGTTTCACGGGTCAAGGTTTCACGGGTAAGTTTCACGGGTATGTTTCACGGGTGACGTTTCACGGGTCTAGGTTTCACTGGAAAGTTTCACGGGTCAAGGTTTCACGGGTAAGTTTCAAGGGTAAGTTTCACGGGTAAGTTTTACGGGTATGTTTTACAGGTGACATTTCACGGGTCTAGGTTTCACTGGTAAGTTTCACGGGTCAAGGTTTCACGGGTAAGTTTCACGGGTAAGTTTCACGGGTAAGTTTCACGGGTATGTTTCATTGGTGATGTTTCACGGGTCTAGGTTTCACTGGTAAGTTTCGCGGGTCAAGGTTTCACGGGTTAGTTTCACGGGTAAGTTTCACGGGTATGTTTCACGGGTGACGTTTCACGGGTCTAGGTTTCACTGGTAAGTTTCACGGGTCAAGGTTTCACGGGTAAGTTTCACGGGTAAGTTTCACGGGTAAGTTTCATGGGTATGTTTCACGGGTGACGTTTCACGGGTCTAGGTTTCACTGGTAAGTTTCACGGGTCAAGGTTTCACGGGTAAGTTTCACGGGTAAGTTTCACGGGTATGTTTCACGGGTGACGTTTCACGGGTCTAGGTTTCACTGGTAAGTTTCACGGGTCAAGGTTTCACGGGTAAGTTTCACGGGTAAGTTTCACGGGTATGTTTCACGGGTGACGTTTCACGGGTCTAGGTTTCACTGGTAAGTTTCACGGGTCAAGGTTTTACGGGTAAATTTCACGGGTAAGTTTCACGGGTATGTTTCACGGGTGACGTTTCACGGGTCTAGGTTTCACTGGTAAGTTTCACGAGTCAAGGTTTCACGGGTAAGTTTCACGGGTAAGTTTTACGGGTAAGTTTCACGGGTGACGTTTTACGGGTGACGTTTCACGGGTCTAGGTTTCACTGGTAAGTTTCACGGGTCAAGGTTTCACGGGTAAGTTTCACGGGTAAGTTTCACGGGTATGTTTCACGGGTGACGTTTTACGGGTCTAGGTTTCACTGGTAAGTTTCACGGGTCAAGGTTTCACGGGTAAGTTTCACGGGTAAGTTTCACGGGTAAGTTTCACGGGTATGTTTCACGGGTGACGTTTTACGGGTCTAGGTTTCACTGGTAAGTTTAACGGGTCAAGGTTTCACGGGTAAGTTTTACGAGTAAGTTTCACGGGTATGTTTTACGGGTATGTTTCACGGGTGACGTTTCACGGGTCTAGGTTTCACTGGTAAGTTTCACGGGTCAAGGTTTCACGGGTAAGTTTCACGGGTAAGTTTCACGGGTATGTTTCACGGGTGACGTTTCACGGGTCTAGGTTTCACTGGTAAGTTTCACGGGTCAAGGTTTCACGGGTAAGTTTCACGGGTAAGTTTCACGGGTATGTTTCACGGGTGACGTTTCACGGGTCTAGGTTTCACTGATAAGTTTCACGAGTCAAGGATTCACGGGTAAGTTTCACGGGTAAGTTTTACGGGTAAGTTTCACGGGTGACGTTTCACGGGTCTAGGTTTCACTGGTAAGTTTCACGGGTCAAGGTTTCACGGGTAAGTTTCACGGGTAAGTTTCACGGGTGACGTTTCACGGGTCTAGGTTTCACTGGTAAGTTTCACGGGTCAAGGTTTCACGGGTAAGTTTCACGGGTAAGTTTCACGGGTATGTTTCAAGGGTGACGTTTCACGGGTCTAGGTTTCACTGGTAAGTTTCACGGGTCAAGGTTTCACGGGTAAGTTTCACGGGTAAGTTTCACGGGTATGTTTCACGGGTCTAGGTTTCACTGGTAAGTTTCACGGGTCAAGGTTTCACGGGTAAGTTTCACGGGTAAGTTTCACGGGTTTGTTTCACGGGTGACGTTTCACGGGTCTAGGTTTCACTGGAAAGTTTCACGGGTCAAGGTTTCACGGGTAAGTTTCACGGGTAAGTTTCACGGGTTTGTTTCACGGGTGACGTTTCACGGGTCTAGGTTTCACTGGAAAGTTTCACGGGTCAAGGTTTCACGGGTAAGTTTCACGGGTATGTTTCACGGGTGACGTTTCACGGGTCTAGGTTTCACTGGTAAGTTTCACGGGTCTAGGTTTCACTGGTAAGTTTCACGGGTCAAGGTTTTACGGGTAAGTTTCACGGGTCTAGGTTTCACTGGTAAGTTTCACGGGTCAAGGTTTCACGGGTAAGTTTCACGGGTAAGTTTCACGGGTTTGTTTCACGGGTGACGTTTCACGGGTCTAGGTTTCACTGGAAAGTTTCACGGGTCAAGGTTTCACGGGTAAGTTTCACGGGTAAGTTTCACGGGTATGTTTCACGGGTGACGTTTCACGGGTCTAGGTTTCACTGGTAAGTTTCACGGGTCAAGGTTTCACGGGTAAGTTTTACGGGTAAGTTTCACGGGTGACGTTTCACGGGTGACGTTTCACGGGTCTAGGTTTCACTGGTAAGTTTCACGGGTCAAGGTTTCAAGGGTAAGTTTCACGGGTAAGTTTCACGGGTATGTTTCACGGGTGACGTTTCACGGGTCTAGGTTTCACTGGAAAGTTTCACGGGTCAAGGTTTCACGGGTAAGTTTCAAGGGTAAGTTTCACGGGTAAGTTTTACGGGTATGTTTTACAGGTGACGTTTCACGGGTCTAGGTTTCACTGGTAAGTTTCACGGGTCAAGGTTTCACGGGTAAGTTTCACGGGTAAGTTTCACGGGTAAGTTTCACGGGTAAGTTTCATGGGTGACGTTTCACGGGTCTAGGTTTCACTGGTAAGTTTCACGGGTCAAGGTTTCACGGGTAAGTTTCACGGGTAAGTTTCACGGGTGACGTTTCACGGGTCTAGGTTTCACTGGTAAGTTTCACGGGTCAAGGTTTCACGGGTAAGTTTCACGGGTATGTTTCACGGGTGACGTTTCACGGGTCTAGGTTTCACTGGAAAGTTTCACGGGTCAAGGTTTCACGGGTAAGTTTCAAGGGTAAGTTTCACGGGTAAGTTTTACGGGTATGTTTTACAGGTGACATTTCACGGGTCTAGGTTTCACTGGTAAGTTTCACGGGTCAAGGTTTCACGGGTAAGTTTCACGGGTAAGTTTCACGGGTAAGTTTCACGGGTATGTTTCATGGGTGATGTTTCACGGGTCTAGGTTTCACTGGTAAGTTTCGCGGGTCAAGGTTTCACGGGTAAGTTTCACGGGTAAGTTTCACGGGTATGTTTCACGGGTGACGTTTCACGGGTCTAGGTTTCACTGGTAAGTTTCACGGGTCAAGGTTTCACGGGTAAGTTTCACGGGTAAGTTTTACGGGTAAGTTTCACGGGTGACGTTTCACGGGTCTAGGTTTCACTGGTAAGTTTCACGGGTCAAGGTTTCACGGGTAAGTTTCACGGGTAAGTTTCACGGGTATGTTTCACGGGTGACGTTTCACGGGTCTAGGTTTCACTGGTAAGTTTCACGGGTCAAGGTTTCACGGGTAAGTTTCACGGGTAAGTTTCACGGGTATGTTTCACGGGTGACGCTTCACGGGTCTAGGTTTCACTGGTAAGTTTCACGGGTCAAGGTTTTACGGGTAAATTTCACGGGTAAGTTTCACGGGTATGTTTCACGGGTGACGTTTCACGGGTCTAGGTTTCACTGGTAAGTTTCACGAGTCAAGGTTTCACGGGTAAGTTTCACGGGTAAGTTTTACGGGTAAGTTTCACGGGTGACGTTTCACGGGTCTAGGTTTCACTGGTAAGTTTCACGAGTCAAGGTTTCACGGGTAAATTTCACGGGTAAGTTTTACGGGTAAGTTTCACGGGTAACGTTTTACGGGTGACGTTTCACGGGTCTAGGTTTCACTGGTAAGTTTCACGGGTCAAGGTTTCACGGGTAAGTTTCACGGGTAAGTTTCACGGGTATGTTTCACGGGTGACGTTTCACGGGTCTAGGTTTCACTGGTAAGTTTCACGGGTCAAGGTTTCACGGGTAAGTTTCACGGGTAAGTTTCACGGGTAAGTTTCACGGGTATGTTTCACGGGTGACGTTTCACGGGTCTAGGTTTCACTGGTAAGTTTCACGGGTCAAGGTTTCACGGGTAAGTTTTACGGGTAAGTTTCACGGGTATGTTTTACGGGTATGTTTCACGGGTGACGTTTCACGGGTCTAGGTTTCACTGGTAAGTTTCACGGGTCAAGGTTTCACGGGTAAGTTTCACGGGTAAGTTTCACGGGTATGTTTCACGGGTGACGTTTCACGGGTCTAGGTTTCACTGGTAAGTTTCACGGGTCAAGGTTTCACGGGTCAAGGTTTCACGGGTAAGTTTCACGGGTAAGTTTTACGGGTATGTTTCACGGGTGACGTTTCACGGGTCTAGGTTTCACTGGTAAGTTTCACGGGTCAAGGTTTCACGGGTAAGTTTCACGGGTAAGTTTCACGGGTATGTTTCACGGGTGACGTTTCACGGGTCTAGGTTTCACTGGTAAGTTTCACGGGTCAAGGTTTTACGGGTAAGTTTCACGGGTAAGTTTCACGGGTATGTTTCACGGGTGACGTTTCACGGGTCTAGGTTTCACTGGTAAGTTTCACGAGTCAAGGATTCACGGGTAAGTTTCACGGGTAAGTTTTACGGGTAAGTTTCACGGGTGACGTTTCACGGGTCTAGGTTTCACTGGTAAGTTTCACGGGTCAAGGTTTCACGGGTAAGTTTCACGGGTATGTTTCACGGGTGACGTTTCACGGGTTCAGGTTTCACTGGAAAGTTTCACGGGTCAAGGTTTCACGGGTAAGTTTCACGGGTAAGTTTCACGGGTAAGTTTTACGGGTATGTTTTACAGGTGACGTTTCACGGGTCTAGGTTTCACTGGTAAGTTTCACGGGTCAAGGTTTCACGGGTAAGTTTCACGGGTAAGTTTCACGGGTAAGTTTCACGGGTATGTTTTACGGGTGACGTTTCACGGGTCTAGGTTTCAGTGGTAAGTTTCACGGGTCAAGGTTTCACGGGTAAGTTTCACGGGTAAGTTTCACGGGTAAGTTTCACGGGTATGTTTCACGGGTGACGTTTCACGGGTCTAGGTTTCACTGGTAAGTTTCACGGGTCAAGGTTTCACGGGTAAGTTTCACGGGTAAGTTTCACGGGTATGTTTCACGGGTGACGTTTCACGGGTCTAGGTTTCACTGGTAAGTTTTACGGGTCAAGGTTTCACGGGTAAGTTTCACGGGTATGTTTCACGGGTATGTTTCACGGTTGACGTTTCACGGGTCTAGGTTTCACTGGTAAGTTTCACGGGTCAAGGTTTCACGGGTAAGTTTCACGGGTAAGTTTCACGGGTATGTTTCACGGGTGACGTTTCACGGGTCTAGGTTTCACTGGTAAGTTTCACGGGTCAAGGTTTCACGGGTAAGTTTCACGGGTAAGTTTCACGGGTATGTTTCACATGTATGTTTCACGGGTGACGTTTCACGGGTCTAGGTTTCACTGGTAAGTTTCACGGGTATGTTTCACGGGTGACGTTTCACGGGTCTAGGTTTCACTGGTAAGTTTCACGGGTCAAGGTTTCACGGGTAAGTTTCACGGGTAAGTTTCACGGGTAAGTTTCACGGGTAAGTTTCACGGGTGACGTTTCACGGGTCTAGGTTTCACTGGTAAGTTTCACGGGTCAAGGTTTCACGGGTAAGTTTCACGGGTAAGTTTCACGGGTATGTTTCAAGGGTGACGTTTCACGGGTCTAGGTTTCACTGGTAAGTTTCACGGGTCAAGGTTTCACGGGTAAGTTTCACGAATAAGTTTCACGGGTATGTTTCACGGGTCTAGGTTTCACTGGTAAGTTTCACGGGTCAAGGTTTCACGGGTAAGTTTCACGGGTAAGTTTCACGGGTTTGTTTCACGGGTGACGTTTTACGGGTCTAGGTTTCACTGGAAAGTTTCACGGGTCAAGGTTTCACGGGTAAGTTTCACGGGTAAGTTTCACGGGTTTGTTTCACGGGTGACGTTTCACGGGTCTAGGTTTCACTGGAAAGTTTCACGGGTCAAGGTTTCACGGGTAAGTTTCACGGGTATGTTTCACGGGTGACGTTTCACGGGTCTAGGTTTCACTGGTAAGTTTCACGGGTCTAGGTTTCACTGGTAAGTTTCACGGGTCAAGGTTTTACGGGTAAGTTTCACGGGTCTAGGTTTCACTGGTAAGTTTCACGGGTCAAGGTTTCACGGGTAAGTTTCACGGGTAAGTTTCACGGGTTTGTTTCACGGGTGACGTTTCACGGGTCTAGGTTTCACTGGAAAGTTTCACGGGTCAAGGTTTCACGGGTAAGTTTCACGGGTAAGTTTCACGGGTATGTTTCACGGGTGACGTTTCACGGGTCTAGGTTTCACTGGTAAGTTTCACGGGTCAAGGTTTCACGGGTAAGTTTTACGGGTAAGTTTCACGGGTGACGTTTCACGGGTGACGTTTCACGGGTCTAGGTTTCACTGGTAAGTTTCACGGGTCAAGGTTTCAAGGGTAAGTTTCACGGGTAAGTTTCACGGGTATGTTTCACGGGTGACGTTTCACGGGTCTAGGTTTCACTGGAAAGTTTCACGGGTCAAGGTTTCACGGGTAAGTTTCAAGGGTAAGTTTCACGGGTAAGTTTTACGGGTATGTTTTACAGGTGACGTTTCACGGGTCTAGGTTTCACTGGTAAGTTTCACGGGTCAAGGTTTCACGGGTAAGTTTCACGGGTAAGTTTCACGGGTAAGTTTCATGGGTGACGTTTCACGGGTCTAGGTTTCACTGGTAAGTTTCACGGGTCAAGGTTTCACGGGTAAGTTTCACGGGTAAGTTTCACGGGTGACGTTTCACGGGTCTAGGTTTCACTGGTAAGTTTCACGGGTCAAGGTTTCACGGGTAAGTTTTACGGGTATGTTTTACAGGTGACGTTTCACGGGTCTAGGTTTCACTGGTAAGTTTCACGGGTCAAGGTTTCACGGGTAAGTTTCACGGGTAAGTTTCACGGGTAAGTTTCACGGGTAAGTTTCATGGGTGACGTTTCACGGGTCTAGGTTTCACTGGTAAGTTTCACGGGTCAAGGTTTCACGGGTAAGTTTCACGGGTAAGTTTCACGGGTGACGTTTCACGGGTCTAGGTTTCACTGGTAAGTTTCACGGGTCAAGGTTTCACGGGTAAGTTTCACGGGTATGTTTCACGGGTGACGTTTCACGGGTCTAGGTTTCACTGGAAAGTTTCACGGGTCAAGGTTTCACGGGTAAGTTTCAAGGGTAAGTTTCACGGGTAAGTTTTACGGGTATGTTTTACAGGTGACATTTCACGGGTCTAGGTTTCACTGGTAAGTTTCACGGGTCAAGGTTTCACGGGTAAGTTTCACGGGTAAGTTTCACGGGTAAGTTTCACGGGTATGTTTCATGGGTGATGTTTCACGGGTCTAGGTTTCACTGGTAAGTTTCGCGGGTCAAGGTTTCACGGGTAAGTTTCACGGGTAAGTTTCACGGGTATGTTTCACGGGTGACGTTTCACGGGTCTAGGTTTCACTGGTAAGTTTCACGGGTCAAGGTTTCACGGGTAAGTTTCACGGGTAAGTTTCACGGGTAAGTTTCACGGGTATGTTTCACGGGTGACGTTTCACGGGTCTAGGTTTCACTGGTAAGTTTCACGGGTCAAGGTTTCACGGGTAAGTTTCACGGGTAAGTTTCACGGGTATGTTTCACGGGTGACGTTTCACGGGTCTAGGTTTCACTGGTAAGTTTCACGGGTCAAGGTTTCACGGGTAAGTTTCACGGGTAAGTTTCACGGGTATGTTTCACGGGTATGTTTCACGGTTGACGTTTCACGGGTCTAGGTTTCACTGGTAAGTTTCACGGGTCAAGGTTTCACGGGTAAGTTTCACGGGTAAGTTTCACGGGTATGTTTCACGGGTGACGTTTCACGGGTCTAGGTTTCACTGGTAAGTTTCACGGGTCAAGGTTTCACGGGTAAGTTTCACGGGTAAGTTTCACGGGTATGTTTCACGGGTATGTTTCACGGGTGACGTTTCACGGGTCTAGGTTTCACTGGTAAGTTTCACGGGTATGTTTCACGGGTGACGTTTCACGGGTCTAGGTTTCACTGGTAAGTTTCACGGGTCAAGGTTTCACGGGTAAGTTTCACGGGTAAGTTTCACGGGTAAGTTTCACGGGTAAGTTTCACGGGTGACGTTTTACGGGTCTAGGTTTCACTGGTAAGTTTCACGGGTCAAGGTTTCACGGGTAAGTTTCACGGGTAAGTTTCACGGGTATGTTTCAAGGGTGACGTTTCACGGGTCTAGGTTTCACTGGTAAGTTTCACGGGTCAAGGTTTCACGGGTAAGTTTCACGGGTAAGTTTCACGGGTATGTTTCACGGGTCTAGGTTTCACTGGTAAGTTTCACGGGTCAAGGTTTCACGGGTAAGTTTCACGGGTAAGTTTCACGGGTTTGTTTCACGGGTGACGTTTTACGGGTCTAGGTTTCACTGGAAAGTTTCACGGGTCAAGGTTTCACGGGTAAGTTTCACGGGTAAGTTTCACGGGTTTGTTTCACGGGTGACGTTTCACGGGTCTAGGTTTCACTGGAAAGTTTCACGGGTCAAGGTTTCACGGGTAAGTTTCACGGGTATGTTTCACGGGTGACGTTTCACGGGTCTAGGTTTCACTGGTAAGTTTCACGGGTCTAGGTTTCACTGGTAAGTTTCACGGGTCAAGGTTTTACGGGTAAGTTTCACGGGTCTAGGTTTCACTGGTAAGTTTCACGGGTCAAGGTTTCACGGGTAAGTTTCACGGGTAAGTTTCACGGGTAAGTTTCACGGGTTTGTTTCACGGGTGACGTTTCACGGGTCTAGGTTTCACTGGAAAGTTTCACGGGTCAAGGTTTCACGGGTAAGTTTCACGGGTAAGTTTCACGGGTATGTTTCACGGGTGACGTTTCACGGGTCTAGGTTTCACTGGTAAGTTTCACGGGTCAAGGTTTCACGGGTAAGTTTTACGGGTAAGTTTCACGGGTGACGTTTCACGGGTGACGTTTCACGGGTCTAGGTTTCACTGGTAAGTTTCACGGGTCAAGGTTTCAAGGGTAAGTTTCACGGGTAAGTTTCACGCGTATGTTTCACGGGTGACGTTTCACGGGTCTAGGTTTCACTGGAAAGTTTCACGGGTCAAGGTTTCACGGGTAAGTTTCAAGGGTAAGTTTCACGGGTAAGTTTTACGGGTATGTTTTACAGGTGACGTTTCACGGGTCTAGGTTTCACTGGTAAGTTTCACGGGTCAAGGTTTCACGGGTAAGTTTCACGGGTAAGTTTCACGGGTAAGTTTCATGGGTGACGTTTCACGGGTCTAGGTTTCACTGGTAAGTTTCACGGGTCAAGGTTTCACGGGTAAGTTTCACGGGTAAGTTTCACGGGTGACGTTTCACGGGTCTAGGTTTCACTGGTAAGTTTCACGGGTCAAGGTTTCACGGGTAAGTTTTACGGGTATGTTTTACAGGTGACGTTTCACGGGTCTAGGTTTCACTGGTAAGTTTCACGGGTCAAGGTTTCACGGGTAAGTTTCACGGGTAAGTTTCACGGGTAAGTTTCACGGGTAAGTTTCATGGGTGACGTTTCACGGGTCTAGGTTTCACTGGTAAGTTTCACGGGTCAAGGTTTCACGGGTAAGTTTCACGGGTAAGTTTCACGGGTGACGTTTCACGGGTCTAGGTTTCACTGGTAAGTTTCACGGGTCAAGGTTTCACGGGTAAGTTTCACGGGTATGTTTCACGGGTGACGTTTCACGGGTCTAGGTTTCACTGGAAAGTTTCACGGGTCAAGGTTTCACGGGTAAGTTTCAAGGGTAAGTTTCACGGGTAAGTTTTACGGGTATGTTTTACAGGTGACATTTCACGGGTCTAGGTTTCACTGGTAAGTTTCACGGGTCAAGGTTTCACGGGTAAGTTTCACGGGTAAGTTTCACGGGTAAGTTTCACGGGTATGTTTCATGGGTGATGTTTCACGGGTCTAGGTTTCACTGGTAAGTTTCGCGGGTCAAGGTTTCACGGGTAAGTTTCACGGGTAAGTTTCACGGGTATGTTTCACGGGTGACGTTTCACGGGTCTAGGTTTCACTGGTAAGTTTCACGGGTCAAGGTTTCACGGGTAAGTTTCACGGGTAAGTTTCACGGGTATGTTTCACGGGTGACGTTTCACGGGTCTAGGTTTCACTGGTAAGTTTCACGGGTCAAGGTTTCACGGGTAAGTTTCACGGGTAAGTTTCACGGGTATGTTTCACGGGTGACGCTTCACGGGTCTAGGTTTCACTGGTAAGTTTCACGGGTCAAGGTTTTACGGGTAAATTTCACGGGTAAGTTTCACGGGTATGTTTCACGGGTGACGTTTCACGGGTCTAGGTTTCACTGGTAAGTTTCACGAGTCAAGGTTTCACGGGTAAGTTTCACGGGTAAGTTTTACGGGTAAGTTTCACGGGTGACGTTTCACGGGTCTAGGTTTCACTGGTAAGTTTCACGAGTCAAGGTTTCACGGGTAAATTTCACGGGTAAGTTTTACGGGTAAGTTTCACGGGTAACGTTTTACGGGTGACGTTTCACGGGTCTAGGTTTCACTGGTAAGTTTCACGGGTCAAGGTTTCACGGGTAAGTTTCACGGGTAAGTTTCACGGGTATGTTTCACGGGTGACGTTTCACGGGTCTAGGTTTCACTGGTAAGTTTCACGGGTCAAGGTTTCACGGGTAAGTTTCACGGGTAAGTTTCACGGGTAAGTTTCACGGGTATGTTTCACGGGTGACGTTTCACGGGTCTAGGTTTCACTGGTAAGTTTCACGGGTCAAGGTTTCACGGGTAAGTTTTACGGGTAAGTTTCACGGGTATGTTTTACGGGTATGTTTCACGGGTGACGTTTCACGGGTCTAGGTTTCACTGGTAAGTTTCACGGGTCAAGGTTTCACGGGTAAGTTTCACGGGTAAGTTTCACGGGTATGTTTCACGGGTGACGTTTCACGGGTCTAGGTTTCACTGGTAAGTTTCACGGGTCAAGGTTTCACGGGTCAAGGTTTCACGGGTAAGTTTCACGGGTAAGTTTTACGGGTATGTTTCACGGGTGACGTTTCACGGGTCTAGGTTTCACTGGTAAGTTTCACGGGTCAAGGTTTCACGGGTAAGTTTCACGGGTAAGTTTCACGGGTATGTTTCACGGGTGACGTTTCACGGGTCTAGGTTTCACTGGTAAGTTTCACGGGTCAAGGTTTTACGGGTAAGTTTCACGGGTAAGTTTCACGGGTATGTTTCACGGGTGACGTTTCACGGGTCTAGGTTTCACTGGTAAGTTTCACGAGTCAAGGATTCACGGGTAAGTTTCACGGGTAAGTTTTACGGGTAAGTTTCACGGGTGACGTTTCACGGGTCTAGGTTTCACTGGTAAGTTTCACGGGTCAAGGTTTCACGGGTAAGTTTCACGGGTATGTTTCACGGGTGACGTTTCACGGGTTCAGGTTTCACTGGAAAGTTTCACGGGTCAAGGTTTCACGGGTAAGTTTCACGGGTAAGTTTTACGGGTATGTTTTACAGGTGACGTTTCACGGGTCTAGGTTTCACTGGTAAGTTTCACGGGTCAAGGTTTCACGGGTAAGTTTCACGGGTAAGTTTCACGGGTATGTTTTACGGGTGACGTTTCACGGGTCTAGGTTTCAGTGGTAAGTTTCACGGGTCAAGGTTTCACGGGTAAGTTTCACGGGTAAGTTTCACGGGTAAGTTTCACGGGTATGTTTCACGGGTGACGTTTCACGGGTCTAGGTTTCACTGGTAAGTTTCACGGGTCAAGGTTTCACGGGTAAGTTTCACGGGTAAGTTTCACGGGTATGTTTCACGGGTGACGTTTCACGGGTCTAGGTTTCACTGGTAAGTTTTACGGGTCAAGGTTTCACGGGTAAGTTTCACGGGTATGTTTCACGGGTATGTTTCACGGTTGACGTTTCACGGGTCTAGGTTTCACTGGTAAGTTTCACGGGTCAAGGTTTCACGGGTAAGTTTCACGGGTAAGTTTCACGGGTATGTTTCACGGGTGACGTTTCACGGGTCTAGGTTTCACTGGTAAGTTTCACGGGTCAAGGTTTCACGGGTAAGTTTCACGGGTAAGTTTCACGGGTATGTTTCACGGGTATGTTTCACGAGTGACGTTTCACGGGTCTAGGTTTCACTGGTAAGTTTCACGGGTATGTTTCACGGGTGACGTTTCACGGGTCTAGGTTTCACTGGTAAGTTTCACGGGTCAAGGTTTCACGGGTAAGTTTCACGGGTAAGTTTCACGGGTAAGTTTCACGGGTAAGTTTCACGGGTGACGTTTCACGGGTCTAGGTTTCACTGGTAAGTTTCACGGGTCAAGGTTTCACGGGTAAGTTTCACGGGTAAGTTTCACGGGTATGTTTCAAGGGTGACGTTTCACGGGTCTAGGTTTCACTGGTAAGTTTCACGGGTCAAGGTTTCACGGGTAAGTTTCACGGGTAAGTTTCACGGGTATGTTTCACGGGTCTAGGTTTCACTGGTAAGTTTCACGGGTCAAGGTTTCACGGGTAAGTTTCACGGGTAAGTTTCACGGGTTTGTTTCACGGGTGACGTTTCACGGGTCTAGGTTACACTGGAAAGTTTCACGGGTCAAGGTTTCACGGGTAAGTTTCACGGGTAAGTTTCACGGGTTTGTTTCACGGGTGACGTTTCACGGGTCTAGGTTTCACTGGAAAGTTTCACGGGTCAAGGTTTCACGGGTAAGTTTCACGGGTATGTTTCACGGGTGACGTTTCACGGGTCTAGGTTTCACTGGTAAGTTTCACGGGTCTAGGTTTCACTGGTAAGTTTCACGGGTCAAGGTTTTACGGGTAAGTTTCACGGGTCTAGGTTTCACTGGTAAGTTTCACGGGTCAAGGTTTCACGGGTAAGTTTCACGGGTAAGTTTCACGGGTTTGTTTCACGGGTGACGTTTCACGGGTCTAGGTTTCACTGGAAAGTTTCACGGGTCAAGGTTTCACGGGTAAGTTTCACGGGTAAGTTTCACGGGTATGTTTCACGGGTGACGTTTCACGGGTCTAGGTTTCACTGGTAAGTTTCACGGGTCAAGGTTTCACGGGTAAGTTTTACGGGTAAGTTTCACGGGTGACGTTTCACGGGTGACGTTTCACGGGTCTAGGTTTCACTGGTAAGTTTCACGGGTCAAGGTTTCAAGGGTAAGTTTCACGGGTAAGTTTCACGGGTATGTTTCACGGGTGACGTTTCACGGGTCTAGGTTTCACTGGAAAGTTTCACGGGTCAAGGTTTCACGGGTAAGTTTCAAGGGTAAGTTTCACGGGTAAGTTTTACGGGTATGTTTTACAGGTGAAGTTTCACGGGTCTAGGTTTCACTGGTAAGTTTCACGGGTCAAGGTTTCACGGGTAAGTTTCACGGGTAAGTTTCACGGGTAAGTTTCACGGGTAAGTTTCATGGGTGACGTTTCACGGGTCTAGGTTTCACTGGTAAGTTTCACGGGTCAAGGTTTCACGGGTAAGTTTCACGGGTAAGTTTCACGGGTGACGTTTCACGGGTCTAGGTTTCACTGGTAAGTTTCACGGGTCAAGGTTTCACGGGTAAGTTTCACGGGTATGTTTCACGGGTGACGTTTCACGGGTCTAGGTTTCACTGGAAAGTTTCACGGGTCAAGGTTTCACGGGTAAGTTTCAAGGGTAAGTTTCACGGGTAAGTTTAACGGGTATGTTTTACAGGTGACATTTCACGGGTCTAGGTTTCACTGGTAAGTTTCACGGGTCAAGGTTTCACGGGTAAGTTTCACGGGTAAGTTTCACGGGTAAGTTTCACGGGTATGTTTCATGGGTGATGTTTCACGGGTCTAGGTTTCACTGGTAAGTTTCGCGGGTCAAGGTTTCACGGGTAAGTTTCACGGGTAAGTTTCACGGGTATGTTTCACGGGTGACGTTTCACGGGTCTAGGTTTCACTGGTAAGTTTCACGGGTCAAGGTTTCACGGGTAAGTTTCACGGGTAAGTTTCACGGGTAAGTTTCACGGGTATGTTTCACGGGTGACGTTTCACGGGTCTAGGTTTCACTGGTAAGTTTCACGGGTCAAGGTTTCACGGGTAAGTTTCACGGGTAAGTTTCACGGGTATGTTTCACGGGTGACGTTTCACGGGTCTAGGTTTCACTGGTAAGTTTCACGGGTCAAGGTTTCACGGGTAAGTTTCACGGGTAAGTTTCACGGGTATGTTTCACGGGTGACGCTTCACGGGTCTAGGTTTCACTGGTAAGTTTCATGGGTCAAGGTTTTACGGGTAAATTTCACGGGTAAGTTTCACGGGTATGTTTCACGGGTGACGTTTCACGGGTCTAGGTTTCACTGGTAAGTTTCACGAGTCAAGGTTTCACGGGTAAGTTTCACGGGTAAGTTTTACGGGTAAGTTTCACGGGTGACGTTTCACGGGTCTAGGTTTCACTGGTAAGTTTCACGAGTCAAGGTTTCACGGGTAAATTTCACGGGTAAGTTTTACGGGTAAGTTTCACGGGTAACGTTTTACGGGTGACGTTTCACGGGTCTAGGTTTCACTGGTAAGTTTCACGGGTCAAGGTTTCACGGGTAAGTTTCACGGGTAAGTTTCACGGGTATGTTTCACGGGTGACGTTTCACGGGTCTAGGTTTCACTGGTAAGTTTCACGGGTCAAGGTTTCACGGGTAAGTTTCACGGGTAAGTTTCACGGGTAAGTTTCACGGGTATGTTTCACGGGTGACGTTTCACGGGTCTAGGTTTCACTGGTAAGTTTCACGGGTCAAGGTTTCACGGGTAAGTTTTACGGGTAAGTTTCACGGGTATGTTTTACGGGTATGTTTCACGGGTGACGTTTCACGGGTCTAGGTTTCACTGGTAAGTTTCACGGGTCAAGGTTTCACGGGTAAGTTTCACGGGTAAGTTTCACGGGTATGTTTCACGGGTCTAGGTTTCACTGGTCTAGGTTTCACTGGTAAGTTTCACGGGTCAAGGTTTCACGGGTCAAGGTTTCACGGGTAAGTTTCACTGGTAAGTTTTACGGGTATGTTTCACGGGTGACGTTTCACGGGTCTAGGTTTCACTGGTAAGTTTCACGGGTCAAGGTTTCACGGGTAAGTTTCACGGGTAAGTTTCACGGGTATGTTTCACGGGTGACGTTTCACGGGTCTAGGTTTCACTGGTAAGTTTCACGGGTCAAGGTTTTACGGGTAAGTTTCACGGGTAAGTTTCACGGGTATGTTTCACGGGTGACGTTTCACGGGTCTAGGTTTCACTGGTAAGTTTCACGAGTCAAGGATTCACGGGTAAGTTTCACGGGTAAGTTTCACGGGTAAGTTTCACGGGTATGTTTCACGGGTGACGTTTCACGGGTCTAGGTTTCACTGGTAAGTTTCACGGGTCAAGGTTTCACGGGTAAGTTTTACGGGTAAGTTTCACGGGTATGTTTTACGGGTATGTTTCACGGGTGACGTTTCACGGGTCTAGGTTTCACTGGTAAGTTTCACGGGTCAAGGTTTCACGGGTAAGTTTCACGGGTAAGTTTCACGGGTATGTTTCACGGGTGACGTTTCACGGGTCTAGGTTTCACTGGTAAGTTTCACGGGTCAAGGTTTCACGGGTAAGTTTCACGGGTAAGTTTCACGGGTAAGTTTCACGGGTATGTTTCACGGGTGACGTTTCACGGGTCTAGGTTTCACTGGTAAGTTTCACGGGTCAAGGTTTCACGGGTAAGTTTTACGGGTAAGTTTCACGGGTATGTTTTACGGGTATGTTTCACGGGTGACGTTTCACGGGTCTAGGTTTCACTGGTAAGTTTCACGGGTCAAGGTTTCACGGGTAAGTTTTACGGGTAAGTTTCACGGGTATGTTTTACGGGTATGTTTCACGGGTGACGTTTCACGGGTCTAGGTTTCACTGGTAAGTTTCACGGGTCAAGGTTTCACGGGTAAGTTTCACGGGTAAGTTTTACGGGTAAGTTTCACGGGTGACGTTTCACGGGTCTAGGTTTCACTGGTAAGTTTCACGGGTCAAGGTTTCACGGGTAAGTTTCACGGGTATGTTTCACGGGTGACGTTTCACGGGTCTAGGTTTCACTGGAAAGTTTCACGGGTCAAGGTTTCACGGGTAAGTTTCAAGGGTAAGTTTCACGGGTAAGTTTTACGGGTATGTTTTACAGGTGACATTTCACGGGTCTAGGTTTCACTGGTAAGTTTCACGGGTCAAGGTTTCACGGGTAAGTTTCACGGGTAAGTTTCACGGGTAAGTTTCACGGGTATGTTTCATGGGTGATGTTTCACGGGTCTAGGTTTCACTGGTAAGTTTCGCGGGTCAAGGTTTCACGGGTAAGTTTCACGGGTAAGTTTCACGGGTATGTTTCACGGGTGACGTTTCACGGGTCTAGGTTTCACTGGTAAGTTTCACGGGTCAAGGTTTCACGGGTAAGTTTCACGGGTAAGTTTTACGGGTAAGTTTCACGGGTGACGTTTCACGGGTCTAGGTTTCACTGGTAAGTTTCACGGGTCAAGGTTTCACGGGTAAGTTTCACGGGTAAGTTTCACGGGTATGTTTCACGGGTGACGTTTCACGGGTCTAGGTTTCACTGGTAAGTTTCACGGGTCAAGGTTTCACGGGTAAGTTTCACGGGTAAGTTTCACGGGTATGTTTCACGGGTGACGCTTCACGGGTCTAGGTTTCACTGGTAAGTTTCACGGGTCAAGGTTTTACGGGTAAATTTCACGGGTAAGTTTCACGGGTATGTTTCACGGGTGACGTTTCACGGGTCTAGGTTTCACTGGTAAGTTTCACGAGTCAAGGTTTCACGGGTAAGTTTCACGGGTAAGTTTTACGGGTAAGTTTCACGGGTGACGTTTCACGGGTCTAGGTTTCACTGGTAAGTTTCACGAGTCAAGGTTTCACGGGTAAATTTCACGGGTAAGTTTTACGGGTAAGTTTCACGGGTAACGTTTTACGGGTGACGTTTCACGGGTCTAGGTTTCACTGGTAAGTTTCACGGGTCAAGGTTTCACGGGTAAGTTTCACGGGTAAGTTTCACGGGTATGTTTCACGGGTGACGTTTCACGGGTCTAGGTTTCACTGGTAAGTTTCACGGGTCAAGGTTTCACGGGTAAGTTTCACGGGTAAGTTTCACGGGTAAGTTTCACGGGTATGTTTCACGGGTGACGTTTCACGGGTCTAGGTTTCACTGGTAAGTTTCACGGGTCAAGGTTTCACGGGTAAGTTTTACGGGTAAGTTTCACGGGTATGTTTTACGGGTATGTTTCACGGGTGACGTTTCACGGGTCTAGGTTTCACTGGTAAGTTTCACGGGTCAAGGTTTCACGGGTAAGTTTCACGGGTAAGTTTCACGGGTATGTTTCACGGGTGACGTTTCACGGGTCTAGGTTTCACTGGTAAGTTTCACGGGTCAAGGTTTCACGGGTCAAGGTTTCACGGGTAAGTTTCACGGGTAAGTTTTACGGGTATGTTTCACGGGTGACGTTTCACGGGTCTAGGTTTCACTGGTAAGTTTCACGGGTCAAGGTTTCACGGGTAAGTTTCACGGGTAAGTTTCACGGGTATGTTTCACGGGTGACGTTTCACGGGTCTAGGTTTCACTGGTAAGTTTCACGGGTCAAGGTTTTACGGGTAAGTTTCACGGGTAAGTTTCACGGGTATGTTTCACGGGTGACGTTTCACGGGTCTAGGTTTCACTGGTAAGTTTCACGAGTCAAGGATTCACGGATAAGTTTCACGGGTAAGTTTTACGGGTAAGTTTCACGGGTGACGTTTCACGGGTCTAGGTTTCACTGGTAAGTTTCACGGGTCAAGGTTTCACGGGTAAGTTTCACGGGTATGTTTCACGGGTGACGTTTCACGGATTCAGGTTTCACTGGAAAGTTTCACGGGTCAAGGTTTCACGGGTAAGTTTCACGGGTAAGTTTCACGGGTAAGTTTTACGGGTATGTTTTACAGGTGACGTTTCACGGGTCTAGGTTTCACTGGTAAGTTTCACGGGTCAAGGTTTCACGGGTAAGTTTCACGGGTAAGTTTCACGGGTAAGTTTCACGGGTATGTTTTACGGGTGACGTTTCACGGGTCTAGGTTTCAGTGGTAAGTTTCACGGGTCAAGGTTTCACGGGTAAGTTTCACGGGTAAGTTTCACGGGTAAGTTTCACGGGTATGTTTCACGGGTGACGTTTCACGGGTCTAGGTTTCACTGGTAAGTTTCACGGGTCAAGGTTTCACGGGTAAGTTTCACGGGTAAGTTTCACGGGTATGTTTCACGGGTGACGTTTCACGGGTCTAGGTTTCACTGGTAAGTTTTACGGGTCAAGGTTTCACGGGTAAGTTTCACGGGTATGTTTCACGGGTATGTTTCACGGTTGACGTTTCACGGGTCTAGGTTTCACTGGTAAGTTTCACGGGTCAAGGTTTCACGGGTAAGTTTCACGGGTAAGTTTCACGGGTATGTTTCACGGGTGACGTTTCACGGGTCTAGGTTTCACTGGTAAGTTTCACGGGTCAAGGTTTCACGGGTAAATTTCACGGGTAAGTTTCACGGGTATGTTTCACATGTATGTTTCACGGGTGACGTTTCACGGGTCTAGGTTTCACTGGTAAGTTTCACGGGTATGTTTCACGGGTGACGTTTCACGGGTCTAGGTTTCACTGGTAAGTTTCACGGGTCAAGGTTTCACGGGTAAGTTTCACGGGTAAGTTTCACGGGTAAGTTTCACGGGTAAGTTTCAAGGGTGACGTTTCACGGGTCTAGGTTTCACTGGTAAGTTTCACGGGTCAAGGTTTCACGGGTAAGTTTCACGGGTAAGTTTCACGGGTATGTTTCAAGGGTGACGTTTCACGGGTCTAGGTTTCACTGGTAAGTTTCACGGGTCAAGGTTTCACGGGTAAGTTTCACGGGTAAGTTTCACGGGTATGTTTCACGGGTCTAGGTTTCACTGGTAAGTTTCACGGGTCAAGGTTTCACGGGTAAGTTTCACGGGTAAGTTTCACGGGTTTGTTTCACGGGTGACGTTTTACGGGTCTAGGTTTCACTGGAAAGTTTCACGGGTCAAGGTTTCACGGGTAAGTTTCACGGGTAAGTTTCACGGGTTTGTTTCACGGGTGACGTTTCACGGGTCTAGGTTTCACTGGAAAGTTTCACGGGTCAAGGTTTCACGGGTAAGTTTCACGGGTATGTTTCACGGGTGACGTTTCACGGGTCTAGGTTTCACTGGTAAGTTTCACGGGTCTAGGTTTCACTGGTAAGTTTCACGGGTCAAGGTTTTACGGGTAAGTTTCACGGGTCTAGGTTTCACTGGTAAGTTTCACGGGTCAAGGTTTCACGGGTAAGTTTCACGGGTAAGTTTCACGGGTTTGTTTCACGGGTGACGTTTCACGGGTCTAGGTTTCACTGGAAAGTTTCACGGGTCAAGGTTTCACGGGTAAGTTTCACGGGTAAGTTTCACGGGTATGTTTCACGGGTGACGTTTCACGGGTCTAGGTTTCACTGGTAAGTTTCACGGGTCAAGGTTTCACGGGTAAGTTTTACGGGTAAGTTTCACGGGTGACGTTTCACGGGTGACGTTTCACGGGTCTAGGTTTCACTGGTAAGTTTCACGGGTCAAGGTTTCAAGGGTAAGTTTCACGGGTAAGTTTCACGGGTATGTTTCACGGGTGACGTTTCACGGGTCTAGGTTTCACTGGAAAGTTTCACGGGTCAAGGTTTCACGGGTAAGTTTCAAGGGTAAGTTTCACGGGTAAGTTTTACGGGTATGTTTTACAGGTGACGTTTCACGGGTCTAGGTTTCACTGGTAAGTTTCACGGGTCAAGGTTTCACGGGTAAGTTTCACGGGTAAGTTTCACGGGTAAGTTTCATGGGTGACGTTTCACGGGTCTAGGTTTCACTGGTAAGTTTCACGGGTCAAGGTTTCACGGGTAAGTTTCACGGGTAAGTTTCACGGGTGACGTTTCACGGGTCTAGGTTTCACTGGTAAGTTTCACGGGTCAAGGTTTCACGGGTAAGTTTTACGGGTATGTTTTACAGGTGACGTTTCACGGGTCTAGGTTTCACTGGTAAGTTTCACGGGTCAAGGTTTCACGGGTAAGTTTCACGGGTAAGTTTCACGGGTAAGTTTCACGGGTAAGTTTCATGGGTGACGTTTCACGGGTCTAGGTTTCACTGGTAAGTTTCACGGGTCAAGGTTTCACGGGTAAGTTTCACGGGTAAGTTTCACGGGTGACGTTTCACGGGTCTAGGTTTCACTGGTAAGTTTCACGGGTCAAGGTTTCACGGGTAAGTTTCACGGGTATGTTTCACGGGTGACGTTTCACGGGTCTAGGTTTCACTGGAAAGTTTCACGGGTCAAGGTTTCACGGGTAAGTTTCAAGGGTAAGTTTCACGGGTAAGTTTTACGGGTATGTTTTACAGGTGACATTTCACGGGTCTAGGTTTCACTGGTAAGTTTCACGGGTCAAGGTTTCACGGGTAAGTTTCACGGGTAAGTTTCACGGGTAAGTTTCACGGGTATGTTTCATGGGTGATGTTTCACGGGTCTAGGTTTCACTGGTAAGTTTCGCGGGTCAAGGTTTCACGGGTAAGTTTCACGGGTAAGTTTCACGGGTATGTTTCACGGGTGACGTTTCACGGGTCTAGGTTTCACTGGTAAGTTTCACGGGTCAAGGTTTCACGGGTAAGTTTCACGGGTAAGTTTCACGGGTAAGTTTCACGGGTATGTTTCACGGGTGACGTTTCACGGGTCTAGGTTTCACTGGTAAGTTTCACGGGTCAAGGTTTCACGGGTAAGTTTCACGGGTAAGTTTCACGGGTATGTTTCACGGGTGACGTTTCACGGGTCTAGGTTTCACTGGTAAGTTTCACGGGTCAAGGTTTCACGGGTAAGTTTCACGGGTAAGTTTCACGGGTATGTTTCACGGGTATGTTTCACGGTTGACGTTTCACGGGTCTAGGTTTCACTGGTAAGTTTCACGGGTCAAGGTTTCACGGGTAAGTTTCACGGGTAAGTTTCACGGGTATGTTTCACGGGTGACGTTTCACGGGTCTAGGTTTCACTGGTAAGTTTCACGGGTCAAGGTTTCACGGGTAAGTTTCACGGGTAAGTTTCACGGGTATGTTTCACGGGTATGTTTCACGGGTGACGTTTCACGGGTCTAGGTTTCACTGGTAAGTTTCACGGGTATGTTTCACGGGTGACGTTTCACGGGTCTAGGTTTCACTGGTAAGTTTCACGGGTCAAGGTTTCACGGGTAAGTTTCACGGGTAAGTTTCACGGGTAAGTTTCACTTGTAAGTTTCACGGGTGACGTTTCACGGGTCTAGGTTTCACTGGTAAGTTTCACGGGTCAAGGTTTCACGGGTAAGTTTCACGGGTAAGTTTCACGGGTATGTTTCAAGGGTGACGTTTCACGGGTCTAGGTTTCACTGGTAAGTTTCACGGGTCAAGGTTTCACGGGTAAGTTTCACGGGTAAGTTTCACGGGTATGTTTCACGGGTCTAGGTTTCACTGGTAAGTTTCACGGGTCAAGGTTTCACGGGTAAGTTTCACGGGTAAGTTTCACGGGTTTGTTTCACGGGTGACGTTTTACGGGTCTAGGTTTCACTGGAAAGTTTCACGGGTCAAGGTTTCACGGGTAAGTTTCACGGGTAAGTTTCACGGGTTTGTTTCACGGGTGACGTTTCACGGGTCTAGGTTTCACTGGAAAGTTTCACGGGTCAAGGTTTCACGGGTAAGTTTCACGGGTATGTTTCACGGGTGACGTTTCACGGGTCTAGGTTTCACTGGTAAGTTTCACGGGTCTAGGTTTCACTGGTAAGTTTCACGGGTCAAGGTTTTACGGGTAAGTTTCACGGGTCTAGGTTTCACTGGTAAGTTTCACGGGTCAAGGTTTCACGGGTAAGTTTCACGGGTAAGTTTCACGGGTTTGTTTCACGGGTGACGTTTCACGGGTCTAGGTTTCACTGGAAAGTTTCACGGGTCAAGGTTTCACGGGTAAGTTTCACGGGTAAGTTTCACGGGTATGTTTCACGGGTGACGTTTCACGGGTCTAGGTTTCACTGGTAAGTTTCACGGGTCAAGGTTTCACGGGTAAGTTTTACGGGTAAGTTTCACGGGTGACGTTTCACGGGTGACGTTTCACGGTTCTAGGTTTCACTGGTAAGTTTCACGGGTCAAGGTTTCAAGGGTAAGTTTCACGGGTAAGTTTCACGGGTATGTTTCACGGGTGACGTTTCACGGGTCTAGGTTTCACTGGAAAGTTTCACGGGTCAAGGTTTCACGGGTAAGTTTCAAGGGTAAGTTTCACGGGTAAGTTTTACGGGTATGTTTTACAGGTGACGTTTCACGGGTCTAGGTTTCACTGGTAAGTTTCACGGGTCAAGGTTTCACGGGTAAGTTTCACGGGTAAGTTTCACGGGTAAGTTTCATGGGTGACGTTTCACGGGTCTAGGTTTCACTGGTAAGTTTCACGGGTCAAGGTTTCACGGGTAAGTTTCACGGGTAAGTTTCACGGGTGACGTTTCACGGGTCTAGGTTTCACTGGTAAGTTTCACGGGTCAAGGTTTCACGGGTAAGTTTTACGGGTATGTTTTACAGGTGACGTTTCACGGGTCTAGGTTTCACTGGTAAGTTTCACGGGTCAAGGTTTCACGGGTAAGTTTCACGGGTAAGTTTCACGGGTAAGTTTCACGGGTAAGTTTCATGGGTGACGTTTCACGGGTCTAGGTTTCACTGGTAAGTTTCACGGGTCAAGGTTTCACGGGTAAGTTTCACGGGTAAGTTTCACGGGTGACGTTTCACGGGTCTAGGTTTCACTGGTAAGTTTCACGGGTCAAGGTTTCACGGGTAAGTTTCACGGGTATGTTTCACGGGTGACGTTTCACGGGTCTAGGTTTCACTGGAAAGTTTCACGGGTCAAGGTTTCACGGGTAAGTTTCAAGGGTAAGTTTCACGGGTAAGTTTTACGGGTATGTTTTACAGGTGACATTTCACGGGTCTAGGTTTCACTGGTAAGTTTCACGGGTCAAGGTTTCACGGGTAAGTTTCACGGGTAAGTTTCACGGGTAAGTTTCACGGGTATGTTTCATGGGTGATGTTTCACGGGTCTAGGTTTCACTGGTAAGTTTCGCGGGTCAAGGTTTCACGGGTAAGTTTCACGGGTAAGTTTCACGGGTATGTTTCACGGGTGACGTTTCACGGGTCTAGGTTTCACTGGTAAGTTTCACGGGTCAAGGTTTCACGGGTAAGTTTCACGGGTAAGTTTCACGGGTATGTTTCACGGGTGACGTTTCACGGGTCTAGGTTTCACTGGTAAGTTTCACGGGTCAAGGTTTCACGGGTAAGTTTCACGGGTAAGTTTCACGGGTATGTTTCACGGGTGACGCTTCACGGGTCTAGGTTTCACTGGTAAGTTTCACGGGTCAAGGTTTTACGGGTAAATTTCACGGGTAAGTTTCACGGGTATGTTTCACGGGTGACGTTTCACGGGTCTAGGTTTCACTGGTAAGTTTCACGAGTCAAGGTTTCACGGGTAAGTTTCACGGGTAAGTTTTACGGGTAAGTTTCACGGGTGACGTTTCACGGGTCTAGGTTTCACTGGTAAGTTTCACGAGTCAAGGTTTCACGGGTAAATTTCACGGGTAAGTTTTACGGGTAAGTTTCACGGGTAACGTTTTACGGGTGACGTTTCACGGGTCTAGGTTTCACTGGTAAGTTTCACGGGTCAAGGTTTCACGGGTAAGTTTCACGGGTAAGTTTCACGGGTATGTTTCACGGGTGACGTTTCACGGGTCTAGGTTTCACTGGTAAGTTTCACGGGTCAAGGTTTCACGGGTAAGTTTCACGGGTAAGTTTCACGGGTAAGTTTCACGGGTATGTTTCACGGGTGACGTTTCACGGGTCTAGGTTTCACTGGTAAGTTTCACGGGTCAAGGTTTCACGGGTAAGTTTTACGGGTAAGTTTCACGGGTATGTTTTACGGGTATGTTTCACGGGTGACGTTTCACGGGTCTAGGTTTCACTGGTAAGTTTCACGGGTCAAGGTTTCACGGGTAAGTTTCACGGGTAAGTTTCACGGGTATGTTTCACGGGTGACGTTTCACGGGTCTAGGTTTCACTGGTAAGTTTCACGGGTCAAGGTTTCACGGGTCAAGGTTTCACGGGTAAGTTTCACGGGTAAGTTTTACGGGTATGTTTCACGGGTGACGTTTCACGGGTCTAGGTTTCACTGGTAAGTTTCACGGGTCAAGGTTTCACGGGTAAGTTTCACGGGTAAGTTTCACGGGTATGTTTCACGGGTGACGTTTCACGGGTCTAGGTTTCACTGGTAAGTTTCACGGGTCAAGGTTTTACGGGTAAGTTTCACGGGTAAGTTTCACGGGTATGTTTCACGGGTGACGTTTCACGGGTCTAGGTTTCACTGGTAAGTTTCACGAGTCAAGGATTCACGGGTAAGTTTCACGGGTAAGTTTTACGGGTAAGTTTCACGGGTGACGTTTCACGGGTCTAGGTTTCACTGGTAAGTTTCACGGGTCAAGGTTTCACGGGTAAGTTTCACGGGTATGTTTCACGGGTGACGTTTCACGGGTTCAGGTTTCACTGGAAAGTTTCACGGGTCAAGGTTTCACGGGTAAGTTTCACGGGTAAGTTTTACGGGTATGTTTTACAGGTGACGTTTCACGGGTCTAGGTTTCACTGGTAAGTTTCACGGGTCAAGGTTTCACGGGTAAGTTTCACGGGTAAGTTTCACGGGTATGTTTTACGGGTGACGTTTCACGGGTCTAGGTTTCAGTGGTAAGTTTCACGGGTCAAGGTTTCACGGGTAAGTTTCACGGGTAAGTTTCACGGGTAAGTTTCACGGGTATGTTTCACGGGTGACGTTTCACGGGTCTAGGTTTCACTGGTAAGTTTCACGGGTCAAGGTTTCACGGGTAAGTTTCACGGGTAAGTTTCACGGGTATGTTTCACGGGTGACGTTTCACGGGTCTAGGTTTCACTGGTAAGTTTTACGGGTCAAGGTTTCACGGGTAAGTTTCACGGGTATGTTTCACGGGTATGTTTCACGGTTGACGTTTCACGGGTCTAGGTTTCACTGGTAAGTTTCACGGGTCAAGGTTTCACGGGTAAGTTTCACGGGTAAGTTTCACGGGTATGTTTCACGGGTGACGTTTCACGGGTCTAGGTTTCACTGGTAAGTTTCACGGGTCAAGGTTTCACGGGTAAGTTTCACGGGTAAGTTTCACGGGTATGTTTCACGGGTATGTTTCACGAGTGACGTTTCACGGGTCTAGGTTTCACTGGTAAGTTTCACGGGTATGTTTCACGGGTGACGTTTCACGGGTCTAGGTTTCACTGGTAAGTTTCACGGGTCAAGGTTTCACGGGTAAGTTTCACGGGTAAGTTTCACGGGTAAGTTTCACGGGTAAGTTTCACGGGTGACGTTTCACGGGTCTAGGTTTCACTGGTAAGTTTCACGGGTCAAGGTTTCACGGGTAAGTTTCACGGGTAAGTTTCACGGGTATGTTTCAAGGGTGACGTTTCACGGGTCTAGGTTTCACTGGTAAGTTTCACGGGTCAAGGTTTCACGGGTAAGTTTCACGGGTAAGTTTCACGGGTATGTTTCACGGGTCTAGGTTTCACTGGTAAGTTTCACGGGTCAAGGTTTCACGGGTAAGTTTCACGGGTAAGTTTCACGGGTTTGTTTCACGGGTGACGTTTCACGGGTCTAGGTTACACTGGAAAGTTTCACGGGTCAAGGTTTCACGGGTAAGTTTCACGGGTAAGTTTCACGGGTTTGTTTCACGGGTGACGTTTCACGGGTCTAGGTTTCACTGGAAAGTTTCACGGGTCAAGGTTTCACGGGTAAGTTTCACGGGTATGTTTCACGGGTGACGTTTCACGGGTCTAGGTTTCACTGGTAAGTTTCACGGGTCTAGGTTTCACTGGTAAGTTTCACGGGTCAAGGTTTTACGGGTAAGTTTCACGGGTCTAGGTTTCACTGGTAAGTTTCACGGGTCAAGGTTTCACGGGTAAGTTTCACGGGTAAGTTTCACGGGTTTGTTTCACGGGTGACGTTTCACGGGTCTAGGTTTCACTGGAAAGTTTCACGGGTCAAGGTTTCACGGGTAAGTTTCACGGGTAAGTTTCACGGGTATGTTTCACGGGTGACGTTTCACGGGTCTAGGTTTCACTGGTAAGTTTCACGGGTCAAGGTTTCACGGGTAAGTTTTACGGGTAAGTTTCACGGGTGACGTTTCACGGGTGACGTTTCACGGGTCTAGGTTTCACTGGTAAGTTTCACGGGTCAAGGTTTCAAGGGTAAGTTTCACGGGTAAGTTTCACGGGTATGTTTCACGGGTGACGTTTCACGGGTCTAGGTTTCACTGGAAAGTTTCACGGGTCAAGGTTTCACGGGTAAGTTTCAAGGGTAAGTTTCACGGGTAAGTTTTACGGGTATGTTTTACAGGTGACGTTTCACGGGTCTAGGTTTCACTGGTAAGTTTCACGGGTCAAGGTTTCACGGGTAAGTTTCACGGGTAAGTTTCACGGGTAAGTTTCACGGGTAAGTTTCATGGGTGACGTTTCACGGGTCTAGGTTTCACTGGTAAGTTTCACGGGTCAAGGTTTCACGGGTAAGTTTCACGGGTAAGTTTCACGGGTGACGTTTCACGGGTCTAGGTTTCACTGGTAAGTTTCACGGGTCAAGGTTTCACGGGTAAGTTTCACGGGTATGTTTCACGGGTGACGTTTCACGATTCTAGGTTTCACTGGAAAGTTTCACGGGTCAAGGTTTCACGGGTAAGTTTCAAGGGTAAGTTTCACGGGTAAGTTTAACGGGTATGTTTTACAGGTGACATTTCACGGGTCTAGGTTTCACTGGTAAGTTTCACGGGTCAAGGTTTCACGGGTAAGTTTCACGGGTAAGTTTCACGGGTAAGTTTCACGGGTATGTTTCATGGGTGATGTTTCACGGGTCTAGGTTTCACTGGTAAGTTTCGCGGGTCAAGGTTTCACGGGTAAGTTTCACGGGTAAGTTTCACGGGTATGTTTCACGGGTGACGTTTCACGGGTCTAGGTTTCACTGGTAAGTTTCACGGGTCAAGGTTTCACGGGTAAGTTTCACGGGTAAGTTTCACGGGTAAGTTTCACGGGTATGTTTCACGGGTGACGTTTCACGGGTCTAGGTTTCACTGGTAAGTTTCACGGGTCAAGGTTTCACGGGTAAGTTTCACGGGTAAGTTTCACGGGTATGTTTCACGGGTGACGTTTCACGGGTCTAGGTTTCACTGGTAAGTTTCACGGGTCAAGGTTTCACGGGTAAGTTTCACGGGTAAGTTTCACGGGTATGTTTCACGGGTGACGCTTCACGGGTCTAGGTTTCACTGGTAAGTTTCATGGGTCAAGGTTTTACGGGTAAATTTCACGGGTAAGTTTCACGGGTATGTTTCACGGGTGACGTTTCACGGGTCTAGGTTTCACTGGTAAGTTTCACGAGTCAAGGTTTCACGGGTAAGTTTCACGGGTAAGTTTTACGGGTAAGTTTCACGGGTGACGTTTCACGGGTCTAGGTTTCACTGGTAAGTTTCACGAGTCAAGGTTTCACGGGTAAATTTCACGGGTAAGTTTTACGGGTAAGTTTCACGGGTAACGTTTTACGGGTGACGTTTCACGGGTCTAGGTTTCACTGGTAAGTTTCACGGGTCAAGGTTTCACGGGTAAGTTTCACGGGTAAGTTTCACGGGTATGTTTCACGGGTGACGTTTCACGGGTCTAGGTTTCACTGGTAAGTTTCACGGGTCAAGGTTTCACGGGTAAGTTTCACGGGTAAGTTTCACGGGTAAGTTTCACGGGTATGTTTCACGGGTGACGTTTCACGGGTCTAGGTTTCACTGGTAAGTTTCACGGGTCAAGGTTTCACGGGTAAGTTTTACGGGTAAGTTTCACGGGTATGTTTTACGGGTATGTTTCACGGGTGACGTTTCACGGGTCTAGGTTTCACTGGTAAGTTTCACGGGTCAAGGTTTCACGGGTAAGTTTCACGGGTAAGTTTCACGGGTATGTTTCACGGGTGACGTTTCACGGGTCTAGGTTTCACTGGTAAGTTTCACGGGTCAAGGTTTCACGGGTCAAGGTTTCACGGGTAAGTTTCACTGGTAAGTTTTACGGGTATGTTTCACGGGTGACGTTTCACGGGTCTAGGTTTCACTGGTAAGTTTCACGGGTCAAGGTTTCACGGGTAAGTTTCACGGGTAAGTTTCACGGGTATGTTTCACGGGTGACGTTTCACGGGTCTAGGTTTCACTGGTAAGTTTCACGGGTCAAGGTTTTACGGGTAAGTTTCACGGGTAAGTTTCACGGGTATGTTTCACGGGTGACGTTTCACGGGTCTAGGTTTCACTGGTAAGTTTCACGAGTCAAGGATTCACGGGTAAGTTTCACGGGTAAGTTTTACGGGTAAGTTTCACGGGTGACGTTTCACGGGTCTAGGTTTCACTGGTAAGTTTCACGGGTCAAGGTTTCACGGGTAAGTTTCACGGGTATGTTTCACGGGTGACGTTTCACGGGTTCAGGTTTCACTGGAAAGTTTTACGGGTCAAGGTTTCACGGGTAAGTTTCACGGGTAAGTTTTACGGGTATGTTTTACAGGTGACGTTTCACGGGTCTAGGTTTCACTGGTAAGTTTCACGGGTCAAGGTTTCACGGGTAAGTTTCACAGGTAAGTTTCACGGGTATGTTTTACGGGTGACGTTTCACGGGTCTAGGTTTCAGTGGTAAGTTTCACGGGTCAAGGTTTCACGGGTAAGTTTCACGGGTAAGTTTCACGGGTAAGTTTCACGGGTATGTTTCACGGGTGACGTTTCACGGGTCTAGGTTTCACTGGTAAGTTTCACGGGTCAAGGTTTCACGGGTAAGTTTCACGGGTAAGTTTCACGGGTATGTTTCACGGGTGACGTTTCACGGGTCTAGGTTTCACTGGTAAGTTTTACGGGTCAAGGTTTCACGGGTAAGTTTCACGGGTATGTTTCACGGGTATGTTTCACGGGTGACGTTTCACGGGTCTAGGTTTCACTGGTAAGTTTCACGGGTCAAGGTTTCACGGGTAAGTTTCACGGGTAAGTTTCACGGGTATGTTTCACGGGTGACGTTTCACGGGTCTAGGTTTCACTGGTAAGTTTCACGGGTCAAGGTTTCACGGGTAAGTTTCACGGGTAAGTTTCACGGGTATGTTTCACGGGTATGTTTCACGGGTGACGTTTCACGGGTCTAGGTTTCACTGGTAAGTTTCACGGGTATGTTTCACGGGTGACGTTTCACGGGTCTAGGTTTCACTGGTAAGTTTCACGGGTCAAGGTTTCACGGGTAAGTTTCACGGGTAAGTTTCACGGGTAAGTTTCACGGGTATGTTTCATGGGTGATGTTTCACGGGTCTAGGTTTCACTGGTAAGTTTCACGGGTCAAGGTTTCACGGGTAAGTTTCACGGGTAAGTTTTACGGGTATGTTTTACAGGTGACGTTTCACGGGTCTAGGTTTCACTGGTAAGTTTCACGGGTCAAGGTTTCACGGGTAAGTTTCACGGGTAAGTTTCACGGGTATGTTTCACGGGTGACGTTTCACGGGTCTAGGTTTCACTGGTAAGTTTCACGGGTCAAGGTTTTACGGGTTAATTTCACGGGTAAGTTTCACGGGTATGTTTCACGGGTGACGTTTCACGGGTCTAGGTTTCACTGGTAAGTTTCACGAGTCAAGGTTTCACGGGTAAGTTTCACGGGTAAGTTTTACGGGTAAGTTTCACGGGTGACGTTTCACGGGTCTAGGTTTCACTGGTAAGTTTCACGAGTCAAGGTTTCACGGGTAAGTTTCACGGGTAAGTTTTACGGGTAAGTTTCACGGGTGACGTTTTACGGGTGACGTTTCACGGGTCTAGGTTTCACTGGTAAGTTTCACGGGTCAAGGTTTCACGGGTAAGTTTCACGGGTAAGTTTCACGGGTATGTTTCACGGGTGACGTTTCACGGGTCTAGGTTTCACTGGTAAGTTTTACGGGTCAAGGTTTCACGGGTAAGTTTCACGGGTAAGTTTCACGGGTAAGTTTCACGGGTATGTTTTACGGGTATGTTTCACGGGTGACGTTTCACGGGTCTAGGTTTCACTGGTAAGTTTCACGGGTCAAGGTTTCACGGGTAAGTTTCACGGGTAAGTTTCACGGGTATGTTTCACGGGTGACGTTTCACGGGTCTAGGTTTCACTGGTAAGTTTCACGGGTCAAGGTTTCACGGGTCAAGGTTTCACGGGTAAGTTTCACGGGTAAGTTTTACGGGTATGTTTCACGGGTGACGTTTCACGGGTCTAGGTTTCACTGGTAAGTTTCACGGGTCAAGGTTTCACGGGTAAGTTTCACGGGTAAGTTTCACGGGTTTGTTTCACGGGTGACGTTTCACGGGTCTAGGTTTCACTGGAAAGTTTCACGGGTCAAGGTTTCACGGGTAAGTTTCACGGGTATGTTTCACGGGTGACGTTTCACGGGTCTAGGTTTCACTGGTAAGTTTCACGGGTCAAGGTTTCACGGGTAAGTTTTACGGGTAAGTTTCACGGGTGACGTTTCACGGGTGACGTTTCACGGGTCTAGGTTTCACTGGTAAGTTTCACGGGTCAAGGTTTCACGGGTAAGTTTCACGGGTAAGTTTCACGGGTATGTTTCACGGGTGACGTTTCACGGGTCTAGGTTTCACTGGAAAGTTTCACGGGTCAAGGTTTCACGGGTAAGTTTCAAGGGTAAGTTTCACGGGTAAGTTTTACGGGTATGTTTTACAGGTGACGTTTCACGGGTCTAGGTTTCACTGGTAAGTTTCACGAGTCAAGGTTTCACGGGTAAGTTTCACGGGTAAGTTTCACGGGTAAGTTTCACGGGTAAGTTTAACGGGTATGTTTCATGGGTGATGTTTCACGGGTCTAGGTTTCACTGGTAAGTTTCGCGGGTCAAGGTTTCACGGGTAAGTTTCACGGGTAAGTTTCACGGGTATGTTTTACGGGTATGTTTTACAGGTGACGTTTCACGGGTCTAGGTTTCACTGGTAAGTTTCACGGGTCAAGGTTTTACGGGTAAATTTCACGGGTAAGTTTCACGGGTATGTTTCACGGGTGACGTTTCACGGGTCTAGGTTTCACTGGTAAGTTTCACGAGTCAAGGTTTCACGGGTAAGTTTCACGGGTAAGTTTTACGGGTAAGTTTCACGGGTGACGTTTCACGGGTCTAGGTTTCACTGGTAAGTTTCACGAGTCAAGGTTTCACGGGTAAGTTTCACGGGGAAGTTTTACGGGTAAGTTTCACGGGTGACGTTTTACGGGTGACGTTTCACGGGTCTAGGTTTCACTGGTAAGTTTCACGGGTCAAGGTTTCACGGGTAAGTTTCACGGGTAAGTTTCACGGGTATGTTTCACGGGTGACGTTTCACGGGTCTAGGTTTCACTGGTAAGTTTCACGGGTCAAGGTTTCACGGGTAAGTTTCACGGGTAAGTTTCACGGGTAAGTTTCACGGGTATGTTTCACGGGTGACGTTTCACGGGTCTAGGTTTTACTGGAAAGTTTCACGGGTCAAGGTTTCACGGGTAAGTTTCACGGGTAAGTTTTACGGGTATATTTCACAGGTGACGTTTCACGGGTCTAGGTTTCACTGGTAAGTTTCACGGGTCAAGGTTTCACGGGTAAGTTTCACGGGTAAGTTTCACGGGTATGTTTCATGGGTGATGTTTTACGGGTCTAGGTTTCACTGGTAAGTTTCACGGGTCAAGGTTTCACGGGTAAGTTTCACGGGTAAGTTTTACGGGTATGTTTTACATTTGACGTTTCACGGGTCTAGGTTTCACTGGTAAGTTTCACGGGTCAAGGTTTCACGGGTAAGTTTCACGGGTAAGTTTCACGGGTATGTTTCACGGGTGACGTTTCACGGGTCTAGGTTTCACTGGTAAGTTTTACGGGTCAAGGTTTCACGGGTAAGTTTCACGGGTAAGTTTCACGGGTATGTTTCACGGGTGACGTTTCACGGGTCTAGGTTTCACTGGTAAGTTTCACGGGTCAAGGTTTCACGGGTAAGTTTCACGGGTAAGTTTCACGGGTATGTTTCACGGGTGACGTTTCACGGGTCTAGGTTTCACTGGTAAGTTTCACGGGTCAAGGTTTCACGGGTAAGTTTCACGGGTAAGTTTCACGGGTGACGTTTCACGGGTCTATTTTTCACTGGTAAGTTTCACGGGTCAAGGTTTCACGGGTAAGTTTCACGTGTAAGTTTCACGAATGACGTTTCACGGGTCTAGGTTTCACTGGTAAGTTTCACGGGTCAAGGTTTCACGGGTAAGTTTCACGGGTAAGTTTCACGGGTAAGTTTCACGGGTGACGTTTCACGGGTCTAGGTTTCACTGGTAAGTTTCACGGGTCAAGGTTTCACGGGTAAGTTTCACGGGTAAGTTTCACGGGTATGTTTCACGGGTGACGTTTCACGGGTCTAGGTTTCACTGGTAAGTTTCACGGGTCATGGTTTTACGGGTAAATTTCACGGGTAAGTTTCACGGGTATGTTTCACGGGTGACGTTTCACGGGTCTAGGTTTCACTGGTAAGTTTCACGAGTCAAGGTTTCACGGGTAAGTTTCACGGGTAAGTTTTACGGGTAAGTTTCACGGGTGACGTTTCACGGGTCTAGGTTTCACTGGTAAGTTTCACGAGTCAAGGTTTCACGGGTAAGTTTCACGGGTAAGTTTTACGGGTAAGTTTCACGGGTGACGTTTTACGGGTGACGTTTCACGGGTCTAGGTTTCACTGGTAAGTTTCACGGGTCAAGGTTTCACGGGTAAGTTTCACGGGTATGTTTCACGGGTGACGTTTCACGGGTCTAGGTTTCACTGGTAAGTTTCACGGGTCAAGGTTTCACGGGTAAGTTTCACGGGTAAGTTTCACGGGTAAGTTTCACGGGTATGTTTCACGGGTGACGTTTCACGGGTCTAGGTTTCACTGGTAAGTTTAACGGGTCAAGGTTTCACGGGTAAGTTTTACGGGTAAGTTTCACGGGTATGTTTTACGGGTATGTTTCACGGGTGACGTTTCACGGGTCTAGGTTTCACTGGTAAGTTTCACGGGTCAAGGTTTCACGGGTAAGTTTCACGGGTAAGTTTCACGGGTATGTTTCACGGGTGACGTTTCACGGGTCTAGGTTTCACTGGTAAGTTTCACGGGTCAAGGTTTCACGGGTCAAGGTTTCACGGGTAAGTTTCACGGGTAAGTTTTACGGGTATGTTTCACGGGTGACGTTTCACGGGTCTAGGTTTCACTGGTAAGTTTCACGGGTCAAGGTTTCACGGATAAGTTTCACGGGTAAGTTTCACGGGTTTGTTTCACGGGTGACGTTTCACGGGTCTAGGTTTCACTGGAAAGTTTCACGGGTAAGTTTCACGGGTATGTTTCACGGGTGACGTTTCACGGGTCTAGGTTTCACTGGTAAGTTTCACGGGTCAAGGTTTCACGGGTAAGTTTTACGGGTAAGTTTCACGGGTGACGTTTCACGGGTGACGTTTCACGGGTCTAGGTTTCACTGGTAAGTTTCACGGGTCAAGGTTTCACGGGTAAGTTTCACGGGTAAGTTTCACGGGTAAGTTTCACGGGTAAGTTTCATGGGTGACGTTTCACGGGTCTAGGTTTCACTGGTAAGTTTCACGGGTCAAGGTTTCACGGGTAAGTTTCACGGGTAAGTTTCACGGGTAAGTTTCACGGGTGACGTTTCACGGGTCTAGGTTTCACTGGTAAGTTTCACGGGTCAAGGTTTCACGGGTAAGTTTCACGAGTATGTTTCACGGGTGACGTTTCACGGGTCTAGGTTTCACTGGAAAGTTTCACGGGTCAAGGTTTCACGGGTAAGTTTCAAGGGTAAGTTTCACGGGTAAGTTTTACGGGTATGTTTTACAGGTGACATTTCACGGGTCTAGGTTTCACTGGTAAGTTTCACGGGTCAAGGTTTCACGGGTAAGTTTCACGGGTAAGTTTCACGGGTAAGTTTCACGGGTATGTTTCATTGGTGATGTTTCACGGGTCTAGGTTTCACTGGTAAGTTTTGCGGGTCAAGGTTTCACGGGTAAGTTTCACGGGTAAGTTTCACGGGTATGTTTCACGGGTGACGTTTCACGGGTCTAGGTTTCACTGGTAAGTTTCACGGGTCAAGGTTTCACGGGTAAGTTTCACGGGTAAGTTTCACGGGTAAGTTTCATGGGTATGTTTCACGGGTGACGTTTCACGGGTCTAGGTTTCACTGGTAAGTTTCACGGGTCAAGGTTTCACGGGTAAGTTTCACGGGTAAGTTTTACGGGTATGTTTCACGGGTGACGTTTCACGGGTCTAGGTTTCACTGGTAAGTTTCACGGGTCAAGGTTTCACGGGTAAGTTTCACGGGTAAGTTTCACGGGTATGTTTCACGGGTGACGTTTCACGGGTCTAGGTTTCACTGGTAAGTTTCACGGGTCAAGGTTTCACGGGTAAGTTTCACGGGTAAGTTTCACGGGTAAGTTTTACGGGTAAGTTTCACGGGTATGTTTCACGGGTGACGTTTCACGGGTCTAGGTTTCACTGGTAAGTTTAACGGGTCAAGGTTTCACGGGTAAGTTTTACGAGTAAGTTTCACGGGTATGTTTTACGGGTATGTTTCACGGGTGACGTTTCACGGGTCTAGGTTTCACTGGTAAGTTTCACGGGTCAAGGTTTCACGGGTAAGTTTCACGGGTAAGTTTCACGGGTATGTTTCACGGGTGACGTTTCACGGGTCTAGGTTTCACTGGTAAGTTTCACGGGTCAAGGTTTCACGGGTAAGTTTCACGGGTAAGTTTCACGGGTATGTTTCACGGGTGACGTTTCACGGGTCTAGGTTTCACTGGTAAGTTTCACGAGTCAAGGATTCACGGGTAAGTTTCACGGGTAAGTTTTACGGGTAAGTTTCACGGGTGACGTTTCACGGGTCTAGGTTTCACTGGTAAGTTTCACGGGTCAAGGTTTCACGGGTAAGTTTCACGGGTAAGTTTCACGGGTGACGTTTCACGGGTCTAGGTTTCACTGGTAAGTTTCACGGGTCAAGGTTTCACGGGTAAGTTTCACGGGTAAGTTTCACGGGTATGTTTCAAGGGTGACGTTACACGGGTCTAGGTTTCACTGGTAAGTTTCACGGGTCAAGGTTTCACGGGTAAGTTTCACGAGTAAGTTTCACGGGTATGTTTCACGGGTCTAGGTTTCACTGGTAAGTTTCACGGGTCAAGGTTTCACGGGTAAGTTTCACGGGTAAGTTTCACGGGTTTGTTTCACGGGTGACGTTTCACGGGTCTAGGTTTCACTGGAAAGTTTCACGGGTCAAGGTTTCACGGGTAAGTTTCACGGGTAAGTTTCACGGATTTGTTTCACGGGTGACGTTTCACGGGTCTAGGTTTCACTGGAAAGTTTCACGGGTCAAGGTTTCACGGGTAAGTTTCACGGGTATGTTTCACGGGTGACGTTTCACGGGTCTAGGTTTCACTGGTAAGTTTCACGGGTCAAGGTTTTACGGGTAAGTTTCACGGGTCTAGGTTTCACTGGTAAGTTTCACGGGTCAAGGTTTCACGGGTAAGTTTCACGGGTAAGTTTCACGGGTAAGTTTCACGGGTTTGTTTCACGGGTGACGTTTCACGGGTCTAGGTTTCACTGGAAAGTTTCACGGGTCAAGGTTTCACGGGTAAGTTTCACGGGTATGTTTCACGGGTGACGTTTCACGGGTCTAGGTTTCACTGGTAAGTTTCACGGGTCAAGGTTTCACGGGTAAGTTTTACGGGTAAGTTTCACGGGTGACGTTTCACGGGTCTAGGTTTCACTGGTAAGTTTCACGGGTCAAGGTTTCAAGGGTAAGTTTCACGGGTAAGTTTCACGGGTATGTTTCACGGGTGACGTTTCACGGGTCTAGGTTTCACTGGAAAGTTTCACGGGTCAAGGTTTCACGGGTAAGTTTCAAGGGTAAGTTTCACGGGTAAGTTTTACGGGTATGTTTTACAGGTGACGTTTCACGGGTCTAGGTTTCACTGGTAAGTTTCACGGGTCAAGGTTTCACGGGTAAGTTTCACGGGTAAGTTTCACGGGTAAGTTTCACGGGTAAGTTTCATGGGTGACGTTTCACGGGTCTAGGTTTCACTGGTAAGTATCACGGGTCAAGGTTTCACGGGTAAGTTTCACGGGTAAGTTTCACGGGTGACGTTTCACGGGTCTAGGTTTCACTGGTAAGTTTCACGGGTCAAGGTTTCACGGGTAAGTTTCACGGGTATGTTTCACGGGTGACGTTTCACGAGTCTAGGTTTCACTGGAAAGTTTCACGGGTCAAGGTTTCACGGGTAAGTTTCAAGGGTAAGTTTCACGGGTAAGTTTTACGGGTATGTTTTACAGGTGACATTTCACGGGTCTAGGTTTCACTGGTAAGTTTCACGGGTCAAGGTTTCACGGGTAAGTTTCACGGGTAAGTTTCACGGGTAAGTTTCACGGGTATGTTTCATGGGTGATGTTTCACGGGTCTAGGTTTCACTGGTAAGTTTCGCGGGTCAAGGTTTCACGGGTAAGTTTCACGGGTAAGTTTCACGGGTATGTTTCACGGGTGACGTTTCACGGGTCTAGGTTTCACTGGTAAGTTTCACGGGTCAAGGTTTCACGGGTAAGTTTCACGGGTAAGTTTCACGGGTAAGTTTCACGGGTAAGTTTCACGGGTATGTTTCACGGGTGACGTTTCACGGGTCTAGGTTTCACTGGTAAGTTTCACGGGTCAAGGTTTCACGGGTAAGTTTCACGGGTAAGTTTCACGGGTATGTTTCACGGGTGACGTTTCACGGGTCTAGGTTTCACTGGTAAGTTTCACGGGTCAAGGTTTCACGGGTAAGTTTCACGGGTAAGTTTCACGGGTATGTTTCACGGGTGACGCTTCACGGGTCTAGGTTTCACTGGTAAGTTTCACGGGTCAAGGTTTTACGGGTAAATTTCACGGGTAAGTTTCACGGGTATGTTTCACGGGTGACGTTTCACGGGTCTAGGTTTCACTGGTAAGTTTCACGAGTCAAGGTTTCACGGGTAAGTTTCACGGGTAAGTTTTACGGGTAAGTTTCACGGGTGACGTTTCACGGGTCTAGGTTTCACTGGTAAGTTTCACGAGTCAAGGTTTCACGGGTAAATTTCACGGGTAAGTTTTACGGGTAAGTTTCACGGGTAACGTTTTACGGGTAAGTTTCACGGGTAACGTTTTACGGGTGACGTTTCACGGGTCTAGGTTTCACTGGTAAGTTTCACGGGTCAAGGTTTCACGGGTAAGTTTCACGGGTAAGTTTCACGGGTATGTTTCACGGGTGACGTTTCACGGGTCTAGGTTTCACTGGTAAGTTTCACGGGTCAAGGTTTCACGGGTAAGTTTCACGGGTAAGTTTCACGGGTAAGTTTCACGGGTATGTTTCACGGGTGACGTTTCACGGGTCTAGGTTTCACTGGTAAGTTTCACGGGTCAAGGTTTCACGGGTAAGTTTTACGGGTAAGTTTCACGGGTATGTTTTACGGGTATGTTTCACGGGTGACGTTTCACGGGTCTAGGTTTCACTGGTAAGTTTCACGGGTCAAGGTTTTACGGGTAAGTTTCACGGGTAAGTTTCACGGGTATGTTTCACGGGTGACGTTTCACGGGTCTAGGTTTCACTGGTAAGTTTCACGGGTCAAGGTTTCACGGGTCAAGGTTTCACGGGTAAGTTTCACGGGTAAGTTTTACGGGTATGTTTCACGGGTGACGTTTCACGGGTCTAGGTTTCACTGGTAAGTTTCACGGGTCAAGGTTTCACGGGTAAGTTTCACGGGTAAGTTTCACGGGTATGTTTCACGGGTGACGTTTCACGGGTCTAGGTTTCACTGGTAAGTTTCACGGGTCAAGGTTTTACGGGTAAGTTTCACGGGTAAGTTTCACGGGTATGTTTCACGGGTGACGTTTCACGGGTCTAGGTTTCACTGGTAAGTTTCACGAGTCAAGGATTCACGGGTAAGTTTCACGGGTAAGTTTTACGGGTAAGTTTCACGGGTGACGTTTCACGGGTCTAGGTTTCACTGGTAAGTTTCACGGGTCAAGGTTTCACGGGTAAGTTTCACGGGTATGTTTCACGGGTGACGTTAACGGGTTCAGGTTTCACTGGAAAGTTTCACGGGTCAAGGTTTCACGGGTAAGTTTCACGGGTAAGTTTTACGGGTATGTTTTACAGGTGACGTTTCACGGGTCTAGGTTTCACTGGTAAGTTTCACGGGTCAAGGTTTCACGGGTAAGTTTCACGGGTAAGTTTCACGGGTATGTTTTACGGGTGACGTTTCACGGGTCTAGGTTTCAGTGGTAAGTTTCACGGGTCAAGGTTTCACGGGTAAGTTTCACGGGTAAGTTTCACGGGTAAGTTTCACGGGTATGTTTCACGGGTGACGTTTCACGGGTCTAGGTTTCACTGGTAAGTTTCACGGGTCAAGGTTTCACGGGTAAGTTTCACGGGTAAGTTTCACGGGTATGTTTCACGGGTATGTTTCACGGGTGACGTTTCACGGGTCTAGGTTTCACTGGTAAGTTTCACGGGTCAAGGTTTCACGGGTAAGTTTCACGGGTATGTTTCACGGGTGACGTTTCACGGGTCTAGGTTTCACTGGTAAGTTTTACGGGTCAAGGTTTCACGGGTAAGTTTCACGGGTATGTTTCACGGGTATGTTTCACGGGTGACGTTTCACGGGTCTAGGTTTCACTGGTAAGTTTCACGGGTCAAGGTTTCACGGGTAAGTTTCACGGGTAAGTTTCACGGGTATGTTTCACGGGTGACGTTTCACGGGTCTAGGTTTCACTGGTAAGTTTCACGGGTCAAGGTTTCACGGGTAAGTTTCACGGGTAAGTTTCACGGGTATGTTTCACGGGTATGTTTCACGGGTGACGTTTCACGGGTCTAGGTTTCACTGGTAAGTTTCACGGGTCAAGGTTTCACGGGTAAGTTTCACGGGTAAGTTTCACGGGTATGTTTCACGGGTGACGTTTCACGGGTCTAGGTTTCACTAGTAAGTTTCACGGGTCAAGGTTTCACGGGTAAGTTTCACGGGTAGGTTTCACGGGTATGTTTCACGGGTGACGTTTCACGGGTCTAGGTTTCACTGGTAAGTTTCACGGGTCAAGGTTTCACGGGTAAGTTTCACGGGTAAGTTTCACGGGTGACGTTTCACGGGTCTAGGTTTCACTGGTAAGTTTCACGGGTCAAGGTTTCAAGGGTAAGTTTTACGGGTAAGTTTCACGGGTATGTTTCACGGGTGACGTTTCACGGGTCTAGGTTTCACTGGAAAGTTTCACGGGTCAAGGTTTCACGGGTAAGTTTCACGGGTAAGTTTTACGGGTATGTTTTACAGGTGACGTTTCACGGGTCTAGGTTTCACTGGTAAGTTTCACGGTTCAAGGTTTCACGGGTAAGTTTTACGGGTAAGTTTCACGGGTATGTTTCGCGGGTGACGTTTGACGGGTCTAGGTTTCACTGGTAAGTTTCACGGGTAAGTTTCACGGGTGACGTTTCACGGGTCTATTTTTCACTGGTAAGTTTCACGGGTCAAGGTTTCACGGGTAAGTTTCACGTGTAAGTTTCACGGGTAAGTTTCACGGGTGACGTTTCACGGGTCTAGGTTTCACTGGTAAGTTTCACGGGTCAAGGTTTCACGGGTAAGTTTCACGGGTAAGTTTCACGGGTGACGTTTCACGGGTCTAGGTTTCACTGGTAAGTTTCACGGGTCAAGGTTTCACGGGTAAGTTTCACGGGTAAGTTTCACGGGTAAGTTTCACGGGTAAGTTTCACGGGTCTAGGTTTCACTGGTAAGTTTCACGGGTCAAGGTTTCACGGGTAAGTTTCACGGGTAAGTTTCACGGGTGACGTTTCACGGGTCTAGGTTTCACTGACAAGTTTCACGGGTCAAGGTTTCACGGGTAAGTTTTACGGGTAAGTTTCACGGGTATGTTTTACGGGTATGTTTCACGGGTGACGTTTCACGGGTCTAGGTTTCACTGGTAAGTTTCACGGGTCAAGGTTTCACGGGTAAGTTTCACGGGTAAGTTTCACGGGTATGTTTCACGGGTGACGTTTCACGGGTCTAGGTTTCACTGGTAAGTTTCACGGGTCAAGGTTTCACGGGTCAAGGTTTCACGGGTAAGTTTCACGGGTAAGTTTTACGGGTATGTTTCACGGGTGACGTTTCACGGGTCTAGGTTTCACGGGTAAGTTTCACGGGTAAGTTTCACGGGTATGTTTCACGGGTGACGTTTCACGGGTCTAGGTTTCACTGGTAAGTTTCACGGGTCAAGGTTTTACGGGTAAGTTTCACGGGTAAGTTTCACGGGTATGTTTCACGGGTGACGTTTCACGGGTCTAGGTTTCACTGGTAAGTTTCACGAGTCAAGGATTCACGGGTAAGTTTCACGGGTAAGTTTTCGGGTAAGTTTCACGGGTGACGTTTCACGGGTCTAGGTTTCACTGGTAAGTTTCACGGGTCAAGGTTTCACGGGTAAGTTTCACGGGTATGTTTCACGGGTGACGTTTCACGGGTTCAGGTTTCACTGGAAAGTTTCACGGGTCAAGGTTTCACGGGTAAGTTTCACGGGTAAGTTTTACGGGTATGTTTTACAGGTGACGTTTCACGGGTCTAGGTTTCACTGGTAAGTTTCACGGGTCAAGGTTTCACGGGTAAGTTTCACGGGTAAGTTTCACGGGTATGTTTTACGGGTGACGTTTCACGGGTCTAGGTTTCAGTGGTAAGTTTCACGGGTCTAGGTTTCACGGGTAAGTTTCACGGGTAAGTTTCACGGGTAAGTTTCACGGGTAAGTTTCACGGGTATGTTTCACGGGTGACGTTTCACGGGTCTAGGTTTCACTGGTAAGTTTCACGGGTCAAGGTTTCACGGGTAAGTTTCACGGGTAAGTTTCACGGGTATGTTTCACGGGTATGTTTCACGGGTGACGTTTCACGGGTCTAGGTTTCACTGGTAAGTTTCACGGGTCAAGGTTTCACGGGTAAGTTTCACGGGTAAGTTTCACGGGTATGTTTCACGGGTGACGTTTCACGGGTCTAGGTTTCACTGGTAAGTTTTACGGGTCAAGGTTTCACGGGTAAGTTTCACGGGTATGTTTCACGGGTATGTTTCACGGGTGACGTTTCACGGGTCTAGGTTTCACTGGTAAGTTTCACGGGTCAAGGTTTCACGGGTAAGTTTCACGGGTAAGTTTCACGGGTATGTTTCACGGGTGACGTTTCACGGGTCTAGGTTTCACTGGTAAGTTTCACGGGTCAAGGTTTCACGGGTAAGTTTCACGGGTAAGTTTCACGGGTATGTTTCACGGGTATGTTTCACGGGTGACGTTTCACGGGTCTAGGTTTCACTGGTAAGTTTCACGGGTCAAGGTTTCACGGGTAAGTTTCACGGGTAAGTTTCACGGGTATGTTTCACGGGTGACGTTTCACGGGTCTAGGTTTCACTGGTAAGTTTCACGGGTCAAGGTTTCACGGGTAAGTTTCACGGGTAGGTTTCACGGGTATGTTTCACGGGTGACGTTTCACGGGTCTAGGTTTCACTGGTAAGTTTCACGGGTCAAGGTTTCACGGGTAAGTTTCACGGGTAAGTTTCACGGGTGACGTTTCACGGGTCTAGGTTTCACTGGTAAGTTTCACGGGTCAAGGTTTCAAGGGTAAGTTTTACGGGTAAGTTTCACGGGTATGTTTCACGGGTGACGTTTCACGGGTCTAGGTTTCACTGGAAAGTTTCACGGGTCAAGGTTTCACGGGTAAGTTTCACGGGTAAGTTTTACGGGTATGTTTTACAGGTGACGTTTCACGGGTCTAGGTTTCACTGGTAAGTTTCACGGGTCAAGGTTTCACGGGTAAGTTTTACGGGTAAGTTTCACGGGTATGTTTCGCGGGTGACGTTTCACGGGTCTAGGTTTCACTGGTAAGTTTCACGGGTAAGTTTCACGGGTAAGTTTCACGGGTGACGTTTCACGGGTCTATTTTTCACTGGTTAGTTTCACGGGTCAAGGTTTCACGGGTAAGTTTCACGTGTAAGTTTCACGGGTAAGTTTCACGGGTGACGTTTCACGGGTCTAGGTTTCACTGGTAAGTTTCACGGGTCAAGGTTTCACGGGTAAGTTTCACGGGTAAGTTTCACGGGTGACGTTTCACGGGTCTAGGTTTCACTGGTAAGTTTCACGGGTCAAGGTTTCACGGGTAAGTTTCACGGGTAAGTTTCACGGGTAAGTTTCACGGGTAAGTTTCACGGGTCTAGGTTTCACTGGTAAGTTTCACGGGTCAAGGTTTCACGGGTAAGTTTCACGGGTGACGTTTCACGGGTCTAGGTTTCACTGGTAAGTTTCACGGGTCAAGGTTTCACGGGTAAGTTTCACGGGTAAGTTTCACGGGTATGTTTCAAGGGTGACGTTTCACGGGTCTAGGTTTCACGGGTAAGTTTCACGGGTAAGTTTCACGGGTATGTTTCACGGGTGACGTTTCACGGGTCTAGGTTTCACTGGTAAGTTTCACGGGTCAAGGTTTTACGGGTAAGTTTCACGGGTAAGTTTCACGGGTATGTTTCACGGGTGACGTTTCACGGGTCTAGGTTTCACTGGTAAGTTTCACGAGTCAAGGATTCACGGGTAAGTTTCACGGGTAAGTTTTACGGGTAAGTTTCACGGGTGACGTTTCACGGGTCTAGGTTTCACTGGTAAGTTTCACGGGTCAAGGTTTCACGGGTAAGTTTCACGGGTATGTTTCACGGGTGACGTTTCACGGGTTCAGGTTTCACTGGAAAGTTTCACGGGTCAAGGTTTCACGGGTAAGTTTCACGGGTAAGTTTTACGGGTATGTTTTACAGGTGACGTTTCACGGGTCTAGGTTTCACTGGTAAGTTTCACGGGTCAAGGTTTCACGGGTAAGTTTCACGGGTAAGTTTCACGGGTATGTTTTACGGGTGACGTTTCACGGGTCTAGGTTTCAGTGGTAAGTTTCACGGGTCAAGGTTTCACGGGTAAGTTTCACGGGTAAGTTTCACGGGTAAGTTTCACGGGTAAGTTTCACGGGTATGTTTCACGGGTGACGTTTCACGGGTCTAGGTTTCACTGGTAAGTTTCACGGGTCAAGGTTTCACGGGTAAGTTTCACGGGTAAGTTTCACGGGTATGTTTCACGGGTATGTTTCACGGGTGACGTTTCACGGGTCTAGGTTTCACTGGTAAGTTTCACGGGTCAAGGTTTCACGGGTAAGTTTCACGGGTAAGTTTCACGGGTATGTTTCACGGGTGACGTTTCACGGGTCTAGGTTTCACTGGTAAGTTTTACGGGTCAAGGTTTCACGGGTAAGTTTCACGGGTATGTTTCACGGGTATGTTTCACGGGTGACGTTTCACGGGTCTAGGTTTCACTGGTAAGTTTCACGGGTCAAGGTTTCACGGGTAAGTTTCACGGGTATGTTTCACGGGTGACGTTTCACGGGTCTAGGTTTCACTGGTAAGTTTCACGGGTCAAGGTTTCACGGGTAAGTTTCACGGGTAAGTTTCACGGGTATGTTTCACGGGTATGTTTCACGGGTGACGTTTCACGGGTCTAGGTTTCACTGGTAAGTTTCACGGGTCAAGGTTTCACGGGTAAGTTTCACGGGTAAGTTTCACGGGTATGTTTCACGGGTGACGTTTCACGGGTCTAGGTTTCACTGGTAAGTTTCACGGGTCAAGGTTTCACGGGTAAGTTTCACGGGTAGGTTTCACGGGTATGTTTCACGGGTGACGTTTCACGGGTCTAGGTTTCACTGGTAAGTTTCACGGGTCAAGGTTTCACGGGTAAGTTTCACGGGTAAGTTTCACGGGTGACGTTTCACGGGTCTAGGTTTCACTGGTAAGTTTCACGGGTCAAGGTTTCAAGGGTAAGTTTTACGGGTAAGTTTCACGGGTATGTTTCACGGGTGACGTTTCACGGGTCTAGGTTTCACTGGAAAGTTTCACGGGTCAAGGTTTCACGGGTAAGTTTCACGGGTAAGTTTTACGGGTATGTTTTACAGGTGACGTTTCACGGGTCTAGGTTTCACTGGTAAGTTTCACGGGTCAAGGTTTCACGGGTAAGTTTTACGGGTAAGTTTCACGGGTATGTTTCGCGGGTGACGTTTCACGGGTCTAGGTTTCACTGGTAAGTTTCACGGGTAAGTTTCACGGGTAAGTTTCACGGGTGACGTTTCACGGGTCTATTTTTCACTGGTTAGTTTCACGGGTCAAGGTTTCACGGGTAAGTTTCACGTGTAAGTTTCACGGGTAAGTTTCACGGGTGACGTTTCACGGGTCTAGGTTTCACTGGTAAGTTTCACGGGTCAAGGTTTCACGGGTAAGTTTCACGGGTAAGTTTCACGGGTGACGTTTCACGGGTCTAGGTTTCACTGGTAAGTTTCACGGGTCAAGGTTTCACGGGTAAGTTTCACGGGTAAGTTTCACGGGTAAGTTTCACGGGTCTAGGTTTCACTGGTAAGTTTCACGGGTCAAGGTTTCACGGGTAAGTTTCACGGGTGACGTTTCACGGGTCTAGGTTTCACTGGTAAGTTTCACGGGTCAAGGTTTCACGGGTAAGTTTCACGGGTAAGTTTCACGGGTATGTTTCAAGGGTGACGTTTCACGGGTCTAGGTTTCACTGGTAAGTTTCACGGGTCAAGGTTTCACGGGTAAGTTTCACGGGTAAGTTTCACGGGTATGTTTCACGGGTGACGTTTCACGGGTCTTGGTTTAACTGGTAAGTTTCACGGGTCAAGGTTTCACGGGTAAGTTTCACGGGTAAGTTTCACGGGTATGTTTCACGGGTGACGTTTCACGGGTCTAGGTTTCACTGGTAAGTTTCACGGGTCAAGGTTTCACGGGTAAGTTTCACGGGTAAGTTTCACGGGTAAGTTTCACGGGTATGTTTCACGGGTGACGTTTCACGGGTCTAGGTTTCACTGGTAAGTTTCACGGGTCAAGGTTTTACGGGTAAGTTTCACGGGTCTAGGTTTCACTGGTAAGTTTCACGGGTCAAGGTTTCACGGGTAAGTTTCACGGGTAAGTTTCACGGGTTTGTTTCACGGGTGACGTTTCACGGGTCTAGGTTTCACTGGAAAGTTTCACGGGTCAAGGTTTCACTGGTAAGTTTCACGGGTCAAGGTTTCACGGGTAAGTTTTACGGGTAAGTTTCACGGGTGACGTTTCACGGGTCTAGGTTTCACTGGTAAGTTTCACGGGTCAAGGTTTCAAGGGTAAGTTTTACGGGTAAGTTTCACGGGTATGTTTCACGGGTGACGTTTCACGGGTCTAGGTTTCACTGGAAAGTTTCACGGGTCAAGGTTTCACGGGTAAGTTTCACGGGTAAGTTTTACGGGTATGTTTTACAGGTGACGTTTCACGGGTCTAGGTTTCACTGGTAAGTTTCACGGGTCAAGGTTTCACGGGTAAGTTTTACGGGTAAGTTTCACGGGTATGTTTCGCGGGTGACGTTTCACGGGTCTAGGTTTCACTGGTAAGTTTCACGGGTAAGTTTCACGGGTAAGTTTCACGGGTGACGTTTCACGGGTCTATTTTTCACTGGTAAGTTTCACGGGTCAAGGTTTCACGGGTAAGTTTCACGTGTAAGTTTCACGGGTAAGTTTCACGGGTGACGTTTCACGGGTCTAGGTTTCACTGGTAAGTTTCACGGGTCAAGGTTTCACGGGTAAGTTTCACGGGTAAGTTTCACGGGTGACGTTTCACGGGTCTAGGTTTCACTGGTAAGTTTCACGGGTCAAGGTTTCACGGGTAAGTTTCACGGGTAAGTTTCACGGGTAAGTTTCACGGGTAAGTTTCACGGGTCTAGGTTTCACTGGTAAGTTTCACGGGTCAAGGTTTCACGGGTAAGTTTCACGGGTGACGTTTCACGGGTCTAGGTTTCACTGGTAAGTTTCACGGGTCAAGGTTTCACGGGTAAGTTTCACGGGTAAGTTTCACGGGTATGTTTCAAGGGTGACGTTTCACGGGTCTAGGTTTCACTGGTAAGTTTCACGGGTCAAGGTTTCACGGGTAAGTTTCACGGGTAAGTTTCACGGGTATGTTTCACGGGTGACGTTTCACGGGTCTTGGTTTAACTGGTAAGTTTCACGGGTCAAGGTTTCACGGGTAAGTTTCACGGGTAAGTTTCACGGGTATGTTTCACGGGTGACGTTTCACGGGTCTAGGTTTCACTGGTAAGTTTCACGGGTCAAGGTTTCACGGGTAAGTTTCACGGGTAAGTTTCACGGGTAAGTTTCACGGGTATGTTTCACGGGTGACGTTTCACGGGTCTAGGTTTCACTGGTAAGTTTCACGGGTCAGGGTTTTACGGGTAAGTTTCACGGGTCTAGGTTTCACTGGTAAGTTTCACGGGTCAAGGTTTCACGGGTAAGTTTCACGGGTAAGTTTCACGGGTTTGTTTCACGGGTGACGTTTCACGGGTCTAGGTTTCACTGGAAAGTTTCACGGGTCAAGGTTTCACTGGTAAGTTTCACGGGTCAAGGTTTCACGGGTAAGTTTTACGGGTAAGTTTCACGGGTGACGTTTCACGGGTCTAGGTTTCACTGGTAAGTTTCACGGGTCAAGGTTTCAAGGGTAAGTTTTACGGGTAAGTTTCACGGGTATGTTTCACGGGTGACGTTTCACGGGTCTAGGTTTCACTGGAAAGTTTCACGGGTCAAGGTTTCACGGGTAAGTTTCACGGGTAAGTTTTACGGGTATGTTTTACAGGTGACGTTTCACGGGTCTAGGTTTCACTGGTAAGTTTCACGGGTCAAGGTTTCACGGGTAAGTTTTACGGGTAAGTTTCACGGGTATGTTTCGCGGGTGACGTTTCACGGGTCTAGGTTTCACTGGTAAGTTTCACGGGTAAGTTTCACGGGTAAGTTTCACGGGTGACGTTTCACGGGTCTATTTTTCACTGGTAAGTTTCACGGGTCAAGGTTTCACGGGTAAGTTTCACGTGTAAGTTTCACGGGTAAGTTTCACGGGTGACGTTTCACGGGTCTAGGTTTCACTGGTAAGTTTCACGGGTCAAGGTTTCACGGGTAAGTTTCACGGGTTAGTTTCACGGGTGACGTTTCACGGGTCTAGGTTTCACTGGTAAGTTTCACGGGTCAAGGTTTCACGGGTAAGTTTCACGGGTAAGTTTCACGGGTAAGTTTCACGGGTAAGTTTCACGGGTGACGTTTCACGGGTCTAGGTTTCACTGGTAAGTTTCACGGGTCAAGGTTTCACGGGTAAGTTTCACGGGTAAGTTTCACGGGTGACGTTTCACGGGTCTAGGTTTCACTGGTAAGTTTCACGGGTCAAGGTTTCACGGGTAAGTTTCACGGGTAAGTTTCACGGGTATGTTTCAAGGGTGACGTTTCACGGGTCTAGGTTTCACTGGTAAGTTTCACGGGTCAAGGTTTCACGGGTAAGTTTCACGGGTAAGTTTCACGGGTATGTTTCACGGGTGACGTTTCACGGGTCTTGGTTTAACTGGTAAGTTTCACGGGTCAAGGTTTCACGGGTAAGTTTCACGGGTAAGTTTCACGGGTATGTTTCACGGGTGACGTTTCACGGGTCTAGGTTTCACTGGTAAGTTTCACGGGTCAAGGTTTCAAGGGTAAGTTTCACGGGTAAGTTTCACGGGTAAGTTTCACGGGTATGTTTCACGGGTGACGTTTCACGGGTCTAGGTTTCACTGGTAAGTTTCACGGGTCAAGGTTTTACGGGTAAGTTTCACGGGTCTAGGTTTCACTGGTAAGTTTCACGGGTCAAGGTTTCACGGGTAAGTTTCACGGGTAAGTTTCACGGGTTTGTTTCACGGGTGACGTTTCACGGGTCTAGGTTTCACTGGAAAGTTTCACGGGTCAAGGTTTCACTGGTAAGTTTCACGGGTCAAGGTTTCACGGGTAAGTTTCACGGGTAAGTTTCACGGGTGACGTTTCACGGGTCTAGGTTTCACTGGTAAGTTTCACGGGTCAAGGTTTCACGGGTAAGTTTCACGGGTAAGTTTCACGGGTATGTTTTAAGGGTGACGTTTCACGGGTCTAAGTTTCACTGGTAAGTTTCACGGGTCAAGGTTTCACGGGTAAGTTTCACGGGTAAGTTTCACGGGTATGTTTCACGGGTGACGTTTCACGGGTCTAGGTTTCACTGGTAAGTTTCACGGGTCAAGGTTTTACGGGTAAGTTTCACGGGTCTAGGTTTCACTGGTAAGTTTCACGGGTCAAGGTTTCACGGGTAAGTTTCACGGGTAAGTTTCACGGGTTTGTTTCACGGGTGACGTTTCACGGGTCTAGGTTTCACTGGAAAGTTTCACGGGTCAAGGTTTCACGGGTAAGTTTCACGGGTAAGTTTCACGGGTATGTTTCACGGGTGACGTTTCACGGGTCTAGGTTTCACTGGTAAGTTTCACGGGTCAAGGTTTCACGGGTAAGTTTTACGGGTAAGTTTCACGGGTGACGTTTCACGGGTGACGTTTCACGGGTCTAGGTTTCACTGGTAAGTTTCACGGGTCAAGGTTTCAAGGGTAAGTTTCACGGGTAAGTTTCACGGGTATGTTTCACGGGTGACGTTTCACGGGTCTAGGTTTCACTGGAAAGTTTCACGGGTCAAGGTTTCACGGGTAAGTTTCAAGGGTAAGTTTCACGGGTAAGTTTTACGGGTATGTTTTACAGGTGACGTTTCACGGGTCTAGGTTTCACTGGTAAGTTTCACGGGTCAAGGTTTCACGGGTAAGTTTCACGGGTAAGTTTTACGGGTAAGTTTCACGGGTAAGTTTCATGGGTGACGTTTCACGGGTCTAGGTTTCACTGGTAAGTTTCACGGGTCAAGGTTTCACGGGTAAGTTTCACGGGTAAGTTTCACGGGTGACGTTTCACGGGTCTAGGTTTCACTGGTAAGTTTCACGGGTCAAGGTTTCACGGGTAAGTTTCACGGGTATGTTTCACGGGTGACGTTTCACGGGTCTAGGTTTCACTGGAAAGTTTCACGGGTCAAGGTTTCACGGGTAAGTTTCAAAGGTAAGTTTCACGGGTAAGTTTTACGGGTATGTTTTACAGGTGACATTTCACGGGTCTAGGTTTCACGGGTAAGTTTCACGGCTAAGTTTCACGGGTAAGTTTCACGGGTATGTTTCATGGGTGATGTTTCACGGGTCTAGGTTTCACTGGTAAGTTTCGCGGGTCAAGGTTTCACGGGTAAGTTTCACGGGTAAGTTTCACGGGTATGTTTCACGGGTGACGTTTTACGGGTCTAGGTTTCACTGGTAAGTTTCACGGGTCAAGGTTTCACGGGTAAGTTTCACGGGTAAGTTTCACAGGTAAGTTTCACGGGTATGTTTCACGGGTGACGTTTCACGGGTCTAGGTTTCACTGGTAAGTTTCACGGGTCAAGGTTTCACGGGTAAGTTTCACGGGTAAGTTTCACGGGTATGTTTCACGGGTGACGTTTCACGGGTCTAGGTTTCACTGGTAAGTTTCACGGGTCAAGGTTTCACGGGTAAGTTTCACGGGTAAGTTTCACGGGTATGTTTCACGGGTGACGTTTCACGGGTCTAGGTTTCACTGGTAAGTTTCACGGGTCAAGGTTTTACGGGTAAATTTCACGGGTAAGTTTCACGGGTATGTTTCACGGGTGACGTTTCACGGGTCTAGGTTTCACTGGTAAGTTTCACGAGTCAAGGTTTCACGGGTAAGTTTCACGGGTAAGTTTTACGGGTAAGTTTCACGGGTGACGTTTCACGGGTCTAGGTTTCACTGGTAAGTTTCACGAGTCAAGGTTTCACGGGTAAGTTTCACGGGTAAGTTTTACGGGTAAGTTTCACGGGTGACGTTTTACGGGTGACGTTTCACGGGTCTAGGTTTCACTGGTAAGTTTCACGGGTCAAGGTTTCACGGGTAAGTTTCACGGGTAAGTTTCACGGGTATGTTTCACGGGTGACGTTTCACGGGTCTAGGTTTCACTGGTAAGTTTCACGGGTCAAGGTTTCACGGGTAAGTTTCACGGGTAAGTTTCACGGGTAAGTTTCACGGGTATGTTTCACGGGTGACGTTTCACGGGTCTAGGTTTCACTGGTAAGTTTAACGGGTCAAGGTTTCACGGGTAAGTTTTACGGGTAAGTTTCACGGGTATGTTTTACGGGTATGTTTCACGGGTGACGTTTCACGGGTCTAGGTTTCACTGGTAAGTTTCACGGGTCAAGGTTTCACGGGTAAGTTTCACGGGTAAGTTTCACGGGTATGTTTCACGGGTGACGTTTCACGGGTCTAGGTTTCACTGGTAAGTTTCACGGGTCAAGGTTTCACGGGTCAAGGTTTCACGGGTAAGTTTCACGGGTAAGTTTTACGGGTATGTTTCACGGGTGACGTTTCACGGGTCTAGGTTTCACTGGTAAGTTTCACGGGTCAAGGTTTCACGGGTAAGTTTCACGGGTAAGTTTCACGGGTATGTTTCACGGGTGACGTTTCACGGGTCTAGGTTTCACTGGTAAGTTTCACGGGTCAAGGTTTTACGGGTAAGTTTCACGGGTAAGTTTCACGGGTATATTTCACGGGTGACGTTTCACGGGTCTAGGTTTCACTGGTAAGTTTCACGAGTCAAGGATTCACGGGTAAGTTTCACGGGTAAGTTTTACGGGTCAGTTTCACGGGTGACGTTTCACGGGTCTAGGTTTCACTGGTAAGTTTCACGGGTCAAGGTTTCACGGGTAAGTTTCACGGGTATGTTTCACGGGTGACGTTTCACGGGTCTAGGTTTCACTGGAAAGTTTCACGGGTCAAGGTTTCACGGGTAAGTTTCACGGGTAAGTTTTACGGGTATGTTTTACAGGTGACGTTTCACGGGTCTAGGTTTCACTGGTAAGTTTCACGGGTCAAGGTTTCACGGGTAAGTTTCACGGGTCTAGATTTCAGTGGTAAGTTTCACGGGTCAAGGTTTCACGGGTAAGTTTCACGGGTAAGTTTCACGGGTATGTTTCACGGGTATGTTTCACGGGTGACGTTTCACGGGTCTAGGTTTCACTGGTAAGTTTCACGGGTCAAGGTTTCACGGGTAAGTTTCACGGGTAAGTTTCACGGGTATGTTTCACGGGTGACGTTTCACGGGTCTAGGTTTCACTGGTAAGTTTTACGGGTCAAGGTTTCACGGGTATGTTTCACGGGTATGTTTCACGGGTGACGTTTCACGGGTCTAGGTTTCACTGGTAAGTTTCACGGGTCTAGGTTTCACTGGTAAGTTTTACAAGTCAAGGTTTCACGGGTAAGTTTCACGGGTATGTTTCACGGGTATGTTTCACGGGTGACGTTTCACGGGTCTAGGTTTCACTGGTAAGTTTCACGGGTCAAGGTTTCACGGGTAAGTTTCACGGGTAAGTTTCACGGGTATGTTTCACGGGTGACGTTTCACGGGTCTAGGTTTCACTGGTAAGTTTCACGGGTCAAGGTTTCACGGGTAAGTTTCACGGGTAAGTTTCACGGGTATGTTTCACGGGTATGTTTCACGGGTGACGTTTCACGGGTCTAGGTTTCACTGGTAAGTTTCACGGGTCAAGGTTTCACGGGTAAGTTTCACGGGTAAGTTTCACGGGTATGTTTCACGGGTGACGTTTCACGGGTCTAGGTTTCACTGGTAAGTTTCACGGGTCAAGGTTTCACGGGTAAGTTTCACGGGTAAGTTTCACGGGTATGTTTCACGGGTGACGTTTCACGGGTCTAGGTTTCACTGGTAAGTTTCACGGGTCAAGGTTTCACGGGTAAGTTTCACGGGTAAGTTTCACGGGTAAGTTTCACGGGTGACGTTTCACGGGTGACGTTTCACGGGTCTAGGTTTTACTGGTAAGTTTCACGGGTCAAGGTTTCAAGGGTAAGTTTTACGGGTAAGTTTCACGGGTATGTTTCACGGGTGACGTTTCACGGGTCTAGGTTTCACTGGAAAGTTTCACGGGTCAAGGTTTCACGGGTAAGTTTCACGGGTAAGTTTTACGGGTATGTTTTACAGGTGACGTTTCACGGGTCTAGGTTTCACTGGTAAGTTTCACGGGTCAAGGTTTCACGGGTAAGTTTCACGGGTAAGTTTCACGGGTATGTTTCGCGGGTGACGATTTACGGGTCTAGGTTTCACTGGTAAGTTTCACGGGTCAAGGTTTTACGGGTAAGTTTCACGGGTAAGTTTCACGGGTAAGTTTCACGGGTGACGTTTCACGGGTCTATTTTTCACTGGTAAGTTTCACGGGTCAAGGTTTCACGGGTAAGTTTCACGTGTAAGTTTCACGGGTAAGTTTCACGGGTGACGTTTCACGGGTCTAGGTTTCACTGGTAAGTTTCACGGGTCAAGGTTTCACGGGTAAGTTTCACGGGTAAGTTTCACGGGTGACGTTTCACGGGTCTAGGTTTCACTGGTAAGTTTCACGGGTCAAGGTTTCACGGGTAAGTTTCACGGGTAAGTTTCACGGGTAAGTTTCACGGGTAAGTTTCACGGGTGACGTTTCACGGGTCTAGGTTTCACTGGTAAGTTTCACGGGTCAAGGTTTCACGGGTAAGTTTCACGGGTAAGTTTCACGGGTGACGTTTCACGGGTCTAGGTTTCACTGGTAAGTTTCACGGGTCAAGGTTTCACGGGTAAGTTTCACGGGTAAGTTTCACGGGTATGTTTCAAGGGTGACGTTTCACGGGTCTAGGTTTCACTGGTAAGTTTCACGGGTCAAGGTTTCACGGGTAAGTTTCACGGGTAAGTTTCACGGGTATGTTTCACGGGTGACGTTTCACGGGTCTTGGTTTAACTGGTAAGTTTCACGGGTCAAGGTTTCACGGGTAAGTTTCACGGGTAAGTTTCACGGGTATGTTTCACGGGTGACGTTTCACGGGTCTAGGTTTCACTGGTAAGTTTCACGGGTCAAGGTTTCACGGGTAAGTTTCACGGGTAAGTTTCACGGGTAAGTTTCACGGGTATGTTTCACGGGTGACGTTTCACGGGTCTAGGTTTCACTGGTAAGTTTCACGGGTCAAGGTTTTACGGGTAAGTTTCACGGGTCTAGGTTTCACTGGTAAGTTTCACGGGTCAAGGTTTCACGGGTAAGTTTCACGGGTAAGTTTCACGGGTTTGTTTCACGGGTGACGTTTCACGGGTCTAGGTTTCACTGGAAAGTTTCACGGGTCAAGGTTTCACTGGTAAGTTTCACGGGTCAAGGTTTCACGGGTAAGTTTCACGGGTAAGTTTCACGGGTGACGTTTCACGGGTCTAGGTTTCACTGGTAAGTTTCACGGGTCAAGGTTTCACGGGTAAGTTTCACGGGTAAGTTTCACGGGTATGTTTCAAGGGTGACGTTTCACGGGTCTAGGTTTCACTGGTAAGTTTCACGGGTCAAGGTTTCACGGGTAAGTTTCACGGGTAAGTTTCACGAATATGTTTCACGGGTGACGTTTCACGGGTCTAGGTTTCACTGGTAAGTTTCACGGGTCAAGGTTTTACGGGTAAGTTTCACGGGTCTAGGTTTCACTGGTAAGTTTCACGGGTCAAGGTTTCATAGGTAAGTTTCACGGGTAAGTTTCACGGGTTTGTTTCACGGGTGACGTTTCACGGGTCTAGGTTTCACTGGAAAGTTTCACGGGTCAAGGTTTCACGGGTAAGTTTCACGGGTAAGTTTCACGGGTCTAGGTTTCACTGGTAAGTTTCACGGGTCAAGGTTTCACGGGTAAGTTTTACGGGTAAGTTTCACGGGTGACGTTTCACGGGTGACGTTTCACGGGTCTAGGTTTCACTGGTAAGTTTCACGGGTCAAGGTTTCAAGGGTAAGTTTCACGGGTAAGTTTCACGGGTATGTTTCACGGGTGACGTTTCACGGGTCTAGGTTTCACTGGAAAGTTTCACGGGTCAAGGTTTCACGGGTAAGTTTCAAGGGTAAGTTTCACGGGTAAGTTTTACGGGTATGTTTTACAAGTGACGTTTCACGGGTCTAGGTTTCACTGGTAAGTTTCACGGGTCAAGGTTTCACGGGTAAGTTTCACGGGTAAGTTTTACGGGTAAGTTTCACGGGTAAGTTTCATGGGTGACGTTTCACGGGTCTAGGTTTCACTGGTAAGTTTCACGGGTCAAGGTTTCACGGGTAAGTTTCACGGGTAAGTTTCACGGGTGACGTTTCACGGGTCTAGGTTTCACTGGTAAGTTTCACGGGTCAAGGTTTCACGGGTAAGTTTCACGGGTAGGTTTCACGGGTATGTTTCACGGGTGACGTTTCACGGGTCTAGGTTTCACTGGTAAGTTTCACGGGTCAAGGTTTCACGGGTAAGTTTCACGGGTAAGTTTCACGGGTGACGTTTCACGGGTCTAGGTTTCACTGGTAAGTTTCACGGGTCAAGGTTTCAAGGGTAAGTTTTACGGGTAAGTTTCACGGGTATGTTTCACGGGTGACGTTTCACGGGTCTAGGTTTCACTGGAAAGTTTCACGGGTCAAGGTTTCACGGGTAAGTTTCACGGGTCAAGGTTTCACGGGTAAGTTTCACGGGTAAGTTTCACGGGTGACGTTTCACGGGTCTAGGTTTCACTGGTAAGTTTCACGGGTCAAGGTTTCACGGGTAAGTTTCACGGGTAAGTTTCACGGGTATGTTTCAAGGGTGACGTTTCACGGGTCTAGGTTTCACTGGTAAGTTTCACGGGTCAAGGTTTCACGGGTAAGTTTCACGGGTAAGTTTCACGAATATGTTTCACGGGTGACGTTTCACGGGTCTAGGTTTCACTGGTAAGTTTCACGGGTCAAGGTTTTACGGGTAAGTTTCACGGGTCTAGGTTTCACTGGTAAGTTTCACGGGTCAAGGTTTCATAGGTAAGTTTCACGGGTAAGTTTCACGGGTTTGTTTCACGGGTGACGTTTCACGGGTCTAGGTTTCACTGGAAAGTTTCACGGGTCAAGGTTTCACGGGTAAGTTTCACGGGTAAGTTTCACGGGTCTAGGTTTCACTGGTAAGTTTCACGGGTCAAGGTTTCACGGGTAAGTTTTACGGGTAAGTTTCACGGGTGACGTTTCACGGGTGACGTTTCACGGGTCTAGGTTTCACTGGTAAGTTTCACGGGTCAAGGTTTCAAGGGTAAGTTTCACGGGTAAGTTTCACGGGTATGTTTCACGGGTGACGTTTCACGGGTCTAGGTTTCACTGGAAAGTTTCACGGGTCAAGGTTTCACGGGTAAGTTTCAAGGGTAAGTTTCACGGGTAAGTTTTACGGGTATGTTTTACAAGTGACGTTTCACGGGTCTAGGTTTCACTGGTAAGTTTCACGGGTCAAGGTTTCACGGGTAAGTTTCACGGGTAAGTTTTACGGGTAAGTTTCACGGGTAAGTTTCATGGGTGACGTTTCACGGGTCTAGGTTTCACTGGTAAGTTTCACGGGTCAAGGTTTCACGGGTAAGTTTCACGGGTAAGTTTCACGGGTGACGTTTCACGGGTCTAGGTTTCACTGGTAAGTTTCACGGGTCAAGGTTTCACGGGTAAGTTTCACGGGTAGGTTTCACGGGTATGTTTCACGGGTGACGTTTCACGGGTCTAGGTTTCACTGGTAAGTTTCACGGGTCAAGGTTTCACGGGTAAGTTTCACGGGTAAGTTTCACGGGTGACGTTTCACGGGTCTAGGTTTCACTGGTAAGTTTCACGGGTCAAGGTTTCAAGGGTAAGTTTTACGGGTAAGTTTCACGGGTATGTTTCACGGGTGACGTTTCACGGGTCTAGGTTTCACTGGAAAGTTTCACGGGTCAAGGTTTCACGGGTAAGTTTCACGGGTAAGTTTTACGGGTATGTTTTACAGGTGACGTTTCACGGGTCTAGGTTTCACTGGTAAGTTTCACGGGTCAAGGTTTCACGGGTAAGTTTTACGGGTAAGTTTCACGGGTATGTTTCGCGGGTGACGTTTCACGGGTCTAGGTTTCACTGGTAAGTTTCACGGGTAAGTTTCACGGGTAAGTTTCACGGGTAAGTTTCACGGGTGACGTTTCACGGGTCTATTTTTCACTGGTAAGTTTCACGGGTCAAGGTTTCACGGGTAAGTTTCACGTGTAAGTTTCACGGGTAAGTTTCACGGGTGACGTTTCACGGGTCTAGGTTTCACTGGTAAGTTTCACGGGTCAAGGTTTCACGGGTAAGTTTCACGGGTAAGTTTCACGGGTGACGTTTCACGGGTCTAGGTTTCACTGGTAAGTTTCACGGGTCAAGGTTTCACGGGTAAGTTTCACGGGTAAGTTTCACGGGTAAGTTTCACGGGTAAGTTTCACGGGTCTAGGTTTCACTGGTAAGTTTCACGGGTCAAGGTTTCACGGGTAAGTTTCACGGGTAAGTTTCACGGGTGACGTTTCACGGGTCTAGGTTTCACTGGTAAGTTTCACGGGTCAAGGTTTCACGGGTAAGTTTTACGGGTAAGTTTCACGGGTATGTTTTACGGGTATGTTTCACTCGTGACGTTTCACGGGTCTAGGTTTCACTGGTAAGTTTCACGGGTCAAGGTTTCACGGGTAAGTTTCACGGGTAAGTTTCACGGGTATGTTTCACGGGTGACGTTTCAGGGGTCTAGGTTTCACTGGTAAGTTTCACGGGTCAAGGTTTCACGGGTCAAGGTTTCACGGGTAAGTTTCACGGGTAAGTTTTACGGGTATGTTTCACGGGTGACGTTTCACGGGTCTAGGTTTCACGGGTAAGTTTCACGGGTAAGTTTCACGGGTATGTTTCACGGGTGACGTTTCACGGGTCTAGGTTTCACTGGTAAGTTTCACGGGTCAAGGTTTTACGGGTAAGTTTCACGGGTAAGTTTCACGGGTATGTTTCACGGGTGACGTTTCACGGGTCTAGGTTTCACTGGTAAGTTTCACGAGTCAAGGATTCACGGGTAAGTTTCACGGGTAAGTTTTACGGGTAAGTTTCACGGGTGACGTTTCACGGGTCTAGGTTTCACTGGTAAGTTTCACGGGTCAAGGTTTCACGGGTAAGTTTCACGGGTATGTTTCACGGGTGACGTTTCACGGGTTCAGGTTTCACTGGAAAGTTTCACGGGTCAAGGTTTCACGGGTAAGTTTCACGGGTAAGTTTTACGGGTATGTTTTACAGGTGACGTTTCACGGGTCTAGGTTTCACTGGTAAGTTTCACGGGTCAAGGTTTCACGGGTAAGTTTCACGGGTAAGTTTCACGGGTATGTTTTACGGGTGACGTTTCACGGGTCTAGGTTTCAGTGGTAAGTTTCACGGGTCAAGGTTTCACGGGTAAGTTTCACGGGTAAGTTTCACGGGTATGTTTCACGGGTGACGTTTCACGGGTCTAGGTTTCACTGGTAAGTTTCACGGGTCAAGGTTTCACGGGTAAGTTTCACGGGTAAGTTTCACGGGTATGTTTCACGGGTATGTTTCACGGGTGACGTTTCACGGGTCTAGGTTTCACTGGTAAGTTTCACGGGTCAAGGTTTCACGGGTAAGTTTCACGGGTAAGTTTCACGGGTATGTTTCACGGGTGACGTTTCACGGGTCTAGGTTTCACTGGTAAGTTTTACGGGTCAAGGTTTCACGGGTAAGTTTCACGGGTATGTTTCACGGGTATGTTTCACGGGTGACGTTTCACGGGTCTAGGTTTCACTGGTAAGTTTCACGGGTCAAGGTTTCACGGGTAAGTTTCACGGGTAAGTTTCACGGGTATGTTTCACGGGTGACGTTTCACGGGTCTAGGTTTCACTGGTAAGTTTCACGGGTCAAGGTTTCACGGGTAAGTTTCACGGGTAAGTTTCACGGGTATGTTTCACGGGTATGTTTCACGGGTGACGTTTCACGGGTCTAGGTTTCACTGGTAAGTTTCACGGGTCATGGTTTCACGGGTAAGTTTCACGGGTAAGTTTCACGGGTATGTTTCACGGGTGACGTTTCACGGGTCTAGGTTTCACTGGTAAGTTTCACGGGTCAAGGTTTCACGGGTAAGTTTCACGGGTAGGTTTCACGGGTATGTTTCACGGGTGACGTTTCACGGGTCTAGGTTTCACTGGTAAGTTTCACGGGTCAAGGTTTCACGGGTAAGTTTCACGGGTGACGTTTCACGGGTCTAGGTTTCACTGGTAAGTTTCACGGGTCAAGGTTTCAAGGGTAAGTTTTACGGGTAAGTTTCACGGGTATGTTTCACGGGTGACGTTTCACGGGTCTAGGTTTTACTGGAAAGTTTCACGGGTCAAGGTTTCACGGGTAAGTTTCACGGGTAAGTTTTACGGGTATGTTTTACAGGTGACGTTTCACGGGTCTAGGTTTCACTGGTAAGTTTCACGGGTCAAGGTTTCACGGGTAAGTTTTACGGGTAAGTTTCACGGGTATGTTTCGCGGGTGACGTTTCACGGGTCTAGGTTTCACTGGTAAGTTTCACGGGTCAAGGTTTCACGGGTAAGTTTTACGGGTAAGTTTCACGGGTATGTTTTACGGGTATGTTTCACTCGTGACGTTTCACGGGTCTAGGTTTCACTGGTAAGTTTCACGGGTCAAGGTTTCACGGGTAAGTTTCACGGGTAAGTTTCACGGGTATGTTTCACGGGTGACGTTTCAGGGGTCTAGGTTTCACTGGTAAGTTTCACGGGTCAAGGTTTCACGGGTCAAGGTTTCACGGGTAAGTTTCACGGGTAAGTTTTACGGGTATGTTTCACGGGTGACGTTTCACGGGTCTAGGTTTCACGGGTAAGTTTCACGGGTAAGTTTCACGGGTATGTTTCACGGGTGACGTTTCACGGGTCTAGGTTTCACTGGTAAGTTTCACGGGTCAAGGTTTTACGGGTAAATTTCACGGGTAAGTTTCACGGGTATGTTTCACGGGTGACGTTTCACGGGTCTAGGTTTCACTGGTAAGTTTCACGAGTCAAGGATTCACGGGTAAGTTTCATGGGTGACGTTTCACGGGTCTAGGTTTCACTGGTAAGTTTCACGGGTCAAGGTTTCACGGGTAAGTTTCACGGGTAAGTTTCACGGGTGACGTTTCACGGGTCTAGGTTTCACTGGTAAGTTTCACGGGTCAAGGTTTCACGGGTAAGTTTCACGGGTATGTTTCACGGGTGACGTTTCACGGGTCTAGGTTTCACTGGAAAGTTTCACGGGTCAAGGTTTCACGGGTAAGTTTCAAAGGTAAGTTTCACGGGTAAGTTTTACGGGTATGTTTTACAGGTGACATTTCACGGGTCTAGGTTTCACGGGTAAGTTTCACGGGTAAGTTTCACGGGTAAGTTTCACGGGTATGTTTCATGGGTGATGTTTCACGGGTCTAGGTTTCACTGGTAAGTTTCGCGGGTCAAGGTTTCACGGGTAAGTTTCACGGGTAAGTTTCACGGGTATGTTTCACGGGTGACGTTTTACGGGTCTAGGTTTCACTGGTAAGTTTCACGGGTCAAGGTTTCACGGGTAAGTTTCACGGGTAAGTTTCACGGGTAAGTTTCACGGGTATGTTTCACGGGTGACGTTTCACGGGTCTAGGTTTCACTGGTAAGTTTCACGGGTCAAGGTTTCACGGGTAAGTTTCACGGGTAAGTTTCACGGGTATGTTTCACGGGTGACGTTTCACGGGTCTAGGTTTCACTGGTAAGTTTCACGGGTCAAGGTTTCACGGGTAAGTTTCACGGGTAAGTTTCAAGGGTATGTTTCACGGGTGACGTTTCACGGGTCTAGGTTCCACTGGTAAGTTTCACGGGTCAAGGTTTTACGGGTAAATTTCACGGGTAAGTTTCACGGGTATGTTTCACGGGTGACGTTTCACGGGTCTAGGTTTCACTGGTAAGTTTCACGAGTCAAGGTTTCACGGGTAAGTTTCACGGGTAAGTTTTACGGGTAAGTTTCACGGGTGACGTTTCACGGGTCTAGGTTTCACTTGTAAGTTTCACGAGTCAAGGTTTCACGGGTAAGTTTCACGGGTAAGTTTTACGGGTAAGTTTCACGGGTGACGTTTTACGGGTGACGTTTCACGGGTCTAGGTTTCACTGGTAAGTTTCACGGGTCAAGGTTTCACGGGTAAGTTTCACGGGTAAGTTTCACGGGTATGTTTCACGGGTGACGTTTCACGGGTCTAGGTTTCACTGGTAAGTTTCACGGGTCAAGGTTTCACGGGTAAGTTTCACGGGTAAGTTTCACGGGTATGTTTCACGGGTGACGTTTCACGGGTCTAGGTTTCACTGGTAAGTTTAACGGGTCAAGGTTTCACGGGTAAGTTTTACGGGTAAGTTTCACGGGTATGTTTTACGGGTATGTTTCACGGGTGACGTTTCACGGGTCTAGGTTTCACTGGTAAGTTTCACGGGTCAAGGTTTCACGGGTAAGTTTCACGGGTAAGTTTCACGGGTATGTTTCACGGGTGACGTTTCACGGGTCTAGGTTTCACTGGTAAGTTTCACGGGTCAAGGTTTCACGGGTCAAGGTTTCACGGGTAAGTTTCACGGGTAAGTTTTACGGGTATGTTTCACGGGTGACGTTTCACGGGTCTAGGTTTCACTGGTAAGTTTCACGGGTCAAGGTTTCACGGGTAAGTTTCACGGGTAAGTTTCACGGGTATGTTTCACGGGTGACGTTTCACGGGTCTAGGTTTCACTGGTAAGTTTCACGGGTCAAGGTTTTACGGGTAAGTTTCACGGGTAAGTTTCACGGGTATGTTTCACGGGTGACGTTTCACGGGTCTAGGTTTCACTGGTAAGTTTCACGAGTCAAGGATTCACGGGTAAGTTTCACGGGTAAGTTTTACGGGTCAGTTTCACGGGTGACGTTTCACGGGTCTAGGTTTCACTGGTAAGTTTCACGGGTCAAGGTTTCACGGGTAAGTTTCACGGGTATGTTTCACGGGTGACGTTTCACGGGTCTAGGTTTCACTGGAAAGTTTCACGGGTCAAGGTTTCACGGGTAAGTTTCACGGGTAAGTTTTACGGGTATGTTTTACAGGTGACGTTTCACGGGTCTAGGTTTCACTGGTAAGTTTCACGGGTCAAGGTTTCACGGGTAAGTTTCACGGGTCTAGATTTCAGTGGTAAGTTTCACGGGTCAAGGTTTCACGGGTAAGTTTCACGGGTAAGTTTCACGGGTATGTTTCACGGGTATGTTTCACGGGTGACGTTTCACGGGTCTAGGTTTCACTGGTAAGTTTCACGGGTCAAGGTTTCACGGGTAAGTTTCACGGGTAAGTTTCACGGGTATGTTTCACGGGTGACGTTTCACGGGTCTAGGTTTCACTGGTAAGTTTTACGGGTCAAGGTTTCACGGGTAAGTTTCACGGGTATGTTTCACGGGTATGTTTCACGGGTGACGTTTCACGGGTCTAGGATTCACTGGTAAGTTTCACGGGTCTAGGTTTCACTGGTAAGTTTTACGGGTCAAGGTTTCACGGGTAAGTTTCACGGGTATGTTTCACGGGTATGTTTCACGGGTGACGTTTCACGGGTCTAGGTTTCACTGGTAAGTTTCACGGGTCAAGGTTTCACGGGTAAGTTTCACGGGTAAGTTTCACGGGTATGTTTCACGGGTGACGTTTCACGGGTCTAGGTTTCACTGGTAAGTTTCACGGGTCAAGGTTTCACGGGTAAGTTTCACGGGTAAGTTTCACGGGTATGTTTCACGGGTATGTTTCACGGGTGACGTTTCACGGGTCTAGGTTTCACTGGTAAGTTTCACGGGTCAAGGTTTCACGGGTAAGTTTCACGGGTAAGTTTCACGGGTATGTTTCACGGGTGACGTTTCACGGGTCTAGGTTTCACTGGTAAGTTTCACGGGTCAAGGTTTCACGGGTAAGTTTCACGGGTAAGTTTCACGGGTATGTTTCACGGGTGACGTTTCACGGGTCTACGTTTCACTGGTAAGTTTCACGGGTCAAGGTTTCACGGGTAAGTTTCACGGGTAAGTTTCACGGGTAAGTTTCACGGGTGACGTTTCACGGGTCTAGGTTTCACTGGTAAGTTTCACGGGTCAAGGTTTCAAGGGTAAGTTTTACGGGTAAGTTTCACGGGTATGTTTCACGGGTGACGTTTCACGGGTCTAGGTTTCACTGGAAAGTTTCACGGGTCAAGGTTTCACGGGTAAGTTTCACGGGTAAGTTTTACGGGTATGTTTTACAGGTGACGTTTCACGGGTCTAGGTTTCACTGGTAAGTTTCACGGGTCAAGGTTTCACGGGTAAGTTTCACGGGTAAGTTTCACGGGTATGTTTCGCGGGTGACGATTTACGGGTCTAGGTTTCACTGGTAAGTTTCACGGGTCAAGGTTTCACGGGTAAGTTTCACGGGTAAGTTTCACGGGTGACGTTTCACGGGTCTATTTTTCACTGGTAAGTTTCACGGGTCAAGGTTTCACGGGTAAGTTTCACGTGTAAGTTTCACGGGTAAGTTTCACGGGTGACGTTTCACGGGTCTAGGTTTCACTGGTAAGTTTCACGGGTCAAGGTTTCACGGGTAAGTTTCACGGGTAAGTTTCACGGGTGACGTTTCACGGGTCTAGGTTTCACTGGTAAGTTTCACGGGTCAAGGTTTCACGGGTAAGTTTCACGGGTAAGTTTCACGGGTAAGTTTCACGGGTAAGTTTCACGGGTAAGTTTCACGGGTGACGTTTCACGGGTCTAGGTTTCACTGGTAAGTTTCACGGGTCAAGGTTTCACGGGTAAGTTTCACGGGTAAGTTTCACGGGTGACGTTTCACGGGTCTAGGTTTCACTGGTAAGTTTCACGGGTCAAGGTTTCACGGGTAAGTTTCACGGGTAAGTTTCACGGGTATGTTTCAAGGGTGACGTTTCACGGGTCTAGGTTTCACTGGTAAGTTTCACGGGTCAAGGTTTCACGGGTAAGTTTCACGGGTAAGTTTCACGGGTATGTTTCACGGGTGACGTTTCACGGGTCTTGGTTTAACTGGTAAGTTTCACGGGTCAAGGTTTCACGGGTAAGTTTCACGGGTAAGTTTCACGGGTATGTTTCACGGGTGACGTTTCACGGGTCTAGGTTTCACTGGTAAGTTTCACGGGTCAAGGTTTCACGGGTAAGTTTCACGGGTAAGTTTCACGGGTAAGTTTCACGGGTATGTTTCACGGGTGACGTTTCACGGGTCTAGGTTTCACTGGTAAGTTTCACGGGTCAAGGTTTTACGGGTAAGTTCCACGGGTCTAGGTTTCACTGGTAAGTTTCACGGGTCAAGGTTTCACGGGTAAGTTTCACGGGTAAGTTTCACGGGTTTGTTTCACGGGTGACGTTTCACGGGTCTAGGTTTCACTGAAAAGTTTCACGGGTCAAGGTTTCACTGGTAAGTTTCACGGGTCAAGGTTTCACGGGTAAGTTTCACGGGTAAGTTTCACGGGTGACGTTTCACGGGTCTAGGTTTCACTGGTAAGTTTCACGGGTCAAGGTTTCACGGGTAAGTTTCACGGGTAAGTTTCACGGGTATGTTTCAAGGGTGACGTTTCACGGGTCTAGGTTTCACTGGTAAGTTTCACGGGTCAAGGTTTCACGGGTAAGTTTCACGGGTAAGTTTCACGAATATGTTTCACGGGTGACGTTTCACGGGTCTAGGTTTCACTGGTAAGTTTCACGGGTCAAGGTTTTACGGGTAAATTTCACGGGTCTAGGTTTCACTGGTAAGTTTCACGGGTCAAGGTTTCATAGGTAAGTTTCACGGGTAAGTTTCACGGGTTTGTTTCACGGGTGACGTTTCACGGGTCTAGGTTTCACTGGAAAGTTTCACGGGTCAAGGTTTCACGGGTAAGTTTCACGGGTAAGTTTCACGGGTCTAGGTTTCACTGGTAAGTTTCACGGGTCAAGGTTTCACGGGTAAGTTTTACGGGTAAGTTTCACGGGTGACGTTTCACGGGTGACGTTTCACGGGTCTAGGTTTCACTGGTAAGTTTCACGGGTCAAGGTTTCAAGGGTAAGTTTCACGGGTAAGTTTCACGGGTATGTTTCACGGGTGACGTTTCACGGGTCTAGGTTTCACTGGAAAGTTTCACGGGTCAAGGTTTCACGGGTAAGTTTCAAGGGTAAGTTTCACGGGTAAGTTTTACGGGTATGTTTTACAAGTGACGTTTCACGGGTCTAGGTTTCACTGGTAAGTTTCACGGGTCAAGGTTTCACGGGTAAGTTTCACGGGTAAGTTTTACGGGTAAGTTTCACGGGTAAGTTTCATGGGTGACGTTTCACGGGTCTAGGTTTCACTGGTAAGTTTCACGGGTCAAGGTTTCACGGGTAAGTTTCACGGGTAAGTTTCACGGGTGACGTTTCACGGGTCTAGGTTTCACTGGTAAGTTTCACGGGTCAAGGTTTCACGGGTAAGTTTCACGGGTATGTTTCACGGGTGACGTTTCACGGGTCTAGGTTTCACTGGAAAGTTTCACGGGTCAAGGTTTCACGGGTAAGTTTCAAGGGTAAGTTTCACGGGTAAGTTTTACGGGTATGTTTTACAGGTGACATTTCACGGGTCTAGGTTTCACTGGTAAGTTTTACGGGTCAAGGTTTCACGGGTAAGTTTCACGGGTAAGTTTCACGGGTATGTTTCATGGGTGATGTTTCACGAGTCTAGGTTTCACTGGTAAGTTTCGCGGGTCAAGGTTTCACGGGTAAGTTTCACGGGTAAGTTTCAAGGGTATGTTTCACGGGTGACGTTTTACGGGTCTAGGTTTCACTGGTAAGTTTCACGGGTCAAGGTTTCACGGGTAAGTTTCACGGGTAAGTTTCACGGGTAAGTTTCACGGGTATGTTTCACGGGTGACGTTTCACGGGTCTAGGTTTCACTGGTAAGTTTCACGGGTCAAGGTTTCACGGGTAAGTTTCACGGGTAAGTTTCACGGGTATGTTTCACGGGTGACGTTTCACGGGTCTAGGTTTTACTGGTAAGTTTCACGGGTCAAGGTTTCACGGGTAAGTTTCACGGGTAAGTTTCACGGGTATGTTTCACGGGTGACGTTTCACGGGTCTAGGTTTCACTGGTAAGTTTCACGGGTCAAGGTTTTACGGGTAAATTTCACGGGTAAGTTTCACGGGTATGTTTCACGGGTGACGTTTCACGGGTCTAGGTTTCACTGGTAAGTTTCACGAGTCAAGGTTTCACGGGTAAGTTTCACGGGTAAGTTTTACGGGTAAGTTTCACGGGTGACGTTTCACGGGTCTAGGTTTCACTGGTAAGTTTCACGAGTCAAGGTTTCACGTATAAGTTTCACGGGTAAGTTTTACGGGTAAGTTTCACGGGTGACGTTTTACGGGTGACGTTTCACGGGTCTAGGTTTCACTGGTAAGTTTCACGGGTCAAGGTTTCACGGGTAAGTTTCACGGGTAAGTTTCACGGGTATGTTTCACGGGTGACGTTTCACGGGTCTAGGTTTCACTGGTAAGTTTCACGGGTCAAGGTTTCACGGGTAAGTTTCACGGGTAAGTTTCACGGGTAAGTTTCACGGGTATGTTTCACGGGTGACGTTTCACGGGTCTAGGTTTCACTGGTAAGTTTAACGGGTCAAGGTTTCACGGGTAAATTTTACGGGTAAGTTTCACGGGTATGTTTTACGGGTATGTTTCACGGGTGACGTTTCACGGGTCTAGGTTTCACTGGTAAGTTTCACGGGTCAAGGTTTCACGGGTAAGTTTCACGGGTAAGTTTCACGGGTATGTTTCACGGGTGACGTTTCACGGGTCTAGGTTTCACTGGTAAGTTTCACGGGTCAAGGTTTCACGGGTCAAGGTTTCACGGGTAAGTTTCACGGGTAAGTTTTACGGGTATGTTTCACGGGTGACGTTTCACGGGTCTAGGTTTCACTGGTAAGTTTCACGGGTCAAGGTTTCACGGGTAAGTTTCACAGGTAAGTTTCACGGGTATGTTTCACGGGTGACGTTTCACGGGACTAGGTTTCACTGGTAAGTTTCACGGGTCAAGGTTTTACGGGTAAGTTTCACGGAAAGTTTTACGGGTCAAGGTTTCACGGGTAAGTTTCAAGGGTAAGTTTCACGGGTAAGTTTTACGGGTATGTTTTACAGGTGACATTTCACGTGTCTAGGTTTCACTGGTAAGTTTTACGGGTCAAGGTTTCACGGGTAAGTTTCACGGGTAAGTTTCACGGGTAAGTTTCACGGGTATGTTTCATGGGTGATGTTTCACGGGTCTAGGTTTCACTGGTAAGTTTCGCGGGTCAAGGTTTCACGGGTAAGTTTCACGGGTAAGTTTCACGGGTATGTTTCACGGGTGACGTTTTACGGGTCTAGGTTTCACTGGTAAGTTTCACGGGTCAAGGTTTCACGGGTAAGTTTCACGGGTCAAGGTTTCACGGGTAAGTTTCACGGGTAAGTTTCACGGGTTTGTTTCACGGGTGACGTTTCACGGGTCTAGGTTTCACTGGAAAGTTTCACGGGTCAAGGTTTCACTGGTAAGTTTCACGGGTCAAGGTTTCACGGGTAAGTTTCACGGGTAAGTTTCACGGGTGACGTTTCACGGGTCTAGGTTTCACTGGTAAGTTTCACGGGTCAAGGTTTCACGGGTAAGTTTCACGGGTAAGTTTCACGGGTATGTTTCAAGGGTGACGTTTCACGGGTCTAGGTTTCACTGGTAAGTTTCACGGGTCAAGGTTTCACGGGTAAGTTTCACGGGTAAGTTTCACGAATATGTTTCACGGGTGACGTTTCACGGGTCTAGGTTTCACTGGTAAGTTTCACGGGTCAAGGTTTTACGGGTAAGTTTCACGGGTCTAGGTTTCACTGGTAAGTTTCACGGGTCAAGGTTTCATAGGTAAGTTTCACGGGTAAGTTTCACGGGTTTGTTTCACGGGTGACGTTTCACGGGTCTAGGTTTCACTGGAAAGTTTCACGGGTCAAGGTTTCACGGGTAAGTTTCACGGGTAAGTTTCACGGGTCTAGGTTTCACTGGTAAGTTTCACGGGTCAAGGTTTCACGGGTAAGTTTTACGGGTAAGTTTCACGGGTGACGTTTCACGGGTGACGTTTCACGGGTCTAGGTTTCACTGGTAAGTTTCACGGGTCAAGGTTTCAAGGGTAAGTTTCACGGGTAAGTTTCACGGGTATGTTTCACGGGTGACGTTTCACGGGTCTAGGTTTCACTGGAAAGTTTCACGGGTCAAGGTTTCACGGGTAAGTTTCAAGGGTAAGTTTCACGGGTAAGTTTTACGGGTATGTTTTACAAGTGACGTTTCACGGGTCTAGGTTTCACTGGTAAGTTTCACGGGTCAAGGTTTCACGGGTAAGTTTCACGGGTAAGTTTTACGGGTAAGTTTCACGGGTAAGTTTCATGGGTGACGTTTCACGGGTCTAGGTTTCACTGGTAAGTTTCACGGGTCAAGGTTTCACGGGTAAGTTTCACGGGTAAGTTTCACGGGTGACGTTTCACGGGTCTAGGTTTCACTGGTAAGTTTCACGGGTCAAGGTTTCACGGGTAAGTTTCACGGGTATGTTTCACGGGTGACGTTTCACGGGTCTAGGTTTCACTGGAAAGTTTCACGGGTCAAGGTTTCACGGGTAAGTTTCAAGGGTAAGTTTCACGGGTAAGTTTTACGGGTATGTTTTACAGGTGACATTTCACGGGTCTAGGTTTCACTGGTAAGTTTTACGGGTCAAGGTTTCACGGGTAAGTTTCACGGGTAAGTTTCACGGGTAAGTTTCACGGGTATGTTTCATGGGTGATGTTTCACGGGTCTAGGTTTCACTGGTAAGTTTCGCGGGTCAAGGTTTCACGGGTAAGTTTCACGGGTAAGTTTCAAGGGTATGTTTCACGGGTGACGTTTTACGGGTCTAGGTTTCACTGGTAAGTTTCACGGGTCAAGGTTTCACGGGTAAGTTTCACGGGTAAGTTTCACGGGTAAGTTTCACGGGTATGTTTCACGGGTGACGTTTCACGGGTCTAGGTTTCACTGGTAAGTTTCACGGGTCAAGGTTTCAAGGGTAAGTTTCACGGGTAAGTTTCACGGGTATGTTTCACGGGTGACGTTTCACGGGTCTAGGTTTCACTGGAAAGTTTCACGGGTCAAGGTTTCACGGGTAAGTTTCAAGGGTAAGTTTCACGGGTAAGTTTTACGGGTATGTTTTACAGGTGACGTTTCACGGGTCTAGGTTTCACTGGTAAGTTTCACGGGTCAAGGTTTCACGGGTAAGTTTTACGGGTAAGTTTCACGGGTGACGTTTCACGGGTGACGTTTCACGGGTCTAGGTTTCACTGGTAAGTTTCACGGGTCAAGGTTTCAAGGGTAAGTTTCACGGGTAAGTTTCACGGGTATGTTTCACGGGTGACGTTTCACGGGTCTAGGTTTCACTGGAAAGTTTCACGGGTCAAGGTTTTACGGGTAAGTTTCACGGGTCTAGGTTTCACTGGTAAGTTTCACGGGTCAAGGTTTCACGGGTAAGTTTCACGGGTAAGTTTCACGGGTTTGTTTCACGGGTGACGTTTCACGGGTCTAGGTTTCACTGGAAAGTTTCACGGGTCAAGGTTTCACGGGTAAGTTTCACGGGTAAGTTTCACGGGTATGTTTCACGGGTGACGTTTCACGGGTCTAGGTTTCACTGGTAAGTTTCACGGGTCAAGGTTTCACGGGTAAGTTTTACGGGTAAGTTTCACGGGTGACGTTTCACGGGTGACGTTTCACGGGTCTAGGTTTCACTGGTAAGTTTCACGGGTCAAGGTTTCAAGGGTAAGTTTCACGGGTAAGTTTCACGGGTATGTTTCACGGGTGACGTTTCACGGGTCTAGGTTTCACTGGAAAGTTTCACGGGTCAAGGTTTCACGGGTAAGTTTCAAGGGTAAGTTTCACGGGTAAGTTTTACGGGTATGTTTTACAGGTGACGTTTCACGGGTCTAGGTTTCACTGGTAAGTTTCACGGGTCAAGGTTTCACGGGTAAGTTTCACGGGTAAGTTTTACGGGTAAGTTTCACGGGTAAGTTTCATGGGTGACGTTTCACGGGTCTAGGTTTCACTGGTAAGTTTCACGGGTCAAGGTTTCACGGGTAAGTTTCACGGGTAAGTTTCACGGGTGACGTTTCACGGGTCTAGGTTTCACTGGTAAGTTTCACGGGTCAAGGTTTCACGGGTAAGTTTCACGGGTATGTTTCACGGGTGACGTTTCACGGGTCTAGGTTTCACTGGAAAGTTTCACGGGTCAAGGTTTCACGGGTAAGTTTCAAAGGTAAGTTTCACGGGTAAGTTTTACGGGTATGTTTTACAGGTGACATTTCACGGGTCTAGGTTTCACGGGTAAGTTTCACGGGTAAGTTTCACGGGTAAGTTTCACGGGTATGTTTCATGGGTGATGTTTCACGGGTCTAGGTTTCACTGGTAAGTTTCGCGGGTCAAGGTTTCACGGGTAAGTTTCACGGGTAAGTTTCACGGGTATGTTTCACGGGTGACGTTTTACGGGTCTAGGTTTCACTGGTAAGTTTCACGGGTCAAGGTTTCACGGGTAAGTTTCACGGGTAAGTTTCACGGGTAAGTTTCACGGGTATGTTTCACGGGTGACGTTTCACGGGTCTAGGTTTCACTGGTAAGTTTCACGGGTCAAGGTTTCACGGGTAAGTTTCACGGGTAAGTTTCACGGGTATGTTTCACGGGTGACGTTTCACGGGTCTAGGTTTCACTGGTAAGTTTCACGGGTCAAGGTTTCACGGGTAAGTTTCACGGGTAAGTTTCAAGGGTATGTTTCACGGGTGACGTTTCACGGGTCTAGGTTCCACTGGTAAGTTTCACGGGTCAAGGTTTTACGGGTAAATTTCACGGGTAAGTTTCACGGGTATGTTTCACGGGTGACGTTTCACGGGTCTAGGTTTCACTGGTAAGTTTCACGAGTCAAGGTTTCACGGGTAAGTTTCACGGGTAAGTTTTACGGGTAAGTTTCACGGGTGACGTTTCACGGGTCTAGGTTTCACTTGTAAGTTTCACGAGTCAAGGTTTCACGGGTAAGTTTCACGGGTAAGTTTTACGGGTAAGTTTCACGGGTGACGTTTTACGGGTGACGTTTCACGGGTCTAGGTTTCACTGGTAAGTTTCACGGGTCAAGGTTTCACGGGTAAGTTTCACGGGTAAGTTTCACGGGTATGTTTCACGGGTGACGTTTCACGGGTCTAGGTTTCACTGGTAAGTTTCACGGGTCAAGGTTTCACGGGTAAGTTTCACGGGTAAGTTTCACGGGTATGTTTCACGGGTGACGTTTCACGGGTCTAGGTTTCACTGGTAAGTTTAACGGGTCAAGGTTTCACGGGTAAGTTTTACGGGTAAGTTTCACGGGTATGTTTTACGGGTATGTTTCACGGGTGACGTTTCACGGGTCTAGGTTTCACTGGTAAGTTTCACGGGTCAAGGTTTCACGGGTAAGTTTCACGGGTAAGTTTCACGGGTATGTTTCACGGGTGACGTTTCACGGGTCTAGGTTTCACTGGTAAGTTTCACGGGTCAAGGTTTCACGGGTCAAGGTTTCACGGGTAAGTTTCACGGGTAAGTTTTACGGGTATGTTTCACGGGTGACGTTTCACGGGTCTAGGTTTCACTGGTAAGTTTCACGGGTCAAGGTTTCACGGGTAAGTTTCACGGGTAAGTTTCACGGGTATGTTTCACGGGTGACGTTTCACGGGTCTAGGTTTCACTGGTAAGTTTCACGGGTCAAGGTTTTACGGGTAAGTTTCACGGGTAAGTTTCACGGGTATGTTTCACGGGTGACGTTTCACGGGTCTAGGTTTCACTGGTAAGTTTCACGAGTCAAGGATTCACGGGTAAGTTTCACGGGTAAGTTTTACGGGTCAGTTTCACGGGTGACGTTTCACGGGTCTAGGTTTCACTGGTAAGTTTCACGGGTCAAGGTTTCACGGGTAAGTTTCACGGGTATGTTTCACGGGTGACGTTTCACGGGTCTAGGTTTCACTGGAAAGTTTCACGGGTCAAGGTTTCACGGGTAAGTTTCACGGGTAAGTTTTACGGGTATGTTTTACAGGTGACGTTTCACGGGTCTAGGTTTCACTGGTAAGTTTCACGGGTCAAGGTTTCACGGGTAAGTTTCACGGGTCTAGATTTCAGTGGTAAGTTTCACGGGTCAAGGTTTCACGGGTAAGTTTCAAGGGTAAGTTTCACGGGTATGTTTCACGGGTATGTTTCACGGGTGACGTTTCACGGGTCTAGGTTTCACTGGTAAGTTTCACGGGTCAAGGTTTCACGGGTAAGTTTCACGGGTAAGTTTCACGGGTATGTTTCACGGGTGACGTTTCACGGGTCTAGGTTTCACTGGTAAGTTTTACGGGTCAAGGTTTCACGGGTAAGTTTCACGGGTATGTTTCACGGGTATGTTTCACGGGTGACGTTTCACGGGTCTAGGTTTCACTGGTAAGTTTCACGGGTCTAGGTTTCACTGGTAAGTTTTACGGGTCAAGGTTTCACGGGTAAGTTTCACGGGTATGTTTCACGGGTATGTTTCACGGGTGACGTTTCACGGGTCTAGGTTTCACTGGTAAGTTTCACGGGTCAAGGTTTCACGGGTAAGTTTCACGGGTAAGTTTCACGGGTATGTTTCACGGGTGACGTTTCACGGGTCTAGGTTTCACTGGTAAGTTTCACGGGTCAAGGTTTCACGGGTAAGTTTCACGGGTAAGTTTCACGGGTATGTTTCACGGGTATGTTTCACGGGTGACGTTTCACGGGTCTAGGTTTCACTGGTAAGTTTCACGGGTCAAGGTTTCACGGGTAAGTTTCACGGGTAAGTTTCACGGGTATGTTTCACGGGTGACGTTTCACGGGTCTAGGTTTCACTGGTAAGTTTCACGGGTCAAGGTTTCACGGGTAAGTTTTACGGGTAAGTTTCACGGGTATGTTTCACGGGTGACGTTTCACGGGTCTACGTTTCACTGGTAAGTTTCACGGGTCAAGGTTTCACGGGTAAGTTTCACGGGTAAGTTTCACGGGTAAGTTTCACGGGTGACGTTTCACGGGTCTAGGTTTCACTGGTAAGTTTCACGGGTCAAGGTTTCAAGGGTAAGTTTTACGGGTAAGTTTCACGGGTATGTTTCACGGGTGACGTTTCACGGGTCTAGGTTTCACTGGAAAGTTTCACGGGTCAAGGTTTCACGGGTAAGTTTCACGGGTAAGTTTTACGGGTATGTTTTACAGGTGACGTTTCACGGGTCTAGGTTTCACTGGTAAGTTTCACGGGTCAAGGTTTCACGGGTAAGTTTCACGGGTAAGTTTCACGGGTATGTTTCGCGGGTGACGATTTACGGGTCTAGGTTTCACTGGTAAGTTTCACGGGTCAAGGTTTCACGGGTAAGTTTCACGGGTAAGTTTCACGGGTGACGTTTCACGGGTCTATTTTTCACTGGTAAGTTTCACGGGTCAAGGTTTCACGGGTAAGTTTCACGTGTAAGTTTCACGGGTAAGTTTCACGGGTGACGTTTCACGGGTCTAGGTTTCACTGGTAAGTTTCACGGGTCAAGGTTTCACGGGTAAGTTTCACGGGTAAGTTTCACGGGTGACGTTTCACGGGTCTAGGTTTCACTGGTAAGTTTCACGGGTCAAGGTTTCACGGGTAAGTTTCACGGGTAAGTTTCACGGGTAAGTTTCACGGGTAAGTTTCACGGGTAAGTTTCACGGGTGACGTTTCACGGGTCTAGGTTTCACTGGTAAGTTTCACGGGTCAAGGTTTCACGGGTAAGTTTCACGGGTAAGTTTCACGGGTGACGTTTCACGGGTCTAGGTTTCACTGGTAAGTTTCACGGGTCAAGGTTTCACGGGTAAGTTTCACGGGTAAGTTTCACGGGTATGTTTCAAGGGTGACGTTTCACGGGTCTAGGTTTCACTGGTAAGTTTCACGGGTCAAGGTTTCACGGGTAAGTTTCACGGGTAAGTTTCACGGGTATGTTTCACGGGTGACGTTTCACGGGTCTTGGTTTAACTGGTAAGTTTCACGGGTCAAGGTTTCACGGGTAAGTTTCACGGGTAAGTTTCACGGGTATGTTTCACGGGTGACGTTTCACGGGTCTAGGTTTCACTGGTAAGTTTCACGGGTCAAGGTTTCACGGGTAAGTTTCACGGGTAAGTTTCACGGGTAAGTTTCACGGGTATGTTTCACGGGTGACGTTTCACGGGTCTAGGTTTCACTGGTAAGTTTCACGGGTCAAGGTTTTACGGGTAAGTTCCACGGGTCTAGGTTTCACTGGTAAGTTTCACGGGTCAAGGTTTCACGGGTAAGTTTCACGGGTAAGTTTCACGGGTTTGTTTCACGGGTGACGTTTCACGGGTCTAGGTTTCACTGGAAAGTTTCACGGGTCAAGGTTTCACTGGTAAGTTTCACGGGTCAAGGTTTCACGGGTAAGTTTCACGGGTAAGTTTCACGGGTGACGTTTCACGGGTCTAGGTTTCACTGGTAAGTTTCACGGGTCAAGGTTTCACGGGTAAGTTTCACGGGTAAGTTTCACGGGTATGTTTCAAGGGTGACGTTTCACGGGTCTAGGTTTCACTGGTAAGTTTCACGGGTCAAGGTTTCACGGGTAAGTTTCACGGGTAAGTTTCACGAATATGTTTCACGGGTGACGTTTCACGGGTCTAGGTTTCACTGGTAAGTTTCACGGGTCAAGGTTTTACGGGTAAATTTCACGGGTCTAGGTTTCACTGGTAAGTTTCACGGGTCAAGGTTTCATAGGTAAGTTTCACGGGTAAGTTTCACGGGTTTGTTTCACGGGTGACGTTTCACGGGTCTAGGTTTCACTGGAAAGTTTCACGGGTCAAGGTTTCACGGGTAAGTTTCACGGGTAAGTTTCACGGGTCTAGGTTTCACTGGTAAGTTTCACGGGTCAAGGTTTCACGGGTAAGTTTTACGGGTAAGTTTCACGGGTGACGTTTCACGGGTGACGTTTCACGGGTCTAGGTTTCACTGGTAAGTTTCACGGGTCAAGGTTTCAAGGGTAAGTTTCACGGGTAAGTTTCACGGGTATGTTTCACGGGTGACGTTTCACGGGTCTAGGTTTCACTGGAAAGTTTCACGGGTCAAGGTTTCACGGGTAAGTTTCAAGGGTAAGTTTCACGGGTAAGTTTTACGGGTATGTTTTACAAGTGACGTTTCACGGGTCTAGGTTTCACTGGTAAGTTTCACGGGTCAAGGTTTCACGGGTAAGTTTCACGGGTAAGTTTTACGGGTAAGTTTCACGGGTAAGTTTCATGGGTGACGTTTCACGGGTCTAGGTTTCACTGGTAAGTTTCATGGGTCAAGGTTTCACGGGTAAGTTTCACGGGTAAGTTTCACGGGTGACGTTTCACGGGTCTAGGTTTCACTGGTAAGTTTCACGGGTCAAGGTTTCACGGGTAAGTTTCACGGGTATGTTTCACGGGTGACGTTTCACGGGTCTAGGTTTCACTGGAAAGTTTCACGGGTCAAGGTTTCACGGGTAAGTTTCAAGGGTAAGTTTCACGGGTAAGTTTTACGGGTATGTTTTACAGGTGACATTTCACGGGTCTAGGTTTCACTGGTAAGTTTTACGGGTCAAGGTTTCACGGGTAAGTTTCACGGGTAAGTTTCACGGGTATGTTTCATGGGTGATGTTTCACGGGTCTAGGTTTCACTGGTAAGTTTCGCGGGTCAAGGTTTCACGGGTAAGTTTCACGGGTAAGTTTCAAGGGTATGTTTCACGGGTGACGTTTTACGGGTCTAGGTTTCACTGGTAAGTTTCACGGGTCAAGGTTTCACGGGTAAGTTTCACGGGTAAGTTTCACGGGTAAGTTTCACGGGTATGTTTCACGGGTGACGTTTCACGGGTCTAGGTTTCACTGGTAAGTTTCACGGGTCAAGGTTTCACGGGTAAGTTTCACGGGTAAGTTTCACGGGTATGTTTCACGGGTGACGTTTCACGGGTCTAGGTTTTACTGGTAAGTTTCACGGGTCAAGGTTTCACGGGTAAGTTTCACGGGTAAGTTTCACGGGTATGTTTCACGGGTGACGTTTCACGGGTCTAGGTTTCACTGGTAAGTTTCACGGGTCAAGGTTTTACGGGTAAATTTCACGGGTAAGTTTCACGGGTATGTTTCACGGGTGACGTTTCACGGGTCTAGGTTTCACTGGTAAGTTTCACGAGTCAAGGTTTCACGGGTAAGTTTCACGGGTAAGTTTTACGGGTAAGTTTCACGGGTGACGTTTCACGGGTCTAGGTTTCACTGGTAAGTTTCACGAGTCAAGGTTTCACGTATAAGTTTCACGGGTAAGTTTTACGGGTAAGTTTCACGGGTGACGTTTTACGGGTGACGTTTCACGGGTCTAGGTTTCACTGGTAAGTTTCACGGGTCAAGGTTTCACGGGTAAGTTTCACGGGTAAGTTTCACGGGTATGTTTCACGGGTGACGTTTCACGGGTCTAGGTTTCACTGGTAAGTTTCACGGGTCAAGGTTTCACGGGTAAGTTTCACGGGTAAGTTTCACGGGTAAGTTTCACGGGTATGTTTCACGGGTGACGTTTCACGGGTCTAGGTTTCACTGGTAAGTTTAACGGGTCAAGGTTTCACGGGTAAATTTTACGGGTAAGTTTCACGGGTATGTTTTACGGGTATGTTTCACGGGTGACGTTTCACGGGTCTAGGTTTCACTGGTAAGTTTCACGGGTCAAGGTTTCACGGGTAAGTTTCACGGGTAAGTTTCACGGGTATGTTTCACGGGTGACGTTTCACGGGTCTAGGTTTCACTGGTAAGTTTCACGGGTCAAGGTTTCACGGGTCAAGGTTTCACGGGTAAGTTTCACGGGTAAGTTTTACGGGTATGTTTCACGGGTGACGTTTCACGGGTCTAGGTTTCACTGGTAAGTTTCACGGGTCAAGGTTTCACGGGTAAGTTTCACAGGTAAGTTTCACGGGTATGTTTCACGGGTGACGTTTCACGGGACTAGGTTTCACTGGTAAGTTTCACGGGTCAAGGTTTTACGGGTAAGTTTCACGGAAAGTTTCACGGGTCAAGGTTTCACGGGTAAGTTTCAAGGGTAAGTTTCACGGGTAAGTTTTACGGGTATGTTTTACAGGTGACATTTCACGGGTCTAGGTTTCACTGGTAAGTTTTACGGGTCAAGGTTTCACGGGTAAGTTTCACGGGTAAGTTTCACGGGTAAGTTTCACGGGTATGTTTCATGGGTGATGTTTCACGGGTCTAGGTTTCACTGGTAAGTTTCGCGGGTCAAGGTTTCACGGGTAAGTTTCACGGGTAAGTTTCACGGGTATGTTTCACGGGTGACGTTTTACGGGTCTAGGTTTCACTGGTAAGTTTCACGGGTCAAGGTTTCACGGGTAAGTTTCACGGGTCAAGGTTTCACGGGTAAGTTTCACGGGTAAGTTTCACGGGTTTGTTTCACGGGTGACGTTTCACGGGTCTAGGTTTCACTGGAAAGTTTCACGGGTCAAGGTTTCACTGGTAAGTTTCACGGGTCAAGGTTTCACGGGTAAGTTTCACGGGTAAGTTTCACGGGTGACGTTTCACGGGTCTAGGTTTCACTGGTAAGTTTCACGGGTCAAGGTTTCACGGGTAAGTTTCACGGGTAAGTTTCACGGGTATGTTTCAAGGGTGACGTTTCACGGGTCTAGGTTTCACTGGTAAGTTTCACGGGTCAAGGTTTCACGGGTAAGTTTCACGGGTAAGTTTCACGAATATGTTTCACGGGTGACGTTTCACGGGTCTAGGTTTCACTGGTAAGTTTCACGGGTCAAGGTTTTACGGGTAAGTTTCACGGGTCTAGGTTTCACTGGTAAGTTTCACGGGTCAAGGTTTCATAGGTAAGTTTCACGGGTAAGTTTCACGGGTTTGTTTCACGGGTGACGTTTCACGGGTCTAGGTTTCACTGGAAAGTTTCACGGGTCAAGGTTTCACGGGTAAGTTTCACGGGTAAGTTTCACGGGTCTAGGTTTCACTGGTAAGTTTCACGGGTCAAGGTTTCACGGGTAAGTTTTACGGGTAAGTTTCACGGGTGACGTTTCACGGGTGACGTTTCACGGGTCTAGGTTTCACTGGTAAGTTTCACGGGTCAAGGTTTCAAGGGTAAGTTTCACGGGTAAGTTTCACGGGTATGTTTCACGGGTGACGTTTCACGGGTCTAGGTTTCACTGGAAAGTTTCACGGGTCAAGGTTTCACGGGTAAGTTTCAAGGGTAAGTTTCACGGGTAAGTTTTACGGGTATGTTTTACAAGTGACGTTTCACGGGTCTAGGTTTCACTGGTAAGTTTCACGGGTCAAGGTTTCACGGGTAAGTTTCACGGGTAAGTTTTACGGGTAAGTTTCACGGGTAAGTTTCATGGGTGACGTTTCACGGGTCTAGGTTTCACTGGTAAGTTTCACGGGTCAAGGTTTCACGGGTAAGTTTCACGGGTAAGTTTCACGGGTGACGTTTCACGGGTCTAGGTTTCACTGGTAAGTTTCACGGGTCAAGGTTTCACGGGTAAGTTTCACGGGTATGTTTCACGGGTGACGTTTCACGGGTCTAGGTTTCACTGGAAAGTTTCACGGGTCAAGGTTTCACGGGTAAGTTTCAAGGGTAAGTTTCACGGGTAAGTTTTACGGGTATGTTTTACAGGTGACATTTCACGGGTCTAGGTTTCACTGGTAAGTTTTACGGGTCAAGGTTTCACGGGTAAGTTTCACGGGTAAGTTTCACGGGTAAGTTTCACGGGTATGTTTCATGGGTGATGTTTCACGGGTCTAGGTTTCACTGGTAAGTTTCGCGGGTCAAGGTTTCACGGGTAAGTTTCACGGGTAAGTTTCAAGGGTATGTTTCACGGGTGACGTTTTACGGGTCTAGGTTTCACTGGTAAGTTTCACGGGTCAAGGTTTCACGGGTAAGTTTCACGGGTAAGTTTCACGGGTAAGTTTCACGGGTATGTTTCACGGGTGACGTTTCACGGGTCTAGGTTTCACTGGTAAGTTTCACGGGTCAAGGTTTCACGGGTAAGTTTCACGGGTAAGTTTCACGGGTATGTTTCACGGGTGACGTTTCACGGGTCTAGGTTTTACTGGTAAGTTTCACGGGTCAAGGTTTCACGGGTAAGTTTCACGGGTAAGTTTCACGGGTAAGTTTCACGGGTATGTTTCACGGGTGACGTTTCACGGGTCTAGGTTTCACTGGTAAGTTTCACGGGTCAAGGTTTTACGGGTAAATTTCACGGGTAAGTTTCACGGGTATGTTTCACGGGTGACGTTTCACGGGTCTAGGTTTCACTGGTAAGTTTCACGAGTCAAGGTTTCACGGGTAAGTTTCACGGGTAAGTTTTACGGGTAAGTTTCACGGGTGACGTTTCACGGGTCTAGGTTTCACTGGTAAGTTTCACGAGTCAAGGTTTCACGTATAAGTTTCACGGGTAAGTTTTACGGGTAAGTTTCACGGGTGACGTTTTACGGGTGACGTTTCACGGGTCTAGGTTTCACTGGTAAGTTTCACGGGTCAAGGTTTCACGGGTAAGTTTCACGGGTAAGTTTCACGGGTATGTTTCACGGGTGACGTTTCACGGGTCTAGGTTTCACTGGTAAGTTTCACGGGTCAAGGTTTCACGGGTAAGTTTCACGGGTAAGTTTCACGGGTAAGTTTCACGGGTATGTTTCACGGGTGACGTTTCACGGGTCTAGGTTTCACTGGTAAGTTTAACGGGTCAAGGTTTCACGGGTAAATTTTACGGGTAAGTTTCACGGGTATGTTTTACGGGTATGTTTCACGGGTGACGTTTCACGGGTCTAGGTTTCACTGGTAAGTTTCACGGGTCAAGGTTTCACGGGTAAGTTTCACGGGTAAGTTTCACGGGTATGTTTCACGGGTGACGTTTCACGGGTCTAGGTTTCACTGGTAAGTTTCACGGGTCAAGGTTTCACGGGTCAAGGTTTCACGGGTAAGTTTCACGGGTAAGTTTTACGGGTATGTTTCACGGGTGACGTTTCACGGGTAAGTTTCACAGGTAAGTTTCACGGGTATGTTTCACGGGTGACGTTTCACGGGACTAGGTTTCACTGGTAAGTTTCACGGGTCAAGGTTTTACGGGTAAGTTTCACGGAAAGTTTCACGGGTCAAGGTTTCACGGGTAAGTTTCAAGGGTAAGTTTCACGGGTAAGTTTTACGGGTATGTTTTACAGGTGACATTTCACGGGTCTAGGTTTCACTGGTAAGTTTTACGGGTCAAGGTTTCACGGGTAAGTTTCACGGGTAAGTTTCACGGGTAAGTTTCACGGGTATGTTTCATGGGTGATGTTTCACGGGTCTAGGTTTCACTGGTAAGTTTCGCGGGTCAAGGTTTCACGGGTAAGTTTCACGGGTAAGTTTCACGGGTATGTTTCACGGGTGACGTTTTACGGGTCTAGGTTTCACTGGTAAGTTTCACGGGTCAAGGTTTCACGGGTAAGTTTCACGGGTAAGTTTCACGGGTAAGTTTCACGGGTAAGTTTCACGGGTATGTTTCACGGGTGACGTTTCACGGGTCTAGGTTTCACTGGTAAGTTTCACGAGTCAAGGATTCACGGGTAAGTTTCACGGGTAAGTTTTACGGGTAAGTTTCACGGGTGACGTTTCACGGGTCTAGGTTTCACTGGTAAGTTTCACGGGTCAAGGTTTCACGGGTAAGTTTCACGGGTATGTTTCACGGGTGACGTTTCACGGGTCTAGGTTTCACTGGAAAGTTTCACGGGTCAAGGATTCACGGGTAAGTTTCACGGGTAAGTTTTACGGGTAAGTTTCACGGGTAAGTTTTACGGGTATGTTTTACAGGTGACGTTTCACGGGTCTAGGTTTCACTGGTAAGTTTCACGGGTATGTTTCACGGGTGACGTTTCACGGGTCTAGGTTTCAGTGGTAAGTTTCACGGGTCAAGGTTTCACGGGTAAGTTTCACGGGTCAAGGTTTCACGGGTAAGTTTCACGGGTAAGTTTCACGGGTAAGTTTCACGGGTATGTTTCACGGGTATGTTTCACGGGTGACGTTTCACGGGTAAGTTTCACGGGTATGTTTCACGGGTGACGTTTCACGGGTCAAGGTTTCACGGGTAAGTTTCACAGGTCAAGGTTTCACGGGTATGTTTCACGGGTGACGTTTCACGGGTATGTTTCACGGGTATGTTTCACGGGTGACGTTTCACGGGTAAGTTTCACGGGTATGTTTCACGGGTATGTTTCACGGGTGACGTTTCACAGGTAAGTTTCACGGGTATGTTTCACGGGTGACGTTTCACGGGTCTAGGTTTCACTGGTAAGTTTTACGGGTCAAGGTTTCACGGGTAAGTTTCACGGGTATGTTTCACGGGTATGTTTCACGGGTGACGTTTCACGGGTCTAGGTTTCACTGGTAAGTTTCACGGGTCAAGGTTTCACGGGTAAGTTTCACGGGTAAGTTTCACGGGTATGTTTCACGGGTGACGTTTCACGGGTCTAGGTTTCACTGGTAAGTTTCACGGGTCAAGGTTTTACGGGTAAGTTTCACGGGTCTAGGTTTCACTGGTAAGTTTAACGGGTCAAGGTTTCACGGGTAAGTTTCACGGGTAAGTTTCACGGGTTTGTTTCACGGGTGACGTTTCACGGGTCTAGGTTTCACTGGAAAGTTTCACGGGTCAAGGTTTCACTGGTAAGTTTCCTGGGTCAAGGTTTCACGGGTAAGTTTCACGGGTAAGTTTCACGGGTGACGTTTCACGGGTCTAGGTTTCACTGGTAAGTTTCACGGGTCAAGGTTTCACGGGTAAGTTTCACGGGTAAGTTTCACGGGTATGTTTCAAGGGTGACGTTTCACGGGTCTAGGTTTCACTGGTAAGTTTCACGGGTCAAGGTTTCACGGGTAAGTTTCACGGGTAAGTTTCACGGGTATGTTTCACGGGTGACGTTTCACGGGTCTAGGTTTCACTAGTAAGTTTCACGGGTCAAGGTTTTACGGGTAAGTTTCACGGGTCTAGGTTTCACTGGTAAGTTTCACGGGTCAAGGTTTCACGGGTAAGTTTCACGGGTAAGTTTCACGGGTTTGTTTCACGGGTGACGTTTCACGGGTCTAGGTTTCACTGGAAAGTTTCACGGGTCAAGGTTTCACGGGTAAGTTTCACGGGTCAAGGTTTCACGGGTAAGTTTCACGGGTAAGTTTCACGGGTATGTTTCACGGGTGACGTTTCACGGGTCTAGGTTTTACTGGTAAGTTTCACGGGTCAAGGTTTCACGGGTAAGTTTCACGGGTAAGTTTCACGGGTATGTTTCACGGGTGACGTTTCACGGGTCTAGGTTTCACTGGTAAGTTTCACGGGTCAAGGTTTTACGGGTAAATTTCACGGGTAAGTTTCACGGGTATGTTTCACGGGTGACGTTTCACGGGTCTAGGTTTCACTGGTAAGTTTCACGAGTCAAGGTTTCACGGGTAAGTTTCACGGGTAAGTTTTACGGGTAAGTTTCACGGGTGACGTTTCACGGGTCTAGGTTTCACTGGTAAGTTTCACGAGTCAAGGTTTCACGTATAAGTTTCACGGGTAAGTTTTACGGGTAAGTTTCACGGGTGACGTTTTACGGGTGACGTTTCACGGGTCTAGGTTTCACTGGTAAGTTTCACGGGTCAAGGTTTCACGGGTAAGTTTCACGGGTAAGTTTCACGGGTATGTTTCACGGGTGACGTTTCACGGGTCTAGGTTTCACTGGTAAGTTTCACGGGTCAAGGTTTCACGGGTAAGTTTCACGGGTAAGTTTCACGGGTAAGTTTCACGGGTATGTTTCACGGGTGACGTTTCACGGGTCTAGGTTTCACTGGTAAGTTTAACGGGTCAAGGTTTCACGGGTAAATTTTACGGGTAAGTTTCACGGGTATGTTTTACGGGTATGTTTCACGGGTGACGTTTCACGGGTCTAGGTTTCACTGGTAAGTTTCACGGGTCAAGGTTTCACGGGTAAGTTTCACGGGTAAGTTTCACGGGTATGTTTCACGGGTGACGTTTCACGGGTCTAGGTTTCACTGGTAAGTTTCACGGGTCAAGGTTTCACGGGTCAAGGTTTCACGGGTAAGTTTCACGGGTAAGTTTTACGGGTATGTTTCACGGGTGACGTTTCACGGGTAAGTTTCACAGGTAAGTTTCACGGGTATGTTTCACGGGTGACGTTTCACGGGACTAGGTTTCACTGGTAAGTTTCACGGGTCAAGGTTTTACGGGTAAGTTTCACGGAAAGTTTCACGGGTCAAGGTTTCACGGGTAAGTTTCAAGGGTAAGTTTCACGGGTAAGTTTTACGGGTATGTTTTACAGGTGACATTTCACGGGTCTAGGTTTCACTGGTAAGTTTTACGGGTCAAGGTTTCACGGGTAAGTTTCACGGGTAAGTTTCACGGGTAAGTTTCACGGGTATGTTTCATGGGTGATGTTTCACGGGTCTAGGTTTCACTGGTAAGTTTCGCGGGTCAAGGTTTCACGGGTAAGTTTCACGGGTAAGTTTCACGGGTATGTTTCACGGGTGACGTTTTACGGGTCTAGGTTTCACTGGTAAGTTTCACGGGTCAAGGTTTCACGGGTAAGTTTCACGGGTAAGTTTCACGGGTAAGTTTCACGGGTATGTTTCACGGGTGACGTTTCACGGGTCTAGGTTTCACTGGTAAGTTTCACGAGTCAAGGATTCACGGGTAAGTTTCACGGGTAAGTTTTACGGGTAAGTTTCACGGGTGACGTTTCACGGGTCTAGGTTTCACTGGTAAGTTTCACGGGTCAAGGTTTCACGGGTAAGTTTCACGGGTATGTTTCACGGGTGACGTTTCACGGGTCTAGGTTTCACTGGAAAGTTTCACGGGTCAAGGATTCACGGGTAAGTTTCACGGGTAAGTTTTACGGGTAAGTTTCACGGGTAAGTTTTACGGGTATGTTTTACAGGTGACGTTTCACGGGTCTAGGTTTCACTGGTAAGTTTCACGGGTATGTTTCACGGGTGACGTTTCACGGGTCTAGGTTTCAGTGGTAAGTTTCACGGGTCAAGGTTTCACGGGTAAGTTTCACGGGTAAGTTTCACGGGTATGTTTTACAGGTGACGTTTCACGGGTCTAGGTTTCACTGGTAAGTTTCACGGGTCAAGGTTTCACGGGTAAGTTTCACGGGTAAGTTTCACGGGTAAGTTTCACGGGTATGTTTCACGGGTATGTTTCACGGGTGACGTTTCACGGGTAAGTTTCACGGGTATGTTTCACGGGTGACGTTTCACGGGTCAAGGTTTCACGGGTAAGTTTCACAGGTCAAGGTTTCACGGGTATGTTTCACGGGTGACGTTTCACGGGTATGTTTCACGGGTATGTTTCACGGGTGACGTTTCACGGGTAAGTTTCACGGGTATGTTTCACGGGTATGTTTCACGGGTGACGTTTCACAGGTAAGTTTCACGGGTATGTTTCACGGGTGACGTTTCACGGGTCTAGGTTTCACTGGTAAGTTTTACGGGTCAAGGTTTCACGGGTAAGTTTCACGGGTATGTTTCACGGGTATGTTTCACGGGTGACGTTTCACGGGTCTAGGTTTCACTGGTAAGTTTCACGGGTCAAGGTTTCACGGGTAAGTTTCACGGGTAAGTTTCACGGGTATGTTTCACGGGTGACGTTTCACGGGTCTAGGTTTCACTGGTAAGTTTCACGGGTCAAGGTTTTACGGGTAAGTTTCACGGGTCTAGGTTTCACTGGTAAGTTTAACGGGTCAAGGTTTCACGGGTAAGTTTCACGGGTAAGTTTCACGGGTTTGTTTCACGGGTGACGTTTCACGGGTCTAGGTTTCACTGGAAAGTTTCACGGGTCAAGGTTTCACTGGTAAGTTTCCCGGGTCAAGGTTTCACGGGTAAGTTTCACGGGTAAGTTTCACGGGTAAGTTTCACGGGTGACGTTTCACGGGTCTAGGTTTCACTGGTAAGTTTCACGGGTCAAGGTTTCACGGGTAAGTTTCACGGGTAAGTTTCACGGGTATGTTTCAAGGGTGACGTTTCACGGGTCTAGGTTTCACTGGTAAGTTTCACGGGTCAAGGTTTCACGGGTAAGTTTCACGGGTAAGTTTCACGGGTATGTTTCACGGGTGACGTTTCACGGGTCTAGGTTTCACTGGTAAGTTTCACGGGTCAAGGTTTTACGGGTAAGTTTCACGGGTCTAGGTTTCACTGGTAAGTTTCACGGGTCAAGGTTTCACGGGTAAGTTTCACGGGTAAGTTTCACGGGTTTGTTTCACGGGTGACGTTTCACGGGTCTAGGTTTCACTGGAAAGTTTCACGGGTCAAGGTTTCACGGGTAAGTTTCACGGGTAAGTTTCACGGGTATGTTTCACGGGTGACGTTTCACGGGTCTAGGTTTCACTGGTAAGTTTCACGGGTCAAGGTTTCACGGGTAAGTTTTACGGGTAAGTTTCACGGGTGACGTTTCACGGGTCTAGGTTTCACTGGTAAGTTTCACGGGTCAAGGTTTCACGGGTAAGTTTCACGGGTAAGTTTTACGGGTAAGTTTCACGGGTAAGTTTCATGGGTGACGTTTCACGGGTCTAGGTTTCACTGGTAAGTTTCACGGGTCAAGGTTTCACGGGTAAGTTTCACGGGTAAGTTTCACGGGTGACGTTTCACGGGTCTAGGTTTCACTGGTAAGTTTCACGGGTCAAGGTTTCACGGGTAAGTTTCACGGGTATGTTTCACGGGTGACGTTTCACGGGTCTAGGTTTCACTGGAAAGTTTCACGGGTCAAGGTTTCACGGGTAAGTTTCAAGGGTAAGTTTCACGGGTAAGTTTTACGGGTATGTTTTACAGGTGACATTTCACGGGTCTAGGTTTCACTGGTAAGTTTTACGGGTCAAGGTTTCACGGGTAAGTTTCACGGGTAAGTTTCACGGGTAAGTTTCACGGGTATGTTTCATGGGTGATGTTTCACGGGTCTAGGTTTCACTGGTAAGTTTCGCGGGTCAAGGTTTCACGGGTAAGTTTCACGGGTAAGTTTCAAGGGTATGTTTCACGGGTGACGTTTTACGGGTCTAGGTTTCACTGGTAAGTTTCACGGGTCAAGGTTTCACGGGTAAGTTTCACGGGTAAGTTTCACGGGTAAGTTTCACGGGTATGTTTCACGGGTGACGTTTCACGGGTCTAGGTTTCACTGGTAAGTTTCACGGGTCAAGGTTTCACGGGTAAGTTTCACGGGTAAGTTTCACGGGTATGTTTCACGGGTGACGTTTCACGGGTCTAGGTTTTACTGGTAAGTTTCACGGGTCAAGGTTTCACGGGTAAGTTTCACGGGTAAGTTTCACGGGTATGTTTCACGGGTGACGTTTCACGGGTCTAGGTTTCACTGGTAAGTTTCACGGGTCAAGGTTTTACGGGTAAATTTCACGGGTAAGTTTCACGGGTATGTTTCACGGGTGACGTTTCACGGGTCTAGGTTTCACTGGTAAGTTTCACGAGTCAAGGTTTCACGGGTAAGTTTCACGGGTAAGTTTTACGGGTAAGTTTCACGGGTGACGTTTCACGGGTCTAGGTTTCACTGGTAAGTTTCACGAGTCAAGGTTTCACGTATAAGTTTCACGGGTAAGTTTTACGGGTAAGTTTCACGGGTGACGTTTTACGGGTGACGTTTCACGGGTCTAGGTTTCACTGGTAAGTTTCACGGGTCAAGGTTTCACGGGTAAGTTTCACGGGTAAGTTTCACGGGTATGTTTCACGGGTGACGTTTCACGGGTCTAGGTTTCACTGGTAAGTTTCACGGGTCAAGGTTTCACGGGTAAGTTTCACGGGTAAGTTTCACGGGTAAGTTTCACGGGTATGTTTCACGGGTGACGTTTCACGGGTCTAGGTTTCACTGGTAAGTTTAACGGGTCAAGGTTTCACGGGTAAATTTTACGGGTAAGTTTCACGGGTATGTTTTACGGGTATGTTTCACGGGTGACGTTTCACGGGTCTAGGTTTCACTGGTAAGTTTCACGGGTCAAGGTTTCACGGGTAAGTTTCACGGGTAAGTTTCACGGGTATGTTTCACGGGTGACGTTTCACGGGTCTAGGTTTCACTGGTAAGTTTCACGGGTCAAGGTTTCACGGGTCAAGGTTTCACGGGTAAGTTTCACGGGTAAGTTTTACGGGTATGTTTCACGGGTGACGTTTCACGGGTAAGTTTCACAGGTAAGTTTCACGGGTATGTTTCACGGGTGACGTTTCACGGGACTAGGTTTCACTGGTAAGTTTCACGGGTCAAGGTTTTACGGGTAAGTTTCACGGAAAGTTTCACGGGTCAAGGTTTCACGGGTAAGTTTCAAGGGTAAGTTTCACGGGTAAGTTTTACGGGTATGTTTTACAGGTGACATTTCACGGGTCTAGGTTTCACTGGTAAGTTTTACGGGTCAAGGTTTCACGGGTAAGTTTCACGGGTAAGTTTCACGGGTAAGTTTCACGGGTATGTTTCATGGGTGATGTTTCACGGGTCTAGGTTTCACTGGTAAGTTTCGCGGGTCAAGGTTTCACGGGTAAGTTTCACGGGTAAGTTTCACGGGTATGTTTCACGGGTGACGTTTTACGGGTCTAGGTTTCACTGGTAAGTTTCACGGGTCAAGGTTTCACGGGTAAGTTTCACGGGTAAGTTTCACGGGTATGTTTCACGGGTGACGTTTCACGGGTCTAGGTTTCACTGGTAAGTTTCACGAGTCAAGGATTCACGGGTAAGTTTCACGGGTAAGTTTTACGGGTAAGTTTCACGGGTGACGTTTCACGGGTCTAGGTTTCACTGGTAAGTTTCACGGGTCAAGGTTTCACGGGTAAGTTTCACGGGTAAGTTTTACGGGTATGTTTTACAGGTGACGTTTCACGGGTCTAGGTTTCACTGGTAAGTTTCACGGGTCAAGGTTTCACGGGTAAGTTTCACGGGTAAGTTTCACGGGTATGTTTCGCGGGTGACGATTTACGGGTCTAGGTTTCACTGGTAAGTTTCACGGGTCAAGGTTTCACGGGTAAGTTTCACGGGTAAGTTTCACGGGTGACGTTTCACGGGTCTATTTTTCACTGGTAAGTTTCACGGGTCAAGGTTTCACGGGTAAGTTTCACGTGTAAGTTTCACGGGTAAGTTTCACGGGTGACGTTTCACGGGTCTAGGTTTCACTGGTAAGTTTCACGGGTCAAGGTTTCACGGGTAAGTTTCACGGGTAAGTTTCACGGGTGACGTTTCACGGGTCTAGGTTTCACTGGTAAGTTTCACGGGTCAAGGTTTCACGGGTAAGTTTCACGGGTAAGTTTCACGGGTAAGTTTCACGGGTAAGTTTCACGGGTAAGTTTCACGGGTGACGTTTCACGGGTCTAGGTTTCACTGGTAAGTTTCACGGGTCAAGGTTTCACGGGTAAGTTTCACGGGTAAGTTTCACGGGTGACGTTTCACGGGTCTAGGTTTCACTGGTAAGTTTCACGGGTCAAGGTTTCACGGGTAAGTTTCACGGGTAAGTTTCACGGGTATGTTTCAAGGGTGACGTTTCACGGGTCTAGGTTTCACTGGTAAGTTTCACGGGTCAAGGTTTCACGGGTAAGTTTCACGGGTAAGTTTCACGGGTATGTTTCACGGGTGACGTTTCACGGGTCTTGGTTTAACTGGTAAGTTTCACGGGTCAAGGTTTCACGGGTAAGTTTCACGGGTAAGTTTCACGGGTATGTTTCACGGGTGACGTTTCACGGGTCTAGGTTTCACTGGTAAGTTTCACGGGTCAAGGTTTCACGGGTAAGTTTCACGGGTAAGTTTCACGGGTAAGTTTCACGGGTATGTTTCACGGGTGACGTTTCACGGGTCTAGGTTTCACTGGTAAGTTTCACGGGTCAAGGTTTTACGGGTAAGTTCCACGGGTCTAGGTTTCACTGGTAAGTTTCACGGGTCAAGGTTTCACGGGTAAGTTTCACGGGTAAGTTTCACGGGTTTGTTTCACGGGTGACGTTTCACGGGTCTAGGTTTCACTGGAAAGTTTCACGGGTCAAGGTTTCACTGGTAAGTTTCACGGGTCAAGGTTTCACGGGTAAGTTTCACGGGTAAGTTTCACGGGTGACGTTTCACGGGTCTAGGTTTCACTGGTAAGTTTCACGGGTCAAGGTTTCACGGGTAAGTTTCACGGGTAAGTTTCACGGGTATGTTTCAAGGGTGACGTTTCACGGGTCTAGGTTTCACTGGTAAGTTTCACGGGTAAGTTTCACGGGTAAGTTTCACGAATATGTTTCACGGGTGACGTTTCACGGGTCTAGGTTTCACTGGTAAGTTTCACGGGTCAAGGTTTTACGGGTAAGTTTCACGGGTCTAGGTTTCACTGGTAAGTTTCACGGGTCAAGGTTTCATAGGTAAGTTTCACGGGTAAGTTTCACGGGTTTGTTTCACGGGTGACGTTTCACGGGTCTAGGTTTCACTGGAAAGTTTCACGGGTCAAGGTTTCACGGGTAAGTTTCACGGGTAAGTTTCACGGGTCTAGGTTTCACTGGTAAGTTTCACGGGTCAAGGTTTCACGGGTAAGTTTTACGGGTAAGTTTCACGGGTGACGTTTCACGGGTGACGTTTCACGGGTCTAGGTTTCACTGGTAAGTTTCACGGGTCAAGGTTTCAAGGGTAAGTTTCACGGGTAAGTTTCACGGGTATGTTTCACGGGTGACGTTTCACGGGTCTAGGTTTCACTGGAAAGTTTCACGGGTCAAGGTTTCACGGGTAAGTTTCAAGGGTAAGTTTCACGGGTAAGTTTTACGGGTATGTTTTACAAGTGACGTTTCACGGGTCTAGGTTTCACTGGTAAGTTTCACGGGTCAAGGTTTCACGGGTAAGTTTCACGGGTAAGTTTTACGGGTAAGTTTCACGGGTAAGTTTCATGGGTGACGTTTCACGGGTCTAGGTTTCACTGGTAAGTTTCACGGGTCAAGGTTTCACGGGTAAGTTTCACGGGTAAGTTTCACGGGTGACGTTTCACGGGTCTAGGTTTCACTGGTAAGTTTCACGGGTCAAGGTTTCACGGGTAAGTTTCACGGGTATGTTTCACGGGTGACGTTTCACGGGTCTAGGTTTCACTGGAAAGTTTCACGGGTCAAGGTTTCACGGGTAAGTTTCAAGGGTAAGTTTCACGGGTAAGTTTTACGGGTATGTTTTACAGGTGACATTTCACGGGTCTAGGTTTCACTGGTAAGTTTTACGGGTCAAGGTTTCACGGGTAAGTTTCACGGGTAAGTTTCACGGGTAAGTTTCACGGGTATGTTTCATGGGTGATGTTTCACGGGTCTAGGTTTCACTGGTAAGTTTCGCGGGTCAAGGTTTCACGGGTAAGTTTCACGGGTAAGTTTCAAGGGTATGTTTCACGGGTGACGTTTTACGGGTCTAGGTTTCACTGGTAAGTTTCACGGGTCAAGGTTTCACGGGTAAGTTTCACGGGTAAGTTTCACGGGTAAGTTTCACGGGTATGTTTCACGGGTGACGTTTCACGGGTCTAGGTTTCACTGGTAAGTTTCACGGGTCAAGGTTTCACGGGTAAGTTTCACGGGTAAGTTTCACGGGTATGTTTCACGGGTGACGTTTCACGGGTCTAGGTTTTACTGGTAAGTTTCACGGGTCAAGGTTTCACGGGTAAGTTTCACGGGTAAGTTTCACGGGTATGTTTCACGGGTGACGTTTCACGGGTCTAGGTTTCACTGGCAAGTTTCACGGGTCAAGGTTTTACGGGTAAATTTCACGGGTAAGTTTCACGGGTATGTTTCACGGGTGACGTTTCACGGGTCTAGGTTTCACTGGTAAGTTTCACGAGTCAAGGTTTCACGGGTAAGTTTCACGGGTAAGTTTTACGGGTAAGTTTCACGGGTGACGTTTCACGGGTCTAGGTTTCACTGGTAAGTTTCACGAGTCAAGGTTTCACGTATAAGTTTCACGGGTAAGTTTTACGGGTAAGTTTCACGGGTGACGTTTTACGGGTGACGTTTCACGGGTCTAGGTTTCACTGGTAAGTTTCACGGGTCAAGGTTTCACGGGTAAGTTTCACGGGTATGTTTCACGGGTGACGTTTCACGGGTCTAGGTTTCACTGGTAAGTTTCACGGGTCAAGGTTTCACGGGTAAGTTTCACGGGTAAGTTTCACGGGTAAGTTTCACGGGTATGTTTCACGGGTGACGTTTCACGGGTCTAGGTTTCACTGGTAAGTTTAACGGGTCAAGGTTTCACGGGTAAATTTTACGGGTAAGTTTCACGGGTATGTTTTACGGGTATGTTTCACGGGTGACGTTTCACGGGTCTAGGTTTCACTGGTAAGTTTCACGGGTCAAGGTTTCACGGGTAAGTTTCACGGGTAAGTTTCACGGGTATGTTTCACGGGTGACGTTTCACGGGTCTAGGTTTCACTGGTAAGTTTCACGGGTCAAGGTTTCACGGGTCAAGGTTTCACGGGTAAGTTTCACGGGTAAGTTTTACGGGTATGTTTCACGGGTGACGTTTCACGGGTCTAGGTTTCACTGGTAAGTTTCACGGGTCAAGGTTTCACGGGTAAGTTTCACAGGTAAGTTTCACGGGTATGTTTCACGGGTGACGTTTCACGGGACTAGGTTTCACTGGTAAGTTTCACGGGTCAAGGTTTTACGGGTAAGTTTCACGGAAAGTTTCACGGGTCAAGGTTTCACGGGTAAGTTTCAAGGGTAAGTTTCACGGGTAAGTTTTACGGGTATGTTTTACAGGTGACATTTCACGGGTCTAGGTTTCACTGGTAAGTTTTACGGGTCAAGGTTTCACGGGTAAGTTTCACGGGTAAGTTTCACGGGTAAGTTTCACGGGTATGTTTCATGGGTGATGTTTCACGGGTCTAGGTTTCACTGGTAAGTTTCGCGGGTCAAGGTTTCACGGGTAAGTTTCACGGGTAAGTTTCACGGGTATGTTTCACGGGTGACGTTTTACGGGTCTAGGTTTCACTGGTAAGTTTCACGGGTCAAGGTTTCACGGGTAAGTTTCACGGGTCAAGGTTTCACGGGTAAGTTTCACGGGTAAGTTTCACGGGTTTGTTTCACGGGTGACGTTTCACGGGTCTAGGTTTCACTGGAAAGTTTCACGGGTCAAGGTTTCACTGGTAAGTTTCACGGGTCAAGGTTTCACGGGTAAGTTTCACGGGTAAGTTTCACGGGTGACGTTTCACGGGTCTAGGTTTCACTGGTAAGTTTCACGGGTCAAGGTTTCACGGGTAAGTTTCACGGGTAAGTTTCACGGGTATGTTTCAAGGGTGACGTTTCACGGGTCTAGGTTTCACTGGTAAGTTTCACGGGTCAAGGTTTCACGGGTAAGTTTCACGGGTAAGTTTCACGAATATGTTTCACGGGTGACGTTTCACGGGTCTAGGTTTCACTGGTAAGTTTCACGGGTCAAGGTTTTACGGGTAAGTTTCACGGGTCTAGGTTTCACTGGTAAGTTTCACGGGTCAAGGTTTCATAGGTAAGTTTCACGGGTAAGTTTCACGGGTTTGTTTCACGGGTGACGTTTCACGGGTCTAGGTTTCACTGGAAAGTTTCACGGGTCAAGGTTTCACGGGTAAGTTTCACGGGTAAGTTTCACGGGTCTAGGTTTCACTGGTAAGTTTCACGGGTCAAGGTTTCACGGGTAAGTTTTACGGGTAAGTTTCACGGGTGACGTTTCACGGGTGACGTTTCACGGGTCTAGGTTTCACTGGTAAGTTTCACGGGTCAAGGTTTCAAGGGTAAGTTTCACGGGTAAGTTTCACGGGTATGTTTCACGGGTGACGTTTCACGGGTCTAGGTTTCACTGGAAAGTTTCACGGGTCAAGGTTTCACGGGTAAGTTTCAAGGGTAAGTTTCACGGGTAAGTTTTACGGGTATGTTTTACAAGTGACGTTTCACGGGTCTAGGTTTCACTGGTAAGTTTCACGGGTCAAGGTTTCACGGGTAAGTTTCACGGGTAAGTTTTACGGGTAAGTTTCACGGGTAAGTTTCATGGGTGACGTTTCACGGGTCTAGGTTTCACTGGTAAGTTTCACGGGTCAAGGTTTCACGGGTAAGTTTCACGGGTAAGTTTCACGGGTGACGTTTCACGGGTCTAGGTTTCACTGGTAAGTTTCACGGGTCAAGGTTTCACGGGTAAGTTTCACGGGTATGTTTCACGGGTGACGTTTCACGGGTCTAGGTTTCACTGGAAAGTTTCACGGGTCAAGGTTTCACGGGTAAGTTTCAAGGGTAAGTTTCACGGGTAAGTTTTACGGGTATGTTTTACAGGTGACATTTCACGGGTCTAGGTTTCACTGGTAAGTTTTACGGGTCAAGGTTTCACGGGTAAGTTTCACGGGTAAGTTTCACGGGTAAGTTTCACGGGTATGTTTCATGGGTGATGTTTCACGGGTCTAGGTTTCACTGGTAAGTTTCGCGGGTCAAGGTTTCACGGGTAAGTTTCACGGGTAAGTTTCAAGGGTATGTTTCACGGGTGACGTTTTACGGGTCTAGGTTTCACTGGTAAGTTTCACGGGTCAAGGTTTCACGGGTAAGTTTCACGGGTAAGTTTCACGGGTATGTTTCACGGGTGACGTTTCACGGGTCTAGGTTTCACTGGTAAGTTTCACGGGTCAAGGTTTCACGGGTAAGTTTCACGGGTAAGTTTCACGGGTATGTTTCACGGGTGACGTTTCACGGGTCTAGGTTTTACTGGTAAGTTTCACGGGTCAAGGTTTCACGGGTAAGTTTCACGGGTAAGTTTCACGGGTATGTTTCACGGGTGACGTTTCACGGGTCTAGGTTTCACTGGTAAGTTTCACGGGTCAAGGTTTTACGGGTAAATTTCACGGGTAAGTTTCACGGGTATGTTTCACGGGTGACGTTTCACGGGTCTAGGTTTCACTGGTAAGTTTCACGAGTCAAGGTTTCACGGGTAAGTTTCACGGGTAAGTTTTACGGGTAAGTTTCACGGGTGACGTTTCACGGGTCTAGGTTTCACTGGTAAGTTTCACGAGTCAAGGTTTCACGTATAAGTTTCACGGGTAAGTTTTACGGGTAAGTTTCACGGGTGACGTTTTACGGGTGACGTTTCACGGGTCTAGGTTTCACTGGTAAATTTCACGGGTCAAGGTTTCACGGGTAAGTTTCACGGGTAAGTTTCACGGGTATGTTTCACGGGTGACGTTTCACGGGTCTAGGTTTCACTGGTAAGTTTCACGGGTCAAGGTTTCACGGGTAAGTTTCACGGGTAAGTTTCACGGGTAAGTTTCACGGGTATGTTTCACGGGTGACGTTTCACGGGTCTAGGTTTCACTGGTAAGTTTAACGGGTCAAGGTTTCACGGGTAAATTTTACGGGTAAGTTTCACGGGTATGTTTTACGGGTATGTTTCACGGGTGACGTTTCACGGGTCTAGGTTTCACTGGTAAGTTTCACGGGTCAAGGTTTCACGGGTAAGTTTCACGGGTAAGTTTCACGGGTATGTTTCACGGGTGACGTTTCACGGGTCTAGGTTTCACTGGTAAGTTTCACGGGTCAAGGTTTCACGGGTCAAGGTTTCACGGGTAAGTTTCACGGGTAAGTTTTACGGGTATGTTTCACGGGTGACGTTTCACGGGTAAGTTTCACAGGTAAGTTTCACGGGTATGTTTCACGGGTGACGTTTCACGGGACTAGGTTTCACTGGTAAGTTTCACGGGTCAAGGTTTTACGGGTAAGTTTCACGGAAAGTTTCACGGGTCAAGGTTTCACGGGTAAGTTTCAAGGGTAAGTTTCACGGGTAAGTTTTACGGGTATGTTTTACAGGTGACATTTCACGGGTCTAGGTTTCACTGGTAAGTTTTACGGGTCAAGGTTTCACGGGTAAGTTTCACGGGTAAGTTTCACGGGTAAGTTTCACGGGTATGTTTCATGGGTGATGTTTCACGGGTCTAGGTTTCACTGATAAGTTTCGCGGGTCAAGGTTTCACGGGTAAGTTTCACGGGTAAGTTTCACGGGTATGTTTCACGGGTGACGTTTTACGGGTCTAGGTTTCACTGGTAAGTTTCACGGGTCAAGGTTTCACGGGTAAGTTTCACGGGTAAGTTTCACGGGTAAGTTTCACGGGTATGTTTCACGGGTGACGTTTCACGGGTCTAGGTTTCACTGGTAAGTTTCACGAGTCAAGGATTCACGGGTAAGTTTCACGGGTAAGTTTTACGGGTAAGTTTCACGGGTGACGTTTCACGGGTCTAGGTTTCACTGGTAAGTTTCACGGGTCAAGGTTTCACGGGTAAGTTTCACGGGTATGTTTCACGGGTGACGTTTCACGGGTCTAGGTTTCACTGGAAAGTTTCACGGGTCAAGGATTCACGGGTAAGTTTCACGGGTAAGTTTTACGGGTAAGTTTCACGGGTAAGTTTTACGGGTATGTTTTACAGGTGACGTTTCACGGGTCTAGGTTTCACTGGTAAGTTTCACGGGTATGTTTCACGGGTGACGTTTCACGGGTCTAGGTTTCAGTGGTAAGTTTCACGGGTCAAGGTTTCACGGGTAAGTTTCACGGGTAAGTTTCACGGGTATGTTTTACAGGTGACGTTTCACGGGTCTAGGTTTCACTGGTAAGTTTCACGGGTCAAGGTTTCACGGGTAAGTTTCACGGGTAAGTTTCACGGGTAAGTTTCACGGGTATGTTTCACGGGTATGTTTCACGGGTGACGTTTCACGGGTAAGTTTCACGGGTATGTTTCACGGGTGACGTTTCACGGGTCAAGGTTTCACGGGTAAGTTTCACAGGTCAAGGTTTCACGGGTATGTTTCACGGGTGACGTTTCACGGGTATGTTTCACGGGTATGTTTCACGGGTGACGTTTCACGGGTAAGTTTCACGGGTATGTTTCACGGGTATGTTTCACGGGTGACGTTTCACAGGTAAGTTTCACGGGTATGTTTCACGGGTGACGTTTCACGGGTCTAGGTTTCACTGGTAAGTTTTACGGGTCAAGGTTTCACGGGTAAGTTTCACGGGTATGTTTCACGGGTATGTTTCACGGGTGACGTTTCACGGGTCTAGGTTTCACTGGTAAGTTTCACGGGTCAAGGTTTCACGGGTAAGTTTCACGGGTAAGTTTCACGGGTATGTTTCACGGGTGACGTTTCACGGGTCTAGGTTTCACTGGTAAGTTTCACGGGTCAAGGTTTTACGGGTAAGTTTCACGGGTCTAGGTTTCACTGGTAAGTTTAACGGGTCAAGGTTTCACGGGTAAGTTTCACGGGTAAGTTTCACGGGTTTGTTTCACGGGTGACGTTTCACGGGTCTAGGTTTCACTGGAAAGTTTCACGGGTCAAGGTTTCACTGGTAAGTTTCCCGGGTCAAGGTTTCACGGGTAAGTTTCACGGGTAAGTTTCACGGGTAAGTTTCACGGGTGACGTTTCACGGGTCTAGGTTTCACTGGTAAGTTTCACGGGTCAAGGTTTCACGGGTAAGTTTCACGGGTAAGTTTCACGGGTATGTTTCAAGGGTGACGTTTCACGGGTCTAGGTTTCACTGGTAAGTTTCACGGGTCAAGGTTTCACGGGTAAGTTTCACGGGTAAGTTTCACGGGTATGTTTCACGGGTGACGTTTCACGGGTCTAGGTTTCACTGGTAAGTTTCACGGGTCAAGGTTTTACGGGTAAGTTTCACGGGTCTAGGTTTCACTGGTAAGTTTCACGGGTCAAGGTTTCACGGGTAAGTTTCACGGGTAAGTTTCACGGGTTTGTTTCACGGGTGACGTTTCACGGGTCTAGGTTTCACTGGTAAGTTTCACGGGTCAAGGTTTTACGGGTAAGTTTCACGGGTCTAGGTTTCACTGGTAAGTTTAACGGGTCAAGGTTTCACGGGTAAGTTTCACGGGTAAGTTTCACGGGTATGTTTCACGGGTGACGTTTCACGGGTCTAGGTTTCACTGGTAAGTTTCACGAGTCAAGGATTCACGGGTAAGTTTCACGGGTAAGTTTTACGGGTAAGTTTCACGGGTGACGTTTCACGGGTCTAGGTTTCACTGGTAAGTTTCACGGGTCAAGGTTTCACGGGTAAGTTTCACGGGTATGTTTCACGGGTGACGTTTCACGGGTCTAGGTTTCACTGGAAAGTTTCACGGGTCAAGGATTCACGGGTAAGTTTCACGGGTAAGTTTTACGGGTAAGTTTCACGGGTAAGTTTTACGGGTATGTTTTACAGGTGACGTTTCACGGGTCTAGGTTTCACTGGTAAGTTTCACGGGTATGTTTCACGGGTGACGTTTCACGGGTCTAGGTTTCAGTGGTAAGTTTCACGGGTCAAGGTTTCACGGGTAAGTTTCACGGGTAAGTTTCACGGGTATGTTTTACAGGTGACGTTTCACGGGTCTAGGTTTCACTGGTAAGTTTCACGGGTCAAGGTTTCACGGGTAAGTTTCACGGGTAAGTTTCACGGGTAAGTTTTACGGGTATGTTTCACGGGTATGTTTCACGGGTGACGTTTCACGGGTAAGTTTCACGGGTATGTTTCACGGGTGACGTTTCACGGGTCAAGGTTTCACGGGTAAGTTTCACAGGTCAAGGTTTCACGGGTATGTTTCACGGGTGACGTTTCACGGGTATGTTTCACGGGTATGTTTCACGGGTGACGTTTCACGGGTAAGTTTCACGGGTATGTTTCACGGGTATGTTTCACGGGTGACGTTTCACAGGTAAGTTTCACGGGTATGTTTCACGGGTGACGTTTCACGGGTCTAGGTTTCACTGGTAAGTTTTACGGGTCAAGGTTTCACGGGTAAGTTTCACGGGTATGTTTCACGGGTATGTTTCACGGGTGACGTTTCACGGGTATGTTTCACGGGTGACGTTTCACGGGTCTAGGTTTCACTGGTAAGTTTCACGGGTCAAGGTTTTACGGGTAAGTTTTACGGGTAAGTTTCACGGGTGACGTTTCACGGGTCTAGGTTTCACTGGTAAGTTTCACGGGTCAAGGTTTCACGGGTAAGTTTCACGGGTAAGTTTTACGGGTAAGTTTCACGGGTAAGTTTCATGGGTGACGTTTCACGGGTCTAGGTTTCACTGGTAAGTTTCACGGGTCAAGGTTTCACGGGTAAGTTTCACGGGTAAGTTTCACGGGTGACGTTTCACGGGTCTAGGTTTCACTGGTAAGTTTCACGGGTCAAGGTTTCACGGGTAAGTTTCACGGGTATGTTTCACGGGTGACGTTTCACGGGTCTAGGTTTCACTGGAAAGTTTCACGGGTCAAGGTTTCACGGGTAAGTTTCAAGGGTAAGTTTCACGGGTAAGTTTTACGGGTATGTTTTACAGGTGACATTTCACGGGTCTAGGTTTCACTGGTAAGTTTTACGGGTCAAGGTTTCACGGGTAAGTTTCACGGGTAAGTTTCACGGGTAAGTTTCACGGGTATGTTTCATGGGTGATGTTTCACGGGTCTAGGTTTCACTGGTAAGTTTCGCGGGTCAAGGTTTCACGGGTAAGTTTCACGGGTAAGTTTCAAGGGTATGTTTCACGGGTGACGTTTTACGGGTCTAGGTTTCACTGGTAAGTTTCACGGGTCAAGGTTTCACGGGTAAGTTTCACGGGTAAGTTTCACGGGTAAGTTTCACGGGTATGTTTCACGGGTGACGTTTCACGGGTCTAGGTTTCACTGGTAAGTTTCACGGGTCAAGGTTTCACGGGTAAGTTTCACGGGTAAGTTTCACGGGTATGTTTCACGGGTGACGTTTCACGGGTCTAGGTTTTACTGGTAAGTTTCACGGGTCAAGGTTTCACGGGTAAGTTTCACGGGTAAGTTTCACGGGTATGTTTCACGGGTGACGTTTCACGGGTCTAGGTTTCACTGGTAAGTTTCACGGGTCAAGGTTTTACGGGTAAATTTCACGGGTAAGTTTCACGGGTATGTTTCACGGGTGACGTTTCACGGGTCTAGGTTTCACTGGTAAGTTTCACGAGTCAAGGTTTCACGGGTAAGTTTCACGGGTAAGTTTTACGGGTAAGTTTCACGGGTGACGTTTCACGGGTCTAGGTTTCACTGGTAAGTTTCACGAGTCAAGGTTTCACGTATAAGTTTCACGGGTAAGTTTTACGGGTAAGTTTCACGGGTGACGTTTTACGGGTGACGTTTCACGGGTCTAGGTTTCACTGGTAAGTTTCACGGGTCAAGGTTTCACGGGTAAGTTTCACGGGTAAGTTTCACGGGTATGTTTCACGGGTGACGTTTCACGGGTCTAGGTTTCACTGGTAAGTTTCACGGGTCAAGGTTTCACGGGTAAGTTTCACGGGTAAGTTTCACGGGTAAGTTTCACGGGTATGTTTCACGGGTGACGTTTCACGGGTCTAGGTTTCACTGGTAAGTTTAACGGGTCAAGGTTTCACGGGTAAATTTTACGGGTAAGTTTCACGGGTATGTTTTACGGGTATGTTTCACGGGTGACGTTTCACGGGTCTAGGTTTCACTGGTAAGTTTCACGGGTCAAGGTTTCACGGGTAAGTTTCACGGGTAAGTTTCACGGGTATGTTTCACGGGTGACGTTTCACGGGTCTAGGTTTCACTGGTAAGTTTCACGGGTCAAGGTTTCACGGGTCAAGGTTTCACGGGTAAGTTTCACGGGTAAGTTTTACGGGTATGTTTCACGGGTGACGTTTCACGGGTAAGTTTCACAGGTAAGTTTCACGGGTATGTTTCACGGGTGACGTTTCACGGGACTAGGTTTCACTGGTAAGTTTCACGGGTCAAGGTTTTACGGGTAAGTTTCACGGAAAGTTTCACGGGTCAAGGTTTCACGGGTAAGTTTCAAGGGTAAGTTTCACGGGTAAGTTTTACGGGTATGTTTTACAGGTGACATTTCACGGGTCTAGGTTTCACTGGTAAGTTTTACGGGTCAAGGTTTCACGGGTAAGTTTCACGGGTAAGTTTCACGGGTAAGTTTCACGGGTATGTTTCATGGGTGATGTTTCACGGGTCTAGGTTTCACTGGTAAGTTTCGCGGGTCAAGGTTTCACGGGTAAGTTTCACGGGTAAGTTTCACGGGTATGTTTCACGGGTGACGTTTTACGGGTCTAGGTTTCACTGGTAAGTTTCACGGGTCAAGGTTTCACGGGTAAGTTTCACGGGTAAGTTTCACGGGTAAGTTTCACGGGTATGTTTCACGGGTGACGTTTCACGGGTCTAGGTTTCACTGGTAAGTTTCACGAGTCAAGGATTCACGGGTAAGTTTCACGGGTAAGTTTTACGGGTAAGTTTCACGGGTGACGTTTCACGGGTCTAGGTTTCACTGGTAAGTTTCACGGGTCAAGGTTTCACGGGTAAGTTTCACGGGTATGTTTCACGGGTATGTTTCACGGGTGACGTTTCACGGGTCTAGGTTTCACTGGTAAGTTTCACGGGTCAAGGTTTCACGGGTAAGTTTCACGGGTAAGTTTTACGGGTAAGTTTCACGGGTAAGTTTCATGGGTGACGTTTCACGGGTCTAGGTTTCACTGGTAAGTTTCACGGGTCAAGGTTTCACGGGTAAGTTTCACGGGTGACGTTTCACGGGTCTAGGTTTCACTGGTAAGTTTCACGGGTCAAGGTTTCACGGGTAAGTTTCACGGGTATGTTTCACGGGTGACGTTTCACGGGTCTAGGTTTCACTGGAAAGTTTCACGGGTCAAGGTTTCACGGGTAAGTTTCAAGGGTAAGTTTCACGGGTAAGTTTTACGGGTATGTTTTACAGGTGACATTTCACGGGTCTAGGTTTCACTGGTAAGTTTTACGGGTCAAGGTTTCACGGGTAAGTTTCACGGGTAAGTTTCACGGGTAAGTTTCACGGGTATGTTTCATGGGTGATGTTTCACGGGTCTAGGTTTCACTGGTAAGTTTCGCGGGTCAAGGTTTCACGGGTAAGTTTCACGGGTAAGTTTCAAGGGTATGTTTCACGGGTGACGTTTTACGGGTCTAGGTTTCACTGGTAAGTTTCACGGGTCAAGGTTTCACGGGTAAGTTTCACGGGTAAGTTTCACGGGTAAGTTTCACGGGTATGTTTCACGGGTGACGTTTCACGGGTCTAGGTTTCACTGGTAAGTTTCACGGGTCAAGGTTTCACGGGTAAGTTTCACGGGTAAGTTTCACGGGTATGTTTCACGGGTGACGTTTCACGGGTCTAGGTTTTACTGGTAAGTTTCACGGGTCAAGGTTTCACGGGTAAGTTTCACGGGTAAGTTTCACGGGTATGTTTCACGGGTGACGTTTCACGGGTCTAGGTTTCACTGGTAAGTTTCACGGGTCAAGGTTTTACGGGTAAATTTCACGGGTAAGTTTCACGGGTATGTTTCACGGGTAAGTTTTACGGGTAAGTTTCACGGGTGACGTTTCACGGGTCTAGGTTTCACTGGTAAGTTTCACGAGTCAAGGTTTCACGTATAAGTTTCACGGGTAAGTTTTACGGGTAAGTTTCACGGGTGACGTTTTACGGGTGACGTTTCACGGGTCTAGGTTTCACTGGTAAGTTTCACGGGTCAAGGTTTCACGGGTAAGTTTCACGGGTAAGTTTCACGGGTATGTTTCACGGGTGACGTTTCACGGGTCTAGGTTTCACTGGTAAGTTTCACGGGTCAAGGTTTCACGGGTAAGTTTCACGGGTAAGTTTCACGGGTAAGTTTCACGGGTATGTTTCACGGGTGACGTTTCACGGGTCTAGGTTTCACTGGTAAGTTTAACGGGTCAAGGTTTCACGGGTAAATTTTACGGGTAAGTTTCACGGGTATGTTTTACGGGTATGTTTCACGGGTGACGTTTCACGGGTCTAGGTTTCACTGGTAAGTTTCACGGGTCAAGGTTTCACGGGTAAGTTTCACGGGTAAGTTTCACGGGTATGTTTCACGGGTGACGTTTCACGGGTCTAGGTTTCACTGGTAAGTTTCACGGGTCAAGGTTTCACGGGTCAAGGTTTCACGGGTAAGTTTCACGGGTAAGTTTTACGGGTATGTTTCACGGGTGACGTTTCACGGGTAAGTTTCACAGGTAAGTTTCACGGGTATGTTTCACGGGTGACGTTTCACGGGACTAGGTTTCACTGGTAAGTTTCACGGGTCAAGGTTTTACGGGTAAGTTTCACGGAAAGTTTCACGGGTCAAGGTTTCACGGGTAAGTTTCAAGGGTAAGTTTCACGGGTAAGTTTTACGGGTATGTTTTACAGGTGACATTTCACGGGTCTAGGTTTCACTGGTAAGTTTTACGGGTCAAGGTTTCACGGGTAAGTTTCACGGGTAAGTTTCACGGGTAAGTTTCACGGGTATGTTTCATGGGTGATGTTTCACGGGTCTAGGTTTCACTGGTAAGTTTCGCGGGTCAAGGTTTCACGGGTAAGTTTCACGGGTAAGTTTCACGGGTATGTTTCACGGGTGACGTTTTACGGGTCTAGGTTTCACTGGTAAGTTTCACGGGTCAAGGTTTCACGGGTAAGTTTCACGGGTAAGTTTCACGGGTAAGTTTTACGGGTAAGTTTCACGGGTGACGTTTCACGGGTCTAGGTTTCACTGGTAAGTTTCACGGGTCAAGGTTTCACGGGTAAGTTTCACGGGTATGTTTCACGGGTGACGTTTCACGGGTCTAGGTTTCACTGGAAAGTTTCACGGGTCAAGGATTCACGGGTAAGTTTCACGGGTAAGTTTTACGGGTAAGTTTCACGGGTAAGTTTTACGGGTATGTTTTACAGGTGACGTTTCACGGGTCTAGGTTTCACTGGTAAGTTTCACGGGTATGTTTCACGGGTGACGTTTCACGGGTCTAGGTTTCAGTGGTAAGTTTCACGGGTCAAGGTTTCACGGGTAAGTTTCACGGGTAAGTTTCACGGGTATGTTTTACAGGTGACGTTTCACGGGTCTAGGTTTCACTGGTAAGTTTCACGGGTCAAGGTTTCACGGGTAAGTTTCACGGGTAAGTTTCACGGGTAAGTTTCACGGGTATGTTTCACGGGTATGTTTCACGGGTGACGTTTCACGGGTAAGTTTCACGGGTATGTTTCACGGGTGACGTTTCACGGGTCAAGGTTTCACGGGTAAGTTTCACAGGTCAAGGTTTCACGGGTATGTTTCACGGGTGACGTTTCACGGGTATGTTTCACGGGTATGTTTCACGGGTGACGTTTCACGGGTAAGTTTCACGGGTATGTTTCACGGGTATGTTTCACGGGTGACGTTTCACAGGTAAGTTTCACGGGTATGTTTCACGGGTGACGTTTCACGGGTCTAGGTTTCACTGGTAAGTTTTACGGGTCAAGGTTTCACGGGTAAGTTTCACGGGTATGTTTCACGGGTATGTTTCACGGGTGACGTTTCACGGGTCTAGGTTTCACTTGTAAGTTTCACGGGTCAAGGTTTCACGGGTAAGTTTCACGGGTAAGTTTCACGGGTATGTTTCACGGGTGACGTTTCACGGGTCTAGGTTTCACTGGTAAGTTTCACGGGTCAAGGTTTTACGGGTAAGTTTCACGGGTCTAGGTTTCACTGGTAAGTTTCACGGGTCAAGGTTTCACGGGTAAGTTTCACGGGTAAGTTTCACGGGTTTGTTTCACGGGTGACGTTTCACGGGTCTAGGTTTCACTGGAAAGTTTCACGGGTCAAGGTTTCACTGGTAAGTTTCCCGGGTCAAGGTTTCACGGGTAAGTTTCACGGGTAAGTTTCACGGGTAAGTTTCACGGGTGACGTTTCACGGGTCTAGGTTTCACTGGTAAGTTTCACGGGTCAAGGTTTCACGGGTAAGTTTCACGGGTAAGTTTCACGGGTATGTTTCAAGGGTGACGTTTCACGGGTCTAGGTTTCACTGGTAAGTTTCACGGGTCAAGGTTTCACGGGTAAGTTTCACGGGTAAGTTTCACGGGTATGTTTCACGGGTGACGTTTCACGGGTCTAGGTTTCACTGGTAAGTTTCACGGGTCAAGGTTTTACGGGTAAGTTTCACGGGTCTAGGTTTCACTGGTAAGTTTCACGGGTCAAGGTTTCACGGGTAAGTTTCACGGGTAAGTTTCACGGGTTTGTTTCACGTTTGACGTTTCACGGGTCTAGGTTTCACTGGAAAGTTTCACGGGTCAAGGTTTCACGGGTAAGTTTCACGGGTAAGTTTCACGGGTATGTTTCACGGGTGACGTTTCACGGGTCTAGGTTTCACTGGTAAGTTTCACGGGTCAAGGTTTCACGGGTAAGTTTTACGGGTAAGTTTCACGGGTGACGTTTCACGGGTCTAGGTTTCACTGGTAAGTTTCACGGGTCAAGGTTTCAAGGGTAAGTTTCACGGGTAAGTTTCACGGGTATGTTTCACGGGTGACGTTTCACGGGTCTAGGTTTCACTGGAAAGTTTCACGGGTCAAGGTTTCACGGGTAAGTTTCAAGGGTAAGTTTCACGGGTAAGTTTTACGGGTATGTTTTACAGGTGACGTTTCACGGGTCTAGGTTTCACTGGTAAGTTTCACGGGTCAAGGTTTCACGGGTAAGTTTCACGGGTAAGTTTTACGGGTAAGTTTCACGGGTAAGTTTCATGGGTGACGTTTCACGGGTCTAGGTTTCACTGGTAAGTTTCACGGGTCAAGGTTTCACGGGTAAGTTTCACGGGTAAGTTTCACGGGTGACGTTTCACGGGTCTAGGTTTCACTGGTAAGTTTCACGGGTCAAGGTTTCACGGGTAAGTTTCACGGGTATGTTTCACGGGTGACGTTTCACGGGTATGTTTCACGGGTATGTTTCACGGGTGACGTTTCACGGGTCTAGGTTTCACTGGTAAGTTTCACGGGTCAAGGTTTCACGGGTAAGTTTCACGGGTAAGTTTCACGGGTATGTTTCACGGGTGACGTTTCACGGGTCTAGGTTTCACTGGTAAGTTTTACGGGTCAAGGTTTCACGGGTAAGTTTCACGGGTATGTTTCACGGGTATGTTTCACGGGTGACGTTTCACGGGTCTAGGTTTCACTGGTAAGTTTCACGGGTCTAGGTTTCACTGGTAAGTTTTACGGGTCAAGGTTTCACGGGTAAGTTTCACGGGTATGTTTCACGGGTATGTTTCACGGGTGACGTTTCACGGGTCTAGGTTTCACTGGTAAGTTTCACGGGTCAAGGTTTCACGGGTAAGTTTCACGGGTAAGTTTCACGGGTATGTTTCACGGGTGACGTTTCACGGGTCTAGGTTTCACTGGTAAGTTTCACGGGTCAAGGTTTCACGGGTAAGTTTCACGGGTAAGTTTCACGGGTATGTTTCACGGGTATGTTTCACGGGTGACGTTTCACGGGTCTAGGTTTCACTGGTAAGTTTCACGGGTCAAGGTTTCACGGGTAAGTTTCACGGGTAAGTTTCACGGGTATGTTTCACGGGTGACGTTTTACGGGTCTAGGTTTCACTGGTAAGTTTCACGGGTCAAGGTTTCACGGGTAAGTTTCACGGGTAAGTTTCACGGGTATGTTTCACGGGTGACGTTTCACGGGTCTAGGTTTCACTGGTAAGTTTCACGGGTCAAGGTTTCACGGGTAAGTTTCACGGGTAAGTTTCACGGGTGACGTTTCACGGGTCTAGGTTTTACTGGTAAGTTTCACGGGTCAAGGTTTCAAGGGTAAGTTTTACGGGTAAGTTTCACGGGTATGTTTCACGGGTGACGTTTCACGGGTCTAGGTTTCACTGGAAAGTTTCACGGGTCAAGGTTTCACGGGTAAGTTTCACGGGTAAGTTTTACGGGTATGTTTTACAGGTGACGTTTCACGGGTCTAGGTTTCACTGGTAAGTTTCACGGGTCAAGGTTTCACGGGTAAGTTTCACGGGTAAGTTTCACGGGTATGTTTCGCGGGTGACGTTTTACGGGTCTAGGTTTCACTGGTAAGTTTCACGGGTCAAGGTTTCACGGGTAAGTTTCACGGGTAAGTTTCACGGGTGACGTTTCACGGGTCTATTTTTCACTGGTAAGTTTCACGGGTCAAGGTTTCACGGGTAAGTTTCACGTGTAAGTTTCACGGGTAAGTTTCACGGGTGACGTTTCACGGGTCTAGGTTTCACTGGTAAGTTTCACGGGTCAAGGTTTCACGGGTAAGTTTCACGGGTAAGTTTCACGGGTGACGTTTCACGGGTCTAGGTTTCACTGGTAAGTTTCACGGGTCAAGGTTTCACGGGTAAGTTTCACGGGTAAGTTTCACGGGTAAGTTTCACGGGTAAGTTTCACGGGTGACGTTTCACGGGTCTAGGTTTCACTGGTAAGTTTCACGGGTCAAGGTTTCACGGGTAAGTTTCACGGGTAAGTTTCACGGGTGACGTTTCACGGGTCTAGGTTTCACTGGTAAGTTTCACGGGTCAAGGTTTCACGGGTAAGTTTCACGGGTAAGTTTCACGGGTATGTTTCAAGGGTGACGTTTCACGGGTCTAGGTTTCACTGGTAAGTTTCACGGGTCAAGGTTTCACGGGTAAGTTTCACGGGTAAGTTTCACGGGTATGTTTCACGGGTGACGTTTCACGGGTCTTGGTTTAACTGGTAAGTTTCACGGGTCAAGGTTTCACGGGTAAGTTTCACGGGTAAGTTTCACGGGTATGTTTCACGGGTGACGTTTCACGGGTCTAGGTTTCACTGGTAAGTTTCACGGGTCAAGGTTTCACGGGTAAGTTTCACGGGTAAGTTTCACGGGTAAGTTTCACGGGTATGTTTCACGGGTGACGTTTCACGGGTCTAGGTTTCACTGGTAAGTTTCACGGGTCAAGGTTTTACGGGTAAGTTTCACGGGTCTAGGTTTCACTGGTAAGTTTCACGGGTCAAGGTTTCACGGGTAAGTTTCACGGGTAAGTTTCACGGGTTTGTTTCACGGGTGACGTTTCACGGGTCTAGGTTTCACTGGAAAGTTTCACGGGTCAAGGTTTCACTGGTAAGTTTCACGGGTCAAGGTTTCACGGGTAAGTTTCACGGGTAAGTTTCACGGGTGACGTTTCACGGGTCTAGGTTTCACTGGTAAGTTTCACGGGTCAAGGTTTCACGGGTAAGTTTTACGGGTAAGTTTCACGGGTATGTTTCAAGGGTGACGTTTCACGGGTCTAGGTTTCACTGGTAAGTTTCACGGGTCAAGGTTTCACGGGTAAGTTTCACGGGTAAGTTTCACGAATATGTTTCACGGGTGACGTTTCACGGGTCTAGGTTTCACTGGTAAGTTTCACGGGTCAAGGTTTTACGGGTAAGTTTCACGGGTCTAGGTTTCACTGGTAATTTTCACGGGTCAAGGTTTCACAGGTAAGTTTCACGGGTAAGTTTCACGAGTTTGTTTCACGGGTGACGTTTCACGGGTCTAGGTTTCACTGGAAAGTTTCACGGGTCAAGGTTTCACGGGTAAGTTTCACGGGTAAGTTTCACGGGTATGTTTCACGGGTGACGTTTCACGGGTCTAGGTTTCACTGGTAAGTTTCACGGGTCAAGGTTTCACGGGTAAGTTTTACGGGTAAGTTTCACGGGTGACGTTTCACGGGTGACGTTTCACGGGTCTAGGTTTCACTGGTAAGTTTCACGGGTCAAGGTTTCAAGGGTAAGTTTCACGGGTAAGTTTCACGGGTATGTTTCACGGGTGACGTTTCACGGGTCTAGGTTTCACTGGAAAGTTTCACGGGTCAAGGTTTCACGGGTAAGTTTCAAGGGTAAGTTTCACGGGTAAGTTTTACGGGTATGTTTTACAAGTGACGTTTCACGGGTCTAGGTTTCACTGGTAAGTTTCACGGGTCAAGGTTTCACGGGTAAGTTTCACGGGTAAGTTTTACGGGTAAGTTTCACGGGTAAGTTTCATGGGTGACGTTTCACGGGTCTAGGTTTCACTGGTAAGTTTCACGGGTCAAGGTTTCACGGGTAAGTTTCACGGGTAAGTTTCACGGGTGACGTTTCACGGGTCTAGGTTTCACTGGTAAGTTTCACGGGTCAAGGTTTCACGGGTAAGTTTCACGGGTATGTTTCACGGGTGACGTTTCACGGGTCTAGGTTTCACTGGAAAGTTTCACGGGTCAAGGTTTCACGGGTAAGTTTCAAGGGTAAGTTTCACGGGTAAGTTTTACGGGTATGTTTTACAGGTGACATTTCACGGGTCTAGGTTTCACTGGTAAGTTTTACGGGTCAAGGTTTCACGGGTAAGTTTCACGGGTAAGTTTCACGGGTAAGTTTCACGGGTATGTTTCATGGGTGATGTTTCACGGGTCTAGGTTTCACTGGTAAGTTTCGCGGGTCAAGGTTTCACGGGTAAGTTTCACGGGTAAGTTTCAAGGGTATGTTTCACGGGTGACGTTTTACGGGTCTAGGTTTCACTGGTAAGTTTCACGGGTCAAGGTTTCACGGGTAAGTTTCACGGGTAAGTTTCACGGGTAAGTTTCACGGGTATGTTTCACGGGTGACGTTTCACGGGTCTAGGTTTCACTGGTAAGTTTCACGGGTCAAGGTTTCACGGGTAAGTTTCACGGGTAAGTTTCACGGGTATGTTTCACGGGTGACGTTTCACGGGTCTAGGTTTTACTGGTAAGTTTCACGGGTCAAGGTTTCACGGGTAAGTTTCACGGGTAAGTTTCACGGGTATGTTTCACGGGTGACGTTTCACGGGTCTAGGTTTCACTGGTAAGTTTCACGGGTCAAGGTTTTACGGGTAAATTTCACGGGTAAGTTTCACGGGTATGTTTCACGGGTGACGTTTCACGGGTCTAGGTTTCACTGGTAAGTTTCACGAGTCAAGGTTTCACGGGAAAGTTTCACGGGTAAGTTTTAGGGTAAGTTTCACGGGTGACGTTTCACGGGTCAAGGTTTCACTGGTAAGTTTCACGAGTCAAGGTTTCACGTATAAGTTTCACGGGTAAGTTTTACGGGTAAGTTTCACGGGTGACGTTTTACGGGTGACGTTTCACGGGTCTAGGTTTCACTGGTAAGTTTCACGGGTCAAGGTTTCACGGGTAAGTTTCACGGGTAAGTTTCACGGGTATGTTTCACGGGTGACGTTTCACGGGTCTAGGTTTCACTGGTAAGTTTCACGGGTCAAGGTTTCACGGGTAAGTTTCACGGGTAAGTTTCACGGGTAAGTTTCACGGGTATGTTTCACGGGTGACGTTTCACGGGTCTAGGTTTCACTGGTAAGTTTAACGGGTCAAGGTTTCACGGGTAAATTTTACGGGTAAGTTTCACGGGTATGTTTTACGGGTATGTTTCACGGGTGACGTTTCACGGGTCTAGGTTTCACTGGTAAGTTTCACGGGTCAAGGTTTCACGGGTAAGTTTCACGGGTAAGTTTCACGGGTATGTTTCACGGGTGACGTTTCACGGGTCTAGGTTTCACTGGTAAGTTTCACGGGTCAAGGTTTTACGGGTAAGTTTCACGGGTCTAGGTTTCACTGGTAAGTTTCACGGGTCAAGGTTTCACGGGTAAGTTTCACGGGTAAGTTTCACGGGTTTGTTTCACGGGTGACGTTTCACGGGTCTAGGTTTCACTGGAAAGTTTCACGGGTCAAGGTTTCACGGGTAAGTTTCACGGGTAAGTTTCACGGGTATGTTTCACGGGTGACGTTTCACGGGTCTAGGTTTCACTGGTAAGTTTCACGGGTCAAGGTTTCACGGGTAAGTTTTACGGGTAAGTTTCACGGGTGACGTTTCACGGGTCTAGGTTTCACTGGTAAGTTTCACGGGTCAAGGTTTCAAGGGTAAGTTTCACGGGTAAGTTTCACGGGTATGTTTCACGGGTGACGTTTCACGGGTCTAGGTTTCACTGGAAAGTTTCACGGGTCAAGGTTTCACGGGTAAGTTTCAAGGGTAAGTTTCACGGGTAAGTTTTACGGGTATGTTTTACAGGTGACGTTTCACGGGTCTAGGTTTCACTGGTAAGTTTCACGGGTCAAGGTTTCACGGGTAAGTTTCACGGGTAAGTTTTACGGGTAAGTTTCACGGGTAAGTTTCATGGGTGACGTTTCACGGGTCTAGGTTTCACGGGTCTAGGTTTCACTGGTAAGTTTCACGGGTCAAGGTTTCACGGGTAAGTTTCACGGGTAAGTTTCACGGGTGACGTTTCACGGGTCTAGGTTTCACTGGTAAGTTTCACGGGTCAAGGTTTCACGGGTAAGTTTCACGGGTATGTTTCACGGGTGACGTTTCACGGGTATGTTTCACGGGTATGTTTCACGGGTGACGTTTCACGGGTCTAGGTTTCACTGGTAAGTTTCACGGGTCAAGGTTTCACGGGTAAGTTTCACGGGTAAGTTTCACGGGTATGTTTCACGGGTGACGTTTCACGGGTCTAGGTTTCACTGGTAAGTTTTACGGGTCAAGGTTTCACGGGTAAGTTTCACGGGTATGTTTCACGGGTATGTTTCACGGGTGACGTTTCACGGGTCTAGGTTTCACTGGTAAGTTTCACGGGTCTAGGTTTCACTGGTAAGTTTTACGGGTCAAGGTTTCACGGGTAAGTTTCACGGGTATGTTTCACGGGTATGTTTCACGGGTGACGTTTCACGGGTCTAGGTTTCACTGGTAAGTTTCACGGGTCAAGGTTTCACGGGTAAGTTTCACGGGTAAGTTTCACGGGTATGTTTCACGGGTGACGTTTCACGGGTCTAGGTTTCACTGGTAAGTTTCACGGGTCAAGGTTTCACGGGTAAGTTTCACGGGTAAGTTTCACGGGTATGTTTCACGGGTATGTTTCACGGGTGACGTTTCACGGGTCTAGGTTTCACTGGTAAGTTTCACGGGTCAAGGTTTCACGGGTAAGTTTCACGGGTAAGTTTCACGGGTATGTTTCACGGGTGACGTTTTACGGGTCTAGGTTTCACTGGTAAGTTTCACGGGTCAAGGTTTCACGGGTAAGTTTCACGGGTAAGTTTCACGGGTATGTTTCACGGGTGACGTTTCACGGGTCTAGGTTTCACTGGTAAGTTTCACGGGTCAAGGTTTCACGGGTAAGTTTCACGGGTAAGTTTCACGGGTGACGTTTCACGGGTCTAGGTTTTACTGGTAAGTTTCACGGGTCAAGGTTTCAAGGGTAAGTTTTACGGGTAAGTTTCACGGGTATGTTTCACGGGTGACGTTTCACGGGTCTAGGTTTCACTGGAAAGTTTCACGGGTCAAGGTTTCACGGGTAAGTTTCACGGGTAAGTTTTACGGGTATGTTTTACAGGTGACGTTTCACGGGTCTAGGTTTCACTGGTAAGTTTCACGGGTCAAGGTTTCACGGGTAAGTTTCACGGGTAAGTTTCACGGGTATGTTTCGCGGGTGACGTTTTACGGGTCTAGGTTTCACTGGTAAGTTTCACGGGTCAAGGTTTCACGGGTAAGTTTCACGGGTAAGTTTCACGGGTGACGTTTCACGGGTCTATTTTTCACTGGTAAGTTTCACGGGTCAAGGTTTCACGGGTAAGTTTCACGTGTAAGTTTCACGGGTAAGTTTCACGGGTGACGTTTCACGGGTCTAGGTTTCACTGGTAAGTTTCACGGGTCAAGGTTTCACGGGTAAGTTTCACGGGTAAGTTTCACGGGTGACGTTTCACGGGTCTAGGTTTCACTGGTAAGTTTCACGGGTCAAGGTTTCACGGGTAAGTTTCACGGGTAAGTTTCACGGGTAAGTTTCACGGGTAAGTTTCACGGGTGACGTTTCACGGGTCTAGGTTTCACTGGTAAGTTTCACGGGTCAAGGTTTCACGGGTAAGTTTCACGGGTAAGTTTCACGGGTGACGTTTCACGGGTCTAGGTTTCACTGGTAAGTTTCACGGGTCAAGGTTTCACGGGTAAGTTTCACGGGTAAGTTTCACGGGTATGTTTCAAGGGTGACGTTTCACGGGTCTAGGTTTCACTGGTAAGTTTCACGGGTCAAGGTTTCACGGGTAAGTTTCACGGGTAAGTTTCACGGGTATGTTTCACGGGTGACGTTTCACGGGTCTTGGTTTAACTGGTAAGTTTCACGGGTCAAGGTTTCACGGGTAAGTTTCACGGGTAAGTTTCACGGGTATGTTTCACGGGTGACGTTTCACGGGTCTAGGTTTCACTGGTAAGTTTCACGGGTCAAGGTTTCACGGGTAAGTTTCACGGGTAAGTTTCACGGGTAAGTTTCACGGGTATGTTTCACGGGTGACGTTTCACGGGTCTAGGTTTCACTGGTAAGTTTCACGGGTCAAGGTTTTACGGGTAAGTTTCACGGGTCTAGGTTTCACTGGTAAGTTTCACGGGTCAAGGTTTCACGGGTAAGTTTCACGGGTAAGTTTCACGGGTTTGTTTCACGGGTGACGTTTCACGGGTCTAGGTTTCACTGGAAAGTTTCACGGGTCAAGGTTTCACTGGTAAGTTTCACGGGTCAAGGTTTCACGGGTAAGTTTCACGGGTAAGTTTCACGGGTGACGTTTCACGGGTCTAGGTTTCACTGGTAAGTTTCACGGGTCAAGGTTTCACGGGTAAGTTTTACGGGTAAGTTTCACGGGTATGTTTCAAGGGTGACGTTTCACGGGTCTAGGTTTCACTGGTAAGTTTCACGGGTCAAGGTTTCACGGGTAAGTTTCACGGGTAAGTTTCACGAATATGTTTCACGGGTGACGTTTCACGGGTCTAGGTTTCACTGGTAAGTTTCACGGGTCAAGGTTTTACGGGTAAGTTTCACGGGTCTAGGTTTCACTGGTAATTTTCACGGGTCAAGGTTTCACAGGTAAGTTTCACGGGTAAGTTTCACGGGTTTGTTTCACGGGTGACGTTTCACGGGTCTAGGTTTCACTGGAAAGTTTCACGGGTCAAGGTTTCACGGGTAAGTTTCACGGGTAAGTTTCACGGGTATGTTTCACGGGTGACGTTTCACGGGTCTAGGTTTCACTGGTAAGTTTCACGGGTCAAGGTTTCACGGGTAAGTTTTACGGGTAAGTTTCACGGGTGACGTTTCACGGGTGACGTTTCACGGGTCTAGGTTTCACTGGTAAGTTTCACGGGTCAAGGTTTCAAGGGTAAGTTTCACGGGTAAGTTTCACGGGTATGTTTCACGGGTGACGTTTCACGGGTCTAGGTTTCACTGGAAAGTTTCACGGGTCAAGGTTTCACGGGTAAGTTTCAAGGGTAAGTTTCACGGGTAAGTTTTACGGGTATGTTTTACAAGTGACGTTTCACGGGTCTAGGTTTCACTGGTAAGTTTCACGGGTCAAGGTTTCACGGGTAAGTTTCACGGGTAAGTTTTACGGGTAAGTTTCACGGGTAAGTTTCATGGGTGACGTTTCACGGGTCTAGGTTTCACTGGTAAGTTTCACGGGTCAAGGTTTCACGGGTAAGTTTCACGGGTAAGTTTCACGGGTGACGTTTCACGGGTCTAGGTTTCACTGGTAAGTTTCACGGGTCAAGGTTTCACGGGTAAGTTTCACGGGTATGTTTCACGGGTGACGTTTCACGGGTCTAGGTTTCACTGGAAAGTTTCACGGGTCAAGGTTTCACGGGTAAGTTTCAAGGGTAAGTTTCACGGGTAAGTTTTACGGGTATGTTTTACAGGTGACATTTCACGGGTCTAGGTTTCACTGGTAAGTTTTACGGGTCAAGGTTTCACGGGTAAGTTTCACGGGTAAGTTTCACGGGTAAGTTTCACGGGTATGTTTCATGGGTGATGTTTCACGGGTCTAGGTTTCACTGGTAAGTTTCGCGGGTCAAGGTTTCACGGGTAAGTTTCACGGGTAAGTTTCAAGGGTATGTTTCACGGGTGACGTTTTACGGGTCTAGGTTTCACTGGTAAGTTTCACGGGTCAAGGTTTCACGGGTAAGTTTCACGGGTAAGTTTCACGGGTAAGTTTCACGGGTATGTTTCACGGGTGACGTTTCACGGGTCTAGGTTTCACTGGTAAGTTTCACGGGTCAAGGTTTCACGGGTAAGTTTCACGGGTAAGTTTCACGGGTATGTTTCACGGGTGACGTTTCACGGGTCTAGGTTTTACTGGTAAGTTTCACGGGTCAAGGTTTCACGGGTAAGTTTCACGGGTAAGTTTCACGGGTATGTTTCACGGGTGACGTTTCACGGGTCTAGGTTTCACTGGTAAGTTTCACGGGTCAAGGTTTTACGGGTAAATTTCACGGGTAAGTTTCACGGGTATGTTTCACGGGTGACGTTTCACGGGTCTAGGTTTCACTGGTAAGTTTCACGAGTCAAGGTTTCACGGGTAAGTTTCACGGGTAAGTTTTACGGGTAAGTTTCACGGGTGACGTTTCACGGGTCTAGGTTTCACTGGTAAGTTTCACGAGTCAAGGTTTCACGTATAAGTTTCACGGGTAAGTTTTACGGGTAAGTTTCACGGGTGACGTTTTACGGGTGACGTTTCACGGGTCTAGGTTTCACTGGTAAGTTTCACGGGTCAAGGTTTCACGGGTAAGTTTCACGGGTAAGTTTCACGGGTATGTTTCACGGGTGACGTTTCACGGGTCTAGGTTTCACTGGTAAGTTTCACGGGTCAAGGTTTCACGGGTAAGTTTCACGGGTAAGTTTCACGGGTAAGTTTCACGGGTATGTTTCACGGGTGACGTTTCACGGGTCTAGGTTTCACTGGTAAGTTTAACGGGTCAAGGTTTCACGGGTAAATTTTACGGGTAAGTTTCACGGGTATGTTTTACGGGTATGTTTCACGGGTGACGTTTCACGGGTCTAGGTTTCACTGGTAAGTTTCACGGGTCAAGGTTTCACGGGTAAGTTTCACGGGTAAGTTTCACGGGTATGTTTCACGGGTGACGTTTCACGGGTCTAGGTTTCACTGGTAAGTTTCACGGGTCAAGGTTTCACGGGTCAAGGTTTCACGGGTAAGTTTCACGGGTAAGTTTTACGGGTATGTTTCACGGGTGACGTTTCACGGGTAAGTTTCACAGGTAAGTTTCACGGGTATGTTTCACGGGTGACGTTTCACGGGACTAGGTTTCACTGGTAAGTTTCACGGGTCAAGGTTTTACGGGTAAGTTTCACGGAAAGTTTCACGGGTCAAGGTTTCACGGGTAAGTTTCAAGGGTAAGTTTCACGGGTAAGTTTTACGGGTATGTTTTACAAGTGACATTTCACGGGTCTAGGTTTCACTGGTAAGTTTTACGGGTCAAGGTTTCACGGGTAAGTTTCACGGGTAAGTTTCACGGGTAAGTTTCACGGGTATGTTTCATGGGTGATGTTTCACGGGTCTAGGTTTCACTGGTAAGTTTCGCGGGTCAAGGTTTCACGGGTAAGTTTCACGGGTAAGTTTCACGGGTATGTTTCACGGGTGACGTTTTACGGGTCTAGGTTTCACTGGTAAGTTTCACGGGTCAAGGTTTCACGGGTAAGTTTCACGGGTAAGTTTCACGGGTAAGTTTCACGGGTATGTTTCACGGGTGACGTTTCACGGGTCTAGGTTTCACTGGTAAGTTTCACGAGTCAAGGATTCACGGGTAAGTTTCACGGGTAAGTTTTACGGGTAAGTTTCACGGGTGACGTTTCACGGGTCTAGGTTTCACTGGTAAGTTTCACGGGTCAAGGTTTCACGGGTAAGTTTCACGGGTATGTTTCACGGGTATGTTTCACGGGTGACGTTTCACGGGTCTAGGTTTCACTGGTAAGTTTGACGGGTCAAGGTTTCACGGGTAAGTTTTACGGGTAAGTTTTACGGGTAAGTTTCACGGGTAAGTTTCATGGGTGACGTTTCACGGGTCTAGGTTTCACTGGTAAGTTTCACGGGTCAAGGTTTCACGGGTAAGTTTCACGGGTAAGTTTCACGGGTGACGTTTCACGGGTCTAGGTTTCACTGGTAAGTTTCACGGGTCAAGGTTTCACGGGTAAGTTTCACGGGTATGTTTCACGGGTGACGTTTCACGGGTCTAGGTTTCACTGGAAAGTTTCACGGGTCAAGGTTTCACGGGTAAGTTTCAAGGGTAAGTTTCACGGGTAAGTTTTACGGGTATGTTTTACAGGTGACATTTCACGGGTCTAGGTTTCACTGGTAAGTTTTACGGGTCAAGGTTTCACGGGTAAGTTTCACGGGTAAGTTTCACGGGTAAGTTTCACGGGTATGTTTCATGGGTGATGTTTCACGGGTCTAGGTTTCACTGGTAAGTTTCGCGGGTCAAGGTTTCACGGGTAAGTTTCACGGGTAAGTTTCAAGGGTATGTTTCACGGGTGACGTTTTACGGGTCTAGGTTTCACTGGTAAGTTTCACGGGTCAAGGTTTCACGGGTAAGTTTCACGGGTAAGTTTCACGGGTAAGTTTCACGGGTATGTTTCACGGGTGACGTTTCACGGGTCTAGGTTTCACTGGTAAGTTTCACGGGTCAAGGTTTCACGGGTAAGTTTCACGGGTAAGTTTCACGGGTATGTTTCACGGGTGACGTTTCACGGGTCTAGGTTTTACTGGTAAGTTTCACGGGTCAAGGTTTCACGGGTAAGTTTCACGGGTAAGTTTCACGGGTATGTTTCACGGGTGACGTTTCACGGGTCTAGGTTTCACTGGTAAGTTTCACGGGTCAAGGTTTTACGGGTAAATTTCACGGGTAAGTTTCACGGGTATGTTTCACGGGTAAGTTTTACGGGTAAGTTTCACGGGTGACGTTTCACGGGTCTAGGTTTCACTGGTAAGTTTCACGAGTCAAGGTTTCACGTATAAGTTTCACGGGTAAGTTTTACGGGTAAGTTTCACGGGTGACGTTTTACGGGTGACGTTTCACGGGTCTAGGTTTCACTGGTAAGTTTCACGGGTCAAGGTTTCACGGGTAAGTTTCACGGGTAAGTTTCACGGGTATGTTTCACGGGTGACGTTTCACGGGTCTAGGTTTCACTGGTAAGTTTCACGGGTCAAGGTTTCACGGGTAAGTTTCACGGGTAAGTTTCACGGGTAAGTTTCACGGGTATGTTTCACGGGTGACGTTTCACGGGTCTAGGTTTCACTGGTAAGTTTAACGGGTCAAGGTTTCACGGGTAAATTTTACGGGTAAGTTTCACGGGTATGTTTTACGGGTATGTTTCACGGGTGACGTTTCACGGGTCTAGGTTTCACTGGTAAGTTTCACGGGTCAAGGTTTCACGGGTAAGTTTCACGGGTAAGTTTCACGGGTATGTTTCACGGGTGACGTTTCACGGGTCTAGGTTTCACTGGTAAGTTTCACGGGTCAAGGTTTCACGGGTCAAGGTTTCACGGGTAAGTTTCACGGGTAAGTTTTACGGGTATGTTTCACGGGTGACGTTTCACGGGTAAGTTTCACAGGTAAGTTTCACGGGTATGTTTCACGGGTGACGTTTCACGGGACTAGGTTTCACTGGTAAGTTTCACGGGTCAAGGTTTTACGGGTAAGTTTCACGGAAAGTTTCACGGGTCAAGGTTTCACGGGTAAGTTTCAAGGGTAAGTTTCACGGGTAAGTTTTACGGGTATGTTTTACAGGTGACATTTCACGGGTCTAGGTTTCACTGGTAAGTTTTACGGGTCAAGGTTTCACGGGTAAGTTTCACGGGTAAGTTTCACGGGTAAGTTTCACGGGTATGTTTCATGGGTGATGTTTCACGGGTCTAGGTTTCACTGGTAAGTTTCGCGGGTCAAGGTTTCACGGGTAAGTTTCACGGGTAAGTTTCACGGGTATGTTTCACGGGTGACGTTTTACGGGTCTAGGTTTCACTGGTAAGTTTCACGGGTCAAGGTTTCACGGGTAAGTTTCACGGGTAAGTTTCACGGGTAAGTTTCACGGGTATGTTTCACGGGTGACGTTTCACGGGTCTAGGTTTCACTGGTAAGTTTCACGAGTCAAGGATTCACGGGTAAGTTTCACGGGTAAGTTTTACGGGTAAGTTTCACGGGTGACGTTTCACGGGTCTAGGTTTCACTGGTAAGTTTCACGGGTCAAGGTTTCACGGGTAAGTTTCACGGGTATGTTTCACGGGTGACGTTTCACGGGTCTAGGTTTCACTGGAAAGTTTCACGGGTCAAGGATTCACGGGTAAGTTTCACGGGTAAGTTTTACGGGTAAGTTTCACGGGTAAGTTTTACGGGTATGTTTTACAGGTGACGTTTCACGGGTCTAGGTTTCACTGGTAAGTTTCACGGGTATGTTTCACGGGTGACGTTTCACGGGTCTAGGTTTCAGTGGTAAGTTTCACGGGTTAAGGTTTCACGGGTAAGTTTCACGGGTAAGTTTCACGGGTATGTTTTACAGGTGACGTTTCACGGGTCTAGGTTTCACTGGTAAGTTTCACGGGTCAAGGTTTCACGGGTAAGTTTCACGGGTAAGTTTCACGGGTAAGTTTCACGGGTATGTTTCACGGGTATGTTTCACGGGTGACGTTTCACGGGTAAGTTTCACGGGTATGTTTCACGGGTGACGTTTCACGGGTCAAGGTTTCACGGGTAAGTTTCACAGGTCAAGGTTTCACGGGTATGTTTCACGGGTGACGTTTCACGGGTATGTTTCACGGGTATGTTTCACGGGTGACGTTTCACGGGTAAGTTTCACGGGTATGTTTCACGGGTATGTTTCACGGGTGACGTTTCACAGGTAAGTTTCACGGGTATGTTTCACGGGTGACGTTTCACGGGTCTAGGTTTCACTGGTAAGTTTTACGGGTCAAGGTTTCACGGGTAAGTTTCACGGGTATGTTTCACGGGTATGTTTCACGGGTGACGTTTCACGGGTCTAGGTTTCACTTGTAAGTTTCACGGGTCAAGGTTTCACGGGTAAGTTTCACGGGTAAGTTTCACGGGTATGTTTCACGGGTGACGTTTCACGGGTCTAGGTTTCACTGGTAAGTTTCACGGGTCAAGGTTTTACGGGTAAGTTTCACGGGTCTAGGTTTCACTGGTAAGTTTCACGGGTCAAGGTTTCACGGGTAAGTTTCACGGGTAAGTTTCACGGGTTTGTTTCACGGGTGACGTTTCACGGGTCTAGGTTTCACTGGAAAGTTTCACGGGTCAAGGTTTCACTGGTAAGTTTCCCGGGTCAAGGTTTCACGGGTAAGTTTCACGGGTAAGTTTCACGGGTAAGTTTCACGGGTGACGTTTCACGGGTCTAGGTTTCACTGGTAAGTTTCACGGGTCAAGGTTTCACGGGTAAGTTTCACGGGTAAGTTTCACGGGTATGTTTCAAGGGTGACGTTTCACGGGTCTAGGTTTCACTGGTAAGTTTCACGGGTCAAGGTTTCACGGGTAAGTTTCACGGGTAAGTTTCACGGGTATGTTTCACGGGTGACGTTTCACGGGTCTAGGTTTCACTGGTAAGTTTCACGGGTCAAGGTTTTACGGGTAAGTTTCACGGGTCTAGGTTTCACTGGTAAGTTTCACGGGTCAAGGTTTCACGGGTAAGTTTCACGGGTAAGTTTCACGGGTTTGTTTCACGGGTGACGTTTCACGGGTCTAGGTTTCACTGGAAAGTTTCACGGGTCAAGGTTTCACGGGTAAGTTTCACGGGTAAGTTTCACGGGTATGTTTCACGGGTGACGTTTCACGGGTCTAGGTTTCACTGGTAAGTTTCACGGGTCAAGGTTTCACGGGTAAGTTTTACGGGTAAGTTTCACGGGTGACGTTTCACGGGTCTAGGTTTCACTGGTAAGTTTCACGGGTCAAGGTTTCAAGGGTAAGTTTCACGGGTAAGTTTCACGGGTATGTTTCACGGGTGACGTTTCACGGGTCTAGGTTTCACTGGAAAGTTTCACGGGTCAAGGTTTCACGGGTAAGTTTCAAGGGTAAGTTTCACGGGTAAGTTTTACGGGTATGTTTTACAGGTGACGTTTCACGGGTCTAGGTTTCACTGGTAAGTTTCACGGGTCAAGGTTTCACGGGTAAGTTTCACGGGTAAGTTTTACGGGTAAGTTTCACGGGTAAGTTTCATGGGTGACGTTTCACGGGTCTAGGTTTCACTGGTAAGTTTCACGGGTCAAGGTTTCACGGGTAAGTTTCACGGGTAAGTTTCACGGGTGACGTTTCACGGGTCTAGGTTTCACTGGTAAGTTTCACGGGTCAAGGTTTCACGGGTAAGTTTCACGGGTATGTTTCACGGGTGACGTTTCACGGGTATGTTTCACGGGTATGTTTCACGGGTGACGTTTCACGGGTCTAGGTTTCACTGGTAAGTTTCACGGGTCAAGGTTTCACGGGTAAGTTTCACGGGTAAGTTTCACGGGTATGTTTCACGGGTGACGTTTCACGGGTCTAGGTTTCACTGGTAAGTTTTACGGGTCAAGGTTTCACGGGTAAGTTTCACGGGTATGTTTCACGGGTATGTTTCACGGGTGACGTTTCACGGGTCTAGGTTTCACTGGTAAGTTTCACGGGTCTAGGTTTCACTGGTAAGTTTTACGGGTCAAGGTTTCACGGGTAAGTTTCACGGGTATGTTTTACGGGTATGTTTCACGGGTGACGTTTCACGGGTCTAGGTTTCACTGGTAAGTTTCACGGGTCAAGGTTTCACGGGTAAGTTTCACGGGTAAGTTTCACGGGTATGTTTCACGGGTGACGTTTCACGGGTCTAGGTTTCACTGGTAAGTTTCACGGGTCAAGGTTTCACGGGTAAGTTTCACGGGTAAGTTTCACGGGTATGTTTCACGGGTATGTTTCACGGGTGACGTTTCACGGGTCTAGGTTTCACTGGTAAGTTTCACGGGTCAAGGTTTCACGGGTAAGTTTCACGGGTAAGTTTCACGGGTATGTTTCACGGGTGACTTTTTACGGGTCTAGGTTTCACTGGTAAGTTTCACGGGTCAAGGTTTCACGGGTAAGTTTCACGGGTAAGTTTCACGGGTATGTTTCACGGGTGACGTTTCACGGGTCTAGGTTTCACTGGTAAGTTTCACGGGTCAAGGTTTCACGGGTAAGTTTCACGGGTAAGTTTCACGGGTGACGTTTCACGGGTCTAGGTTTTACTGGTAAGTTTCACGGGTCAAGGTTTCAAGGGTAAGTTTTACGGGTAAGTTTCACGGGTATGTTTCACGGGTGACGTTTCACGGGTCTAGGTTTCACTGGAAAGTTTCACGGGTCAAGGTTTCACGGGTAAGTTTCACGGGTAAGTTTTACGGGTATGTTTTACAGGTGACGTTTCACGGGTCTAGGTTTCACTGGTAAGTTTCACGGGTCAAGGTTTCACGGGTAAGTTTCACGGGTAAGTTTCACGGGTATGTTTCGCGGGTGACGTTTTACGGGTCTAGGTTTCACTGGTAAGTTTCACGGGTCAAGGTTTCACGGGTAAGTTTCACGGGTAAGTTTCACGGGTGACGTTTCACGGGTCTATTTTTCACTGGTAAGTTTCACGGGTCAAGGTTTCACGGGTAAGTTTCACGTGTAAGTTTCACGGGTAAGTTTCACGGGTGACGTTTCACGGGTCTAGGTTTCACTGGTAAGTTTCACGGGTCAAGGTTTCACGGGTAAGTTTCACGGGTAAGTTTCACGGGTGACGTTTCACGGGTCTAGGTTTCACTGGTAAGTTTCACGGGTCAAGGTTTCACGGGTAAGTTTCACGGGTAAATTTCACGGGTAAGTTTCACGGGTAAGTTTCACGGGTGACGTTTCACGGGTCTAGGTTTCACTGGTAAGTTTCACGGGTCAAGGTTTCACGGGTAAGTTTCACGGGTAAGTTTCACGGGTGACGTTTCACGGGTGTAGGTTTCACTGGTAAGTTTCACGGGTCAAGGTTTCACGGGTAAGTTTCACGGGTAAGTTTCACGGGTATGTTTCAAGGGTGACGTTTCACGGGTCTAGGTTTCACTGGTAAGTTTCACGGGTCAAGGTTTCACGGGTAAGTTTCACGGGTAAGTTTCACGGGTATGTTTCACGGGTGACGTTTCACGGGTCTTGGTTTAACTGGTAAGTTTCACGGGTCAAGGTTTCACGGGTAAGTTTCACGGGTAAGTTTCACGGGTATGTTTCACGGGTGACGTTTCACGGGTCTAGGTTTCACTGGTAAGTTTCACGGGTCAAGGTTTCACGGGTAAGTTTCACGGGTAAGTTTCACGGGTAAGTTTCACGGGTATGTTTCACGGGTGACGTTTCACGGGTCTAGGTTTCACTGGTAAGTTTCACGGGTCAAGGTTTTACGGGTAAGTTTCACGGGTCTAGGTTTCACTGGTAAGTTTCACGGGTCAAGGTTTCACGGGTAAGTTTCACGGGTAAGTTTCACGGGTTTGTTTCACGGGTGACGTTTCACGGGTCTAGGTTTCACTGGAAAGTTTCACGGGTCAAGGTTTCACTGGTAAGTTTCACGGGTCAAGGTTTCACGGGTAAGTTTCACGGGTAAGTTTCACGGGTGACGTTTCACGGGTCTAGGTTTCACTGGTAAGTTTCACGGGTCAAGGTTTCACGGGTAAGTTTTACGGGTAAGTTTCACGGGTATGTTTCAAGGGTGACGTTTCACGGGTCTAGGTTTCACTGGTAAGTTTCACGGGTCAAGGTTTCACGGGTAAGTTTCACGGGTAAGTTTCACGAATATGTTTCACGGGTGACGTTTCACGGGTCTAGGTTTCACTGGTAAGTTTCACGGGTCAAGGTTTTACGGGTAAGTTTCACGGGTCTAGGTTTCACTGGTAATTTTCACGGGTCAAGGTTTCACAGGTAAGTTTCACGGGTAAGTTTCACGGGTTTGTTTCACGGGTGACGTTTCACGGGTCTAGGTTTCACTGGAAAGTTTCACGGGTCAAGGTTTCACGGGTAAGTTTCACGGGTAAGTTTCACGGGTATGTTTCACGGGTGACGTTTCACGGGTCTAGGTTTCACTGGTAAGTTTCACGGGTCAAGGTTTCACGGGTAAGTTTTACGGGTAAGTTTCACGGGTGACGTTTCACGGGTGACGTTTCACGGGTCTAGGTTTCACTGGTAAGTTTCACGGGTCAAGGTTTCAAGGGTAAGTTTCACGGGTAAGTTTCACGGGTATGTTTCACGGGTGACGTTTCACGGGTCTAGGTTTCACTGGAAAGTTTCACGGGTCAAGGTTTCACGGGTAAGTTTCAAGGGTAAGTTTCACGGGTAAGTTTTACGGGTATGTTTTACAAGTGACGTTTCACGGGTCTAGGTTTCACTGGTAAGTTTCACGGGTCAAGGTTTCACGGGTAAGTTTCACGGGTAAGTTTTACGGGTAAGTTTCACGGGTAAGTTTCATGGGTGACGTTTCACGGGTCTAGGTTTCACTGGTAAGTTTCACGGGTCAAGGTTTCACGGGTAAGTTTCACGGGTAAGTTTCACGGGTGACGTTTCACGGGTCTAGGTTTCACTGGTAAGTTTCACGGGTCAAGGTTTCACGGGTAAGTTTCACGGGTATGTTTCACGGGTGACGTTTTACGGGTCTAGGTTTCACTGGAAAGTTTCACGGGTCAAGGTTTCACGGGTAAGTTTCAAGGGTAAGTTTCACGGGTAAGTTTTACGGGTATGTTTTACAGGTGACATTTCACGGGTCTAGGTTTCACTGGTAAGTTTTACGGGTCAAGGTTTCACGGGTAAGTTTCACGGGTAAGTTTCACGGGTAAGTTTCACGGGTATGTTTCATGGGTGATGTTTCACGGGTCTAGGTTTCACTGGTAAGTTTCGCGGGTCAAGGTTTCACGGGTAAGTTTCACGGGTAAGTTTCACGGGTATGTTTCACGGGTGACGTTTTACGGGTCTAGGTTTCACTGGTAAGTTTCACGGGTCAAGGTTTCACGGGTAAGTTTCACGGGTAAGTTTCACGTGTAAGTTTCACGGGTATGTTTCACGGGTGACGTTTCACGGGTCTAGGTTTCACTGGTAAGTTTCACGGGTCAAGGTTTCACGGGTAAGTTTCACGGGTAAGTTTCACGGGTATGTTTCACGGGTGACGTTTCACGGGTCTAGGTTTTACTGGTAAGTTTCACGGGTCAAGGTTTCACGGGTAAGTTTCACGGGTAAGTTTCACGGGTATGTTTCACGGGTGACGTTTCACGGGTCTAGGTTTCACTGGTAAGTTTCACGGGTCAAGGTTTTACGGGTAAATTTCACGGGTAAGTTTCACGGGTATGTTTCACGGGTGACGTTTCACGGGTCTAGGTTTCACTGGTAAGTTTCACGAGTCAAGGTTTCACGGGTAAGTTTCACGGGTAAGTTTTACGGGTAAGTTTCACGGGTGACGTTTCACGGGTCTAGGTTTCACTGGTAAGTTTCACGAGTCAAGGTTTCACGTATAAGTTTCACGGGTAAGTTTTACGGGTAAGTTTCACGGGTGACGTTTTACGGGTGACGTTTCACGGGTCTAGGTTTCACTGGTAAGTTTCACGGGTCAAGGTTTCACGGGTAAGTTTCACGGGTAAGTTTCACGGGTATGTTTCACGGGTGACGTTTCACGGGTCTAGGTTTCACTGGTAAGTTTCACGGGTCAAGGTTTCACGGGTAAGTTTCACGGGTAAGTTTCACGGGTAAGTTTCACGGGTATGTTTCACGGGTGACGTTTTACGGGTCTAGGTTTCACTGGTAAGTTTCACGGGTCAAGGTTTCACGGGTAAGTTTCACGGGTAAGTTTCACGGGTATGTTTCACGGGTGACGTTTCACGGGTCTAGGTTTCACTGGTAAGTTTCACGGGTCAAGGTTTCACGGGTAAGTTTCACGGGTAAGTTTCACGGGTGACGTTTCACGGGTCTAGGTTTCACTGGTAAGTTTCACGGGTCAAGGTTTCAAGGGTAAGTTTTACGGGTAAGTTTCACGGGTATGTTTCACGGGTGACGTTTCACGGGTCTAAGTTTCACTGGAAAGTTTCACGGGTCAAGGTTTCACGGGTAAGTTTCACGGGTAAGTTTTACGGGTATGTTTTACAGGTGACGTTTCACGGGTCTAGGTTTCACTGGTAAGTTTCACGGGTCAAGGTTTCACGGGTAAGTTTCACGGGTAAGTTTCACGGGTATGTTTCGCGGGTGACGTTTTACGGGTCTAAGTTTCACTGGTAAGTTTCACGGGTCAAGGTTTCACGGGTAAGTTTCACGGGTAAGTTTCACGGGTGACGTTTCACGGGTCTATTTTTCACTGGTAAGTTTCACGGGTCAAGGTTTCACGGGTAAGTTTCACGTGTAAGTTTCACGGGTAAGTTTCACGGGTGACGTTTCACGGGTCTAGGTTTCACTGGTAAGTTTCACGGGTCAAGGTTTCACGGGTAAGTTTCACGGGTAAGTTTCACGGGTGACGTTTCACGGGACTAGGTTTCACTGGTAAGTTTCACGGGTCAAGGTTTCACGGGTAAGTTTCACGGGTAAGTTTCACGGGTAAGTTTCACGGGTAAGTTTCACGGGTGACGTTTCACGGGTCTAGGTTTCACTGGTAAGTTTCACGGGTCAAGGTTTCACGGGTAAGTTTCACGGGTAAGTTTCACGGGTGACGTTTCACGGGTCTAGGTTTCACTGGTAAGTTTCACGGGTCAAGGTTTCACGGGTAAGTTTCACGGGTAAGTTTCACGGGTATGTTTCAAGGGTGACGTTTCACGGGTCTAGGTTTCACTGGTAAGTTTCACGGGTCAAGGTTTCACGGGTAAGTTTCACGGGTAAGTTTCACGGGTATGTTTCACGGGTGACGTTTCACGGGTCTTGGTTTAACTGGTAAGTTTCACGGGTCAAGGTTTCACGGGTAAGTTTCACGGGTAAGTTTCACGGGTATGTTTCACGGGTGACGTTTCACGGGTCTAGGTTTCACTGGTAAGTTTCACGGGTCAAGGTTTCACGGGTAAGTTTCACGGGTAAGTTTCACGGGTAAGTTTCACGGGTATGTTTCACGGGTGACGTTTCACGGGTCTAGGTTTCACTGGTAAGTTTCACGGGTCAAGGTTTTACGGGTAAGTTTCACGGGTCTAGGTTTCACTGGTAAGTTTCACGGGTCAAGGTTTCACGGGTAAGTTTCACGGGTAAGTTTCACGGGTTTGTTTCACGGGTGACGTTTCACGGGTCTAGGTTTCACTGGAAAGTTTCACGGGTCAAGGTTTCACTGGTAAGTTTCACGGGTCAAGGTTTCACGGGTAAGTTTCACGGGTAAGTTTCACGGGTGACGTTTCACGGGTCTAGGTTTCACTGGTAAGTTTCACGGGTCAAGGTTTCACGGGTAAGTTTTACGGGTAAGTTTCACGGGTATGTTTCAAGGGTGACGTTTCACGGGTCTAGGTTTCACTGGTAAGTTTCACGGGTCAAGGTTTCACGGGTAAGTTTCACGGGTAAGTTTCACGAATATGTTTCACGGGTGACGTTTCACGGGTCTAGGTTTCACTGGTAAGTTTCACGGGTCAAGGTTTTACGGGTAAGTTTCACGGGTCTAGGTTTCACTGGTAAGTTTCACGGGTCAAGGTTTCACAGGTAAGTTTCACGGGTAAGTTTCACGGGTTTGTTTCACGGGTGACGTTTCACGGGTCTAGGTTTTACTGGAAAGTTTCACGGGTCAAGGTTTCACGGGTAAGTTTCACGGGTAAGTTTCACGGGTATGTTTCACGGGTGACGTTTCACGGGTCTAGGTTTCACTGGTAAGTTTCACGGGTCAAGGTTTCACGGGTAAGTTTTACGGGTAAGTTTCACGGGTGACGTTTCACGGGTGACGTTTCACGGGTCTAGGTTTCACTGGTAAGTTTCACGGGTCAAGGTTTCAAGGGTAAGTTTCACGGGTAAGTTTCACGGGTATGTTTCACGGGTGACGTTTCACGGGTCTAGGTTTCACTGGAAAGTTTCACGGGTCAAGGTTTCACGGGTAAGTTTCAAGGGTAAGTTTCACGGGTAAGTTTTACGGGTATGTTTTACAAGTGACGTTTCACGGGTCTAGGTTTCACTGGTAAGTTTCACGGGTCAAGGTTTCACGGGTAAGTTTCACGGGTAAGTTTTACGGGTAAGTTTCACGGGTAAGTTTCATGGGTGACGTTTCACGGGTCTAGGTTTCACTGGTAAGTTTCACGGGTCAAGGTTTCACGGGTAAGTTTCACGGGTAAGTTTCACGGGTGACGTTTCACGGGTCTAGGTTTCACTGGTAAGTTTCACGGGTCAAGGTTTCACGGGTAAGTTTCACGGGTATGTTTCACGGGTGACGTTTCACGGGTCTAGGTTTCACTGGAAAGTTTCACGGGTCAAGGTTTCACGGGTAAGTTTCAAGGGTAAGTTTCACGGGTAAGTTTTACGGGTATGTTTTACAGGTGACATTTCACGGGTCTAGGTTTCACTGGTAAGTTTTACGGGTCAAGGTTTCACGGGTAAGTTTCACGGGTAAGTTTCACGGGTAAGTTTCACGGGTATGTTTCATGGGTGATGTTTCACGGGTCTAGGTTTCACTGGTAAGTTTCGCGGGTCAAGGTTTCACGGGTAAGTTTCACGGGTAAGTTTCACGGGTATGTTTCACGGGTGACGTTTTACGGGTCTAGGTTTCACTGGTAAGTTTCACGGGTCAAGGTTTCACGGGTAAGTTTCACGGGTAAGTTTCACGGGTAAGTTTCACGGGTATGTTTCACGGGTGACGTTTCACGGGTCTAGGTTTCACTGGTAAGTTTCACGGGTCAAGGTTTCACGGGTAAGTTTCACGGGTAAGTTTCACGGGTATGTTTCACGGGTGACGTTTCACGGGTCTAGGTTTTACTGGTAAGTTTCACGGGTCAAGGTTTCACGGGTAAGTTTCACGGGTAAGTTTCACGGGTATGTTTCACGGGTGACGTTTCACGGGTCTAGGTTTCACTGGTAAGTTTCACGGGTCAAGGTTTTACGGGTAAATTTCACGGGTAAGTTTCACGGGTATGTTTCACGGGTGACGTTTCACGGGTCTAGGTTTCACTGGTAAGTTTCACGAGTCAAGGTTTCACGGGTAAGTTTCACGGGTAAGTTTTACGGGTAAGTTTCACGGGTGACGTTTCACGGGTCTAGGTTTCACTGGTAAGTTTCACGAGTCAAGGTTTCACGTATAAGTTTCACGGGTAAGTTTTACGGGTAAGTTTCACGGGTGACGTTTTACGGGTGACGTTTCACGGGTCTAGGTTTCACTGGTAAGTTTCACGGGTCAAGGTTTCACGGGTAAGTTTCACGGGTAAGTTTCACGGGTATGTTTCACGGGTGACGTTTCACGGGTCTAGGTTTCACTGGTAAGTTTCACGGGTCAAGGTTTCACGGGTAAGTTTCACGGGTAAGTTTCACGGGTAAGTTTCACGGGTATGTTTCACGGGTGACGTTTCACGGGTCTAGGTTTCACTGGTAAGTTTAACGGGTCAAGGTTTCACGGGTAAATTTTACGGGTAAGTTTCACGGGTATGTTTTACGGGTATGTTTCACGGGTGACGTTTCACGGGTCTAGGTTTCACTGGTAAGTTTCACGGGTCAAGGTTTCACGGGTAAGTTTCACGGGTAAGTTTCACGGGTATGTTTCACGGGTGACGTTTCACGGGTCTAGGTTTCACTGGTAAGTTTCACGGGTCAAGGTTTCACGGGTCAAGGTTTCACGGGTAAGTTTCACGGGTAAGTTTTACGGGTATGTTTCACGGGTGACGTTTCACGGGTCTAGGTTTCACTGGTAAGTTTCACGGGTCAAGGTTTCACGGGTAAGTTTCACGGGTAAGTTTCACGGGTATGTTTCACGGGTGACGTTTCACGGGACTAGGTTTCACTGGTAAGTTTCACGGGTCAAGGTTTTACGGGTAAGTTTCACGGGTCAAGGTTTTACGGGTAAGTTTCACGGGTAAGTTTCACGGGTATGTTTCACGGGTGACGTTTCACGGGTCTAGGTTTCACTGGTAAGTTTCACGAGTCAAGGATTCACGGGTAAGTTTCACGGGTAAGTTTTACGGGTAAGTTTCACGGGTGACGTTTCACGGGTCTAGGTTTCACTGGTAAGTTTCACGGGTCAAGGTTTCACGGGTAAGTTTCACGGGTATGTTTCACGGGTGACGTTTCACGGGTCTAGGTTTCACTGGAAAGTTTCACGGGTCAAGGTTTCACGGGTAAGTTTCACGGGTAAGTTTTACGGGTATGTTTTACAGGTGACGTTTCACGGGTCTAGGTTTCACTGGTAAGTTTCACGGGTCAAGGTTTCACGGGTAAGTTTCACGGGTCTAGGTTTCAGTGGTAAGTTTCACGGGTCAAGGTTTCACGGGTAAGTTTCACGGGTAAGTTTCACGGGTATGTTTCACGGGTGACGTTTCACGGGTCTAGGTTTCACTGGTAAGTTTCACGGGTCAAGGTTTCACGGGTAAGTTTCACGGGTAAGTTTCACGGGTATGTTTCACGGGTATGTTTCACGGGTGACGTTTCACGGGTCTAGGTTTCACTGGTAAGTTTCACGGGTCAAGGTTTCACGGGTAAGTTTCACGGGTAAGTTTCACGGGTATGTTTCACGGGTGACGTTTCACGGGTCTAGGTTTCACTGGTAAGTTTTACGGGTCAAGGTTTCACGGGTAAGTTTCACGGGTATGTTTCACGGGTATGTTTCACGGGTGACGTTTCACGGGTCTAGGGTTCACTGGTAAGTTTCACGGGTCAAGGTTTCACGGGTAAGTTTCACGGGTAAGTTTCACGGGTATGTTTCACGGGTGACGTTTCACGGGTCTAGGTTTCACTGGTAAGTTTCACGGGTCAAGGTTTCACGGGTAAGTTTCACGGGTAAGTTTCACGGGTATGTTTCACGGGTATGTTTCACGGGTGACGTTTCACGGGTCTAGGTTTCACTGGTAAGTTTCACGGGTCAAGGTTTCACGGGTAAGTTTCACGGGTAAGTTTCACGGGTATGTTTCACGGGTGACGTTTCACGGGTCTAGGTTTCACTGGTAAGTTTCACGGGTCAAGGTTTCACGGGTAAGTTTCACGGGTAAGTTTCACGGGTATGTTTCACGGGTGACGTTTCACGGGTCTAGGTTTCACTGGTAAGTTTCACGGGTCAAGGTTTCACGGGTAAGTTTCACGGGTAAGTTTCACGGGTGACGTTTCACGGGTCTAGGTTTCACTGGTAAGTTTCACGGGTCAAGGTTTCAAGGGTAAGTTTTACGGGTAAGTTTCACGGGTATGTTTCACGGGTGACGTTTCACGGGTCTAGGTTTCACTGGAAAGTTTCACGGGTCAAGGTTTCACGGGTAAGTTTCACGGGTAAGTTTTACGGGTATGTTTTACAGGTGACGTTTCACGGGTCTAGGTTTCACTGGTAAGTTTCACGGGTCAAGGTTTCACGGGTAAGTTTCACGGGTAAGTTTCACGGGTATGTTTCGCGGGTGACGTTTCACGGGTCTAGGTTTCACTGGTTAGTTTCACGGGTCAAGGTTTCACGGGTAAGTTTTACGGGTAAGTTTCACGGGTGACGTTTCACGGGTCTATTTTTCACTGGTAAGTTTCACGGGTCAAGGTTTCACGGGTAAGTTTCACGTGTAAGTTTCACGGGTAAGTTTTACGGGTGACGTTTCACGGGTCTAGGTTTCACTGGTAAGTTTCACGGGTCAAGGTTTCACGGGTAAGTTTCACGGGTAAGTTTCACGGGTGACGTTTCACGGGTCTAGGTTTCACTGGTAAGTTTCACGGGTCAAGGTTTCACGGGTAAGTTTCACGGGTAAGTTTCACGGGTAAGTTTCACGGGTAAGTTTCACGGGTGACGTTTCACGGGTCTAGGTTTCACTGGTAAGTTTCACGGGTCAAGGTTTCACGGGTAAGTTTCACGGGTAAGTTTCACGGGTGACGTTTCACGGGTCTAGGTTTCACTGGTAAGTTTCACTGGTCAAGGTTTCACGGGTAAGTTTCACGGGTAAGTTTCACGGGTATGTTTCAAGGGTGACGTTTCACGGGTCTAGGTTTCACTGGTAAGTTTCACGGGTCAAGGTTTCACGGGTAAGTTTCACGGGTAAGTTTCACGGGTATGTTTCACGGGTGACGTTTCACGGGTCTTGGTTTAACTGGTAAGTTTCACGGGTCAAGGTTTCACGGGTAAGTTTCACGGGTAAGTTTCACGGGTATGTTTCACGGGTGACGTTTCACGGGTCTAGGTTTCACTGGTAAGTTTCACGGGTCAAGGTTTCACGGGTAAGTTTCACGGGTAAGTTTCACGGGTAAGTTTCACGGGTATGTTTCACGGGTGACGTTTCACGGGTCTAGGTTTCACTGGTAAGTTTCACGGGTCAAGGTTTTACGGGTAAGTTTCACGGGTCTAGGTTTCACTGGTAAGTTTCACGGGTCAAGGTTTCACGGGTAAGTTTCACGGGTAAGTTTCACGGGTTTGTTTCACGGGTGACGTTTCACGGGTCTAGGTTTCACTGGAAAGTTTCACGGGTCAAGGTTTCACTGGTAAGTTTCCCGGGTCAAGGTTTCACGGGTAAGTTTCACGGGTAAGTTTCACGGGTGACGTTTCACGGGTCTAGGTTTCACTGGTAAGTTTCACGGGTCAAGGTTTCACGGGTAAGTTTCACGGGTAAGTTTCACGGGTATGTTTCAAGGGTGACGTTTCACGGGTCTAGGTTTCACTGGTAAGTTTCACGGGTCAAGGTTTCACGGGTAAGTTTCACGGGTAAGTTTCACGGGTATGTTTCACGGGTGACGTTTCACGGGTCTAGGTTTCACTGGTAAGTTTCACGGGTCAAGGTTTTACGGGTAAGTTTCACGGGTCTAGGTTTCACTGGTAAGTTTCACGGGTCAAGGTTTCACGGGTAAGTTTCACGGGTAAGTTTCACGGGTTTGTTTCACGGGTGACGTTTCACGGGTCTAGGTTTCACTGGAAAGTTTCACGGGTCAAGGTTTCACGGGTAAGTTTGACGGGTAAGTTTCACGGGTATGTTTCACGGGTGACGTTTCACGGGTCTAGGTTTCACTGGTAAGTTTCACGGGTCAAGGTTTCACGGGTAAGTTTTACGGGTAAGTTTCACGGATGACGTTTCACGGGTGACGTTTCACGGGTCTAGGTTTCACTGGTAAGTTTCACGGGTCAAGGTTTCAAGGGTAAGTTTCACGGGTAAGTTTCACGGGTATGTTTCACGGGTGACGTTTCACGGGTCTAGGTTTCACTGGAAAGTTTCACGGGTCAAGGTTTCACGGGTAAGTTTCAAGGGTAAGTTTCACGGGTAAGTTTTACGGGTATGTTTTACAGGTGACGTTTCACGGGTCTAGGTTTCACTGGTAAGTTTCACGGGTCAAGGTTTCACGGGTAAGTTTCACGGGTAAGTTTTACGGGTAAGTTTCACGGGTAAGTTTCATGGGTGACGTTTCACGGGTCTAGGTTTCACTGGTAAGTTTCACGGGTCAAGGTTTCACGGGTAAGTTTCACGGGTAAGTTTCACGGGTGACGTTTCACGGGTCTAGGTTTCACTGGTAAGTTTCACGGGTCAAGGTTTCACGGGTAAGTTTCACGGGTATGTTTCACGGGTGACGTTTCACGGGTCTAGGTTTCACTGGAAAGTTTCACGGGTCAAGGTTTCACGGGTAAGTTTCAAGGGTAAGTTTCACGGGTAAGTTTTACGGGTATGTTTTACAGGTGACATTTCACGGGTCTAGGTTTCACTGGTAAGTTTCACGGGTCAAGGTTTCACGGGTAAGTTTCACGGGTAAGTTTCACGGGTAAGTTTCACGGGTATGTTTCATGGGTGATGTTTCACGGGTCTAGGTTTCACTGGTAAGTTTCGCGGGTCAAGGTTTCACGGGTAAGTTTCACGGGTAAGTTTCACGGGTATGTTTCACGGGTGACGTTTTACGGGTCTAGGTTTCACTGGTAAGTTTCACGGGTCAAGGTTTAACGGGTAAGTTTCACGGGTAAGTTTCACGGGTAAGTTTCACGGGTATGTTTCACGGGTGACGTTTCACGGGTCTAGGTTTCACTGGTAAGTTTCACGGGTCAAGGTCTCACGGGTAAGTTTCACGGGTAAGTTTCACGGGTATGTTTCACGGGTGACGTTTCACGGGTCTAGGTTTCACTGGTAAGTTTCACGGGTCAAGGTTTCACGGGTAAGTTTCACGGGTAAGTTTCACGGGTATGTTTCACGGGTGACGTTTCACGGGTCTAGGTTTCACTGGTAAGTTTCACGGGTCAAGGTTTTACGGGTAAATTTCATGGGTAAGTTTCACGGGTATGTTTCACGGGTGACGTTTCACGGGTCTAGGTTTCACTGGTAAGTTTCACGAGTCAAGGTTTCACGTGTAAGTTTCACGGGTAAGTTTTACGGGTAAGTTTCACGGGTGACGTTTCACGGGTCTAGGTTTCACTGGTAAGTTTCACGAGTCAAGGTTTCACGGGTAAGTTTCACGGGTAAGTTTTAGGGGTAAGTTTCACGGGTGACGTTTTACGGGTGACGTTTCACGGGTCTAGGTTTCACTGGTAAGTTTCACGGGTCAAGGTTTCACGGGTAAGTTTCACGGGTAAGTTTCACGGGTATGTTTCACGGGTGACGTTTCACGGGTCTAGGTTTCACTGGTAAGTTTCACGGGTCAAGGTTTCACGGGTAAGTTTCACGGGTAAGTTTCACGGGTAAGTTTCACGAATATGTTTCACGGGTGACGTTTCACGGGTCTAGGTTTCACTGGTAAGTTTAACGGGTCAAGGTTTCACGGGTAAGTTTTACGGGTAAGTTTCACGGGTATGTTTTACGGGTATGTTTCACGGGTGACGTTTCACGGGTCTAGGTTTCACTGGTAAGTTTCACGGGTCAAGGCTTCACGGGTAAGTTTCACGGGTAAGTTTCACGGGTATGTTTCACGGGTGACGTTTCACGGGTCTAGGTTTCACTGGTAAGTTTCACGGGTCAAGGTTTCACGGGTCAAGGTTTCACGGGTAAGTTTCACGGGTAAGTTTTACGGGTATGTTTCACGGGTGACGTTTCACGGGTCTAGGTTTCACTGGTAAGTTTCACGGGTCAAGGTTTCACGGGTAAGTTTCACGGGTAAGTTTCACGGGTATGTTTCACGGGTGACGTTTCACGGGTCTAGGTTTCACTGGTAAGTTTCACGGATCAAGGTTTTACGGGTAAGTTTCACGAGTAAGTTTCACGGGTATGTTTCACGGGTGACGTTTCACGGGTCTAGGTTTCACTGGTAAGTTTCACGAGTCAAGGATTCACGGGTAAGTTTCACGGGTAAGTTTTACGGGTAAGTTTCACGGGTGACGTTTCACGGGTCTAGGTTTCACTGGTAAGTTTCACGGGTCAAGGTTTCACGGGTAAGTTTCACGGGTATGTTTCACGGGTGACATTTCACGGGTCTAGGTTTCACTGGAAAGTTTCACGGGTCAAGGTTTCACGGGTAAGTTTCACGGGTAAGTTTTACGGGTATGTTTTACAGGTGACGTTTCACGGGTCTAGGTTTCACTGGTAAGTTTCACGGGTCAAGGTTTCACGGGTAAGTTTCACGGGTAAGTTTCACGGGTATGTTTTACGGGTGACGTTTCACGGGTCTAGGTTTCAGTGGTAAGTTTCACGGGTCAAGGTTTCACGGGTAAGTTTCACGGGTAAGTTTCACGGGTAAGTTTCACGGGTAAGTTTCACGGGTATGTTTCACGGGTGACGTTTCACGGGTCTAGGTTTCTTTGGTAAGTTTCACGGGTCAAGGTTTCACGGGTAAGTTTCACGGGTAAGTTTTACGGGTGACGTTTCACGGGTCTAGGTTTCACTGGTAAGTTTCACGGGTCAAGGTTTCACGGGTAAGTTTCACGGGTAAGTTTCACGGGTGACGTTTCACGGGTCTAGGTTTCACTGGTAAGTTTCACGGGTCAAGGTTTCACGGGTAAGTTTCACGGGTAAGTTTCACGGGTAAGTTTCACGGGTAAGTTTCACGGGTGACGTTTCACGGGTCTAGGTTTCACTGGTAAGTTTCACGGGTCAAGGTTTCACGGGTAAGTTTCACGGGTAAGTTTCACGGGTGACGTTTCACGGGTCTAGGTTTCACTGGTAAGTTTCACTGGTCAAGGTTTCACGGGTAAGTTTCACGGGTAAGTTTCACGGGTATGTTTCAAGGGTGACGTTTCACGGGTCTAGGTTTCACTGGTAAGTTTCACGGGTCAAGGTTTCACGGGTAAGTTTCACGGGTAAGTTTCACGGGTATGTTTCACGGGTGACGTTTCACGGGTCTTGGTTTAACTGGTAAGTTTCACGGGTCAAGGTTTCACGGGTAAGTTTCACGGGTAAGTTTCACGGGTATGTTTCACGGGTGACGTTTCACGGGTCTAGGTTTCACTGGTAAGTTTCACGGGTCAAGGTTTCACGGGTAAGTTTCACGGGTAAGTTTCACGGGTAAGTTTCACGGGTATGTTTCACGGGTGACGTTTCACGGGTCTAGGTTTCACTGGTAAGTTTCACGGGTCAAGGTTTTACGGGTAAGTTTCACGGGTCTAGGTTTCACTGGTAAGTTTCACGGGTCAAGGTTTCACGGGTAAGTTTCACGGGTAAGTTTCACGGGTTTGTTTCACGGGTGACGTTTCACGGGTCTAGGTTTCACTGGAAAGTTTCACGGGTCAAGGTTTCACTGGTAAGTTTCCCGGGTCAAGGTTTCACGGGTAAGTTTCACGGGTAAGTTTCACGGGTGACGTTTCACGGGTCTAGGTTTCACTGGTAAGTTTCACGGGTCAAGGTTTCACGGGTAAGTTTCACGGGTAAGTTTCACGGGTATGTTTCAAGGGTGACGTTTCACGGGTCTAGGTTTCACTGGTAAGTTTCACGGGTCAAGGTTTCACGGGTAAGTTTCACGGGTAAGTTTCACGGGTATGTTTCACGGGTGACGTTTCACGGGTCTAGGTTTCACTGGTAAGTTTCACGGGTCAAGGTTTTACGGGTAAGTTTCACGGGTCTAGGTTTCACTGGTAAGTTTCACGGGTCAAGGTTTCACGGGTAAGTTTCACGGGTAAGTTTCACGGGTTTGTTTCACGGGTGACGTTTCACGGGTCTAGGTTTCACTGGAAAGTTTCACGGGTCAAGGTTTCACGGGTAAGTTTGACGGGTAAGTTTCACGGGTATGTTTCACGGGTGACGTTTCACGGGTCTAGGTTTCACTGGTAAGTTTCACGGGTCAAGGTTTCACGGGTAAGTTTTACGGGTAAGTTTCACGGATGACGTTTCACGGGTGACGTTTCACGGGTCTAGGTTTCACTGGTAAGTTTCACGGGTCAAGGTTTCAAGGGTAAGTTTCACGGGTAAGTTTCACGGGTATGTTTCACGGGTGACGTTTCACGGGTCTAGGTTTCACTGGAAAGTTTCACGGGTCAAGGTTTCACGGGTAAGTTTCAAGGGTAAGTTTCACGGGTAAGTTTTACGGGTATGTTTTACAGGTGACGTTTCACGGGTCTAGGTTTCACTGGTAAGTTTCACGGGTCAAGGTTTCACGGGTAAGTTTCACGGGTAAGTTTTACGGGTAAGTTTCACGGGTAAGTTTCATGGGTGACGTTTCACGGGTCTAGGTTTCACTGGTAAGTTTCACGGGTCAAGGTTTCACGGGTAAGTTTCACGGGTAAGTTTCACGGGTGACGTTTCACGGGTCTAGGTTTCACTGGTAAGTTTCACGGGTCAAGGTTTCACGGGTAAGTTTCACGGGTATGTTTCACGGGTGACGTTTCACGGGTCTAGGTTTCACTGGAAAGTTTCACGGGTCAAGGTTTCACGGGTAAGTTTCAAGGGTAAGTTTCACGGGTAAGTTTTACGGGTATGTTTTACAGGTGACATTTCACGGGTCTAGGTTTCACTGGTAAGTTTCACGGGTCAAGGTTTCACGGGTAAGTTTCACGGGTAAGTTTCACGGGTAAGTTTCACGGGTATGTTTCATGGGTGATGTTTCACGGGTCTAGGTTTCACTGGTAAGTTTCGCGGGTCAAGGTTTCACGGGTAAGTTTCACGGGTAAGTTTCACGGGTATGTTTCACGGGTGACGTTTTACGGGTCTAGGTTTCACTGGTAAGTTTCACGGGTCAAGGTTTCACGGGTAAGTTTCACGGGTAAGTTTCACGGGTAAGTTTCACGGGTATGTTTCACGGGTGACGTTTCACGGGTCTAGGTTTCACTGGTAAGTTTCACGGGTCAAGGTCTCACGGGTAAGTTTCACGGGTAAGTTTCACGGGTATGTTTCACGGGTGACGTTTCACGGGTCTAGGTTTCACTGGTAAGTTTCACGGGTCAAGGTTTTACGGGTAAATTTCATGGGTAAGTTTCACGGGTATGTTTCACGGGTGACGTTTCACGGGTCTAGGTTTCACTGGTAAGTTTCACGAGTCAAGGTTTCACGGGTAAGTTTCACGGGTAAGTTTTACGGGTAAGTTTCACGGGTGACGTTTCACGGGTCTAGGTTTCACTGGTAAGTTTCACGAGTCAAGGTTTCACGGGTAAGTTTCACGGGTAAGTTTTAGGGGTAAGTTTCACGGGTGACGTTTTACGGGTGACGTTTCACGGGTCTAGGTTTCACTGGTAAGTTTCACGGGTCAAGGTTTCACGGGTAAGTTTCACGGGTAAGTTTCACGGGTATGTTTCACGGGTGACGTTTCACGGGTCTAGGTTTCACTGGTAAGTTTCACGGGTCAAGGTTTCACGGGTAAGTTTCACGGGTAAGTTTCACGGGTAAGTTTCACGAATATGTTTCACGGGTGACGTTTCACGGGTCTAGGTTTCACTGGTAAGTTTAACGGGTCAAGGTTTCACGGGTAAGTTTTACGGGTAAGTTTCACGGGTATGTTTTACGGGTATGTTTCACGGGTGACGTTTCACGGGTCTAGGTTTCACTGGTAAGTTTCACGGGTCAAGGTTTCACGGGTAAGTTTCACGGGTAAGTTTCACGGGTATGTTTCACGGGTGACGTTTCACGGGTCTAGGTTTCACTGGTAAGTTTCACGGGTCAAGGTTTCACGGGTCAAGGTTTCACGGGTAAGTTTCACGGGTAAGTTTTACGGGTATGTTTCACGGGTGACGTTTCACGGGTCTAGGTTTCACTGGTAAGTTTCACGGGTCAAGGTTTCACGGGTAAGTTTCACGGGTAAGTTTCACGGGTATGTTTCACGGGTGACGTTTCACGGGTCTAGGTTTCACTGGTAAGTTTCACGGATCAAGGTTTTACGGGTAAGTTTCACGAGTAAGTTTCACGGGTATGTTTCACGGGTGACGTTTCACGGGTCTAGGTTTCACTGGTAAGTTTCACGAGTCAAGGATTCACGGGTAAGTTTCACGGGTAAGTTTTACGGGTAAGTTTCACGGGTGACGTTTCACGGGTCTAGGTTTCACTGGTAAGTTTCACGGGTCAAGGTTTCACGGGTAAGTTTCACGGGTATGTTTCACGGGTGACATTTCACGGGTCTAGGTTTCACTGGAAAGTTTCACGGGTCAAGGTTTCACGGGTAAGTTTCACGGGTAAGTTTTACGGGTATGTTTTACAGGTGACGTTTCACGGGTCTAGGTTTCACTGGTAAGTTTCACGGGTCAAGGTTTCACGGGTAAGTTTCACGGGTAAGTTTCACGGGTATGTTTTACGGGTGACGTTTCACGGGTCTAGGTTTCAGTGGTAAGTTTCACGGGTCAAGGTTTCACGGGTAAGTTTCACGGGTAAGTTTCACGGGTAAGTTTCACGGGTATGTTTCACGGGTGACGTTTCACGGGTCTAGGTTTCACTGGTAAGTTTCACGGGTCAAGGTTTCACGGGTAAGTTTCACGGGTAAGTTTCACGGGTATGTTTCACGGGTATGTTTCACGGGTGACGTTTCACGGGTCTAGGTTTCACTGGTAAGTTTCACGGGTCAAGGTTTCACGGGTAAGTTTCACGGGTAAGTTTCACGGGTATGTTTCACGGGTGACGTTTCACGGGTCTAGGTTTCACTGGTAAGTTTTACGGGTCAAGGTTTCACGGGTAAGTTTCACGGGTATGTTTCACGGGTATGTTTCACGGGTGACGTTTCACGGGTCTAGGTTTCACTGGTAAGTTTCACGGGTCAAGGTTTCACGGGTAAGTTTCACGGGTAAGTTTCACGGGTATGTTTCACGGGTGACGTTTCACGGGTCTAGGTTTCACTGGTAAGTTTCACGGGTCAAGGTTTCACGGGTAAGTTTCACGGGTAAGTTTCACGGGTATGTTTCACGGGTATGTTTCACGGGTGACGTTTCAAGGGTCTAGGTTTCACTGGTAAGTTTCACGGGTCAAGGTTTCACGGGTAAGTTTCACGGGTAAGTTTCACGGGTATGTTTCACGGGTGACGTTTCACGGGTCTAGGTTTCACTGGTAAGTTTCACGGGTCAAGGTTTTACGGGTAAGTTTCACGGGTAAGTTTCACGGGTATGTTTCACGGGTGACGTTTCACGGGTCTAGGTTTCACTGGTAAGTTTCACGAGTCAAGGATTCACGGGTAAGTTTCACGGGTAAGTTTTACGGGTAAGTTTCACGGGTGACGTTTCACGGGTCTAGGTTTCACTGGTAAGTTTCACGGGTCAAGGTTTCACGGGTAAGTTTCACGGGTAAGTTTCACGGGTAAGTTTCACGGGTGACGTTTCACGGGTCTAGGTTTCACTGGTAAGTTTCACGGGTCAAGGTTTCACGGGTAAGTTTCACGGGTATGTTTCAAGGGTGACGTTTCACGGGTCTAGGTTTCACTGGTAAGTTTCACGGGTCAAGGTTTCACGGGTAAGTTTCACGGGTAAGTTTCACGGGTATGTTTCACGGGTGACGTTTCACGGGTCTAGGTTTCACTGGTAAGTTTCACGGGTCAAGGTTTTACGGGTAAGTTTCACGGGTCTAGGTTTCACTGGTAAGTTTCACGGGTCAAGGTTTCACGGGTAAGTTTCACGGGTAAGTTTCACGGGTTTGTTTCACGGGTGACGTTTCACGGGTCTAGGTTTCACTGGAAAGTTTCACGGGTCAAGGTTTCACGGGTAAGTTTCACGGGTAAGTTTCACGGGTATGTTTCACGGGTGACGTTTCACGGGTCTAGGTTTCACTGGTAAGTTTCACGGGTCAAGGTTTCACGGATAAGTTTTACGGGTAAGTTTCACGGGTGACGTTTCACAGGTATGTTTCACGGGTATGTTTCACGGGTGACGTTTCACGGGTCTAGGTTTCACTGGAAAGTTTCACGGGTCAAGGTTTCACGGGTAAGTTTCAAGGGTAAGTTTCACGGGTAAGTTTTACGGGTATGTTTTACAGGTGACGTTTCACGGGTCTAGGTTTCACTGGTAAGTTTCACGGGTCAAGGTTTCACGGGTAAGTTTCACGGGTAAGTTTCACGGGTAAGTTTCACGGGTAAGTTTCATGGGTGACGTTTCACGGGTCTAGGTTTCACTGGTAAGTTTCACGGGTCAAGGTTTCACGGGTAAGTTTCACGGGTAAGTTTCACGGGTGACGTTTCACGGGTCTAGGTTTCACTGGTAAGTTTCACGGGTCAAGGTTTCACGGGTAAGTTTCACGGGTATGTTTCACGGGTGACGTTTCACGGGTCTAGGTTTCACTGGAAAGTTTCACGGGTCAAGGTTTCACGGGTAAGTTTCAAGGGTAAGTTTCACGGGTAAGTTTTACGGGTATGTTTTACAGGTGACATTTCACGGGTCTAGGTTTCACTGGTAAGTTTCACGGGTCAAGGTTTCACGGGTAAGTTTCACGGGTAAATTTCACGGGTATGTTTCATGGGTGATGTTTCACGGGTCTAGGTTTCACTGGTAAGTTTCGCGGGTCAAGGTTTCACGGGTAAGTTTCACGGGTAAGTTTCACGGGTATGTTTCACGGGTGACGTTTCACGGGTCTAGGTTTCACTGGTAAGTTTCACGGGTCAAAGTTTCACGGGTAAGTTTCACGGGTAAGTTTCACGGGTAAGTTTTACGGGTATGTTTCATGGGTGATGTTTCACGGGTCTAGGTTTCACTGGTAAGTTTCACGGGTCAAGGTTTCACGGGTAAGTTTCACGGGTAAGTTTTACGGGTATGTTTTACAGGTGACGTTTCACGGGTCTAGGTTTCACTGGTAAGTTTCACGGGTCAAGGTTTCACGGGTAAGTTTCACGGGTAAGTTTCACGGGTATGTTTCACGGGTGACGTTTCACGGGTCTAGGTTTCACTGGTAAGTTTCACGGGTCAAGGTTTCACGGGTATGTTTCACGGGTGACGTTTCACGGGTCTAGGTTTCACTGGTAAGTTTCACGGGTCAAGGTTTCACGGGTAAGTTTCACGGGTAAGTTTCACGGGTATGTTTCACGGGTGACGTTTCACGGGTCTAGGTTTCACTGGTAAGTTTTACGGGTCAAGGTTTCACGGGTAAGTTTCACGGGTATGTTTCACGGGTATGTTTCACGGGTGACGTTTCACGGGTCTAGGTTTCACTGGTAAGTTTCACGGGTCAAGGTTTCACGGGTAAGTTTCACGGGTAAGTTTCACGGGTATGTTTCACGGGTGACGTTTCACGGGTCTAGGTTTCACTGGTAAGTTTCACGGGTCAAGGTTTCACGGGTAAGTTTCACGGGTAAGTTTCACGGGTATGTTTCACGGGTATGTTTCACGGGTGACGTTTCAAGGGTCTAGGTTTCACTGGTAAGTTTCACGGGTCAAGGTTTCACGGGTAAGTTTCACGGGTGACGTTTCACGGGTCTAGGTTTCACTGGTAAGTTTCACGGGTCAAGGTTTCACGGGTAAGTTTCACGGGTAAGTTTCACGGGTATGTTTCAAGGGTGACGTTTCACGGGTCTAGGTTTCACTGGTAAGTTTCACGGGTCAAGGTTTCACGGGTAAGTTTCACGGGTAAGTTTCACGGGTATGTTTCACGGGTGACGTTTCACGGGTCTAGGTTTCACTGGTAAGTTTCACGGGTCAAGGTTTTACGGGTAAGTTTCACGGGTCTAGGTTTCACTGGTAAGTTTCACGGGTCAAGGTTTCACGGGTAAGTTTCACGGGTAAGTTTCACGGGTTTGTTTCACGGGTGACGTTTCACGGGTCTAGGTTTCACTGGAAAGTTTCACGGGTCAAGGTTTCACGGGTAAGTTTCACGGGTAAGTTTCACGGGTATGTTTCACGGGTGACGTTTCACGGGTCTAGGTTTCACTGGTAAGTTTCACGGGTCAAGGTTTCACGGGTAAGTTTTACGGGTAAGTTTCACGGGTGACGTTTCACGGGTGACGTTTCACGGGTCTAGGTTTCACTGGTAAGTTTCACGGGTCAAGGTTTCAAGGGTAAGTTTCACGGGTAAGTTTCACGGGTAAGTTTCATGGGTGACGTTTCACGGGTCTAGGTTTCACTGGTAAGTTTCACGGGTCAAGGTTTCACGGGTAAGTTTCACGGGTAAGTTTCACGGGTGACGTTTCACGGGTCTAGGTTTCACTGGTAAGTTTCACGGGTCAAGGTTTCACGGGTAAGTTTCACGGGTATGTTTCACGGGTGACGTTTCACGGGTCTAGGTTTCACTGGAAAGTTTCACGGGTCAAGGTTTCACGGGTAAGTTTCAAGGGTAAGTTTCACGGGTAAGTTTTACGGGTATGTTTTACAGGTGACATTTCACGGGTCTAGGTTTCACTGGTAAGTTTCACGGGTCAAGGTTTCACGGGTAAGTTTCACGGGTAAGTTTCACGGGTATGTTTCACGGGTGACGTTTCACGGGTCTAGGTTTCACTGGTAAGTTTCACGGGTCAAGGTTTCACGGGTAAGTTTCACGGGTAAGTTTCACGGGTATGTTTCACGGGTATGTTTCACGGGTGACGTTTCAAGGGTCTAGGTTTCACTGGTAAGTTTCACGGGTCAAGGTTTCACGGGTAAGTTTCACGGGTAAGTTTCACGGGTATGTTTCACGGGTGACGTTTCACGGGTCTAGGTTTCACTGGTAAGTTTCACGGGTCAAGGTTTTACGGGTAAGTTTCACGGGTAAGTTTCACGGGTATGTTTCACGGGTGACGTTTCACGGGTCTAGGTTTCACTGGTAAGTTTCACGAGTCAAGGATTCACGGGTAAGTTTCACGGGTAAGTTTTACGGGTAAGTTTCACGGGTGACGTTTCACGGGTCTAGGTTTCACTGGTAAGTTTCACGGGTCAAGGTTTCACGGGTAAGTTTCACGGGTAAGTTTCACGGGTAAGTTTCACGGGTGACGTTTCACGGGTCTAGGTTTCACTGGTAAGTTTCACGGGTCAAGGTTTCACGGGTAAGTTTCACGGGTATGTTTCAAGGGTGACGTTTCACGGGTCTAGGTTTCACTGGTAAGTTTCACGGGTCAAGGTTTCACGGGTAAGTTTCACGGGTAAGTTTCACGGGTATGTTTCACGGGTGACGTTTCACGGGTCTAGGTTTCACTGGTAAGTTTCACGGGTCAAGGTTTTACGGGTAAGTTTCACGGGTCTAGGTTTCACTGGTAAGTTTCACGGGTCAAGGTTTCACGGGTAAGTTTCACGGGTAAGTTTCACGGGTTTGTTTCACGGGTGACGTTTCACGGGTCTAGGTTTCACTGGAAAGTTTCACGGGTCAAGGTTTCACGGGTAAGTTTCACGGGTAAGTTTCACGGGTATGTTTCACGGGTGACGTTTCACGGGTCTAGGTTTCACTGGTAAGTTTCACGGGTCAAGGTTTCACGGATAAGTTTTACGGGTAAGTTTCACGGGTGACGTTTCACAGGTATGTTTCACGGGTATGTTTCACGGGTGACGTTTCACGGGTCTAGGTTTCACTGGAAAGTTTCACGGGTCAAGGTTTCACGGGTAAGTTTCAAGGGTAAGTTTCACGGGTAAGTTTTACGGGTATGTTTTACAGGTGACGTTTCACGGGTCTAGGTTTCACTGGTAAGTTTCACGGGTCAAGGTTTCACGGGTAAGTTTCACGGGTAAGTTTCACGGGTAAGTTTCACGGGTAAGTTTCATGGGTGACGTTTCACGGGTCTAGGTTTCACTGGTAAGTTTCACGGGTCAAGGTTTCACGGGTAAGTTTCACGGGTAAGTTTCACGGGTGACGTTTCACGGGTCTAGGTTTCACTGGTAAGTTTCACGGGTCAAGGTTTCACGGGTAAGTTTCACGGGTATGTTTCACGGGTGACGTTTCACGGGTCTAGGTTTCACTGGAAAGTTTCACGGGTCAAGGTTTCACGGGTAAGTTTCAAGGGTAAGTTTCACGGGTAAGTTTTACGGGTATGTTTTACAGGTGACATTTCACGGGTCTAGGTTTCACTGGTAAGTTTCACGGGTCAAGGTTTCACGGGTAAGTTTCACGGGTAAATTTCACGGGTATGTTTCATGGGTGATGTTTCACGGGTCTAGGTTTCACTGGTAAGTTTCGCGGGTCAAGGTTTCACGGGTAAGTTTCACGGGTAAGTTTCACGGGTATGTTTCACGGGTGACGTTTCACGGGTCTAGGTTTCACTGGTAAGTTTCACGGGTCAAAGTTTCACGGGTAAGTTTCACGGGTAAGTTTCACGGGTAAGTTTTACGGGTATGTTTCATGGGTGATGTTTCACGGGTCTAGGTTTCACTGGTAAGTTTCACGGGTCAAGGTTTCACGGGTAAGTTTCACGGGTAAGTTTTACGGGTATGTTTTACAGGTGACGTTTCACGGGTCTAGGTTTCACTGGTAAGTTTCACGGGTCAAGGTTTCACGGGTAAGTTTCACGGGTAAGTTTCACGGGTATGTTTCACGGGTGACGTTTCACGGGTCTAGGTTTCACTGGTAAGTTTCACGGGTCAAGGTTTCACGGGTATGTTTCACGGGTGACGTTTCACGGGTCTAGGTTTCACTGGTAAGTTTCACGGGTCAAGGTTTCACGGGTAAGTTTCACGGGTAAGTTTCACGGGTATGTTTCACGGGTGACGTTTCACGGGTCTAGGTTTCACTGGTAAGTTTTACGGGTCAAGGTTTCACGGGTAAGTTTCACGGGTATGTTTCACGGGTATGTTTCACGGGTGACGTTTCACGGGTCTAGGTTTCACTGGTAAGTTTCACGGGTCAAGGTTTCACGGGTAAGTTTCACGGGTAAGTTTCACGGGTATGTTTCACGGGTGACGTTTCACGGGTCTAGGTTTCACTGGTAAGTTTCACGGGTCAAGGTTTCACGGGTAAGTTTCACGGGTAAGTTTCACGGGTATGTTTCACGGGTATGTTTCACGGGTGACGTTTCAAGGGTCTAGGTTTCACTGGTAAGTTTCACGGGTCAAGGTTTCACGGGTAAGTTTCACGGGTGACGTTTCACGGGTCTAGGTTTCACTGGTAAGTTTCACGGGTCAAGGTTTCACGGGTAAGTTTCACGGGTAAGTTTCACGGGTATGTTTCAAGGGTGACGTTTCACGGGTCTAGGTTTCACTGGTAAGTTTCACGGGTCAAGGTTTCACGGGTAAGTTTCACGGGTAAGTTTCACGGGTATGTTTCACGGGTGACGTTTCACGGGTCTAGGTTTCACTGGTAAGTTTCACGGGTCAAGGTTTTACGGGTAAGTTTCACGGGTCTAGGTTTCACTGGTAAGTTTCACGGGTCAAGGTTTCACGGGTAAGTTTCACGGGTAAGTTTCACGGGTTTGTTTCACGGGTGACGTTTCACGGGTCTAGGTTTCACTGGAAAGTTTCACGGGTCAAGGTTTCACGGGTAAGTTTCACGGGTAAGTTTCACGGGTATGTTTCACGGGTGACGTTTCACGGGTCTAGGTTTCACTGGTAAGTTTCACGGGTCAAGGTTTCACGGGTAAGTTTTACGGGTAAGTTTCACGGGTGACGTTTCACGGGTGACGTTTCACGGGTCTAGGTTTCACTGGTAAGTTTCACGGGTCAAGGTTTCAAGGGTAAGTTTCACGGGTAAGTTTCACGGGTAAGTTTCATGGGTGACGTTTCACGGGTCTAGGTTTCACTGGTAAGTTTCACGGGTCAAGGTTTCACGGGTAAGTTTCACGGGTAAGTTTCACGGGTGACGTTTCACGGGTCTAGGTTTCACTGGTAAGTTTCACGGGTCAAGGTTTCACGGGTAAGTTTCACGGGTATGTTTCACGGGTGACGTTTCACGGGTCTAGGTTTCACTGGAAAGTTTCACGGGTCAAGGTTTCACGGGTAAGTTTCAAGGGTAAGTTTCACGGGTAAGTTTTACGGGTATGTTTTACAGGTGACATTTCACGGGTCTAGGTTTCACTGGTAAGTTTCACGGGTCAAGGTTTCACGGGTAAGTTTCACGGGTAAGTTTCACGGGTAAATTTCACGGGTATGTTTCATGGGTGATGTTTCACGGGTCTAGGTTTCACTGGTAAGTTTCGCGGGTCAAGGTTTCACGGGTAAGTTTCACGGGTAAGTTTCACGGGTATGTTTCACGGGTGACGTTTCACGGGTCTAGGTTTCACTGGTAAGTTTTACGGGTCAAGGTTTCACGGGTAAGTTTCACGGGTAAGTTTCACGGGTAAGTTTCACGGGTATGTTTCATGGGTGAAGTTTCACGGGTCTAGGTTTCACTGGTAAGTTTCACGGGTCAAGGTTTCACGGGTAAGTTTCACGGGTAAGTTTTACGGGTATGTTTTACAGGTGACGTTTCACGGGTCTAGGTTTCACTGGTAAGTTTCACGGGTCAAGGTTTCACGGGTAAGTTTCACGGGTAAGTTTCACGGGTATGTTTCACGGGTGACGTTTCACGGGTCTAGGTTTCACTGGTAAGTTTCACGGGTCAAGGTTTTACGGGTTAATTTCACGGGTAAGTTTCACGGGTATGTTTCACGGGTGACGTTTCACGGGTCTAGGTTTCACTGGTAAGTTTCACGAGTCAAGGTTTCACGGGTAAGTTTCACGGGTAAGTTTTACGGGTAAGTTTCACGGGTGACGTTTCACGGGTCTAGGTTTCACTGGTAAGTTTCACGAGTCAAGGTTTCACGGGTAAGTTTCACGGGTAAGTTTTAAGGGTAAGTTTCACGGGTAAGTTTTACGGGTATGTTTTACAGGTGACGTTTCACGGGTCTAGGTTTCACTGGTAAGTTTCACGGGTCAAGGTTTCACGGGTAAGTTTCACGGGTAAGTTTCACCGGTAAGTTTCACGGGTATGTTTCATGGGTGATGTTTCACGGGTCTAGGTTTCACTGGTAAGTTTCGCGGGTCAAGGTTTCACGGGTAAGTTTCACGGGTAAGTTTCACGGGTATGTTTCACGGGTGACGTTTCACGGGTCTAGGTTTTACTGGAAAGTTTTACGGGTCAAGGTTTCACGGGTAAGTTTCACGGGTAAGTTTTACGGGTATGTTTCACAGGTGACGTTTCACGGGTCTAGGTTTCACTGGTAAGTTTCACGGGTCAAGGTTTCACGGGTAAGTTTCACGGGTAAGTTTCACGGGTATGATTCATGGGTGATGTTTCACGGGTCTAGGTTTCACTGGTAAGTTTCACGGGTCAAGGTTTCACGGGTAAGTTTCACGGGTAAGTTTCACGGGTATGTTTCACGGGTGACGTTTCACGGGTCTAGGTTTCACTGGTAAGTTTCACGGGTCAAGGTTTCACGGGTAAGTTTCACGGGTAAGTTTCACGGGTAAGTTTCACGGGTCTATTTTTCACTGGTAAGTTTCACGGGTCAAGGTTTCACGGGTAAGTTTCACGGGTGACGTTTCACGGGTCTAGGTTTCACTGGTAAGTTTCACGGGTCAAGGTTTCACGGGTAAGTTTCACGGGTAAGTTTCACGGGTGACGTTTCACGGGTCTAGGTTTCACTGGTAAGTTTCACGGGTCAAGGTTTCACGGGTAAGTTTCACGGGTAAGTTTCACGGGTAAGTTTCACGGGTAAGTTTCATGGGTGACGTTTCACGGGTCTAGGTTTCACTGGTAAGTTTCACGGGTCAAGGTTTCACGGGTAAGTTTCACGGGTAAGTTTCACGGGTGACGTTTCACGGGTCTAGGTTTCACTGGTAAGTTTCACGGGTCAAGGTTTCACGGGTAAGTTTCACGGGTATGTTTCACGGGTGACGTTTCACGGGTCTAGGTTTCACTGGAAAGTTTCACGGGTCAAGGTTTCACGGGTAAGTTTCAAGTGTAAGTTTCACGGGTAAGTTTTACGGGTATGTTTTACAGGTGACATTTCACGGGTCTAGGTTTCACTGGTAAGTTTCACGGGTCAAGGTTTCACGGGTAAGTTTCACGGGTAAGTTTCACGGGTAAGTTTCACGGGTATGTTTCATTGGTGATGTTTCACGGGTCTAGGTTTCACTGGTAAGTTTCGCGGGTCAAGGTTTCACGGGTAAGTTTCACGGGTAAGTTTCACGGGTATGTTTCACGGGTGACGTTTCACGGGTCTAGGTTTCACTGGTAAGTTTTACGGGTCAAGGTTTCACGGGTAAGTTTCACGGGTAAGTTTCACGGGTAAGTTTCACGGGTATGTTTCACGGGTGACGTTTCACGGGTCTAGGTTTCACTGGTAAGTTTCACGGGTCAAGGTTTCACGGGTAAGTTTCACGGGTATGTTTCACGGGTGACGTTTCACGGGTCTAGGTTTCACTGGTAAGTTTCACGGGTCAAGGTTTCACGGGTAAGTTTCACGGGTAAGTTTCACGGGTATGTTTCACGGGTGACGTTTCACGGGTCTAGGTTTCACTGGTAAGTTTCACGGGTCAAGGTTTTACGGGTAAATTTCACGGGTAAGTTTCACGGGTATGTTTCACGGGTGACGTTTCACGGGTCTAGGTTTCACTGGTAAGTTTCACGAGTCAAGGTTTCACAAGTAAGTTTCACGGGTAAGTTTTACGGGTAAGTTTCACGGGTGACGTTTTACGGGTGACGTTTCACGGGTCTAGGTTTCACTGGTAAGTTTCACGGGTCAAGGTTTCACGGGTAAGTTTCACGGGTAAGTTTCACGGGTATGTTTCACGGGTGACGTTTCACGGGTCTAGGTTTCACTGGTAAGTTTCACGGGTCAAGGTTTCACGGGTAAGTTTCACGGGTAAGTTTCACGGGTAAGTTTCACGGGTATGTTTCACGGGTGACGTTTCACGGGTCTAGGTTTCACTGGTAAGTTTAACGGGTCAAGGTTTCACGGGTAAGTTTTACGAGTAAGTTTCACGGGTATGTTTTACGGGTATGTTTCACGGGTGACGTTTCACGGGTCCAGGTTTCACTGGTAAGTTTCACGGGTCAAGGTTTCACGGGTAAGTTTCACGGGTAAGTTTCACGGGTATGTTTCACGGGTGACGTTTCACGGGTCTAGGTTTCACTGGTAAGTTTCACGGGTCAAGGTTTCACGGGTAAGTTTCACGGGTAAGTTTCACGGGTATGTTTCACGGGTGACGTTTCACGGGTCTAGGTTTCACTGGTAAGTTTCACGGGTCAAGGTTTCACGGGTAAGTTTCACGGGTAAGTTTCACGGGTATGTTTCACGGGTGACGTTTCACGGGTCTAGGTTTCACTGGTAAGTTTCACGGGTCAAGGTTTTACGGGTAAGTTTCACGGGTAAGTTTCACGGGTATGTTTCACGGGTGACGTTTCACGGGTCTAGGTTTCACTGGTAAGTTTCACGAGTCAAGGATTCACGGGTAAGTTTCACGGGTAAGTTTTACGGGTAAGTTTCACGGGTCTAGGTTTCACTGGTAAGTTTCACGGGTCAAGGTTTCACGGGTAAGTTTCACGGGTAAGTTTCACGGGTGACGTTTCACGGGTCTAGGTTTCACTGGTAAGTTTCACGGGTCAAGGTTTCACGGGTAAGTTTCACGGGTAAGTTTCACGGGTATGTTTCAAGGGTGACGTTTCACGGGTCTAGGTTTCACTGGTAAGTTTCACGGGTCAAGGTTTCACGGGTAAGTTTCACGGGTAAGTTTCACGGGTATGTTTCACGGGTGACGTTTCACGGGTCTAGGTTTCACTGGTAAGTTTCACGGGTCAAGGTTTTACGGGTAAGTTTCACGGGTCTAGGTTTCACTGGTAAGTTTCACGGGTCAAGGTTTCACGGGTAAGTTTCACGGGTAAGTTTCACGGGTTTGTTTCACGGGTGACGTTTCACGGGTCTAGGTTTCACTGGAAAGTTTCACGGGTCAAGGTTTCACGGGTAAGTTTCACGGGTAAGTTTCACGGGTATGTTTCACGGGTGACGTTTCACGGGTCTAGGTTTCACTGGTAAGTTTCACGGGTCAAGGTTTCACGGGTAAGTTTTACGGGTAAGTTTCACGGGTGACGTTTCACGGGTGACGTTTTACGGGTCTAGGTTTCACTGGTAAGTTTCACGGGTCAAGGTTTCAAGGGTAAGTTTCACGGGTAAGTTTCACGGGTATGTTTCACGGGTGACGTTTCACGGGTCTAGGTTTCACAGGAAAGTTTCACGGGTCAAGGTTTCACGTGTAAGTTTCAAGGGTAAGTTTCACGGGTAAGTTTTACGGGTATGTTTTACAGGTGACGTTTCACGGGTCTAGGTTTCACTGGTAAGTTTCACGGGTCAAGGTTTCACGGGTAAGTTTCACGGGTAAGTTTCACGGGTGACGTTTCACGGGTCTTGGTTTCACTGGTAAGTTTCACGGGTCAAGGTTTCACGGGTAAGTTTCACGGGTATGTTTCACGGGTGACGTTTCACGGGTCTAGGTTTCACTGGAAAGTTTCACGGGTGACGTTTCACGGGTGACGTTTCACGGGTCTAGGTTTCACTGGTAAGTTTCACGGGTCAAGGTTTCAAGGGTAAGTTTCACGGGTAAGTTTCACGGGTATGTTTAACGGGTGACGTTTCACGGGTCTAGGTTTCACAGGAAAGTTTCACGGGTCAAGGTTTCACGGGTAAGTTTCACGGGTAAGTTTCACGGGTAAGTTTCACGGGTAAGTTTCACGGGTAAGTTTCATGGGTGACGTTTCACGGGTCTAGGTTTCACTGGTAAGTTTCACGGGTCAAGGTTTCACGGGTAAGTTTCACGGGTAAGTTTCACGGGTGACGTTTCACGGGTCTAGGTTTCACTGGTAAGTTTCACGGGTCAAGGTTTCACGGGTAAGTTTCACGGGTATGTTTCACGGGTGACGTTTCACGGGTCTAGGTTTCACTGGAAAGTTTCACGGGTCAAGGTTTCACGGGTAAGTTTCAAGGGTAAGTTTCACGGGTAAGTTTTACGGGTATGTTTTACAGGTGACATTTCACGGGTCTAGGTTTCACTGGTAAGTTTCACGGGTCAAGGTTTCACGGGTAAGTTTCACGGGTAAGTTTCACGGGTAAGTTTCACGGGTATGTTTCATGGGTGATGTTTCACGGGTCTAGGTTTCACTGGTAAGTTTCGCGGGTCAAGGTTTCACGGGTAAGTTTCACGGGTAAGTTTCACGGGTATGTTTCATGGGTGACGTTTCACGGGTCTAGGTTTCACTGGTAAGTTTCACGGGTCAAGGTTTCACGGGTAAGTTTCACGGGTAAGTTTCACGGGTAAGTTTCACGGGTATGTTTCATGGGTGATGTTTCACGGGTCTAGGTTTCACTGGTAAGTTTCACGGGTCAAGGTTTCACGGGTAAGTTTCACGGGTAAGTTTTACGGGTATGTTTTACAGGTGACGTTTCACGGGTCTAGGTTTCACTGGTAAGTTTCACGGGTCAAGGTTTCACGGGTAAGTTTCACGGGTATGTTTCACGGGTGACGTTTCACGGGTCTAGGTTTCACTGGTAAGTTTCACGGGTCAAGGTTTTACGGGTTAATTTCACGGGTAAGTTTCACGGGTATGTTTCACGGGTGACGTTTCACGGGTCTAGGTTTCACTGGTAAGTTTCACGAGTCAAGGTTTCACGGGTAAGTTTCACGGGTAAGTTTTACGGGTAAGTTTCACGGGTGACGTTTCACGGGTCTAGGTTTCACTGGTAAGTTTCACGAGTCAAGGTTTCACGGGTAAGTTTCACGGGTAAGTTTTACGGGTAAGTTTCACGGGTGACGTTTTACGGGTGACGTTTCACGGGTCTAGGTTTCACTGGTAAGTTTCACGGGTCAAGGTTTCACGGGTAAGTTTCACGGGTAAGTTTCACGGGTATGTTTCACGGGTGACGTTTCACGGGTCTAGGTTTCACTGGTAAATTTCACGGGTCAAGGTTTCACGGGTAAGTTTCACGGGTAAGTTTCACGGGTATGTTTCACGGGTGACGTTTCACGGGTCTAGGTTTCACTGGTAAGTTTAACGGGTCAAGGTTTCACAAGTAAGTTTTACGGGTAAGTTTCACGGCTATGTTTTACGGGTATGTTTCACGGGTGACGTTTCACGGGTCTAGGTTTCACTGGTAAGTTTTACGGGTCAAGGTTTCACGGGTAAGTTTCACGGGTAAGTTTCACGGGTATGTTTCACGGGTGACGTTTCACGGGTCTAGGTTTCACTGGTAAGTTTCACGGGTCAAGGTTTCACGGGTCAAGGTTTCACGGGTAAGTTTCACGGGTAAGTTTAACGGGTATGTTTCACGGGTGACGTTTCACGGGTCTAGGTTTCACTGGTAAGTTTCACGGGTCAAGGTTTCACGGGTAAGTTTCACGGGTAAGTTTCACGGGTTTGTTTCACGGGTGACGTTTCACGGGTCTAGGTTTCACTGGAAAGTTTCACGGGTCAAGGTTTCACGGGTAAGTTTCACGGGTATGTTTCACGGGTGACGTTTCACGGGTCTAGGTTTCACTGGTAAGTTTCACGGGTCAAGGTTTCACGGGTAAGTTTTACTGGTAAGTTTCACGGGTGACGTTTCACGGGTGACGTTTCACGGGTCTAGGTTTCACTGGTAAGTTTCACGGGTCAAGGTTTCACGGGTAAGTTTCACGGGTAAGTTTCACGGGTATGTTTCACGGGTGACGTTTCACGGGTCTAGGTTTCACTGGAAAGTTTCACGGGTCAAGGTTTCACGGGTAAGTTTCAAGGGTAAGTTTCACGGGTAAGTTTTACGGGTATGTTTTACAGGTGACGTTTCACGGGTCTAGGTTTCACTGGTAAGTTTCACGGGTCAAGGTTTCACGGGTAAGTTTCACGGGTAAGTTTCACGGGTAAGTTTAACGGGTAAGTTTCATGGGTGATGTTTCACGGGTCTAGGTTTCACTGGTAAGTTTCGCGGGTCAAGGTTTCACGGGTAAGTTTCACGGGTAAGTTTCACGGGTATGTTTTACGGGTATGTTTTACAGGTGACGTTTCACGGGTCTAGGTTTCACTGGTAAGTTTCACGGGTCAAGGTTTTACGGGTAAATTTCACGGGTAAGTTTCACGGGTATGTTTCACGGGTGACGTTTCACGGGTCTAGGTTTCACTGGTAAGTTTCACGAGTCAAGGTTTCACGGGTAAGTTTCACGAGTAAGTTTTACGGGTAAGTTTCACGGGTGACGTTTCACGGGTCTAGGTTTCACTGGTAAGTTTCACGAGTCAAGGTTTCACGGGTAAGTTTCACGGGTAAGTTTTACGGGTAAGTTTCACGGGTGACGTTTTACGGGTGACGTTTCACGGGTCTAGGTTTCACTGGTAAGTTTCACGGGTCAAGGTTTCACGGGTCAAGGTTTCACGGGTAAGTTTCACGGGTATGTTTCACGGGTGACGTTTCACGGGTCTAGGTTTCACTGGTAAGTTTCACGGGTCAAGGTTTCACGGGTAAGTTTCACGGGTAAGTTTCACGGGTATGTTTCACGGGTGACGTTTCACGGGTCTAGGTTTCACTGGTAAGTTTAACGGGTCAAGGTTTCACAAGTAAGTTTTACGGGTAAGTTTCACGGGTGACGTTTCACGGGTCTAGGTTTCACTGGTAAGTTTCACGGGTCAAGGTTTCACGGGTAAGTTTCACGGGTAAGTTTCACGGGTATGTTTCACGGGTGACGTTTCACGGGTCTAGGTTTCACTGGTAAGTTTCACGGGTCAAGGTTTCACGGGTCAAGGTTTCACGGGTAAGTTTCACGGGTAAGTTTTACGTGTATGTTTCACGGGTGACGTTTCACGGGTCTAGGTTTTACTGGTAAGTTTCACGGGTCAAGGTTTCACGGGTAAGTTTCACGGGTAAGTTTCACGGGTTTGTTTCACGGGTGACGTTTCACGGGTCTAGGTTTCACTGGAAAGTTTCACGGGTCAAGGTTTCACGGGTAAGTTTCACGGGTATGTTTCACGGGTGACGTTTCACGGGTCTAGGTTTCACTGGTAAGTTTCACGGGTCAAGGTTTCACGGGTAAGTTTTACGGGTAAGTTTCACGGGTGACGTTTCACGGGTGACGTTTCACGGGTCTAGGTTTCACTGGTAAGTTTCACGGGTCAAGGTTTCACGGGTAAGTTTCACGGGTAAGTTTCACGGGTATGTTTCACGGGTGACGTTTCACGGGTCTAGGTTTCACTGGAAAGTTTTACGGGTCAAGGTTTCACGGGTAAGTTTCAAGGGTAAGTTTCACGGGTAAGTTTTACGGGTATGTTTTACAGGTGACGTTTCACGGGTCTAGGTTTCACTGGTAAGTTTCACGGGTCAAGGTTTCACGGGTAAGTTTCACGGGTAAGTTTCACGGGTAAGTTTAACGGGTAAGTTTAACGGGTATGTTTCATGGGTGATGTTTCACGGGTCTAGGTTTCACTGGTAAGTTTCGCGGGTCAAGGTTTCACGGGTAAGTTTCACGGGTAAGTTTCACGGGTATGTTTCACGGGTGACGTTTCACGGGTCTAGGTTTTACTGGAAAGTTTCACGGGTCAAGGTTTCACGGGTAAGTTTCACGGGTAAGTTTTACGGGTATGTTTCACAGGTGACGTTTCACGGGTCTAGGTTTCACTGGTAAGTTTCACGGGTCAAGGTTTCACGGGTAAGTTTCACGGGTAAGTTTTACGGGTATGTTTCATGGGTGATGTTTTACGGGTCTAGGTTTCACTGGTAAGTTTTACGGGTCAAGGTTTCACGGGTAAGTTTCACGGGTAAGTTTTACGGGTATGTTTTACAGGTGACGTTTCACGGGTCTAGGTTTCACTGGTAAGTTTCACGGGTCAAGGTTTCACGGGTAAGTTTCACGGGTAAGTTTCACGGGTATGTTTCACGGGTGACGTTTCACGGGTCTAGGTTTCACTGGAAAGTTTCACGGGTCAAGGTTTCACGGGTAAGTTTCACGGGTAAGTTTCACGGGTATGTTTTACGGGTGACGTTTCACGGGTCTAGGTTTCACTGGTAAGTTTCACGGGTCAAGGTTTCACGGGTAAGTTTCACGGGTAAGTTTCACGGGTATGTTTCACGGGTGACGTTTAACGGGTCTAGGTTTCACTGGTAAGTTTCACGGGTCAAGGTTTCACGGGTAAGTTTCACGGGTAAGTTTCACGGGTAAGTTTCACGGGTGACGTTTCACGGGTCTATTTTTCACTGGTAAGTTTCACGGGTCAAGGTTTCACGGGTAAGTTTCACGTGTAAGTTTCACGGGTGACGTTTCACGGGTCTAGGTTTCACTGGTAAGTTTCACGGGTCAAGGTTTCACGGGTAAGTTTCACGGGTAAGTTTCACGGGTAAGTTTCACGGGTAAGTTTCACGGGTGACGTTTCACGGGTCTAGGTTTCACTGGTAAGTTTCACGGGTCAAGGTTTCACGGGTAAGTTTCACGGGTAAGTTTCACGGGTATGTTTCACGGGTGACGTTTCACGGGTCTAGGTTTCACTGGTAAGTTTCACGGGTCAAGGTTTTACGGGTAAATTTCACGGGTAAGTTTCACGGGTATGTTTCACGGGTGACGTTTCACGGGTCTAGGTTTCACTGGTAAGTTTCACGAGTCAAGGTTTCACGGGTAAGTTTCACGGGTAAGTTTTACGGGTAAGTTTCACGGGTGACGTTTCATGGGTCTAGGTTTCACTGGTAAGTTTCACGAGTCAAGGTTTCACGGGTAAGTTTCACGGGTAAGTTTTACGGGTAAGTTTCACGGGTGACGTTTTACGGGTGACGTTTCACGGGTCTAGGTTTCACTGGTAAGTTTCACGGGTCAAGGTTTCACGGGTAAGTTTCACGGGTAAGTTTCACGGGTATGTTTCACGGGTGACGTTTCACGGGTCTAGGTTTCACTGGTAAGTTTCACGGGTCAAGGTTTCACGGGTAAGTTTCACGGGTAAGTTTCACGGGTAAGTTTCACGGGTATGTTTCACGGGTGACGTTTCACGGGTCTAGGTTTCACTGGTAAGTTTAACGGGTCAAGGTTTCACGGGTAAGTTTTACGGGTAAGTTTCACGGGTATGTTTTACGGGTATGTTTCACGGGTGACGTTTCACGGGTCTAGGTTTCACTGGTAAGTTTCACGGGTCAAGGTTTCACGGGTAAGTTTCACGGGTAAGTTTCACGGGTATGTTTCACGGGTGACGTTTCACGGGTCTAGGTTTCACTGGTAAGTTTCACGGGTCAAGGTTTCACGGGTCAAGGTTTCACGGGTAAGTTTCACGGGTAAGTTTTACGGGTATGTTTCACGGGTGACGTTTCACGGGTCTAGGTTTCACTGGTAAGTTTCACGGGTCAAGGTTTCACGGGTAAGTTTCACGGGTAAGTTTCACGGGTTTGTTTCACGGGTGACGTTTCACGGGTCTAGGTTTCACTGGAAAGTTTCACGGGTCAAGGTTTCACGGGTAAGTTTCACGGGTATGTTTCACGGGTGACGTTTCACGGGTCTAGGTTTCACTGGTAAGTTTCACGGGTCAAGGTTTCACGGGTAAGTTTTACGGGTAAGTTTCACGGATGACGTTTCACGGGTGACGTTTCACGGGTCTAGGTTTCACTGGTAAGTTTCACGGGTCAAGGTTTCACGGGTAAGTTTCACGGGTAAGTTTCACGGGTAAGTTTCACGGGTAAGTTTCATGGGTGACGTTTCACGGGTCTAGGTTTCACTGGTAAGTTTCACGGGTCAAGGTTTCACGGGTAAGTTTCACGGGTAAGTTTCACGGGTGACGTTTTACGGGTCTAGGTTTCACTGGTAAGTTTCACGGGTCAAGGTTTCACGGGTAAGTTTCACGGGTATGTTTCACGGGTGACGTTTCACGGGTCTAGGTTTCACTGGAAAGTTTCACGGGTCAAGGTTTCACGGGTAAGTTTCAAGGGTAAGTATCACGGGTAAGTTTTACGGGTATGTTTTACAGGTGACATTTCACGGGTCTAGGTTTCACTGGTAAGTTTCACGGGTCAAGGTTTCACGGGTAAGTTTCACGGGTAAGTTTCACGGGTAAGTTTCACGGGTATGTTTCATTGGTGATGTTTCACGGGTCTAGGTTTCACTGGTAAGTTTCGCGGGTCAAGGTTTCACGGGTCAGTTTCACGGGTAAGTTTCACGGGTATGTTTCACGGGTGACGTTTCACGGGTCTAGGTTTCACTGGTAAGTTTCACGGGTCAAGGTTTCACGGGTAAGTTTCACGGGTAAGTTTCACGGGTAAGTTTCATGAGTATGTTTCACGGGTGACGTTTCACGGGTCTAGGTTTCACTGGTAAGTTTCACGGGTCAAGGTTTCACGGGTAAGTTTCACGGGTAAGTTTCACGGGTATGTTTCACGGGTGACGTTTAACGGGTCTAGGTTTCACTGGTAAGTTTCACGGGTCAAGGTTTCACGGGTAAGTTTCACGGGTAAGTTTCACGGGTATGTTTCACGGGTGACGTTTCACGGGTCTAGGTTTCACTGGTAAGTTTCACGGGTCAAGGTTTTACGGGTAAATTTCACGGGTAAGTTTCACGGGTATGTTTCACGGGTGACGTTTCACGGGTCTAGGTTTCACTGGTAAGTTTCACGAGTCAAGGTTTCACGGGTAAGTTTCACGGGTAAGTTTTACGGGTAAGTTTCACGGGTGACGTTTTACGGGTGACGTTTCACGGGTCTAGGTTTCACTGGTAAGTTTCACGGGTCAAGGTTTCACGGGTAAGTTTCACGGGTAAGTTTCACGGGTATGTTTCACGGGTGACGTTTCACGGGTCTAGGTTTCACTGGTAAGTTTCACGGGTCAAGGTTTCACGGGTAAGTTTCACGGGTAAGTTTCACGGGTAAGTTTCACGGGTATGTTTCACGGGTGACGTTTCACGGGTCTAGGTTTCACTGGTAAGTTTAACGGGTCAAGGTTTCACGGGTAAGTTTTACGAGTAAGTTTCACGGGTATGTTTTACGGGTATGTTTCACGGGTGACGTTTCACGGGTCTAGGTTTCACTGGTAAGTTTCACGGGTCAAGGTTTCACGGGTAAGTTTCACGGGTAAGTTTCACGGGTATGTTTCACGGGTGACGTTTCACGGGTCTAGGTTTCACTGGTAAGTTTCACGGGTCAAGGTTTCACGGGTAAGTTTCACGGGTAAGTTTCACGGGTATGTTTCACGGGTGACGTTTCACGGGTCTAGGTTTCACTGGTAAGTTTCACGGGTCAAGGTTTCACGGGTAAGTTTCACGGGTAAGTTTCACGGGTATGTTTCACGGGTGACGTTTCACGGGTCTAGGTTTCACTGGTAAGTTTCACGGGTCAAGGTTTTACGGGTAAGTTTCACGGGTAAGTTTCACGGGTAAGTTTCACGGGTATGTTTCACGGGTGACGTTTCACGGGTCTAGGTTTCACTGGTAAGTTTCACGAGTCAAGGATTCACGGGTAAGTTTCACGGGTAAGTTTTACGGGTAAGTTTCACGGGTGACGTTTCACGGGTCTAGGTTTCACTGGTAAGTTACACGGGTCAAGGTTTCACGGGTAAGTTTCACGGGTAAGTTTCACGGGTGACGTTTCACGGGTCTAGGTTTCACTGGTAAGTTTCACGGGTCAAGGTTTCACGGGTAAGTTTCACGGGTAAATTTCACGGGTATGTTTCAAGGGTGACGTTTCACGGGTCTAGGTTTCACTGGTAAGTTTCACGGGTCAAGGTTTCACGGGTAAGTTTCACGGGTAAGTTTCACGGGTATGTTTCACGGGTCAAGGTTTCACGGGTAAGTTTCACGGGTAAGTTTCACGGGTTTGTTTCACGGGTGACGTTTCACGGGTCTAGGTTTCACTGGAAAGTTTCACGGGTCAAGGTTTCACGGGTAAGTTTCACGGGTAAGTTTCACGGGTTTGTTTCACGGGTGACGTTTCACGGGTCTAGGTTTCACTGGAAAGTTTCACGGGTCAAGGTTTCACGGGTAAGTTTCACGGGTATGTTCCACGGGTGACGTTTCACGGGTCTAGGTTTCACTGGTAAGTTTCACGGGTCTAGGTTTCACTGGTAAGTTTCACGGGTCAAGGTTTTACGGGTAAGTTTCACGGGTCTAGGTTTCACTGGTAAGTTTCACGGGTCAAGGTTTCACGGGTAAGTTTCACGGGTAAGTTTCACGGGTTTGTTTCACGGGTGACGTTTCACGGGTCTAGGTTTCACTGGAAAGTTTCACGGGTCAAGGTTTCACGGGTAAGTTTCACGGGTAAGTTTCACGGGTATGTTTCACGGGTGACGTTTCACGGGTCTAGGTTTTACTGGTAAGTTTCACGGGTCAAGGTTTCACGGGTAAGTTTTACGGGTAAGTTTCACGGGTGACGTTTCACGGGTGACGTTTCACGGGTTTAGGTTTCACTGGTAAGTTTCACGGGTCAAGGTTTCAAGGGTAAGTTTCACGGGTAAGTTTCACGGGTATGTTTCACGGGTGACGTTTCACGGGTCTAGGTTTCACTGGAAAGTTTCACGGGTCAAGGTTTCACGGGTAAGTTTCAAGGGTAAGTTTCACGGGTAAGTTTTACGGGTATGTTTTACAGGTGACGTTTCACGGGTCTAGGTTTCACTGGTAAGTTTCACGGGTCAAGGTTTCACGGGTAAGTTTCACGGGTAAGTTTCACGGGTAAGTTTCACGGGTAAGTTTCATGGGTGACGTTTCACGGGTCTAGGTTTCACTGGTAAGTTTCACGGGTCAAGGTTTCACGGGTAAGTTTCACGGGTAAGTTTCACGGGTGACGTTTCACGGGTCTAGGTTTCACTGGTAAGTTTCACGGGTCAAGGTTTCACGGGTAAGTTTCACGGGTATGTTTCACGGGTGACGTTTCACGGGTCTAGGTTTCACTGGAAAGTTTCACGGGTCAAGGTTTTACGGGTAAGTTTCAAGGGTAAGTTTCACGGGTAAGTTTTACGGGTATGTTTTACAGGTGACATTTCACGGGTCTAGGTTTCACTGGTAAGTTTCACGGGTCAAGGTTTCACGGGTAAGTTTCACGGGTAAGTTTCACGGGTAAGTTTCACGGGTATGTTTCATGGGTGATGTTTCACGGGTCTAGGTTTCACTGGTAAGTTTCGCGGGTCAAGGTTTCACGGGTAAGTTTCACGGGTAAGTTTCACGGGTATGTTTCACGGGTGACGTTTCACGGGTCTAGGTTTCACTGGTAAGTTTCACGGGTCAAGGTTTCACGGGTAAGTTTCACGGGTAAGTTTCACGGGTAAGTTTCACGGGTATGTTTCACGGGTGACGTTTCACGGGTCTAGGTTTCACTGGTAAGTTTCACGGGTCAAGGTTTCACGGGTAAGTTTCACGGGTAAGTTTCACGGGTATGTTTCACGGGTGACGTTTCACGGGTCTAGGTTTCACTGGTAAGTTTCACGGGTCAAGGTTTCACGGGTAAGTTTCACGGGTAAGTTTCACGGGTATGTTTCACGGGTGACGTTTCACGGGTCTAGGTTTCACTGGTAAGTTTCACGGGTCAAGGTTTTACGGGTAAATTTCACGGGTAAGTTTCACGGGTATGTTTCACGGGTGACGTTTCACGGGTCTAGGTTTCACTGGTAAGTTTCACGAGTCAAGGTTTCACGGGTAAGTTTCACGGGTAAGTTTTACGGGTAAGTTTCACGGGTGACGTTTTACGGGTGACGTTTCACGGGTCTAGGTTTCACTGGTAAGTTTCACGGGTCAAGGTTTCACGGGTAAGTTTCACGGGTAAGTTTCACGGGTATGTTTCACGGGTGACGTTTCACGGGTCTAGGTTTCACTGGTAAGTTTCACGGGTCAAGGTTTCACGGGTAAGTTTCACGGGTAAGTTTCACGGGTAAGTTTCACGGGTATGTTTCACGGGTGACGTTTCACGGGTCTAGGTTTCACTGGTAAGTTTAACGGGTCAAGGTTTCACGGGTAAGTTTTACGAGTAAGTTTCACGGGTATGTTTTACGGGTATGTTTCACGGGTGACGTTTCACGGGTCTAGGTTTCACTGGTAAGTTTCACGGGTCAAGGTTTCACGGGTAAGTTTCACGGGTAAGTTTCACGGGTATGTTTCACGGGTGACGTTTCACGGGTCTAGGTTTCACTGGTAAGTTTCACGGGTCAAGGTTTCACGGGTAAGTTTCACGGGTAAGTTTCACGGGTATGTTTCACGGGTGACGTTTCACGGGTCTAGGTTTCACTGGTAAGTTTCACGGGTCAAGGTTTCACGGGTAAGTTTCACGGGTAAGTTTCACGGGTATGTTTCACGGGTGACGTTTCACGGGTCTAGGTTTCACTGGTAAGTTTCACGGGTCAAGGTTTTACGGGTAAGTTTCACGGGTAAGTTTCACGGGTAAGTTTCACGGGTATGTTTCACGGGTGACGTTTCACGGGTCTAGGTTTCACTGGTAAGTTTCACGAGTCAAGGATTCACGGGTAAGTTTCACGGGTAAGTTTTACGGGTAAGTTTCACGGGTGACGTTTCACGGGTCTAGGTTTCACTGGTAAGTTACACGGGTCAAGGTTTCACGGGTAAGTTTCACGGGTAAGTTTCACGGGTGACGTTTCACGGGTCTAGGTTTCACTGGTAAGTTTCACGGGTCAAGGTTTCACGGGTAAGTTTCACGGGTAAATTTCACGGGTATGTTTCAAGGGTGACGTTTCACGGGTCTAGGTTTCACTGGTAAGTTTCACGGGTCAAGGTTTCACGGGTAAGTTTCACGGGTAAGTTTCACGGGTATGTTTCACGGGTCAAGGTTTCACGGGTAAGTTTCACGGGTAAGTTTCACGGGTTTGTTTCACGGGTGACGTTTCACGGGTCTAGGTTTCACTGGAAAGTTTCACGGGTCAAGGTTTCACGGGTAAGTTTCACGGGTAAGTTTCACGGGTTTGTTTCACGGGTGACGTTTCACGGGTCTAGGTTTCACTGGAAAGTTTCACGGGTCAAGGTTTCACGGGTAAGTTTCACGGGTATGTTCCACGGGTGACGTTTCACGGGTCTAGGTTTCACTGGTAAGTTTCACGGGTCTAGGTTTCACTGGTAAGTTTCACGGGTCAAGGTTTTACGGGTAAGTTTCACGGGTCTAGGTTTCACTGGTAAGTTTCACGGGTCAAGGTTTCACGGGTAAGTTTCACGGGTAAGTTTCACGGGTTTGTTTCACGGGTGACGTTTCACGGGTCTAGGTTTCACTGGAAAGTTTCACGGGTCAAGGTTTCACGGGTAAGTTTCACGGGTAAGTTTCACGGGTATGTTTCACGGGTGACGTTTCACGGGTCTAGGTTTTACTGGTAAGTTTCACGGGTCAAGGTTTCACGGGTAAGTTTTACGGGTAAGTTTCACGGGTGACGTTTCACGGGTGACGTTTCACGGGTTTAGGTTTCACTGGTAAGTTTCACGGGTCAAGGTTTCAAGGGTAAGTTTCACGGGTAAGTTTCACGGGTATGTTTCACGGGTGACGTTTCACGGGTCTAGGTTTCACTGGAAAGTTTCACGGGTCAAGGTTTCACGGGTAAGTTTCAAGGGTAAGTTTCACGGGTAAGTTTTACGGGTATGTTTTACAGGTGACGTTTCACGGGTCTAGGTTTCACTGGTAAGTTTCACGGGTCAAGGTTTCACGGGTAAGTTTCACGGGTAAGTTTCACGGGTAAGTTTCACGGGTAAGTTTCATGGGTGACGTTTCACGGGTCTAGGTTTCACTGGTAAGTTTCACGGGTCAAGGTTTCACGGGTAAGTTTCACGGGTAAGTTTCACGGGTGACGTTTCACGGGTCTAGGTTTCACTGGTAAGTTTCACGGGTCAAGGTTTCACGGGTAAGTTTCACGGGTATGTTTCACGGGTGACGTTTCACGGGTCTAGGTTTCACTGGAAAGTTTCACGGGTCAAGGTTTTACGGGTAAGTTTCAAGGGTAAGTTTCACGGGTAAGTTTTACGGGTATGTTTTACAGGTGACATTTCACGGGTCTAGGTTTCACTGGTAAGTTTCACGGGTCAAGGTTTCACGGGTAAGTTTCACGGGTAAGTTTCACGGGTAAGTTTCACGGGTATGTTTCATGGGTGATGTTTCACGGGTCTAGGTTTCACTGGTAAGTTTCGCGGGTCAAGGTTTCACGGGTAAGTTTCACGGGTAAGTTTCACGGGTATGTTTCACGGGTGACGTTTCACGGGTCTAGGTTTCACTGGTAAGTTTCACGGGTCAAGGTTTCACGGGTAAGTTTCACGGGTAAGTTTCACGGGTAAGTTTCACGGGTATGTTTCACGGGTGACGTTTCACGGGTCTAGGTTTCACTGGTAAGTTTCACGGGTCAAGGTTTCACGGGTAAGTTTCACGGGTAAGTTTCACGGGTATGTTTCACGGGTGACGTTTCACGGGTCTAGGTTTCACTGGTAAGTTTCACGGGTCAAGGTTTCACGGGTAAGTTTCACGGGTAAGTTTCACGGGTATGTTTCACGGGTGACGTTTCACGGGTCTAGGTTTCACTGGTAAGTTTCACGGGTCAAGGTTTTACGGGTAAATTTCACGGGTAAGTTTCACGGGTATGTTTCACGGGTGACGTTTCACGGGTCTAGGTTTCACTGGTAAGTTTCACGAGTCAAGGTTTCACGGGTAAGTTTCACGGGTAAGTTTTACGGGTAAGTTTCACGGGTGAGTTTCACGGGTGACGTTTTACGGGTGACGTTTCACGGGTCTAGGTTTCACTGGTAAGTTTCACGGGTCAAGGTTTCACGGGTAAGTTTCACGGGTATGTTTCACGGGTGACGTTTTACGGGTGACGTTTCACGGGTCTAGGTTTCACTGGTAAGTTTCACGGGTCAAGGTTTCACGGGTAAGTTTCACGGGTAAGTTTCACGGGTATGTTTCACGGGTGACGTTTCACGGGTCTAGGTTTCACTGGTAAGTTTCACGGGTCAAGGTTTCACGGGTAAGTTTCACGGGTAAGTTTCACGGGTAAGTTTCACGGGTATGTTTCACGGGTGACGTTTCACGGGTCTAGGTTTCACTGGTTAGTTTCACGGGTCAAAGTTTCACGGGTAAGTTTTACGGGTAAGTTTCACGGGTATGTTTTACGGGTATGTTTCACGGGTGACGTTTCACGGGTCTAGGTTTCACTGGTAAGTTTCACGGGTCAAGGTTTCACGGGAAAGTTTCACGGGTAAGTTTCACGGGTATGTTTCACGGGTGACGTTTCACGGGTCTAGGATTCACTGGTAAGTTTCACGGGTCAATGTTTCACGGGTCAAGGTTTCACGGGTAAGTTTCACGGGTAAGTTTTACGGGTATGTTTCACGGGTGACGTTTCACGGGTCTAGGTTTCACTAGTAAGTTTCGCGGGTCAAGGTTTCACGGGTAAGTTTCACGGGTAAGTTTCACGGGTATGTTTCACGGGTGACGTTTCACGGGTCTAGGTTTCACTGGTAAGTTTCACGGGTCAAGGTTTTACGGGTAAGTTTCACGGGTAAGTTTCACGGGTATGTTTCACGGGTGACGTTTCACGGGTCTAGGTTTCACTGGTAAGTTTCACGAGTCAAGGATTCACGGGTAAATTTCACGGGTAAGTTTTACGGGTAAGTTTCACGGGTGACGTTTCACGGGTCTAGGTTTCACTGGTAAGTTTCACGGGTCAAGGTTTCACGGGTAAGTTTCACGGGTATGTTTCACGGGTGACGTTTCACGGGTTCAGGTTTCACTGGAAAGTTTCACGGGTCAAGGTTTCACGAATAAGTTTCACGGGTAAGTTTTACGGGTATGTTTTACAGGTGACGTTTCACGGGTCTAGGTTTCACTGGTAAGTTTCACGGGTCAAGGTTTCACGGGTAAGTTTCACGGGTAAGTTTCACGGGTATGTTTTACGGGTGACGTTTCACGGGTCTAGGTTTCAGTGGTAAGTTTCACGGGTCAAGGTTTCACGGGTAAGTTTCACGGGTAAGTTTCACGGGTAAGTTTCACGGGTATGTTTCACGGGTGACGTTTCACGGGTCTAGGTTTCACTGGTAAGTTTCACGGGTCAAGGTTTCACGGGTAAGTTTCACGGGTAAGTTTCACGGGTATGTTTCACGGGTATGTTTCACGAGTGACGTTTCACGGGTCTAGGTTTCACTGGTAAGTTTCACGGGTCAAGGTTTCACAGGTAAGTTTCACGGGTAAGTTTCACGGGTATGTTTCACGAGTGACGTTTCACGGGTCTAGGTTTCACTGGTAAGTTTTACGGGTCAAGGTTTCACGGGTAAGTTTCACGGGTATGTTTCACGGGTATGTTTCACGGGTGACGTTTCACGGGTCTAGGTTTCACTGGTAAGTTTCACGGGTCAAGGTTTCACGGGTAAGTTTCACGGGTAAGTTTCACGGGTATGTTTCACGGGTGACGTTTCACGGGTCTAGGTTTCACTGGTAAGTTTCACGGGTCAAGGTTTCACGGGTAAGTTTCACGGGTAAGTTTCACGGGTATGTTTCACGGGTGTGTTTCACGGGTGACGTTTCACGGGTCTAGGTTTCACTGGTAAGTTTCACGGGTCAAGGTTTCACGGGTAAGTTTCACGGGTAAGTTTCACGGGTATGTTTCACGGGTGACGTTTCACGGGTCTAGGTTTCACTGGTAAGTTTCACGGGTCAAGGTTTCACGGGTAAGTTTCACGGGTAAGTTTCACGGGTATGTTTCACGGGTGACGTTTCACGGGTCTAGGTTTCACTGGTAAGTTTCACGGGTCAAGGTTTCACGGGTAAGTTTCACGGGTAAGTTTCACGGGTGACGTTTCACGGGTCTAGGTTTCACTGGAAAGTTTCACGGGTCAAGGTTTCACGGGTAAGTTTCACGGGTAAGTTTTACGGGTATGTTTTACAGGTGACGTTTCACGGGTCTAGGTTTCACTGGTAAGTTTCACGGGTCAAGGTTTCACGGGTAAGTTTTACGGGTAAGTTTCACGGGTATGTTTCGCGGGTGACGTTTCACGGGTCTAGGTTTCACTGGTAAGTTTCACGGGTCAAGGTTTCACGGGTAAGTTTCACGGGTAAGTTTCACGGGTAAGTTTCACGGGTGACGTTTCACGGGTCTATTTTTCACTGGTAAGTTTCACGGGTCAAGGTTTCACGGGTAAGTTTCACGTGTAAGTTTCACGGGTAAGTTTCACGGGTGACGTTTCACGGGTCTAGGTTTCACTGGTAAGTTTCACGGGTCAAGGTTTCACGGGTAAGTTTCACGGGTAAGTTTCACGGGTGACGTTTCACGGGTCTAGGTTTCACTGGTAAGTTTCACGGGTCAAGGTTTCACGGGTAAGTTTCACGGGTAAGTTTCACGGGTAAGTTTCACGGGTAAGTTTCACGGGTAAGTTTCACGGGTGACGTTTCACGGGTCTAGGTTTCACTGGTAAGTTTCACGGGTCAAGGTTTCACGGGTAAGTTTCACGGGTAAGTTTCACGGGTAACGTTTCACGGGTCTAGGTTTCACTGGTAAGTTTCACGGGTCAAGGTTTCACGGGTAAGTTTCACGGGTAAGTTTCACGGGTATGTTTCAAGGGTGACGTTTCACGGGTCTAGGTTTCACTGGTAAGTTTCACGGGTCAAGGTTTCACGGGTAAGTTTCACGGGTAAGTTTCACGGGTATGTTTCACGGGTGACGTTTCACGGGTCTTGGTTTAACTGGTAAGTTTCACGGGTCAAGGTTTCACGGGTAAGTTTCACGGGTAAGTTTCACGGGTATGTTTCACGGGTGACGTTTCACGGGTCTAGGTTTCACTGGTAAGTTTCACGGGTCAAGGTTTCACGGGTAAGTTTCACGGGTAAGTTTCACGGGTAAGTTTCACGGGTATGTTTCACGGGTGACGTTTCACGGGTCTAGGTTTCACTGGTAAGTTTCACGGGTCAAGGTTTTACGGGTAAGTTTCACGGGTCTAGGTTTCACTGGTAAGTTTCACGGGTCAAGGTTTCACGGGTAAGTTTCACGGGTAAGTTTCACGGGTTTGTTTCACGGGTGACGTTTCACGGGTCTAGGTTTCACTGGAAAGTTTCACGGGTCAAGGTTTCACGGGTAAGTTTCACGGGTAAGTTTCACGGGTATGTTTCACGGGTGACGTTTCACGGGTCTAGGTTTCACTGGTAAGTTTCACGGGTCAAGGTTTCACGGGTAAGTTTTACGGGTAAGTTTCACGGGTGACGTTTCACGGGTGACGTTTTACGGGTCTAGGTTTCACTGGTAAGTTTCACGGGTCAAGGTTTCAAGGGTAAGTTTCACGGGTAAGTTTCACGGGTATGTTTCACGGGTGACGTTTCACGGGTCTAGGTTTCACAGGAAAGTTTCACGGGTCAAGGTTTCACGTGTAAGTTTCAAGGGTAAGTTTCACGGGTAAGTTTTACGGGTATGTTTTACAGGTGACGTTTCACGGGTCTAGGTTTCACTGGTAAGTTTCACGGGTCAAGGTTTCACGGGTAAGTTTCACGGGTAAGTTTCACGGGTGACGTTTCACGGGTCTAGGTTTCACTGGTAAGTTTCACGGGTCAAGGTTTCACGGGTAAGTTTCACGGGTATGTTTCACGGGTGACGTTTCACGGGTCTAGGTTTCACTGGAAAGTTTCACGGGTGACGTTTCACGGGTGACGTTTCACGGGTCTAGGTTTCACTGGTAAGTTTCACGGGTCAAGGTTTCAAGGGTAAGTTTCACGGGTAAGTTTCACGGGTATGTTTAACGGGTGACGTTTCACGGGTCTAGGTTTCACAGGAAAGTTTCACGGGTCAAGGTTTCACGGGTAAGTTTCACGGGTAAGTTTCACGGGTAAGTTTCACGGGTAAGTTTCACGGGTAAGTTTCATGGGTGACGTTTCACGGGTCTAGGTTTCACTGGTAAGTTTCACGGGTCAAGGTTTCACGGGTAAGTTTCACGGGTAAGTTTCACGGGTGACGTTTCACGGGTCTAGGTTTCACTGGTAAGTTTCACGGGTCAAGGTTTCACGGGTAAGTTTCACGGGTATGTTTCACGGGTGACGTTTCACGGGTCTAGGTTTCACTGGAAAGTTTCACGGGTCAAGGTTTCACGGGTAAGTTTCAAGGGTAAGTTTCACGGGTAAGTTTTACGGGTATGTTTTACAGGTGACATTTCACGAGTCTAGGTTTCACTGGTAAGTTTCACGGGTCAAGGTTTCACGGGTAAGTTTCACGGGTAAGTTTCACGGGTAAGTTTCACGGGTATGTTTCATGGGTGATGTTTCACGGGTCTAGGTTTCACTGGTAAGTTTCGCGGGTCAAGGTTTCACGGGTAAGTTTCACGGGTAAGTTTCACGGGTATGTTTCATGGGTGACGTTTCACGGGTCTAGGTTTCACTGGTAAGTTTCACGGGTCAAGGTTTCACGGGTAAGTTTCACGGGTAAGTTTCACGGGTAAGTTTCACGGGTATGTTTCATGGGTGATGTTTCACGGGTCTAGGTTTCACTGGTAAGTTTCACGGGTCAAGGTTTCACGGGTAAGTTTCACGGGTAAGTTTTACGGGTATGTTTTACAGGTGACGTTTCACGGGTCTAGGTTTCACTGGTAAGTTTCACGGGTCAAGGTTTCATGGGTAAGTTTCACGGGTATGTTTCACGGGTGACGTTTCACGGGTCTAGGTTTCACTGGTAAGTTTCACGGGTCAAGGTTTTACGGGTTAATTTCACGGGTAAGTTTCACGGGTATGTTTCACGGGTGACGTTTCACGGGTCTAGGTTTCACTGGTAAGTTTCACGAGTCAAGGTTTCACGGGTAAGTTTCACGGGTAAGTTTTACGGGTAAGTTTCACGGGTGACGTTTCACGGGTCTAGGTTTCACTGGTAAGTTTCACGAGTCAAGGTTTCACGGGTAAGTTTCACGGGTAAGTTTTACGGGTAAGTTTCACGGGTGACGTTTTACGGGTGACGTTTCACGGGTCTAGGTTTCACTGGTAAGTTTCACGGGTCAAGGTTTCACGGGTAAGTTTCACGGGTAAGTTTCACGGGTATGTTTCACGGGTGACGTTTCACGGGTCTAGGTTTCACTGGTAAATTTCACGGGTCAAGGTTTCACGGGTAAGTTTCACGGGTAAGTTTCACGGGTATGTTTCACGGGTGACGTTTCACGGGTCTAGGTTTCACTGGTAAGTTTAACGGGTCAAGGTTTCACAAGTAAGTTTTACGGGTAAGTTTCACGGGTATGTTTTACGGGTATGTTTCACGGGTGACGTTTCACGGGTCTAGGTTTCACTGGTAAGTTTTACGGGTCAAGGTTTCACGGGTAAGTTTCACGGGTAAGTTTCACGGGTATGTTTCACGGGTGACGTTTCACGGGTCTAGGTTTCACTGGTGTTTCACGGGTCAAGGTTTCACGGGTAAGTTTCACGGGTAAGTTTAACGGGTATGTTTCACGGGTGACGTTTCACGGGTCTAGGTTTCACTGGTAAGTTTCACGGGTCAAGGTTTCACGGGTAAGTTTCACGGGTAAGTTTCACGGGTTTGTTTCACGGGTGACGTTTCACGGGTCTAGGTTTCACTGGAAAGTTTCACGGGTCAAGGTTTCACGGGTAAGTTTCACGGGTATGTTTCACGGGTGACGTTTCACGGGTCTAGGTTTCACTGGTAAGTTTCACGGGTCAAGGTTTCACGGGTAAGTTTTACGGGTAAGTTTCACGGGTGACGTTTCACGGGTGACGTTTCACGGGTCTAGGTTTCACTGGTAAGTTTCACGGGTCAAGGTTTCACGGGTAAGTTTCACGGGTAAGTTTCACGGGTATGTTTCACGGGTGACGTTTCACGGGTCTAGGTTTCACTGGAAAGTTTCACGGGTCAAGGTTTCACGGGTAAGTTTCAAGGGTAAGTTTCACGGGTAAGTTTTACGGGTATGTTTTACAGGTGACGTTTCACGGGTCTAGGTTTCACTGGTAAGTTTCACGGGTCAAGGTTTCACGGGTAAGTTTCACGGGTAAGTTTCACGGGTAAGTTTCACGGGTAAGTTTAACGGGTAAGTTTCATGGGTGATGTTTCACGGGTCTAGGTTTCACTGGTAAGTTTCGCGGGTCAAGGTTTCACGGGTAAGTTTCACGGGTAAGTTTCACGGGTATGTTTTACGGGTATGTTTTACAGGTGACGTTTCACGGGTCTAGGTTTCACTGGTAAGTTTCACGGGTCAAGGTTTTACGGGTAAATTTCACGGGTAAGTTTCACGGGTATGTTTCACGGGTGACGTTTCACGGGTCTAGGTTTCACTGGTAAGTTTCACGAGTCAAGGTTTCACGGGTAAGTTTCACGAGTAAGTTTTACGGGTAAGTTTCACGGGTGACGTTTCACGGGTCTAGGTTTCACTGGTAAGTTTCACGAGTCAAGGTTTCACGGGTAAGTTTCACGGGTAAGTTTTACGGGTAAGTTTCACGGGTGACGTTTTACGGGTGACGTTTCACGGGTCTAGGTTTCACTGGTAAGTTTCACGGGTCAAGGTTTCACGGGTCAAGGTTTCACGGGTAAGTTTCACGGGTATGTTTCACGGGTGACGTTTCACGGGTCTAGGTTTCACTGGTAAGTTTCACGGGTCAAGGTTTCACGGGTAAGTTTCACGGGTAAGTTTCACGGGTAAGTTTCACGGGTATGTTTCACGGGTGACGTTTCACGGGTCTAGGTTTCACTGGTAAGTTTAACGGGTCAAGGTTTCACAAGTAAGTTTTACGGGTAAGTTTCACGGGTATGTTTTACGGGTATGTTTCACGGGTGACGTTTCACGGGTCTAGGTTTCACTGGTAAGTTTCACGGGTCAAGGTTTCACGGGTAAGTTTCACGGGTAAGTTTCACGGGTATGTTTCACGGGTGACGTTTCACGGGTCTAGGTTTCACTGGTAAGTTTCACGGGTCAAGGTTTCACGGGTCAAGGTTTCACGGGTAAGTTTCACGGGTAAGTTTTACGTGTATGTTTCACGGGTGACGTTTCACGGGTCTAGGTTTTACTGGTAAGTTTCACGGGTCAAGGTTTCACGGGTAAGTTTCACGGGTAAGTTTCACGGGTTTGTTTCACGGGTGACGTTTCACGGGTCTAGGTTTCACTGGAAAGTTTCACGGGTCAAGGTTTCACGGGTAAGTTTCACGGGTATGTTTCACGGGTGACGTTTCACGGGTCTAGGTTTCACTGGTAAGTTTCACGGGTCAAGGTTTCACGGGTAAGTTTTACGGGTAAGTTTCACGGGTGACGTTTCACGGGTGACGTTTCACGGGTCTAGGTTTCACTGGTAAGTTTCACGGGTCAAGGTTTCACGGGTAAGTTTCACGGGTAAGTTTCACGGGTATGTTTCACGGGTGACGTTTCACGGGTCTAGGTTTCACTGGAAAGTTTTACGGGTCAAGGTTTCACGGGTAAGTTTCAAGGGTAAGTTTCACGGGTAAGTTTTACGGGTATGTTTTACAGGTGACGTTTCACGGGTCTAGGTTTCACTGGTAAGTTTCACGGGTCAAGGTTTCACGGGTAAGTTTCACGGGTAAGTTTCACGGGTAAGTTTAACGGGTAAGTTTAACGGGTATGTTTCATGGGTGATGTTTCACGGGTCTAGGTTTCACTGGTAAGTTTCGCGGGTCAAGGTTTCACGGGTAAGTTTCACGGGTAAGTTTCACGGGTATGTTTCACGGGTGACGTTTCACGGGTCTAGGTTTTACTGGAAAGTTTCACGGGTCAAGGTTTCACGGGTAAGTTTCACGGGTAAGTTTTACGGGTATGTTTCACAGGTGACGTTTCACGGGTCTAGGTTTCACTGGTAAGTTTCACGGGTCAAGGTTTCACGGGTAAGTTTCACGGGTAAGTTTTACGGGTATGTTTCATGGGTGATGTTTTACGGGTCTAGGTTTCACTGGTAAGTTTTACGGGTCAAGGTTTCACGGGTAAGTTTCACGGGTAAGTTTTACGGGTATGTTTTACAGGTGACGTTTCACGGGTCTAGGTTTCACTGGTAAGTTTCACGGGTCAAGGTTTCACGGGTAAGTTTCACGGGTAAGTTTCACGGGTATGTTTCACGGGTGACGTTTCACGGGTCTAGGTTTCACTGGAAAGTTTCACGGGTCAAGGTTTCACGGGTAAGTTTCACGGGTAAGTTTCACGGGTATGTTTTACGGGTGACGTTTCACGGGTCTAGGTTTCACTGGTAAGTTTCACGGGTCAAGGTTTCACGGGTAAGTTTCACGGGTAAGTTTCACGGGTATGTTTCACGGGTGACGTTTCACGGGTCTAGGTTTCACTGGTAAGTTTCACGGGTCAAGGTTTCACGGGTAAGTTTCACGGGTAAGTTTCACGGGTAAGTTTCACGGGTGACGTTTCACGGGTCTATTTTTCACTGGTAAGTTTCACGGGTCAAGGTTTCACGGGTAAGTTTCACGTGTAAGTTTCACGGGTGACGTTTCACGGGTCTAGGTTTCACTGGTAAGTTTCACGGGTCAAGGTTTCACGGGTAAGTTTCACGGGTAAGTTTCACGGGTAAGTTTCACGGGTAAGTTTCACGGGTGACGTTTCACGGGTCTAGGTTTCACTGGTAAGTTTCACGGGTCAAGGTTTCACGGGTAAGTTTCACGGGTAAGTTTCACGGGTATGTTTCACGGGTGACGTTTCACGGGTCTAGGTTTCACTGGTAAGTTTCACGGGTCAAGGTTTTACGGGTAAATTTCACGGGTAAGTTTCACGGGTATGTTTCACGGGTGACGTTTCACGGGTCTAGGTTTCACTGGTAAGTTTCACGAGTCAAGGTTTCACGGGTAAGTTTCACGGGTAAGTTTTACGGGTAAGTTTCACGGGTGACGTTTCATGGGTCTAGGTTTCACTGGTAAGTTTCACGAGTCAAGGTTTCACGGGTAAGTTTCACGGGTAAGTTTTACGGGTAAGTTTCACGGGTGACGTTTTACGGGTGACGTTTCACGGGTCTAGGTTTCACTGGTAAGTTTCACGGGTCAAGGTTTCACGGGTAAGTTTCACGGGTAAGTTTCACGGGTATGTTTCACGGGTGACGTTTCACGGGTCTAGGTTTCACTGGTAAGTTTCACGGGTCAAGGTTTCACGGGTAAGTTTCACGGGTAAGTTTCACGGGTAAGTTTCACGGGTATGTTTCACGGGTGACGTTTCACGGGTCTAGGTTTCACTGGTAAGTTTAACGGGTCAAGGTTTCACGGGTAAGTTTTACGGGTAAGTTTCACGGGTATGTTTTACGGGTATGTTTCACGGGTGACGTTTCACTGGTCTAGGTTTCACTGGTAAGTTTCACGGGTCAAGGTTTCACGGGTAAGTTTCACGGGTAAGTTTCACGGGTATGTTTCACGGGTGACGTTTCACGGGTCTAGGTTTCACTGGTAAGTTTCACGGGTCAAGGTTTCACGGGTCAAGGTTTCACGGGTAAGTTTCACGGGTAAGTTTTACGGGTATGTTTCACGGGTGACGTTTCACGGGTCTAGGTTTCACTGGTAAGTTTCACGGGTCAAGGTTTCACGGGTAAGTTTCACGGGTAAGTTTCACGGGTTTGTTTCACGGGTGACGTTTCACGGGTCTAGGTTTCACTGGAAAGTTTCACGGGTCAAGGTTTCACGGGTAAGTTTCACGGGTATGTTTCACGGGTGACGTTTCACGGGTCTAGGTTTCACTGGTAAGTTTCACGGGTCAAGGTTTCACGGGTAAGTTTTACGGGTAAGTTTCACGGATGACGTTTCACGGGTGACGTTTCACGGGTCTAGGTTTCACTGGTAAGTTTCACGGGTCAAGGTTTCACGGGTAAGTTTCACGGGTAAGTTTCACGGGTAAGTTTCACGGGTAAGTTTCATGGGTGACGTTTCACGGGTCTAGGTTTCACTGGTAAGTTTCACGAGTCAAGGTTTCACGGGTAAGTTTCACGGGTAAGTTTCACGGGTGACGTTTTACGGGTCTAGGTTTCACTGGTAAGTTTCACGGGTCAAGGTTTCACGGGTAAGTTTCACGGGTATGTTTCACGGGTGACGTTTCACGGGTCTAGGTTTCACTGGAAAGTTTCACGGGTCAAGGTTTCACGGGTAAGTTTCAAGGGTAAGTATCACGGGTAAGTTTTACGGGTATGTTTTACAGGTGACATTTCACGGGTCTAGGTTTCACTGGTAAGTTTCACGGGTCAAGGTTTCACGGGTAAGTTTCACGGGTAAGTTTCACGGGTAAGTTTCACGGGTATGTTTCATTGGTGATGTTTCACGGGTCTAGGTTTCACTGGTAAGTTTCGCGGGTCAAGGTTTCACGGGTCAGTTTCACGGGTAAGTTTCACGGGTATGTTTCACGGGTGACGTTTCACGGGTCTAGGTTTCACTGGTAAGTTTCACGGGTCAAGGTTTCACGGGTAAGTTTCACGGGTAAGTTTCACGGGTAAGTTTCATGAGTATGTTTCACGGGTGACGTTTCACGGGTCTAGGTTTCACTGGTAAGTTTCACGGGTCAAGGTTTCACGGGTAAGTTTCACGGGTAAGTTTCACGGGTATGTTTCACGGGTGACGTTTAACGGGTCTAGGTTTCACTGGTAAGTTTCACGGGTCAAGGTTTCACGGGTAAGTTTCACGGGTAAGTTTCACGGGTATGTTTCACGGGTGACGTTTCACGGGTCTAGGTTTCACTGGTAAGTTTCACGGGTCAAGGTTTTACGGGTAAATTTCACGGGTAAGTTTCACGGGTATGTTTCACGGGTGACGTTTCACGGGTCTAGGTTTCACTGGTAAGTTTCACGAGTCAAGGTTTCACGGGTAAGTTTCACGGGTAAGTTTTACGGGTAAGTTTCACGGGTGACGTTTTACGGGTGACGTTTCACGGGTCTAGGTTTCACTGGTAAGTTTCACGGGTCAAGGTTTCACGGGTAAGTTTCACGGGTAAGTTTCACGGGTATGTTTCACGGGTGACGTTTCACGGGTCTAGGTTTCACTGGTAAGTTTCACGGGTCAAGGTTTCACGGGTAAGTTTCACGGGTAAGTTTCACGGGTAAGTTTCACGGGTATGTTTCACGGGTGACGTTTCACGGGTCTAGGTTTCACTGGTAAGTTTAACGGGTCAAGGTTTCACGGGTAAGTTTTACGAGTAAGTTTCACGGGTATGTTTTACGGGTATGTTTCACGGGTGACGTTTCACGGGTCTAGGTTTCACTGGTAAGTTTCACGGGTCAAGGTTTCACGGGTAAGTTTCACGGGTAAGTTTCACGGGTATGTTTCACGGGTGACGTTTCACGGGTCTAGGTTTCACTGGTAAGTTTCACGGGTCAAGGTTTCACGGGTAAGTTTCACGGGTAAGTTTCACGGGTATGTTTCACGGGTGACGTTTCACGGGTCTAGGTTTCACTGGTAAGTTTCACGGGTCAAGGTTTCACGGGTAAGTTTCACGGGTAAGTTTCACGGGTATGTTTCACGGGTGACGTTTCACGGGTCTAGGTTTCACTGGTAAGTTTCACGGGTCAAGGTTTTACGGGTAAGTTTCACGGGTAAGTTTCACGGGTAAGTTTCACGGGTATGTTTCACGGGTGACGTTTCACGGGTCTATGTTTCACTGGTAAGTTTCACGAGTCAAGGATTCACGGGTAAGTTTCACGGGTAAGTTTTACGGGTAAGTTTCACGGGTGACGTTTCACGGGTCTAGGTTTCACTGGTAAGTTACACGGGTCAAGGTTTCACGGGTAAGTTTCACGGGTAAGTTTCACGGGTGACGTTTCACGGGTCTAGGTTTCACTGGTAAGTTTCACGGGTCAAGGTTTCACGGGTAAGTTTCACGGGTAAATTTCACGGGTATGTTTCAAGGGTGACGTTTCACGGGTCTAGGTTTCACTGGTAAGTTTCACGGGTCAAGGTTTCACGGGTAAGTTTCACGGGTAAGTTTCACGGGTATGTTTCACGGGTCAAGGTTTCACGGGTAAGTTTCACGGGTAAGTTTCACGGGTTTGTTTCACGGGTGACGTTTCACGGGTCTAGGTTTCACTGGAAAGTTTCACGGGTCAAGGTTTCACGGGTAAGTTTCACGGGTAAGTTTCACGGGTTTGTTTCACGGGTGACGTTTCACGGGTCTAGGTTTCACTGGAAAGTTTCACGGGTCAAGGTTTCACGGGTAAGTTTCACGGGTATGTTCCACGGGTGACGTTTCACGGGTCTAGGTTTCACTGGTAAGTTTCACGGGTCTAGGTTTCACTGGTAAGTTTCACGGGTCAAGGTTTTACGGGTAAGTTTCACGGGTCTAGGTTTCACTGGTAAGTTTCACGGGTCAAGGTTTCACGGGTAAGTTTCACGGGTAAGTTTCACGGGTTTGTTTCACGGGTGACGTTTCACGGGTCTAGGTTTCACTGGAAAGTTTCACGGGTCAAGGTTTCACGGGTAAGTTTCACGGGTAAGTTTCACGGGTATGTTTCAAGGGGGACGTTTCACGGGTCTAGGTTTTACTGGTAAGTTTCACGGGTCAAGGTTTCACGGGTAAGTTTTACGGGTAAGTTTCACGGGTGACGTTTCACGGGTGACGTTTCACGGGTTTAGGTTTCACTGGTAAGTTTCACGGGTCAAGGTTTCAAGGGTAAGTTTCACGGGTAAGTTTCACGGGTATGTTTCACGGGTGACGTTTCACGGGTCTAGGTTTCACTGGAAAGTTTCACGGGTCAAGGTTTCACGGGTAAGTTTCAAGGGTAAGTTTCACGGGTAAGTTTTACGGGTATGTTTTACAGGTGACGTTTCACGGGTCTAGGTTTCACTGGTAAGTTTCACGGGTCAAGGTTTCACGGGTAAGTTTCACGGGTAAGTTTCACGGGTAAGTTTCACGGGTAAGTTTCATGGGTGACGTTTCACGGGTCTAGGTTTCACTGGTAAGTTTCACGGGTCAAGGTTTCACGGGTAAGTTTCACGGGTAAGTTTCACGGGTGACGTTTCACGGGTCTAGGTTTCACTGGTAAGTTTCACGGGTCAAGGTTTCACGGGTAAGTTTCACGGGTATGTTTCACGGGTGACGTTTCACGGGTCTAGGTTTCACTGGAAAGTTTCACGGGTCAAGGTTTTACGGGTAAGTTTCAAGGGTAAGTTTCACGGGTAAGTTTTACGGGTATGTTTTACAGGTGACATTTCACGGGTCTAGGTTTCACTGGTAAGTTTCACGGGTCAAGGTTTCACGGGTAAGTTTCACGGGTAAGTTTCACGGGTAAGTTTCACGGGTATGTTTCATGGGTGATGTTTCACGGGTCTAGGTTTCACTGGTAAGTTTCGCGGGTCAAGGTTTCACGGGTAAGTTTCACGGGTAAGTTTCACGGGTATGTTTCACGGGTGACGTTTCACGGGTCTAGGTTTCACTGGTAAGTTTCACGGGTCAAGGTTTCACGGGTAAGTTTCACGGGTAAGTTTCACGGGTAAGTTTCACGGGTATGTTTCACGGGTGACGTTTCACGGGTCTAGGTTTCACTGGTAAGTTTCACGGGTCAAGGTTTCACGGGTAAGTTTCACGGGTAAGTTTCACGGGTATGTTTCACGGGTGACGTTTCACGGGTCTAGGTTTCACTGGTAAGTTTCACGGGTCAAGGTTTCACGGGTAAGTTTCACGGGTAAGTTTCACGGGTATGTTTCACGGGTGACGTTTCACGGGTCTAGGTTTCACTGGTAAGTTTCACGGGTCAAGGTTTTACGGGTAAATTTCACGGGTAAGTTTCACGGGTATGTTTCACGGGTGACGTTTCACGGGTCTAGGTTTCACTGGTAAGTTTCACGAGTCAAGGTTTCACGGGTAAGTTTCACGGGTAAGTTTTACGGGTAAGTTTCACGGGTGAGTTTCACGGGTGACGTTTTACGGGTGACGTTTCACGGGTCTAGGTTTCACTGGTAAGTTTCACGGGTCAAGGTTTCACGGGTAAGTTTCACGGGTATGTTTCACGGGTGACGTTTTACGGGTGACGTTTCACGGGTCTAGGTTTCACTGGTAAGTTTCACGGGTCAAGGTTTCACGGGTAAGTTTCACGGGTAAGTTTCACGGGTATGTTTCACGGGTGACGTTTCACGGGTCTAGGTTTCACTGGTAAATTTCACGGGTCAAGGTTTCACGGGTAAGTTTCACGGGTAAGTTTCACGGGTAAGTTTCACGGGTATGTTTCACGGGTGACGTTTCACGGGTCTAGGTTTCACTGGTTAGTTTCACGGGTCAAAGTTTCACGGGTAAGTTTTACGGGTAAGTTTCACGGGTATGTTTTACGGGTATGTTTCACGGGTGACGTTTCACGGGTCTAGGTTTCACTGGTAAGTTTCACGGGTCAAGGTTTCACGGGTAAGTTTCACGGGTAAGTTTCACGGGTATGTTTCACGGGTGACGTTTCACGGGTCTAGGATTCACTGGTAAGTTTCACGGGTCAATGTTTCACGGGTCAAGGTTTCACGGGTAAGTTTCACGGGTAAGTTTTACGGGTATGTTTCACGGGTGACGTTTCACGGGTCTAGGTTTCACTAGTAAGTTTCGCGGGTCAAGGTTTCACGGGTAAGTTTCACGGGTAAGTTTCACGGGTATGTTTCACGGGTGACGTTTCACGGGTCTAGGTTTCACTGGTAAGTTTCACGGGTCAAGGTTTTACGGGTAAGTTTCACGGGTAAGTTTCACGGGTATGTTTCACGGGTGACGTTTCACGGGTCTAGGTTTCACTGGTAAGTTTCACGAGTCAAGGATTCACGGGTAAATTTCACGGGTAAGTTTTACGGGTAAGTTTCACGGGTGACGTTTCACGGGTCTAGGTTTCACTGGTAAGTTTCACGGGTCAAGGTTTCACGGGTAAGTTTCACGGGTATGTTTCACGGGTGACGTTTCACGGGTTCAGGTTTCACTGGAAAGTTTCACGGGTCAAGGTTTCACGAATAAGTTTCACGGGTAAGTTTTACGGGTATGTTTTACAGGTGACGTTTCACGGGTCTAGGTTTCACTGGTAAGTTTCACGGGTCAAGGTTTCACGGGTAAGTTTCACGGGTAAGTTTCACGGGTATGTTTTACGGGTGACGTTTCACGGGTCTAGGTTTCAGTGGTAAGTTTCACGGGTCAAGGTTTCACGGGTAAGTTTCACGGGTAAGTTTCACGGGTAAGTTTCACGGGTATGTTTCACGGGTGACGTTTCACGGGTCTAGGTTTCACTGGTAAGTTTCACGGGTCAAGGTTTCACGGGTAAGTTTCACGGGTAAGTTTCACGGGTATGTTTCACGGGTATGTTTCACGAGTGACGTTTCACGGGTCTAGGTTTCACTGGTAAGTTTCACGGGTCAAGGTTTCACAGGTAAGTTTCACGGGTAAGTTTCACGGGTATGTTTCACGGGTGACGTTTCACGGGTCTAGGTTTCACTGGTAAGTTTTACGGGTCAAGGTTTCACGGGTAAGTTTCACGGGTATGTTTCACGGGTATGTTTCACGGGTGACGTTTCACGGGTCTAGGTTTCACTGGTAAGTTTCACGGGTCAAGGTTTCACGGGTAAGTTTCAATGGTAAGTTTCACGGGTATATTTCACGGGTGACGTTTCACGGGTCTAGGTTTCACTGGTAAGTTTCACGGGTCAAGGTTTCACGGGTAAGTTTCACGGGTAAGTTTCACGGGTATGTTTCACGGGTGTGTTTCACGGGTGACGTTTCACGGGTCTAGGTTTCACTGGTAAGTTTCACGGGTCAAGGTTTCACGGGTAAGTTTCACGGGTAAGTTTCACGGGTATGTTTCACGGGTGACGTTTCACGGGTCTAGGTTTCACTGGTAAGTTTCACGGGTCAAGGTTTCACGGGTAAGTTTCACGGGTAAGTTTCACGGGTATGTTTCACGGGTGACGTTTCACGGGTCTAGGTTTCACTGGTAAGTTTCACGGGTCAAGGTTTCACGGGTAAGTTTCACGGGTAAGTTTCACGGGTGACGTTTCACGGGTCTAGGTTTCACTGGTAAGTTTCACGGGTCAAGGTTTCAAGGGTAAGTTTTACGGGTAAGTTTCACGGGTATGTTTCACGGGTGACGTTTCACGGGTCTAGGTTTCACTGGAAAGTTTCACGGGTCAAGGTTTCACGGGTAAGTTTCACGGGTAAGTTTTACGGGTATGTTTTACAGGTGACGTTTCACGGGTCTAGGTTTCACTGGTAAGTTTCACGGGTCAAGGTTTCACGGGTAAGTTTTACGGGTAAGTTTCACGGGTATGTTTCGCGGGTGACGTTTCACGGGTCTAGGTTTCACTGGTAAGTTTCACGGGTCAAGGTTTCACGGGTAAGTTTCACGGGTAAGTTTCACGGGTAAGTTTCACGGGTGACGTTTCACGGGTCTATTTTTCACTGGTAAGTTTCACGGGTCAAGGTTTCACGGGTAAGTTTCACGTGTATGTTTCACGGGTAAGTTTCACGGGTGACGTTTTACGGGTCTAGGTTTCACTGGTAAGTTTCACGGGTCAAGGTTTCACGGGTAAGTTTCACGGGTAAGTTTCACGGGTGACGTTTCACGGGTCTAGGTTTCACTGGTAAGTTTCACGGGTCAAGGTTTCACGGGTAAGTTTCACGGGTAAGTTTCACGGGTAAGTTTCACGGGTAAGTTTCACGGGTAAGTTTCACGGGTGACGTTTCACGGGTCTAGGTTTCACTGGTAAGTTTCACGGGTCAAGGTTTCACGGGTAAGTTTCACGGGTAAGTTTCACGGGTAACGTTTCACGGGTCTAGGTTTCACTGGTAAGTTTCACGGGTCAAGGTTTCACGGGTAAGTTTCACGGGTAAGTTTCACGGGTATGTTTCAAGGGTGACGTTTCACGGGTCTAGGTTTCACTGGTAAGTTTCACGGGTCAAGGTTTCACGGGTAAGTTTCACGGGTAAGTTTCACGGGTATGTTTCACGGGTGACGTTTCACGGGTCTTGGTTTAACTGGTAAGTTTCACGGGTCAAGGTTTCACGGGTAAGTTTCACGGGTAAGTTTCACGGGTATGTTTCACGGGTGACGTTTCACGGGTCTAGGTTTCACTGGTAAGTTTCACGGGTCAAGGTTTCACGGGTAAGTTTCACGGGTAAGTTTCACGGGTAAGTTTCACGGGTATGTTTCACGGGTGACGTTTCACGGGTCTAGGTTTCACTGGTAAGTTTCACGGGTCAAGGTTTTACGGGTAAGTTTCACGGGTCTAGGTTTCACTGGTAAGTTTCACGGGTCAAGGTTTCACGGGTAAGTTTCACGGGTAAGTTTCACGGGTTTGTTTCACGGGTGACGTTTCACGGGTCTAGGTTTCACTGGAAAGTTTCACGGGTCAAGGTTTCACTGGTAAGTTTCACGGGTCAAGGTTTCACGGGTAAGTTTCACGGGTAAGTTTCACGGGTGACGTTTCACGGGTCTAGGTTTCACTGGTAAGTTTCACGGGTCAAGGTTTCACGGGTAAGTTTCACGGGTAAGTTTCACGGGTATGTTTCAAGGGTGACGTTTCACGGGTCTAAGTTTCACTGGTAAGTTTCACGGGTCAAGGTTTCACGGGTAAGTTTCACGGGTAAGTTTCACGGGTATGTTTCACGGGTGACGTTTCACGGGTCTAGGTTTCACTGGTAAGTTTCACGGGTCAAGGTTTTACGGGTAAGTTTCACGGGTCTAGGTTTCACTGGTAAGTTTCACGGGTCAAGGTTTCACGGGTAAGTTTCACGGGTAAGTTTCACGGGTTTGTTTCACGGGTGACGTTTTACGGGTCTAGGTTTCACTGGAAAGTTTCACGGGTCAAGGTTTCACGGGTAAGTTTCACGGGTAAGTTTCACGGGTATGTTTCACGGGTGACGTTTCACGGGTCTAGGTTTCACTGGTAAGTTTCACGGGTCAAGGTTTCACGGGTAAGTTTTACGGGTAAGTTTCACGGGTGACGTTTCACGGGTGACGTTTCACGGGTCTAGGTTTCACTGGTAAGTTTCACGGGTCAAGGTTTCAAGGGTAAGTTTCACGGGTAAGTTTCACGGGTATGTTTCACGGGTGACGTTTCACGGGTCTAGGTTTCACTGGAAAGTTTCACGGGTCAAGGTTTCACGGGTAAGTTTCAAGGGTAAGTTTCACGGGTAAGTTTTACGGGTATGTTTTACAGGTGACGTTTCACGGGTCTAGGTTTCACTGGTAAGTTTCACGGGTCAAGGTTTCACGGGTAAGTTTCACGGGTAAGTTTTACGGGTAAGTTTCACGGGTAAGTTTCATGGGTGACGTTTCACGGGTCTAGGTTTCACTGGTAAGTTTCACGGGTCAAGGTTTCACGGGTAAGTTTCACGGGTAAGTTTCACGGGTGACGTTTCACGGGTCTAGGTTTCACTGGTAAGTTTCACGGGTCAAGGTTTCACGGGTAAGTTTCACGGGTATGTTTCACGGGTGACGTTTCACGGGTCTAGGTTTCACTGGAAAGTTTCACGGGTCAAGGTTTCACGGGTAAGTTTTAAAGGTAAGTTTCACGGGTAAGTTTTACGGGTATGTTTTACAGGTGACATTTTACGGGTCTAGGTTTCACGGGTAAGTTTCACGGGTAAGTTTCACGGGTAAGTTTCACGGGTATGTTTCATGGGTGATGTTTCACGGGTCTAGGTTTCACTGGTAAGTTTCGCGGGTCCAGGTTTCACGGGTAAGTTTTACGGGTATGTTTTACAGGTGACGTTTCACGGGTCTAGGTTTCACTGGTAAGTTTCACGGGTCAAGGTTTCACGGGTAAGTTTTACGGGTAAGTTTCACGGGTATGTTTCGCGGGTGACGTTTCACGGGTCTAGGTTTCACTGGTAAGTTTCACGGGTCAAGGTTTCACGGGTAAGTTTCACGGGTAAGTTTCACGGGTAAGTTTCACGGGTGACGTTTCACGGGTCTATTTTTCACTGGTAAGTTTCACGGGTCAAGGTTTCACGGGTAAGTTTCACGTGTAAGTTTCACGGGTAAGTTTCACGGGTGACTTTTCACGGGTCTAGGTTTCACTGGTAAGTTTCACGGGTCAAGGTTTCACGGGTAAGTTTCACGGGTAAGTTTCACGGGTGACGTTTCACGGGTCTAGGTTTCACTGGTAAGTTTCACGGGTCAAGGTTTCACGGGTAAGTTTCACGGGTAAGTTTCACGGGTAAGTTTCACGGGTAAGTTTCACGGGTAAGTTTCACGGGTGACGTTTCACGGGTCTAGGTTTCACTGGTAAGTTTCACGGGTCAAGGTTTCACGGGTAAGTTTCACGGGTAAGTTTCACGGGTAACGTTTCACGGGTCTAGGTTTCACTGGTAAGTTTCACGGGTCAAGGTTTCACGGGTAAGTTTCACGGGTAAGTTTCACGGGTATGTTTCAAGGGTGACGTTTCACGGGTCTAGGTTTCACTGGTAAGTTTCACGGGTCAAGGTTTCACGGGTAAGTTTCACGGGTAAGTTTCACGGGTATGTTTCACGGGTGACGTTTCACGGGTCTTGGTTTAACTGGTAAGTTTCACGGGTCAAGGTTTCACGGGTAAGTTTCACGGGTAAGTTTCACGGGTATGTTTCACGGGTGACGTTTCACGGGTCTAGGTTTCACTGGTAAGTTTCACGGGTCAAGGTTTCACGGGTAAGTTTCACGGGTAAGTTTCACGGGTAAGTTTCACGGGTATGTTTCACGGGTGACGTTTCACGGGTCTAGGTTTCACTGGTAAGTTTCACGGGTCAAGGTTTTACGGGTAAGTTTCACGGGTCTAGGTTTCACTGGTAAGTTTCACGGGTCAAGGTTTCACGGGTAAGTTTCACGGGTAAGTTTCACGGGTTTGTTTCACGGGTGACGTTTCACGGGTCTAGGTTTCACTGGAAAGTTTCACGGGTCAAGGTTTCACTGGTAAGTTTCACGGGTCAAGGTTTCACGGGTAAGTTTCACGGGTAAGTTTCACGGGTGACGTTTCACGGGTCTAGGTTTCACTGGTAAGTTTCACGGGTCAAGGTTTCACGGGTAAGTTTCACGGGTAAGTTTCACGGGTATGTTTCAAGGGTGACGTTTCACGGGTCTAAGTTTCACTGGTAAGTTTCACGGGTCAAGGTTTCACGGGTAAGTTTCACGGGTAAGTTTCACGGGTATGTTTCACGGGTGACGTTTCACGGGTCTAGGTTTCACTGGTAAGTTTCACGGGTCAAGGTTTTACGGGTAAGTTTCACGGGTCTAGGTTTCACTGGTAAGTTTCACGGGTCAAGGTTTCACGGGTAAGTTTCACGGGTAAGTTTCACGGGTTTGTTTCACGGGTGACGTTTTACGGGTCTAGGTTTCACTGGAAAGTTTCACGGGTCAAGGTTTCACGGGTAAGTTTCACGGGTAAGTTTCACGGGTATGTTTCACGGGTGACGTTTCACGGGTCTAGGTTTCACTGGTAAGTTTCACGGGTCAAGGTTTCACGGGTAAGTTTTACGGGTAAGTTTCACGGGTGACGTTTCACGGGTGACGTTTCACGGGTCTAGGTTTCACTGGTAAGTTTCACGGGTCAAGGTTTCAAGGGTAAGTTTCACGGGTAAGTTTCACGGGTATGTTTCACGGGTGACGTTTCACGGGTCTAGGTTTCACTGGAAAGTTTCACGGGTCAAGGTTTCACGGGTAAGTTTCAAGGGTAAGTTTCACGGGTAAGTTTTACGGGTATGTTTTACAGGTGACGTTTCACGGGTCTAGGTTTCACTGGTAAGTTTCACGGGTCAAGGTTTCACGGGTAAGTTTCACGGGTAAGTTTTACGGGTAAGTTTCACGGGTAAGTTTCATGGGTGACGTTTCACGGGTCTAGGTTTCACTGGTAAGTTTCACGGGTCAAGGTTTCACGGGTAAGTTTCACGGGTAAGTTTCACGGGTGACGTTTCACGGGTCTAGGTTTCACTGGTAAGTTTCACGGGTCAAGGTTTCACGGGTAAGTTTCACGGGTATGTTTCACGGGTGACGTTTCACGGGTCTAGGTTTCACTGGAAAGTTTCACGGGTCAAGGTTTCACGGGTAAGTTTTAAAGGTAAGTTTCACGGGTAAGTTTTACGGGTATGTTTTACAGGTGACATTTTACGGGTCTAGGTTTCACGGGTAAGTTTCACGGGTAAGTTTCACGGGTAAGTTTCACGGATATGTTTCATGGGTGATGTTTCACGGGTCTAGGTTTCACTGGTAAGTTTCGCGGGTCAAGGTTTCACGGGTAAGTTTCACGGGTAAGTTTCACGGGTATGTTTCACGGGTGACGTTTTACGGGTCTAGGTTTCACTGGTAAGTTTCACGGGTAAAGGTTTCACGGGTAAGTTTCACGGGTAAGTTTCACGGGTAAGTTTCACGGGTAAGTTTCACGGGTATGTTTCACGGGTGACGTTTTACGGGTCTAGGTTTCACTGGTAAGTTTCACGGGTCAAGGTTTCACGGGTAAGTTTCACGGGTAAGTTTCACGGGTATGTTTCACGGGTGACGTTTCACGGGTCTAGGTTTCACTGGTAAGTTTCACGGGTCAAGGTTTCACGGGTAAGTTTCACGGGTAAGTTTCACGGGTATGTTTCACGGGTGACGTTTCACGGGTCTAGGTTTCACTGGTAAGTTTCACGGGTCAAGGTTTTACGGGTAAATTTCACGGGTAAGTTTCACGGGTATGTTTCACGGGTGACGTTTCACGGGTCTAGGTTTCACTGGTAAGTTTCACGAGTCAAGGTTTCACGGGTAAGTTTCACGGGTAAGTTTTACGGGTAAGTTTCACGGGTGACGTTTCACGGGTCTAGGTTTCACTGGTAAGTTTCACGAGTCAAGGTTTCACGGGTAAGTTTCACGGGTAAGTTTCACGGGTATGTTTCACGGGTGTCGTTTCACGGGTCTAGGTTTCACTGGTAAGTTTCACGGGTCAAGGTTTCACGGGTAAGTTTCACGGGTAAGTTTCACGGGTAAGTTTCACGGGTATGTTTCACGGGTGACGTTTCACGGGTCTAGGTTTCACTGGTAAGTTTAACGGGTCAAGGTTTCACGGGTAAGTTTTACGGGTAAGTTTCACGGGTATGTTTTACGGGTATGTTTCACGGGTGACGTTTCACGGGTCTAGGTTTCACTGGTAAGTTTCACGGGTCAAGGTTTCACGGGTAAGTTTCACGGGTAAGTTTCACGGGTATGTTTCACGGGTGACGTTTCACGGGTCTAGGTTTCACTGGTAAGTTTCACGGGTCAAGGTTTCACGGGTCAAGGTTTCACGGGTAAGTTTCACGGGTAAGTTTTACGGGTATGTTTCACGGGTGACGTTTCACGGGTCTAGGTTTCACTGGTAAGTTTCACGGGTCAAGGTTTCACGGGTAAGTTTCACGGGTAAGTTTCACGGGTAAGTTTCACGGGTATGTTTCACGGGTGACGTTTCACGGGTCTAGGTTTCACTGGTAAGTTTCACGGGTCAAGGTTTTACGGGTAAGTTTCACGGGTAAGTTTCACGGGTATGTTTCACGGGTGACGTTTCACGGGTCTAGGTTTCACTGGTAAGTTTCACGAGTCAAGGATTCACGGGTAAGTTTCACGGGTAAGTTTTACGGGTAAGTTTCACGGGTGACGTTTCACGGGTCTAGGTTTCACTGGTAAGTTTCACGGGTCAAGGTTTCACGGGTAAGTTTCACGGGTATGTTTCACGGGTGACGTTTCACGGGTCTAGGTTTCACTGGAAAGTTTCACGGGTCAAGGTTTCACGGGTAAGTTTCACGGGTAAGTTTTACGGGTATGTTTTACAGGTGACGTTTCACGGGTCTAGGTTTCACTGGTAAGTTTCACGGGTCAAGGTTTCACGGGTAAGTTTCACGGGTCTAGGTTTCAGTGGTAAGTTTCACGGGTCAAGGTTTCACGGGTAAGTTTCACGGGTAAGTTTCACGGGTAAGTTTCACGGGTAAGTTTCACGGGTATGTTTCACGGGTGACGTTTCACGGGTCTAGGTTTCACTGGTAAGTTTCACGGGTCAAGGTTTCACGGGTAAGTTTCACGGGTATGTTTCACGGGTATGTTTCACGGGTGACGTTTCACGGGTCTAGGTTTCACTGGTAAGTTTCACGGGTCAAGGTTTCACGGGTAAGTTTCACGGGTAAGTTTCACGGGTATGTTTCACGGGTGACGTTTCACGGGTCTAGGTTTCACTGGTAAGTTTTACGGGTCAAGGTTTCACGGGTAAGATTCACGGGTATGTTTCACGGGTATGTTTCACGGGTGACGTTTCACGGGTCTAGGTTTCACTGGTAAGTTTCACGGGTCTAGGTTTCACTGGTAAGTTTTACGGGTCAAGGTTTCACGGGTAAGTTTCACGGGTATGTTTCACGGGTAAGTTTCACGGGTGACGTTTCACGGGTCTAGGTTTCACTGGTAAGTTTCACGGGTCAAGGTTTCACGGGTAAGTTTCACGGGTAAGTTTCACGGGTATGTTTCACGGGTGACGTTTCACGGGTCTAGGTTTCACTGGTAAGTTTCACGGGTCAAGGTTTCACGGGTAAGTTTCACGGGTAAGTTTCACGGATATGTTTCACGGGTATGTTTCACGGGTGACGTTTCACGGGTCTAGGTTTCACTGGTAAGTTTCACGGGTCAAGGTTTCACGGGTAAGTTTCACGGGTAAGTTTCACGGGTATGTTTCACGGGTGACGTTTCACGAGTCTAGGTTTCACTGGTAAGTTTCACGGGTCAAGGTTTCACGGGTAAGTTTCACGGGTAAGTTTCATGGGTATGTTTCACGGGTGACGTTTCACGGGTCTAGGTTTCACTGGTAAGTTTCACGGGTCAAGGTTTCACGGGTAAGTTTCACGGGTAAGTTTCACGGGTGACGTTTCACGGGTCTAGGTTTCACTGGTAAGTTTCACGGGTCAAGGTTTCAAGGGTAAGTTTTACGGGTAAGTTTCACGGATATGTTTCACGGGTATGTTTCACGGGTGACGTTTCACGGGTCTAGGTTTCACTGGTAAGTTTAACGGGTCAAGGTTTCACGGGTAAGTTTCACGGGTAAGTTTCACGGGTATGTTTCACGGGTGACGTTTCACGGGTCTAGGTTTCACTGGTAAGTTTCACGGGTCAAGGTTTTACGGGTTAATTTCACGGGTAAGTTTCACGGGTATGTTTCACGGGTGACGTTTCACGGGTCTAGGTTTCACTGGTAAGTTTCACGAGTCAAGGTTTCACGGGTAAGTTTCACGGGTAAGTTTTACGGGTAAGTTTCACGGGTGACGTTACACGGGTCTAGGTTTCACTGGTAAGTTTCACGAGTCAAGGTTTCACGGGTAAGTTTCACGGGTAAGTTTCAAGGGTAAGTTTCACGGGTAAGTTTTACGGGTATGTTTTACAGGTGACGTTTCACGGGTCTAGGTTTCACTGGTAAGTTTCACGGGTCAAGGTTTCACGGGTAAGTTTCACGGGTAAGTTTCACGGGTAAGTTTCACGGGTATGTTTCATGGGTGATGTTTCACGGGTCTAGGTTTCACTGGTAAGTTTCGCGGGTCAAGGTTTCACGGGTAAGTTTCACGGGTAAGTTTCACGGGTATGTTTCACGGGTGACGTTTCACGGGTCTAGGTTTTACTGGAAAGTTTCACGGGTCAAGGTTTCACGGGTAAGTTTCACGGGTAAGTTTTACGGGTATGTTTCACAGGTGACGTTTCACGGGTCTAGGTTTCACGGGTAAGTTTCACGGGTAAGTTTCACGGGTATGATTCATGGGTGATGTTTCACGGGTCTAGGTTTCACTGGTAAGTTTCACGGGTCAAGGTTTCACGGGTAAGTTTCACGGGTAAGTTTTACGGGTATGTTTTACAGGTGACGTTTCACGGGTCTAGGTTTCACTGGTAAGTTTCACGGGTCAAGGTTTCACGGGTAAGTTTCACGGGTAAGTTTCACGGGTATGTTTCACGGGTGACGTTTCACGGGTCTAGGTTTCACTGGTAAGTTTCACGGGTCAAGGTTTCACGGGTAAGTTTCACGGGTAAGTTTCACGGGTATGTTTCACGGGTGACGTTTCACGGGTCTAGGTTTCACTGGTAAGTTTCACGGGTCAAGGTTTCACGGGTAAGTTTCACGGGTAAGTTTCACGGGTATGTTTCACGGGTGACGTTTCACGGGTCTAGGTTTCACTGGTAAGTTTCACGGGTCAAGGTTTCACGGGTAAGTTTCACGGGTAAGTTTCACGGGTAAGTTTCACGGGTGACGTTTCACGGGTCTATTTTTCACTGGTAAGTTTCACGGGTCAAGGTTTCACGGGTAAGTTTCACGTGTAAGTTTCACGGGTGACGTTTCACGGGTCTAGGTTTCACTGGTAAGTTTCACGGGTCAAGGTTTCACGGGTAAGTTTCACGGGTAAGTTTCACGGGTAAGTTTCACGGGTGACGTTTCACGGGTCTAGGTTTCACTGGTAAGTTTCACGGGTCAAGGTTTCACGGGTAAGTTTCACGGGTAAGTTTCACGGGTAAGTTTCACGGGTAAGTTTCATGGGTGACGTTTCACGGGTCTAGGTTTCACTGGTAAGTTTCACGGGTCAAGGTTTCACGGGTAAGTTTCACGGGTAAGTTTCACGGGTGACGTTTCACGGGTCTAGGTTTCACTGGTAAGTTTCACGGGTCAAGGTTTCACGGGTAAGTTTCACGGGTATGTTTCACGGGTGACGTTTCAAGGGTCTAGGTTTCACTGGAAAGTTTCACGGGTCAAGGTTTCACGGGTAAGTTTCAAGGGTAAGTTTCACGGGTAAGTTTTACGGGTATGTTTTACAGGTGACATTTCACGGGTCTAGGTTTCACTGGTAAGTTTCACGGGTCAAGGTTTCACGGGTAAGTTTCACGGGTAAGTTTCACGGGTAAGTTTCACGGGTATGTTTCATTGGTGATGTTTCACGGGTCTAGGTTTCACTGGTAAGTTTCGCGGGTCAAGGTTTCACGGGTAAGTCTCACGGGTAAGTTTCACGGGTATGTTTCACGGGTGACGTTTCACGGGTCTAGGTTTCACTGGTAAGTTTCACGGGTCAAGGTTTCACGGGTAAGTTTCACGGGTAAGTTTCACGGGTAAGTTTCACGGGTATGTTTCACGGGTGACGTTTCACGGGTCTAGGTTTCACTGGTAAGTTTCACGGGTCAAGGTTTCACGGGTAAGTTTCACGGGTAAGTTTCACGGGTATGTTTCACGGGTGACGTTTCACGGGTCTAGGTTTCACTGGTAAGTTTCACGGGTCAAGGTTTCACGGGTAAGTTTCACGGGTAAGTTTCACGGGTATGTTTCACGGGTGACGTTTCACGGGTCTAGGTTTCACTGGTAAGTTTCACGGGTCAAGGTTTTACGGGTAAATTTCACGGGTAAGTTTCACGGGTATGTTTCACGGGTGACGTTTCACGGGTCTAGGTTTCACTGGTAAGTTTCACGAGTCAAGGTTTCACGGGTAAGTTTCACGGGTAAGTTTTACGGGTAAGTTTCACGGGTGACGTTTTACGGGTGACGTTTCACGGGTCTAGGTTTCACTGGTAAGTTTCACGGGTCAAGGTTTCACGGGTAAGTTTCACGGGTAAGTTTCACGGGTATGTTTCACGGGTGACGTTTCACGGGTCTAGGTTTCACTGGTAAGTTTCACGGGTCAAGGTTTCACGGGTAAGTTTCACGGGTAAGTTTCACGGGTAAGTTTCACGGGTATGTTTCACGGGTGACGTTTCACGGGTCTAGGTTTCACTGGTAAGTTTAACGGGTCAAGGTTTCACGGGTAAGTTTTACGAGTAAGTTTCACGGGTATGTTTTACGGGTATGTTTCACGGGTGACGTTTCACGGGTCTAGGTTTCACTGGTAAGTTTCACGGGTCAAGGTTTCACGGGTAAGTTTCACGGGTATGTTTCACGGGTGACGTTTCACTGGTCTAGGTTTCACTGGTAAGTTTCACGGGTCAAGGTTTCACGGGTAAGTTTCACGGGTAAGTTTCACGGGTATGTTTCACGGGTGACGTTTCACGGGTCTAGGATTCACTGGTAAGTTTCACGGGTCAAGGTTTCACGGGTAAGTTTCACGGGTAAGTTTCACGGGTATGTTTCACGGGTGACGTTTCACGGGTCTAGGTTTCACTGGTAAGTTTCACGGGTCAAGGTTTTACGGGTAAGTTTCACGGGTATGTTTCACGGGTGACGTTTCACGGGTCTAGGTTTCACTGGTAAGTTTCACGAGTCAAGGATTCACGGGTAAGTTTCACGGGTAAGTTTTACGGGTAAGTTTCACGGGTCTAGGTTTCACTGGTAAGTTTCACGGGTCAAGGTTTCACGGGTAAGTTTCACGGGTAAGTTTCACGGGTGACGTTTCACGGGTCTAGGTTTCACTGGTAAGTTTCACGGGTATGTTTCAAGGGTCTAGGTTTCACTGGAAAGTTTCACGGGTATGTTTCAAGGGTCTAGGTTTCACTGGAAAGTTTCACGGGTCAAGGTTTCACGGGTAAGTTTCACGGGTAAGTTTTACGGGTATGTTTTACAGGTGACGTTTCACGGGTCTAGGTTTCACTGGTAAGTTTCACGGGTCAAGGTTTCACGGGTAAGTTTTACGGGTAAGTTTCACGGGTATGTTTCGCGGGTGACGTTTCACGGGTCTAGGTTTCACTGGTATGTTTCACGGGTCAAGGTTTCACGGGTAAGTTTCACGGGTAAGTTTCACGGGTGACGTTTCACGGGTCAAGGTTTCACGGGTAAGTTTCACGTGTAAGTTTCACGGGTAAGTTTCACGGGTGACGTTTCACGGGTCTAGGTTTCACTGGTAAGTTTCACGGGTCAAGGTTTCACGGGTAAGTTTCACGGGTAAGTTTCACGGGTGACGTTTCACGGGTCTAGGTTTCACTGGTAAGTTTCACGGGTCAAGGTTTCACGGGTAAGTTTCACGGGTAAGTTTCACGGGTAAGTTTCACGGGTGACGTTTCACGGGTCTAGGTTTCACTGGTAAGTTTCACGGGTCAAGGTTTCACGGGTAAGTTTCACGGGTAAGTTTCACGGGTGACGTTTCACGGGTCTAGGTTTCACTGGTAAGTTTCACGGGTCAAGGTTTTACGGGTAAGTTTCACGGGTAAGTTTCACGGGTATGTTTCAAGGGTGACGTTTCACGGGTCTAGGTTTCACTGGTAAGTTTCACGGGTCAAGGTTTCACGGGTAAGTTTCACGGGTAAGTTTCACGGGTATGTTTCACGGGTGACGTTTCACGGGTCTTGGTTTAACTGGTAAGTTTCACGGGTCAAGGTTTCACGGGTAAGTTTCACGGGTAAGTTTCACGGGTATGTTTCACGGGTGACGTTTCACGGGTCTAGGTTTCACTGGTAAGTTTCACGGGTCAAGGTTTCACGGGTAAGTTTCACGGGTAAGTTTCACGGGTAAGTTTCACGGGTATGTTTCACGGGTGACGTTTCACGGGTCTAGGTTTCACTGGTAAGTTTCACGGGTCAAGGTTTTACGGGTAAGTTTCACGGGTCTAGGTTTCACTGGTAAGTTTCACGGGTCAAGGTTTCACGGGTAAGTTTCACGGGTAAGTTTCACGGGTAAGTTTCACGGGTTTGTTTCACGGGTGACGTTTCACGGGTCTAGGTTTCACTGGAAAGTTTCACGGGTCAAGGTTTCACTGGTAAGTTTCACGGGTCAAGGTTTCACGGGTAAGTTTCACGGGTAAGTTTCACGGGTGACGTTTCACGGGTCTAGGTTTCACTGGTAAGTTTCACGGGTCAAGGTTTCACGGGTAAGTTTCACGGGTAAGTTTCACGGGTATGTTTCAAGGGTGACGTTTCACGGGTCTAAGTTTCACTGGTAAGTTTCACGGGTCAAGGTTTCACGGGTAAGTTTCACGGGTAAGTTTCACGGGTATGTTTCACGGGTGACGTTTCACGGGTCTAGGTTTCACTGGTAAGTTTCACGGGTCAAGGTTTTACGGGTAAGTTTCACGGGTCTAGGTTTCACTGGTAAGTTTCACGGGTCAAGGTTTCACGGGTAAGTTTCACGGGTAAGTTTCACGGGTTTGTTTCACGGGTGACGTTTCACGGGTCTAGGTTTCACTGGAAAGTTTCACGGGTCAAGGTTTCACTGGTAAGTTTCACGGGTCAAGGTTTCACGGGTAAGTTTCACGGGTAAGTTTCACGGGTAACGTTTCACGGGTCTAGGTTTCACTGGTAAGTTTCACGGGTCAAGGTTTCACGGGTAAGTTTCACGGGTAAGTTTCACGGGTATGTTTCAAGGGTGACGTTTCACGGGTCTAAGTTTCACTGGTAAGTTTCACGGGTCAAGGTTTCACGGGTAAGTTTCACGGGTAAGTTTCACGGGTATGTTTCACGGGTGACGTTTCACGGGTCTAGGTTTCACTGGTAAGTTTCACGGGTCAAGGTTTTACGGGTAAGTTTCACGGGTCTAGGTTTCACTGGTAAGTTTCACGGGTCAAGGTTTCACGGGTAAGTTTCACGGGTAAGTTTCACGGGTTTGTTTCAATGGGGCGTTTCACGGGTCTAGGTTTCACTGGAAAGTTTCACGGGTCAAGGTTTCACGGGTAAGTTTCACGGGTAAGTTTCACGGGTATGTTTCACGGGTGACGTTTCACGGGTCTAGGTTTCACTGGTAAGTTTCACGGGTCAAGGTTTCACGGGTAAGTTTTACGGGTAAGTTTCACGGGTGACGTTTCACGGGTGACGTTTCACGGGTCTAGGTTTCACTGGTAAGTTTCACGGGTCAAGGTTTCAAGGGTAAGTTTCACGGGTAAGTTTCACGGGTATGTTTCACGGGTGACGTTTCACGGGTCTAGGTTTCACTGGAAAGTTTCACGGGTCAAGGTTTCACGGGTAAGTTTCAAGGGTAAGTTTCACGGGTAAGTTTTACGGGTATGTTTTACAGGTGACGTTTCACGGGTCTAGGTTTCACTGGTAAGTTTCACGGGTCAAGGTTTTACGGGTAAGTTTCACGGGTAAGTTTTACGGGTAAGTTTTACGGGTAAGTTTCATGGGTGACGTTTCACGGGTCTAGGTTTCACTGGTAAGTTTCACGGGTCAAGGTTTCACGGGTAAGTTTCACGGGTGACGTTTCACGGGTCTAGGTTTCACTGGTAAGTTTCACGGGTCAAGGTTTCACGGGTAAGTTTCACGGGTATGTTTCACGGGTGACGTTTCACGGGTCTAGGTTTCACTGGAAAGTTTCACGGGTCAAGGTTTCACGGGTAAGTTTTACGGGTATGTTTTACAGGTGACATTTCACGGGTCTAGGTTTCACGGGTAAGTTTCACGGGTAAGTTTCACGGGTAAGTTTCACGGGTATGTTTCATGGGTGATGTTTCACGGGTCTAGGTTTCACTGGTAAGTTTCGCGGGTCAAGGTTTCACGGGTAAGTTTCACGGGTAAGTTTCACGGGTATGTTTCACGGGTGACGTTTTACAGGTCTAGGTTTCACTGGTAAGTTTCACGGGTCAAGGTTTCACGGGTAAGTTTCACGGGTAAGTTTCACGGGTAAGTTTCACGGGTATGTTTCACGGGTGACGTTTCACGGGTCTAGGTTTCACTGGTAAGTTTCACGGGTCAAGGTTTCACGGGTAAGTTTCACGGGTAAGTTTCACGGGTATGTTTCACGGGTGACGTTTCACGGGTCTAGGTTTCACTGGTAAGTTTCACGGGTCAAGGTTTCACGGGTAAGTTTCACGGGTAAGTTTCACGGGTATGTTTCACGGGTGACGTTTCACGGGTCTAGGTTTCACTGGTAAGTTTCACGGGTCAAGGTTTTACGGGTAAATTTCACGGGTAAGTTTCACGGGTATGTTTCACGGGTGACGTTTCACGGGTCTAGGTTTCACTGGTAAGTTTCACGAGTCAAGGTTTCACGGGTAAGTTTCACGGGTAAGTTTTACGGGTAAGTTTCACGGGTGACGTTTCACGGGTCTAGGTTTCACTGGTAAGTTTCACGAGTCAAGGTTTCACGGGTAAGTTTCACGGGTAAGTTTCACGGGTATGTTTCACGGGTGACGTTTCACGGGTCTAGGTTTCACTGGTAAGTTTCACGGGTCAAGGTTTCACGGGTAAGTTTCACGGGTAAGTTTCACGGGTAAGTTTCACGGGTATGTTTCACGGGTGACGTTTCACGGGTCTAGGTTTCACTGGTAAGTTTAACGGGTCAAGGTTTCACGGGTAAGTTTTACGGGTAAGTTTCACGGGTATGTTTTACGGGTATGTTTCACGGGTGACGTTTCACGGGTCTAGGTTTCACTGGTAAGTTTTACGGGTCAAGGTTTCACGGGTAAGTTTCACGGGTAAGTTTCACGGGTATGTTTCACGGGTGACGTTTCACGGGTCTAGGTTTCACTGGTAAGTTTCACGGGTCAAGGTTTCACGGGTCAAGGTTTCACGGGTAAGTTTCACGGGTAAGTTTTACGGGTATGTTTCACGGGTGACGTTTCACGGGTCTAGGTTTCACTGGTAAGTTTCACGGGTCAAGGTTTCACGGGTAAGTTTCACGGGTAAGTTTCACGGGTATGTTTCACGGGTGACGTTTCACGGGTCTAGGTTTTACTGGAAAGTTTCACGGGTCAAGGTTTCACGGGTAAGTTTCACGGGTAAGTTTTACGGGTATGTTTCACAGGTGACGTTTCACGGGTCTAGGTTTCACGGGTAAGTTTCACGGGTAAGTTTCACGGGTATGATTCATGGGTGATGTTTCACGGGTCTAGGTTTCACTGGTAAGTTTCACGGGTCAAGGTTTCACGGGTAAGTTTCACGGGTAAGTTTTACGGGTATGTTTTACAGGTGACGTTTCACGGGTCTAGGTTTCACTGGTAAGTTTCACGGGTCAAGGTTTCACGGGTAAGTTTCACGGGTAAGTTTCACGGGTATGTTTCACGGGTGACGTTTCACGGGTCTAGGTTTCACTGGTAAGTTTCACGGGTCAAGGTTTCACGGGTAAGTTTCACGGGTAAGTTTCACGGGTATGTTTCACGGGTGACGTTTCACGGGTCTAGGTTTCACTGGTAAGTTTCACGGGTCAAGGTTTCACGGGTAAGTTTCACGGGTAAGTTTCACGGGTATGTTTCACGGGTGACGTTTCACGGGTCTAGGTTTCACTGGTAAGTTTCACGGGTCAAGGTTTCACGGGTAAGTTTCACGGGTAAGTTTCACGGGTAAGTTTCACGAGTGACGTTTCACGGGTCTATTTTTCACTGGTAAGTTTCACGGGTCAAGGTTTCACGGGTAAGTTTCACGTGTAAGTTTCACGGGTGACGTTTCACGGGTCTAGGTTTCACTGGTAAGTTTCACGGGTCAAGGTTTCACGGGTAAGTTTCACGGGTAAGTTTCACGGGTAAGTTTCACGGGTGACGTTTCACGGGTCTAGGTTTCACTGGTAAGTTTCACGGGTCAAGGTTTCACGGGTAAGTTTCACGGGTAAGTTTCACGGGTAAGTTTCACGGGTAAGTTTCATGGGTGACGTTTCACGGGTCTAGGTTTCACTGGTAAGTTTCACGGGTCAAGGTTTCACGGGTAAGTTTCACGGGTAAGTTTCACGGGTGACGTTTCACGGGTCTAGGTTTCACTGGTAAGTTTCACGGGTCAAGGTTTCACGGGTAAGTTTCACGGGTATGTTTCACGGGTGACGTTTCAAGGGTCTAGGTTTCACTGGAAAGTTTCACGGGTCAAGGTTTCACGGGTAAGTTTCAAGGGTAAGTTTCACGGGTAAGTTTTACGGGTATGTTTTACAGGTGACATTTCACGGGTCTAGGTTTCACTGGTAAGTTTCACGGGTCAAGGTTTCACGGGTAAGTTTCACGGGTAAGTTTCACGGGTAAGTTTCACGGGTATGTTTCATTGGTGATGTTTCACGGGTCTAGGTTTCACTGGTAAGTTTCGCGGGTCAAGGTTTCACGGGTAAGTTTCACGGGTAAGTTTCACGGGTATGTTTCACGGGTGACGTTTCACGGGTCTAGGTTTCACTGGTAAGTTTCACGGGTCAAGGTTTCACGGGTAAGTTTCACGGGTAAGTTTCACGGGTAAGTTTCACGGGTATGTTTCACGGGTGACGTTTCACGGGTCTAGGTTTCACTGGTAAGTTTCACGGGTCAAGGTTTCACGGGTAAGTTTCACGGGTAAGTTTCACGGGTATGTTTCACGGGTGACGTTTCACGGGTCTAGGTTTCACTGGTAAGTTTCACGGGTCAAGGTTTCACGGGTAAGTTTCACGGGTAAGTTTCACGGGTATGTTTCACGGGTGACGTTTCACGGGTCTAGGTTTCACTGGTAAGTTTCACGGGTCAAGGTTTTACGGGTAAATTTCACGGGTAAGTTTCACGGGTATGTTTCACGGGTGACGTTTCACGGGTCTAGGTTTCACTGGTAAGTTTCACGAGTCAAGGTTTCACGGGTAAGTTTCACGGGTAAGTTTTACGGGTAAGTTTCACGGGTGACGTTTTACGGGTGACGTTTCACGGGTCTAGGTTTCACTGGTAAGTTTCACGGGTCAAGGTTTCACGGGTAAGTTTCACGGGTAAGTTTCACGGGTATGTTTCACGGGTGACGTTTCACGGGTCTAGGTTTCACTGGTAAGTTTCACGGGTCAAGGTTTCACGGGTAAGTTTCACGGGTAAGTTTCACGGGTAAGTTTCACGGGTATGTTTCACGGGTGACGTTTCACGGGTCTAGGTTTCACTGGTAAGTTTAACGGGTCAAGGTTTCACGGGTAAGTTTTACGAGTAAGTTTCACGGGTATGTTTTACGGGTATGTTTCACGGGTGACGTTTCACGGGTCTAGGTTTCACTGGTAAGTTTCACGGGTCAAGGTTTCACGGGTAAGTTTCACGGGTATGTTTCACGGGTGACGTTTCACTGGTCTAGGTTTCACTGGTAAGTTTCACGGGTCAAGGTTTCACGGGTAAGTTTCACGGGTAAGTTTCACGGGTATGTTTCACGGGTGACGTTTCACGGGTCTAGGATTCACTGGTAAGTTTCACGGGTCAAGGTTTCACGGGTAAGTTTCACGGGTAAGTTTCACGGGTATGTTTCACGGGTGACGTTTCACGGGTCTAGGTTTCACTGGTAAGTTTCACGGGTCAAGGTTTTACGGGTAAGTTTCACGGGTATGTTTCACGGGTGACGTTTCACGGGTCTAGGTTTCACTGGTAAGTTTCACGAGTCAAGGATTCACGGGTAAGTTTCACGGGTAAGTTTTACGGGTAAGTTTCACGGGTCTAGGTTTCACTGGTAAGTTTCACGGGTCAAGGTTTCACGGGTAAGTTTCACGGGTAAGTTTCACGGGTGACGTTTCACGGGTCTAGGTTTCACTGGTAAGTTTCACGGGTATGTTTCAAGGGTCTAGGTTTCACTGGAAAGTTTCACGGGTATGTTTCAAGGGTCTAGGTTTCACTGGAAAGTTTCACGGGTCAAGGTTTCACGGGTAAGTTTCACGGGTAAGTTTTACGGGTATGTTTTACAGGTGACGTTTCACGGGTCTAGGTTTCACTGGTAAGTTTCACGGGTCAAGGTTTCACGGGTAAGTTTTACGGGTAAGTTTCACGGGTATGTTTCGCGGGTGACGTTTCACGGGTCTAGGTTTCACTGGTATGTTTCACGGGTCAAGGTTTCACGGGTAAGTTTCACGGGTAAGTTTCACGGGTGACGTTTCACGGGTCTATTTTTCACTGGTAAGTTTCACGGGTCAAGGTTTCACGGGTAAGTTTCACGTGTAAGTTTCACGGGTAAGTTTCACGGGTGACGTTTCACGGGTCTAGGTTTCACTGGTAAGTTTCACGGGTCAAGGTTTCACGGGTAAGTTTCACGGGTAAGTTTCACGGGTGACGTTTCACGGGTCTAGGTTTCACTGGTAAGTTTCACGGGTCAAGGTTTCACGGGTAAGTTTCACGGGTAAGTTTCACGGGTAAGTTTCACGGGTGACGTTTCACGGGTCTAGGTTTCACTGGTAAGTTTCACGGGTCAAGGTTTCACGGGTAAGTTTCACGGGTAAGTTTCACGGGTAAGTTTCACGGGTGACGTTTCACGGGTCTAGGTTTCACTGGTAAGTTTCACGGGTCAAGGTTTTACGGGTAAGTTTCACGGGTAAGTTTCACGGGTATGTTTCAAGGGTGACGTTTCACGGGTCTAGGTTTCACTGGTAAGTTTCACGGGTCAAGGTTTCACGGGTAAGTTTCACGGGTAAGTTTCACGGGTATGTTTCACGGGTGACGTTTCACGGGTCTTGGTTTAACTGGTAAGTTTCACGGGTCAAGGTTTCACGGGTAAGTTTCACGGGTAAGTTTCACGGGTATGTTTCACGGGTGACGTTTCACGGGTCTAGGTTTCACTGGTAAGTTTCACGGGTCAAGGTTTCACGGGTAAGTTTCACGGGTAAGTTTCACGGGTAAGTTTCACGGGTATGTTTCACGGGTGACGTTTCACGGGTCTAGGTTTCACTGGTAAGTTTCACGGGTCAAGGTTTTACGGGTAAGTTTCACGGGTCTAGGTTTCACTGGTAAGTTTCACGGGTCAAGGTTTCACGGGTAAGTTTCACGGGTAAGTTTCACGGGTAAGTTTCACGGGTTTGTTTCACGGGTGACGTTTCACGGGTCTAGGTTTCACTGGAAAGTTTCACGGGTCAAGGTTTCACTGGTAAGTTTCACGGGTCAAGGTTTCACGGGTAAGTTTCACGGGTAAGTTTCACGGGTGACGTTTCACGGGTCTAGGTTTCACTGGTAAGTTTCACGGGTCAAGGTTTCACGGGTAAGTTTCACGGGTAAGTTTCACGGGTATGTTTCAAGGGTGACGTTTCACGGGTCTAAGTTTCACTGGTAAGTTTCACGGGTCAAGGTTTCACGGGTAAGTTTCACGGGTAAGTTTCACGGGTATGTTTCACGGGTGACGTTTCACGGGTCTAGGTTTCACTGGTAAGTTTCACGGGTCAAGGTTTTACGGGTAAGTTTCACGGGTCTAGGTTTCACTGGTAAGTTTCACGGGTCAAGGTTTCACGGGTAAGTTTCACGGGTAAGTTTCACGGGTTTGTTTCACGGGTGACGTTTCACGGGTCTAGGTTTCACTGGAAAGTTTCACGGGTCAAGGTTTCACTGGTAAGTTTCACGGGTCAAGGTTTCACGGGTAAGTTTCACGGGTAAGTTTCACGGGTATGTTTCACGGGTGACGTTTCACGGGTCTAGGTTTCACTGGTAAGTTTCACGGGTCAAGGTTTCACGGGTCAAGGTTTCACGGGTAAGTTTCACGGGTAAGTTTTACGGGTATGTTTCACGGGTGACGTTTCACGGGTCTAGGTTTCACTGGTAAGTTTCACGGGTCAAGGTTTCACGGGTAAGTTTCACGGGTAAGTTTCACGGGTATGTTTCACGGGTGACGTTTCACGGGTCTAGGTTTCACTGGTAAGTTTCACGGGTCAAGGTTTTACGGGTAAGTTTCACGGGTAAGTTTCACGGGTATGTTTCACGGGTGACGTTTCACGGGTCTAGGTTTCACTGGTAAGTTTCACGAGTCAAGGATTCACGGGTAAGTTTCACGGGTAAGTTTTACGGGTAAGTTTCACGGGTGACGTTTCACGGGTCTAGGTTTCACTGGTAAGTTTCACGGGTCAAGGTTTCACGGGTAAGTTTCACGGGTATGTTTCACGGGTGACGTTTCACGGGTCTAGGTTTCACTGGTAAGTTTCACGGGTCAAGGTTTCACGGGTAAGTTTCACGGGTCTAGGTTTCAGTGGTAAGTTTCACGGGTCAAGGTTTCACGGGTAAGTTTCACGGGTAAGTTTCACGGGTAAGTTTCACGGGTAAGTTTCACGGGTATGTTTCACGGGTGACGTTTCACGGGTCTAGGTTTCACTGGTAAGTTTCACGGGTCAAGGTTTCACGGGTAAGTTTCACGGGTATGTTTCACGGGTATGTTTCACGGGTGACGTTTCACGGGTCTAGGTTTCACTGGTAAGTTTCACGGGTCAAGGTTTCACGGGTAAGTTTCACGGGTAAGTTTCACGGGTATGTTTCACGGGTGACGTTTCACGGGTCTAGGTTTCACTGGTAAGTTTTACGGGTCAAGGTTTCACGGGTAAGTTTCACGGGTATGTTTCACGGGTATGTTTCACGGGTGACGTTTCACGGGTCTAGGTTTCACTGGTAAGTTTCACGGGTCTAGGTTTCACTGGTAAGTTTTACGGGTCAAGGTTTCACGGGTAAGTTTCACGGGTATGTTTCACGGGTATGTTTCACGGGTGACGTTTCACGGGTCTAGGTTTCACTGGTAAGTTTCACGGGTCAAGGTTTCACGGGTAAGTTTCACGGGTAAGTTTCACGGGTATGTTTCACGGGTGACGTTTCACGGGTCTAGGTTTCACTGGTAAGTTTCACGGGTCAAGGTTTCACGGGTAAGTTTCACGGGTAAGTTTCACGGATATGTTTCACGGGTATGTTTCACGGGTGACGTTTCACGGGTCTAGGTTTCACTGGTAAGTTTCACGGGTCAAGGTTTCACGGGTAAGTTTCACGGGTAAGTTTCACGGGTATGTTTCACGGGTGACGTTTCACGGGTCTAGGTTTCACTGGTAAGTTTCACGGGTCAAGGTTTCACGGGTAAGTTTCACGGGTAAGTTTCACGGGTATGTTTCACGGGTGACGTTTCACGGGTCTAGGTTTCACTGGTAAGTTTCACGGGTCAAGGTTTCACGGGTAAGTTTCACGGGTAAGTTTCACGGGTGACGTTTCACGGGTCTAGGTTTCACTGGTAAGTTTCACGGGTCAAGGTTTCAAGGGTAAGTTTTACGGGTAAGTTTCACGGATATGTTTCACGGGTATGTTTCACGGGTGACGTTTCACGGGTCTAGGTTTCACTGGTAAGTTTCACGGGTCAAGGTTTCACGGGTAAGTTTCACGGGTAAGTTTCACGGGTATGTTTCACAGGTGACGTTTCACGGGTCTAGGTTTCACTGGTAAGTTTCACGGGTCAAGGTTTTACGGGTTAATTTCACGGGTAAGTTTCACGGGTATGTTTCACGGGTGACGTTTCACGGGTCTAGGTTTCACTGGTAAGTCTCACGAGTCAAGGTTTCACGGGTAAGTTTCACGGGTAAGTTTTACGGGTAAGTTTCACGGGTGACGTTACACGGGTCTAGGTTTCACTGGTAAGTTTTACGAGTCAAGGTTTCACGGGTAAGTTTCACGGGTAAGTTTCAAGGGTAAGTTTCACGGGTAAGTTTTACGGGTATGTTTTACAGGTGACGTTTCACGGGTCTAGGTTTCACTGGTAAGTTTCACGGGTCAAGGTTTCACGGGTAAGTTTCACGGGTAAGTTTCACGGGTAAGTTTCACGGGTATGTTTCATGGGTGATGTTTCACGGGTCTAGGTTTCACTGGTAAGTTTCGCGGGTCAAGGTTTCACGGGTAAGTTTCACGGGTAAGTTTTACGGGTATGTTTCACGGGTGACGTTTCACGGGTCTAGGTTTTACTGGAAAGTTTCACGGGTCAAGGTTTCACGGGTAAGTTTCACGGGTAAGTTTTACGGGTATGTTTCACAGGTGACGTTTCACGGGTCTAGGTTTCACTGGTAAGTTTCACGGGTCAAGGTTTCACGGGTAAGTTTCACGGGTAAGTTTCACGGGTATGATTCATGGGTGATGTTTCACGGGTCTAGGTTTCACTGGTAAGTTTCACGGGTCAAGGTTTCACGGGTAAGTTTCACGGGTAAGTTTTACGGGTATGTTTTACAGGTGACGTTTCACGGGTCTAGGTTTCACTGGTAAGTTTCACGGGTCAAGGTTTCACGGGTAAGTTTCACGGGTAAGTTTCACGGGTATGTTTCACGGGTGACGTTTCACGGGTCTAGGTTTCACTGGTAAGTTTCACGGGTCAAGGTTTCACGGGTAAGTTTCACGGGTAAGTTTCACGGGTATGTTTCACGGGTGACGTTTCACGGGTCTAGGTTTCACTGGTAAGTTTCACGGGTCAAGGTTTCACGGGTAAGTTTCACGTGTAAGTTTCACGGGTGACGTTTCACGGGTCTAGGTTTCACTGGTAAGTTTCACGGGTCAAGGTTTCACGGGTAAGTTTCACGGGTAAGTTTCACGGGTAAGTTTCACGGGTGACGTTTCACGGGTCTAGGTTTTACTGGTAAGTTTCACGGGTCAAGGTTTCACGGGTAAGTTTCACGGGTAAGTTTCACGGGTAAGTTTCACGGGTAAGTTTCATGGGTGACGTTTCACGGGTCTAGGTTTCACTGGTAAGTTTCACGGGTCAAGGTTTCACGGGTAAGTTTCACGGGTAAGTTTCACGGGTGACGTTTCACGGGTCTAGGTTTCACTGGTAAGTTTCACGGGTCAAGGTTTTACGGGTAAGTTTCACGGGTATGTTTCACGGGTGACGTTTCACGGGTCTAGGTTTCACTGGAAAGTTTCACGGGTCAAGGTTTCACGGGTAAGTTTCAAGGGTAAGTTTCACGGGTAAGTTTTACGGGTATGTTTTACAGGTGACATTTCACGGGTCTAGGTTTCACTGGTAAGTTTCACGGGTCAAGGTTTCACGGGTAAGTTTCACGGGTAAGTTTCACGGGTAAGTTTCACGGGTATGTTTCATTGGTGATGTTTCACGGGTCTAGGTTTCACTGGTAAGTTTCGCGGGTCAAGGTTTCACGGGTAAGTTTCACGGGTAAGTTTCACGGGTATGTTTCACGGGTGACGTTTCACGGGTCTAGGTTTCACTGGTAAGTTTCACGGGTCAAGGTTTCACGGGTAAGTTTCACGGGTAAGTTTCACGGGTATGTTTCACGGGTGACGTTTCACGGGTCTAGGTTTCACTGGTAAGTTTCACGGGTCAAGGTTTCACGGGTAAGTTTCACGGGTAAGTTTCACGGGTATGTTTCACGGGTGACGTTTCACGGGTCTAGGTTTCACTGGTAAGTTTCACGGGTCAAGGTTTCACGGGTAAGTTTCACGGGTAAGTTTCACGGGTATGTTTCACGGGTGACGTTTCACGGGTCTAGGTTTCACTGGTAAGTTTCACGGGTCAAGGTTTTACGGGTAAATTTCACGGGTAAGTTTCACGGGTATGTTTCACGGGTGACGTTTCACGGGTCTAGGTTTCACTGGTAAGTTTCACGAGTCAAGGTTTCACGGGTAAGTTTTACGGGTAAGTTTTACGGGTAAGTTTCACGGGTGACGTTTTACGGGTGACGTTTCACGGGTCTAGGTTTCACTGGTAAGTTTCACGGGTCAAGGTTTCACGGGTAAGTTTCACGGGTAAGTTTCACGGGTATGTTTCACGGGTGACGTTTCACGGGTCTAGGTTTCACTGGTAAGTTTCACGGGTCAAGGTTTCACGGGTAAGTTTCACGGGTAAGTTTCACGGGTAAGTTTCACGGGTATGTTTCACGGGTGACGTTTCACGGGTCTAGGTTTCACTGGTAAGTTTAACGGGTCAAGGTTTCACGGGTAAGTTTTACGAGTAAGTTTCACGGGTATGTTTTACGGGTATGTTTCACGGGTGACGTTTCACGGGTCTAGGTTTCACTGGTAAGTTTCACGGGTCAAGGTTTCACGGGTAAGTTTCACGGGTAAGTTTCACGGGTATGTTTCACGGGTGACGTTTCACGGGTCTAGGTTTCACTGGTAAGTTTCACGGGTCAAGGTTTCACGGGTAAGTTTCACGGGTAAGTTTCACGGGTATGTTTCACGGGTGACGTTTCACGGGTCTAGGATTCACTGGTAAGTTTCACGGGTCAAGGTTTCACGGGTAAGTTTCACGGGTAAGTTTCACGGGTATGTTTCACGGGTGACGTTTCACGGGTCTAGGTTTCACTGGTAAGTTTCACGGGTCAAGGTTTTACGGGTAAGTTTCACGGGTAAGTTTCACGGGTATGTTTCACGGGTGACGTTTCACGGGTCTAGGTTTCACTGGTAAGTTTCACGAGTCAAGGATTCACGGGTAAGTTTCACGGGTAAGTTTTACGGGTAAGTTTCACGGGTCTAGGTTTCACTGGTAAGTTTCACGGGTCAAGGTTTCACGGGTAAGTTTCACGGGTAAGTTTCACGGGTGACGTTTCACGGGTCTAGGTTTCACTGGTAAGTTTCACGGGTCAAGGTTTCACGGGTAAGTTTCACGGGTAAGTTTCACGGGTATGTTTCAAGGGTGACGTTTCACGGGTCTAGGTTTCACTGGTAAGTTTCACGGGTCAAGGTTTCACGGGTAAGTTTCACGGGTAAGTTTCACGGGTATGTTTCACGGGTGACGTTTCACGGGTCTAGGTTTCACTGGTAAGTTTCACGGGTCAAGGTTTTACGGGTAAGTTTCACGGGTCTAGGTTTCACTGGTAAGTTTCACGGGTCAAGGTTTCACGGGTAAGTTTCACGGGTAAGTTTCACGGGTTTGTTTCACGGGTGACGTTTCACGGGTCTAGGTTTCACTGGAAAGTTTCACGGGTCAAGGTTTCACGGGTAAGTTTCACGGGTAAGTTTCACGGGTATGTTTCACGGGTGACGTTTCACGGGTCTAGGTTTCACTGGTAAGTTTCACGGGTCAAGGTTTCACGGGTAAGTTTTACGGGTAAGTTTCACGGGTGACGTTTCACGGGTGACGTTTCACGGGTCTAGGTTTCACTGGTAAGTTTCACGGGTCAAGGTTTCAAGGGTAAGTTTCACGGGTAAGTTTCACGGGTATGTTTCACGGGTGACGTTTCACGGGTCTAGGTTTCACAGGAAAGTTTCACGGGTCAAGGTTTCACGGGTAAGTTTCAAGGGTAAGTTTCACGGGTAAGTTTTACGGGTATGTTTTACAGGTGACGTTTCACGGGTCTAGGTTTCACTGGTAAGTTTCACGGGTCAAGGTTTCACGGGTAAGTTTCACGGGTAAGTTTCACGGGTGACGTTTCACGGGTCTAGGTTTCACTGGTAAGTTTCACGGGTCAAGGTTTCACGGGTAAGTTTCACGGGTATGTTTCACGGGTGACGTTTCACGGGTCTAGGTTTCACTGGAAAGTTTCACGGGTGACGTTTCACGGGTGACGTTTCACGGGTCTAGGTTTCAGTGGTAAGTTTCACGGGTCAAGGTTTCAAGGGTAAGTTTCACGGGTAAGTTTCACGGGTATGTTTCACGGGTGACGTTTCACGGGTCTAGGTTTCACAGGAAAGTTTCACGGGTCAAGGTTTCACGGGTAAGTTTCACGGGTAAGTTTCACGGGCAAGTTTCACGGGTAAGTTTCATGGGTGACGTTTCACGGGTCTAGGTTTCACTGGTAAATTTCACGGGTCAAGGATTTACGGGTAAGTTTCACGGGTGACGTTTCACGGGTCTAGGTTTCACTGGTAAGTTTCACGGGTCAAGGTTTCACGGGTAAGTTTCACGGGTATGTTTCACGGGTGACGTTTCACGGGTCTAGGTTTCACTGGAAAGTTTCACGGGTCAAGGTTTCACGGGTAAGTTTCAAGGGTAAGTTTCACGGGTAAGTTTTACGGGTATGTTTTACAGGTGACATTTCACGGGTCTAGGTTTCACTGGTAAGTTTCACGGGTCAAGGTTTCACGGGTAAGTTTCACGGGTAAGTTTCACGGGTAAGTTTCACGGGTATGTTTCATGGGTGATGTTTCACGGGTCTAGGTTTCACTGGTAAGTTTCGCGGGTCAAGGTTTCACGGGTAAGTTTCACGGGTAAGTTTCACGGGTATGTTTCATGGGTGACGTTTCACGGGTCTAGGTTTCACTGGTAAGTTTCACGGGTCAAGGTTTCACGGGTAAGTTTCACGGGTAAGTTTCACGGGTAAGTTTCACGGGTATGTTTCATGGGTGATGTTTCACGGGTCTAGGTTTCACTGGTAAGTTTCACGGGTCAAGGTTTCACGGGTAAGTTTCACGGGTAAGTTTTACGGGTATGTTTTACAGGTGACGTTTCACGGGTCTAGGTTTCACTGGTAAGTTTCACGGGTCAAGGTTTCACGGGTAAGTTTCACGGGTAAGTTTCACGGGTATGTTTCACGGGTGACGTTTCACGGGTCTAGGTTTCACTGGTAAGTTTCACGGGTCAAGGTTTTACGGGTTAATTTCACGGGTAAGTTTCACGGGTATGTTTCACGGGTGACGTTTCACGGGTCTAGGTTTCACTGGTAAGTTTCACGAGTCAAGGTTTCACGGGTAAGTTTCACGGGTAAGTTTTACGGGTAAGTTTCACGGGTGACGTTTCACGGGTCTAGGTTTCACTGGTAAGTTTCACGAGTCAAGGTTTCACGGGTAAGTTTCACGGGTAAGTTTTACGGGTAAGTTTCACGGGTGACGTTTTACGGGTGACGTTTCACGGGTCTAGGTTTCACTGGTAAGTTTCACGGGTCAAGGTTTCACGGGTAAGTTTCACGGGTAAGTTTCACGGGTATGTTTCACGGGTGACGTTTCACGGGTCTAGGTTTCACTGGTAAGTTTCACGGGTCAAGGTTTCACGGGTAAGTTTCACGGGTAAGTTTCACGGGTAAGTTTCACGGGTATGTTTCACGGGTGACGTTTCACGGGTCTAGGTTTCACTGGTAAGTTTAACGGGTCAAGGTTTCACAAGTAAGTTTTACGGGTAAGTTTCACGGGTATGTTTTACGGGTATGTTTCACGGGTGACGTTTCACGGGTCTGGGTTTCACTGGTAAGTTTCACGGGTCAAGGTTTCACGGGTAAGTTTCACGGGTAAGTTTCACGGGTATGTTTCACGGGTGACGTTTCACGGGTCTAGGTTTCACTGGTAAGTTTCACGGGTCAAGGTTTCACGGGTCAAGGTTTCACGGGTAAGTTTCACGGGTAAGTTTTACGGGTATGTTTCACGGGTGACGTTTCACGGGTCTAGGTTTCACTGGTAAGTTTCACGGGTCAAGGTTTCACGGGTAAGTTTCACGGGTAAGTTTCACGGGTTTGTTTCACGGGTGACGTTTCACGGGTCTAGGTTTCACTGGAAAGTTTCACGGGTCAAGGTTTCACGGGTAAGTTTCACGGGTATGTTTCACGGGTGACGTTTCACGGGTCTAGGTTTCACTGGTAAGTTTCACGGGTCAAGGTTTCACGGGTAAGTTTTACGGGTAAGTTTCACGGGTGACGTTTCACGGGTGACGTTTCACGGGTCTAGGTTTCACTGGTAAGTTTCACGGGTCAAGGTTTCACGGGTAAGTTTCACGGGTAAGTTTCACGGGTATGTTTCACGGGTGACGTTTCACGGGTCTAGGTTTCACTGGTAAGTTTCACGGGTCAAGGTTTCACGGGTAAGTTTCACGGGTAAGTTTTACGGGTATGTTTTACAGGTGACGTTTCACGGGTCTAGGTTTCACTGGTAAGTTTCACGGGTCAAGGTTTCACGGGTAAGTTTCACGGGTAAGTTTCACGGGTAAGTTTAACGGGTATGTTTCATGGGTGATGTTTCACGGGTCTAGGTTTCACTGGTAAGTTTCGCGGGTCAAGGTTTCACGGGTAAGTTTCACGGGTAAGTTTCACGGGTATGTTTTACGGGTATGTTTTACAGGTGACGTTTCACGGGTCTAGGTTTCACTGGTAAGTTTCACGGGTCAAGGTTTTACGGGTAAATTTCACGGGTAAGTTTCACGGGTATGTTTCACGGGTGACGTTTCACGGGTCTAGGTTTCACTGGTAAGTTTCACGAGTCAAGGTTTCACGGGTAAGTTTCACGGGTAAGTTTTACGGGTAAGTTTCACGGGTGACGTTTCACGGGTCTAGGTTTCACTGGTAAGTTTCACGAGTCAAGGTTTCACGGGTAAGTTTCACGGGTAAGTTTTACGGGTAAGTTTCACGGGTGACGTTTTACGGGTGACGTTTCACGGGTCTAGGTTTCACTGGTAAGTTTCACGGGTCAAGGTTTCACGGGTAAGTTTCACGGGTAAGTTTTACGGGTATGTTTCACGGGTGACGTTTCACGTGTCTAGGTTTCACTGGTAAGTTTAACGGGTCAAGGTTTCACAAGTAAGTTTTACGGGTAAGTTTCACGGGTATGTTTTACGGGTATGTTTCACGGGTGACGTTTCACGGGTCTAGGTTTCACTGGTAAGTTTCACGGGTCAAGGTTTCACGGGTAAGTTTCACGGGTAAGTTTCACGGGTATGTTTCACGGGTGACGTTTCACGGGTCTAGGTTTCACTGGTAAGTTTCACGGGTCAAGGTTTCACGGGTCAAGGTTTCACGGGTAAGTTTCACGGGTAAGTTTTACGTGTATGTTTCACGGGTGACGTTTCACGGGTCTAGGTTTCACTGGTAAGTTTCACGGGTCAAGGTTTCACGGGTAAGTTTCACGGGTAAGTTTCACGGGTAAGTTTCACGGGTTTGTTTCACGGGTGACGTTTCACGGGTCTAGGTTTCACTGGTAAGTTTCACGGGTCAAGGTTTCAAGGGTAAGTTTCACGGGTAAGTTTCACGGGTATGTTTCACGGGTATGTTTCACGGGTGACGTTTCACGGGTCTAGGTTTCACTGGAAAGTTTCACGGGTCAAGGTTTCACGGGTAAGTTTCAAGGGTAAGTTTCACGGGTAAGTTTTACGGGTATGTTTTACAGGTGACATTTCACGGGTCTAGGTTTCACTGGTAAGTTTCACGGGTCAAGGTTTCACGGGTAAGTTTCACGGGTAAGTTTCACGGGTAAGTTTCACGGGTATGTTTCATGGGTGAAGTTTCACGGGTCTAGGTTTCACTGGTAAGTTTCGCGGGTCAAGGTTTCACGGGTAAGTTTCACGGGTAAGTTTCACGGGTATGTTTCACGGGTGACGTTTCACGGGTCTAGGTTTCACTGGTAAGTTTCACGGGTCAAGGTTTCACGGGTAAGTTTCACGGGTAAGTTTCACGGGTAAGTTTCACGGGTATGTTTCACGGGTGACGTTTCACGGGTCTAGGTTTCACTTGTAAGTTTCACGGGTCAAGGTTTCACGGGTAAGTTTCACGGGTAAGTTTCACGGGTATGTTTCACGGGTGACGTTTCACGGGTCTAGGTTTCACTGGTAAGTTTCACGGGTCAAGGTTTCACGGGTAAGTTTCACGGGTAAGTTTCACGGGTATGTTTCACGGGTGACGTTTCACGGGTCTAGGTTTCACTGGTAAGTTTCACGGGTCAAGGTTTTACGGGTAAATTTCACGGGTAAGTTTCACGGGTATGTTTCACGGGTGACGTTTCACGGGTCTAGGTTTCACTGGTAAGTTTCACGAGTCAAGGTTTCACGGGTAAGTTTCACGGGTAAGTTTCACGGGTGACGTTTCACGGGTCTAGGTTTCACTGGTAAGTTTCACGGGTCAAGGTTTCACGGGTAAGTTTCACGGGTATGTTTCACGGGTGACGTTTCACGGGTCTAGGTTTCACTGGAAAGTTTCACGGGTCAAGGTTTCACGGGTAAGTTTCAAGGGTAAGTTTCACGGGTAAGTTTTACGGGTATGTTTTACAGGTGACATTTCACGGGTCTAGGTTTCACTGGTAAGTTTCACGGGTCAAGGTTTCACGGGTAAGTTTCACGGGTAAGTTTCACGGGTAAGTTTCACGGGTAAGTTTCACGGGTATGTTTCATGGGTGATGTTTCACGGGTCTAGGTTTCACTGGTAAGTTTCGCGGGTCAAGGTTTCACGGGTAAGTTTCACGGGTAAGTTTCACGGGTATGTTTCACGGGTGACGTTTCACGGGTCTAGGTTTCACTGGTAAGTTTCACGGGTATGTTTCACGGGTGACGTTTTACGGGTGACGTTTCACGGGTCTAGGTTTCACTGGTAAGTTTCACGGGTCAAGGTTTCACGGGTAAGTTTCACGGGTAAGTTTCACGGGTATGTTTCACGGGTGACGTTTCACGGGTCTAGGTTTCACTGGTAAGTTTCACGGGTCAAGGTTTCACGGGTAAGTTTCACGGGTAAGTTTCAAGGGTAAGTTTCACGGGTATGTTTCACGGGTGACGTTTCACGGGTCTAGGTTTCACTGGTAAGTTTCACGGGTCAAGGTTTCACGGGTAAGATTTACGGGTAAGTTTCACGGGTATGTTTTACGGGTATGTTTCACGGGTGACGTTTCACGGGTCTAGGTTTCACTGGTAAGTTTCACGGGTCAAGGTTTCACGGGTAAGTTTCACGGGTAAGTTTCACGGGTATGTTTCACGGGTGACGTTTCACGGGTCTAGGATTCACTGGTAAGTTTCACGGGTCAAGGTTTCACGGGTCAAGGTTTCACGGGTAAGTTTCACGGGTAAGTTTTACGGGTATGTTTCACGGGTGACGTTTCACGGGTCTAGGTTTCACTGGTAAGTTTCACGGGTCAAGGTTTCACGGGTAAGTTTCACGGGTAAGTTTCACGGGTATGTTTCACGGGTGACGTTTCACGGGTCTAGGTTTCACTGGTAAGTTTCACGGGTCAAGGTTTTACGGGTAAGTTTCACGGGTAAGTTTCACGGGTATGTTTCACGGGTGACGTTTCACGGGTCTAGGTTTCACTGGTAAGTTTCACGAGTCAAGGATTCACGGGTAAGTTTCACGGGTAAGTTTTACGGGTAAGTTTCACGGGTGACGTTTCACGGGTCTAGGTTTCACTGGTAAGTTTCACGGGTCAAGGTTTCACGGGTAAGTTTCACGGGTATGTTTCACGGGTGACGTTTCACGGGTTCAGGTTTCACTGGAAAGTTTCACGGGTCAAGGTTTCACGGGTAAGTTTCACGGGTAAGTTTTACGGGTATGTTTTACAGGTGACGTTTCACGGGTCTAGGTTTCACTGGTAAGTTTCACGGGTCAAGGTTTCACGGGTAAGTTTCACGGGTAAGTTTCACGGGTATGTTTTACGGGTGACGTTTCACGGGTCTAGGTTTCAGTGGTAAGTTTCACGGGTCAAGGTTTCACGGGTAAGTTTCACGGGTAAGTTTCAGGGGTAAGTTTCACGGGTATGTTTCACGGGTGACGTTTCACGGGTCTAGGTTTCACTGGTAAGTTTCACGGGTCAAGGTTTCACGGGTAAGTTTCACGGGTAAGTTTCACGGGTATGTTTCACGGGTATGTTTAACGGGTGACGTTTCACGGGTCTAGGTTTCACTGGTAAGTTTCACGGGTCAAGGTTTCACGGGTAAGTTTCACGGGTAAGTTTCACGGGTATGTTTCACGGGTGACGTTTCACGGGTCTAGGTTTCACTGGTAAGTTTTACGGGTCAAGGTTTCACGGGTAAGTTTCACGGGTATGTTTCACGGGTATGTTTCACGGGTGACGTTTCACGGGTCTAGGTTTCACTGGTAAGTTTCACGGGTCAAGGTTTCACGGGTAAGTTTCACGGGTAAGTTTCACGGGTATGTTTCACGGGTATGTTTCACGGGTGACGTTTCACGGGTCTAGGTTTCACTGGTAAGTTTCACGGGTCAAGGTTTCACGGGTAAGTTTCACGGGTAAGTTTCACGGGTATGTTTCACGGGTGACGTTTCACGGGTCTAGGTTTCACTGGTAAGTTTTACGGGTCAAGGTTTCACGGGTAAGTTTCACGGGTATGTTTCACGGGTATGTTTCACGGGTGACGTTTCACGGGTCTAGGTTTCACTGGTAAGTTTCACGGGTCAAGGTTTCACGGGTAAGTTTCACGGGTAAGTTTCACGGGTATGTTTCACGGGTGACGTTTCACGGGTCTAGGTTTCACTGGTAAGTTTCACGGGTCAAGGTTTCACGGGTAAGTTTCACGGGTAAGTTTCACGGGTATGTTTTACGGGTATGTTTCACGGGTGACGTTTCACGGGTCTAGGTTTCACTGGTAAGTTTCACGGGTCAAGGTTTCACGGGTAAGTTTCACGGGTAAGTTTCACGGGTAAGTTTCACGGGTATGTTTCACGGGTGACGTTTCACGGGTCTAGGTTTCACTGGTAAGTTTCACGGGTCAAGGTTTTACGGGTAAGTTTCACGGGTAAGTTTCACGGGTATGTTTCACGGGTGACGTTTCACGGGTCTAGGTTTCACTGGTAAGTTTCACGGGTCAAGGTTTCACGGGTAAGTTTCACGGGTAAGTTTCACGGGTATGTTTCACGGGTGACGTTTCACGGGTCTAGGTTTCACTGGTAAGTTTCACGGGTCAAGGTTTCACGGGTAAGTTTCACGGGTAAGTTTCACGGGTATGTTTCACAGGTATGTTTCACGGGTGACGTTTCACGGGTCTAGGTTTCACTGGTAAGTTTCACGGGTCAAGGTTTCACGGGTAAGTTTCACGGGTAAGTTTCACGGGTATGTTTCACGGGTGACGTTTCACGGGTCTAGGTTTCACTGGTAAGTTTCACGGGTCAAGGTTTCACGGGTAAGTTTCACGGGTAAGTTTCACGGGTATGTTTCACGGGTGACGTTTCACGGGTCTAGGTTTCACTGGTAAGTTTCACGGGTCAAGGTTTCACGGGTAAGTTTCACGGGTAAGTTTCACGGGTATGTTTCAAGGGTGACGTTTCACGGGTCTAAGTTTCACTGGTAAGTTTCACGGGTCAAGGTTTCACGGGTAAGTTTCACGGGTAAGTTTCACGGGTATGTTTCACGGGTGACGTTTCACGGGTCTAGGTTTCACTGGTAAGTTTCACGGGTCAAGGTTTTACGGGTAAGTTTCACGGGTCTAGGTTTCACTGGTAAGTTTCACGGGTCAAGGTTTCACGGGTAAGTTTCACGGGTAAGTTTCACGGGTTTGTTTCACGGGTGACGTTTCACGGGTCTAGGTTTCACTGGAAAGTTTCACGGGTCAAGGTTTCACGGGTAAGTTTCACGGGTAAGTTTCACGGGTATGTTTCACGGGTGACGTTTCACGGGTCTAGGTTTCACTGGTAAGTTTCACGGGTCAAGGTTTCACGGGTAAGTTTTACGGGTAAGTTTCACGGGTGACGTTTCACGGGTGACGTTTCACGGGTCTAGGTTTCACTGGTAAGTTTCACGGGTCAAGGTTTCAAGGGTAAGTTTCACGGGTAAGTTTCACGGGTATGTTTCACGGGTGACGTTTCACGGGTCTAGGTTTCACTGGAAAGTTTCACGGGTCAAGGTTTCACGGGTAAGTTTCAAGGGTAAGTTTCACGGGTAAGTTTTACGGGTATGTTTTACAGGTGACGTTTCACGGGTCTAGGTTTCACTGGTAAGTTTCACGGGTCAAGGTTTCACGGGTAAGTTTCACGGGTAAGTTTTACGGGTAAGTTTCACGGGTAAGTTTCATGGGTGACGTTTCACGGGTCTAGGTTTCACTGGTAAGTTTCACGGGTCAAGGTTTCACGGGTAAGTTTCACGGGTAAGTTTCACGGGTGACGTTTCACGGGTCTAGGTTTCACTGGTAAGTTTCACGGGTCAAGGTTTCACGGGTAAGTTTCACGGGTATGTTTCACGGGTGACGTTTCACGGGTCTAGGTTTCACTGGAAAGTTTCACGGGTCAAGGTTTCACGGGTAAGTTTTAAAGGTAAGTTTCACGGGTAAGTTTTACGGGTATGTTTTACAGGTGACATTTCACGGGTCTAGGTTTCACGGGTAAGTTTCACGGGTAAGTTTCACGGGTAAGTTTCACGGGTATGTTTCATGGGTGATGTTTCACGGGTCTAGGTTTCACTGGTAAGTTTCGCGGGTCAAGGTTTCACGGGTAAGTTTCACGGGTAAGTTTCACGGGTATGTTTCACGGGTGACGTTTTACGGGTCTAGGTTTCACTGGTAAGTTTCACGGGTAAAGGTTTCACGGGTAAGTTTCACGGGTAAGTTTCACGGGTAAGTTTCACGGGTATGTTTCACGGGTGACGTTTCACGGGTCTAGGTTTCACTGGTAAGTTTCACGGGTCAAGGTTTCACGGGTAAGTTTCACGGGTAAGTTTCACGGGTATGTTTCACGGGTGACGTTTCACGGGTCCAGGTTTCACTGGTAAGTTTCACGGGTCAAGGTTTCACGGGTAAGTTTCACGGGTAAGTTTCACGGGTATGTTTCACGGGTGACGTTTCACGGGTCTAGGTTTCACTGGTAAGTTTCACGGGTCAAGGTTTCACGGGTAAGTTTCACGGGTAAGTTTTACGGGTAAGTTTCACGGGTGACGTTTCACGGGTCTAGGTTTCACTGGTAAGTTTCACGGGTCAAGGTTTCACGGGTAAGTTTCACGGGTAAGTTTTACGGGTAAGTTTCACGGGTAAGTTTCATGGGTGACGTTTCACGGGTCTAGGTTTCACTGGTAAGTTTCACGGGTCAAGGTTTCACGGGTAAGTTTCACGGGTAAGTTTCACGGGTGACGTTTCACGGGTCTAGGTTTCACTGGTAAGTTTCACGGGTCAAGGTTTCACGGGTAAGTTTCACGGGTATGTTTCACGGGTGACGTTTCACGGGTCTAGGTTTCACTGGAAAGTTTCACGGGTCAAGGTTTCACGGGTAAGTTTTAAAGGTAAGTTTCACGGGTAAGTTTTACGGGTATGTTTTACAGGTGACATTTCACGGGTCTAGGTTTCACGGGTAAGTTTCACGGGTAAGTTTCACGGGTAAGTTTCACGGGTATGTTTCATGGGTGATGTTTCACGGGTCTAGGTTTCACTGGTAAGTTTCGCGGGTCAAGGTTTCACGGGTAAGTTTCACGGGTAAGTTTCACGGGTATGTTTCACGGGTGACGTTTTACGGGTCTAGGTTTCACTGGTAAGTTTCACGGGTAAAGGTTTCACGGGTAAGTTTCACGGGTAAGTTTCACGGGTAAGTTTCACGGGTATGTTTCGCGGGTGACGTTTCACGGGTCTAGGTTTCACTGGTAAGTTTCACGGGTCAAGGTTTCACGGGTAAGTTTCACGGGTAAGTTTCACGGGTATGTTTCACGGGTGACGTTTCACGGGTCTAGGTTTCACTGGTAAGTTTCACGGGTCAAGGTTTCACGGGTAAGTTTCACGGGTAAGTTTCACGGGTATGTTTCACGGGTGACGTTTCACGGGTCTAGGTTTCACTGGTAAGTTTCACGGGTCAAGGTTTTACGGGTAAATTTCACGGGTAAGTTTCACGGGTATGTTTCACGGGTGACGTTTCACGGGTCTAGGTTTCACTGGTAAGTTTCACGAGTCAAGGTTTCACGGGTAAGTTTCACGGGTAAGTTTTACGGGTAAGTTTCACGGGTGACGTTTCACGGGTCTAGGTTTCACTGGTAAGTTTCACGAGTCAAGGTTTCACGGGTAAGTTTCACGGGTAAGTTTCACGGGTATGTTTCACGGGTGACGTTTCACGGGTCTAGGTTTCACTGGTAAGTTTCACGGGTCAAGGTTTCACGGGTAAGTTTCACGGGTAAGTTTCACGGGTAAGTTTCACGGGTATGTTTCACGGGTGACGTTTCACGGGTCTAGGTTTCACTGGTAAGTTTAACGGGTCAAGGTTTCACGGGTAAGTTTTACGGGTAAGTTTCACCGGTATGTTTTACGGGTATGTTTCACGGGTGACGTTTCACGGGTCTAGGTTTCACTGGTAAGTTTCACGGGTCAAGGTTTCACGGGTAAGTTTCACGGGTAAGTGTCACGGGTATGTTTCACGGGTGACGTTTCACGGGTCTAGGTTTCACTGGTAAGTTTCACGGGTCAAGGTTTCACGGGTCAAGGTTTCACGGGTAAGTTTCACGGGTAAGTTTTACGGGTATGTTTCACGGGTGACGTTTCACGGGTCTAGGTTTCACTGGTAAGTTTCACGGGTCAAGGTTTCACGGGTAAGTTTCACGGGTAAGTTTCACGGGTATGTTTCACGGGTGACGTTTCACGGGTCTAGGTTTCACTGGTAAGTTTCACGGGTCAAGGTTTTACGGGTAAGTTTCACGGGTAAGTTTCACGGGTATGTTTCACGGGTGACGTTTCACGGGTCTAGGTTTCACTGGTAAGTTTCACGAGTCAAGGATTCACGGGTAAGTTTCACGGGTAAGTTTTACGGGTAAGTTTCACGGGTGACGTTTCACGGGTCTAGGTTTCACTGGTAAGTTTCACGGGTCAAGGTTTCACGGGTAAGTTTCACGGGTATGTTTCACGGGTGACGTTTCACGGGTCTAGGTTTCACTGGAAAGTTTCACGGGTCAAGGTTTCACGGGTAAGTTTCACGGGTAAGTTTTACGGGTATGTTTTACAGGTGACGTTTCACGGGTCAAGGTTTCACGGGTAAGTTTCACGGGTCTAGGTTTCAGTGGTAAGTTTCACGGGTCAAGGTTTCACGGGTAAGTTTCACGGGTAAGTTTCACGGGTAAGTTTCACGGGTAAGTTTCACGGGTATGTTTCACGGGTGACGTTTCACGGGTCTAGGTTTCACTGGTAAGTTTCACGAGTCAAGGTTTCACGGGTAAGTTTCACGGGTATGTTTCACGGGTATGTTTCACGGGTGACGTTTCACGGGTCTAGGTTTCACTGGTAAGTTTCACGGGTCAAGGTTTCACGGGTAAGTTTCACGGGTAAGTTTCACGGGTATGTTTCACGGGTGACGTTTCACGGGTCTAGGTTTCACTGGTAAGTTTTACGGGTCAAGGTTTCACGGGTAAGTTTCACGGGTATGTTTCACGGGTATGTTTCACGGGTGACGTTTCACGGGTCTAGGTTTCACTGGTAAGTTTCACGGGTCTAGGTTTCACTGGTAAGTTTTACGGGTCAAGGTTTCACGGGTAAGTTTCACGGGTATGTTTCACGGGTATGTTTCACTGGTGACGTTTCACGGGTCTAGGTTTCACTGGTAAGTTTCACGGGTCAAGGTTTCACGGGTAAGTTTCACGGGTAAGTTTCACGGGTATGTTTCACGGGTGACGTTTCACGGGTCTAGGTTTCACTGGTAAGTTTCACGGGTCAAGGTTTCACGGGTAAGTTTCACGGGTAAGTTTCACGGATATGTTTCACGGGTATGTTTCACGGGTGACGTTTCACGGGTCTAGGTTTCACTGGTAAGTTTCACGGGTCAAGGTTTCACGGGTAAGTTTCACGGGTAAGTTTCACGGGTATGTTTCACGGGTGACGTTTCACGGGTCTAGGTTTCACTGGTAAGTTTCACGGGTCAAGGTTTCACGGGTAAGTTTCACGGGTAAGTTTCACGGGTATGTTTCACGGGTGACGTTTCACGGGTCTAGGTTTCACTGGTAAGTTTCACGGGTCAAGGTTTCACGGGTAAGTTTCACGGGTAAGTTTCACGGGTGACGTTTCACGGGTCTAGGTTTCACTGGTAAGTTTCACGGGTCAAGGTTTCAAGGGTAAGTTTTACGGGTAAGTTTCACGGGTGACGTTTCACGGGTCTAGGTTTCACTGGAAAGTTTCACGGGTCAAGGTTTCACGGGTAAGTTTCACGGGTAAGTTTTACGGGTATGTTTTACAGGTGACGTTTCACGGGTCTAGGTTTCACTGGTAAGTTTCACGGGTCAAGGTTTCACGGGTAAGTTTCACGGGTAAGTTTCACGGGTAAGTTTCACGGGTATGTTTCGCGGGTGACGTTTTACGGGTCTAGGTTTCACTGGTAAGTTTCACGGGTCAAGGTTTCACGGGTAAGTTTCACGGGTAAGTTTCACGGGTGACGTTTCACGGGTCTATTTTTCACTGGTAAGTTTCACGGGTCAAGGTTTCACGGGTAAGTTTCACGTGTAAGTTTCACGGGTAAGTTTCACGGGTGACGTTTCACGGGTCTAGGTTTCACTGGTAAGTTTCACGGGTCAAGGTTTCACGGGTAAGTTTCACGGGTAAGTTTCACGGGTGACGTTTCACGGGTCTAGGTTTCACTGGTAAGTTTCACGGGTCAAGGTTTCACGGGTAAGTTTCACGGGTAAGTTTCACGGGTAAGTTTCACGGGTAAGTTTCACGGGTGACGTTTCACGGGTCTAGGTTTCACTGGTAAGTTTCACGGGTCAAGGTTTCACGGGTAAGTTTCACGGGTAAGTTTCACGGGTGACGTTTCACGGGTCTAGGTTTCACTGGTAAGTTTCACGGGTCAAGGTTTCACGGGTAAGTTTCACGGGTAAGTTTCACGGGTATGTTTCAAGGGTGACGTTTCACGGGTCTAGGTTTCACTGGTAAGTTTCACGGGTCAAGGTTTCACGGGTAAGTTTCACGGGTAAGTTTCACGGGTATGTTTCACGGGTGACGTTTCACGGGTCTTGGTTTAACTGGTAAGTTTCACGGGTCAAGGTTTCACGGGTAAGTTTCACGGGTAAGTTTCACGGGTATGTTTCACGGGTGACGTTTCACGGGTCTAGGTTTCACTGGTAAGTTTCACGGGTCAAGGTTTCACGGGTAAGTTTCACGGGTAAGTTTCACGGGTAAGTTTCACGGGTATGTTTCACGGGTGACGTTTCACGGGTCTAGGTTTCACTGGTAAGTTTCACGGGTCAAGGTTTTACGGGTAAGTTTCACGGGTCTAGGTTTCACTGGTAAGTTTCACGGGTCAAGGTTTCACGGGTAAGTTTCACGGGTAAGTTTCACGGGTAAGTTTCACGGGTTTGTTTCACGGGTGACGTTTCACGGGTCTAGGTTTCACTGGAAAGTTTCACGGGTCAAGGTTTCACTGGTAAGTTTCACGGGTCAAGGTTTCACGGGTAAGTTTCACGGGTAAGTTTCACGGGTGACGTTTCACGGGTCTAGGTTTCACTGGTAAGTTTCACGGGTCAAGGTTTCACGGGTAAGTTTCACGGGTAAGTTTCACGGGTAAGTTTCACGGGTATGTTTCAAGGGTGACGTTTCACGGGTCTAGGTTTCACTGGTAAGTTTCACGGGTCAAGGTTTCACGGGTAAGTTTCACGGGTAAGTTTCACGGGTATGTTTCACGGGTGACGTTTCACGGGTCTAGGTTTCACTGGTAAGTTTCACGGGTCAAGGTTTTACGGGTAAGTTTCACGGGTCTAGGTTTCACTGGTAAGTTTCACGGGTCAAGGTTTCACAGGTAAGTTTCACGGGTAAGTTTCACGGGTTTGTTTCACGGGTGACGTTTCACGGGTCTAGGTTTCACTGGAAAGTTTCACGGGTCAAGGTTTCACGGGTAAGTTTCACGGGTAAGTTTCACGGGTATGTTTCACGGGTGACGTTTCACGGGTCTAGGTTTCACTGGTAAGTTTCACGGGTCAAGGTTTCACGGGTAAGTTTTACGGGTAAGTTTCACGGGTGACGTTTCACGGGTGACGTTTCACGGGTCTAGGTTTCACTGGTAAGTTTCACGGGTCAAGGTTTCAAGGGTAAGTTTCACGGGTAAGTTTCACGGGTATGTTTCACGGGTGACGTTTCACGGGTCTAGGTTTCACTGGAACGTTTCACGGGTCAAGGTTTCACGGGTAAGTTTCAAGGGTAAGTTTCACGGGTAAGTTTTACGGGTATGTTTTACAGGTGACGTTTCACGGGTCTAGGTTTCACTGGTAAGTTTCACGGGTCAAGGTTTCACGGGTAAGTTTCACGGGTAAGTTTTACGGGTAAGTTTCACGGGTAAGTTTCATGGGTGACGTTTCACGGGTCTAGGTTTCACTGGTAAGTTTCACGGGTCAAGGTTTCACGGGTAAGTTTCACGGGTAAGTTTCACGGGTGACGTTTCACGGGTCTAGGTTTCACTGGTAAGTTTCACGGGTCAAGGTTTCACGGGTAAGTTTCACGGGTATGTTTCACGGGTGACGTTTCACGGGTCTAGGTTTCACTGGAAAGTTTCACGGGTCAAGGTTTCACGGGTAAGTTTCAAGGGTAAGTTTCACGGGTAAGTTTTACGGGTATGTTTTACAGGTGACATTTCACGGGTCTAGGTTTCACTGGTAAGTTTTACGGGTCAAGGTTTCACGGGTAAGTTTCACGGGTAAGTTTCACGGGTAAGTTTCACGGGTATGTTTCATGGGTGATGTTTCACGGGTCTAGGTTTCACTGGTAAGTTTCGCGGGTCAAGGTTTCACGGGTAAGTTTCACGGGTAAGTTTCACGGGTATGTTTCACGGGTGACGTTTTACGGGTCTAGGTTTCACTGGTAAGTTTCACGGGTCAAGGTTTCACGGGTAAGTTTCACGGGTAAGTTTCACGGGTAAGTTTCACGGGTATGTTTCACGGGTGACGTTTCACGGGTCTAGGTTTCACTGGTAAGTTTCACGGGTCAAGGTTTCACGGGTGAGTTTCACGGGTAAGTTTCACGGGTATGTTTCACGGGTGACGTTTCACGGGTCTAGGTTTTACTGGTAAGTTTCACGGGTCAAGGTTTCACGGGTAAGTTTCACGGGTAAGTTTCACGGGTAAGTTTCACGGGTATGTTTCACGGGTGACGTTTCACGGGTCTAGGTTTCACTGGTAAGTTTCACGGGTCAAGGTTTTACGGGTAAATTTCACGGGTAAGTTTCACGGGTATGTTTCACGGGTGACGTTTCACGGGTCTAGGTTTCACTGGTAAGTTTCACGAGTCAAGGTTTCACGGGTAAGTTTCACGGGTAAGTTTTACGGGTAAGTTTCACGGGTGACGTTTCACGGGTCTAGGTTTCACTGGTAAGTTTCACGAGTCAAGGTTTCACGGGTAAGTTTCACGGGTAAGTTTTACGGGTAAGTTTCACGGGTGACGTTTTACGGGTGACGTTTCACGGGTCTAGGTTTCACTGGTAAGTTTCACGGGTCAAGGTTTCACGGGTAAGTTTCACGGGTAAGTTTCACGGGTATGTTTCACGGGTGACGTTTCACGGGTCTAGGTTTCACTGGTAAGTTTCACGGGTCAAGGTTTCACGGGTAAGTTTCACGGGTAAGTTTCACGGGTAAGTTTCACGGGTATGTTTCACGGGTGACGTTTCACGGGTCTAGGTTTCACTGGTAAGTTTAACGGGTCAAGGTTTCACGGGTAAATTTTACGGGTAAGTTTCACGGGTATGTTTTACGGGTATGTTTCACGGGTGACGTTTCACGGGTCTAGGTTTCACTGGTAAGTTTCACGGGTCAAGGTTTCACGGGTAAGTTTCACGGGTAAGTTTCACGGGTATGTTTCACGGGTGACGTTTCACGGGTCTAGGTTTCACTGGTAAGTTTCACGGGTCAAGGTTTCACGGGTCAAGGTTTCACGGGTAAGTTTCACGGGTAAGTTTTACGGGTATGTTTCACGGGTGACGTTTCACGGGTCTAGGTTTCACTGGTAAGTTTCACGGGTCAAGGTTTCACGGGTAAGTTTCACGGGTAAGTTTCACGGGTATGTTTCACGGGTGACGTTTCACGGGACTAGGTTTCACTGGTAAGTTTCACGGGTCAAGGTTTTACGGGTAAGTTTCACGGGTAAGTTTCACGGGTATGTTTCACGGGTGACGTTTCACGGTTCTAGGTTTCACTGGTAAGTTTCACGAGTCAAGGATTCACGGGTAAGTTTCACGGGTAAGTTTTACGGGTAAGTTTCACGGGTGACGTTTCACGGGTCTAGGTTTCACTGGTAAGTTTCACGGGTCAAGGTTTCACGGGTAAGATTCACGGGTATGTTTCACGGGTGACGTTTCACGGGTCTAGGTTTCACTGGAAAGTTTCACGGGTCAAGGTTTCACGGGTAAGTTTCACGGGTAAGTTTTACGGGTATGTTTTACAGGTGACGTTTCACGGGTCTAGGTTTCACTGGTAAGTTTCACGGGTCAAGGTTTCACGGGTAAGTTTCACGGGTCTAGGTTTCAGTGGTAAGTTTCACGGGTCAAGGTTTCACGGGTAAGTTTCACGGGTAAGTTTCACGGGTAAGTTTCACGGGTATGTTTCACGGGTGACGTTTCACGGGTCTAGGTTTCACTGGTAAGTTTCACGGGTCAAGGTTTCACGGGTAAGTTTCACGGGTAAGTTTCACGGGTATGTTTCACGGGTATGTTTCACGGGTGACGTTTCACGGGTCTAGGTTTCACTGGTAATTTCAACGGGTCAAGGTTTCACGGGTAAGTTTCACGGGTAAGTTTCACGGGTATGTTTCACGGGTGACGTTTCACGGGTCTAGGTTTCACTGGTAAGTTTTACGGGTCAAGGTTTCACGGGTAAGTTTCACGGGTATGTTTCACGGGTATGTTTCACGGGTGACGTTTCACGGGTCTAGGGTTCACTGGTAAGTTTCACGGGTCAAGGTTTCACGGGTAAGTTTCACGGGTAAGTTTCACGGGTATGTTTCACGGGTGACGTTTCACGGGTCTAGGTTTCACTGGTAAGTTTCACGGGTCAAGGTTTCACGGGTAAGTTTCACGGGTAAGTTTCACGGGTATGTTTCACGGGTATGTTTCACGGGTGACGTTTCACGGGTCTAGGTTTCACTGGTAAGTTTCACGGGTCAAGGTTTCACGGGTAAGTTTCACGGGTAAGTTTCACGGGTATGTTTCACGGGTGACGTTTCACGGGTCTAGGTTTCACTGGTAAGTTTCACGGGTCAAGGTTTCACGGGTAAGTTTCACGGGTAAGTTTCACGGGTATGTTTCACGGGTGACGTTTCACGGGTCTAGGTTTCACTGGTAAGTTTCACGGGTCAAGGTTTCACGGGTAAGTTTCACGGGTAAGTTTCACGGGTGACGTTTCACGGGTCTAGGTTTCACTGGTAAGTTTCACGGGTCAAGGTTTCAAGGGTAAGTTTTACGGGTAAGTTTCACGGGTATGTTTCACGGGTGACGTTTCACGGGTCTAGGTTTCACTGGAAAGTTTCACGGGTCAAGGTTTCACGGGTAAGTTTCACGGGTAAGTTTTACGGGTATGTTTTACAGGTGACGTTTCACGGGTCTAGGTTTCACGGGTCAAGGTTTCACGGGTAAGTTTCACGGGTAAGTTTCACGGGTATGTTTCGCGGGTGACGTTTCACGGGTCTAGGTTTCACTGGTAAGTTTCACGGGTCAAGGTTTCACGGGTAAGTTTTACGGGTAAGTTTCACGGGTGACGTTTCACGGGTCTATTTTTCACTGGTAAGTTTCACGGGTCAAGGTTTCACGGGTAAGTTTCACGTGTAAGTTTCACGGGTAAGTTTTACGGGTGACGTTTCACGGGTCTAGGTTTCACTGGTAAGTTTCACGGGTCAAGGTTTCACGGGTAAGTTTCACGGGTAAGTTTCACGGGTGACGTTTCACGGGTCTAGGTTTCACTGGTAAGTTTCACGGGTCAAGGTTTCACGGGTAAGTTTCACGGGTAAGTTTCACGGGTAAGTTTCACGGGTAAGTTTCACGGGTGACGTTTCACGGGTCTAGGTTTCACTGGTAAAATTCACGGGTCAAGGTTTCACGGGTAAGTTTCACGGGTAAGTTTCACGGGTGACGTTTCACGGGTCTAGGTTTCACTGGTAAGTTTCACTGGTCAAGGTTTCACGGGTAAGTTTCACGGGTAAGTTTCACGGGTATGTTTCAAGGGTGACGTTTCACGGGTCTAGGTTTCACTGGTAAGTTTCACGGGTCAAGGTTTCACGGGTAAGTTTCACGGGTAAGTTTCACGGGTATGTTTCACGGGTGACGTTTCACGGGTCTTGGTTTAACTGGTAAGTTTCACGGGTCAAGGTTTCACGGGTAAGTTTCACGGGTAAGTTTCACGGGTATGTTTCACGGGTGACGTTTCACGGGTCTAGGTTTCACTGGTAAGTTTCACGGGTCAAGGTTTCACGGGTAAGTTTCACGGGTAAGTTTCACGGGTAAGTTTCACGGGTATGTTTAACGGGTGACGTTTCACGGGTCTAGGTTTCACTGGTAAGTTTCACGGGTCAAGGTTTTACGGGTAAGTTTCACGGGTCTAGGTTTCACTGGTAAGTTTCACGGGTCAAGGTTTCACGGGTAAGTTTCACGGGTAAGTTTCACGGGTTTGTTTCACGGGTGACGTTTCACGGGTCTAGGTTTCACTGGAAAGTTTCACGGGTCAAGGTTTCACGGGTAAGTTTCAAGGGTAAGTTTCACGGGTAAGTTTTACGGGTATGTTTTACAGGTGACATTTCACGGGTCTAGGTTTCACTGGTAAGTTTTACGGGTCAAGGTTTCACGGGTAAGTTTCACGGGTAAGTTTCACGGGTAAGTTTCACGGGTATGTTTCACGGGTGACGTTTCACGGGTCTAGGTTTCACTGGTAAGTTTCACGGGTCAAGGTTTCACGGGTAAGTTTCACGGGTATGTTTCACGGGTGACGTTTCACGGGTCTAGGTTTCACTGGAAAGTTTCACGGGTCAAGGTTTCACGGGTAAGTTTCAAGGGTAAGTTTCACGGGTAAGTTTTACGGGTATGTTTTACAGGTGACATTTCACGGGTCTAGGTTTCACTGGTAAGTTTTACGGGTCAAGGTTTCACGGGTAAGTTTCACGGGTAAGTTTCACGGGTAAGTTTCACGGGTATGTTTCATGGGTGATGTTTCACGGGTCTAGGTTTCACTGGTAAGTTTCGCGGGTCAAGGTTTCACGGGTAAGTTTCACGGGTAAGTTTTACGGGTATGTTTCACGGGTGACGTTTTACGGGTCTAGGTTTCACTGGTAAGTTTCACGGGTCAAGGTTTCACGGGTAAGTTTCACGGGTAAGTTTCACGGGTAAGTTTCACGGGTATGTTTCACGGGTGACGTTTCACGGGTCTAGGTTTCACTGGTAAGTTTCACGGGTCAAGGTTTCACGGGTAAGTTTCACGGGTAAGTTTCACGGGTATGTTTCACGGGTGACGTTTCACGGGTCTAGGTTTTACTGGTAAGTTTCACGGGTCAAGGTTTCACGGGTAAGTTTCACGGGTAAGTTTCACGGGTATGTTTCACGGGTGACGTTTCACGGGTCTAGGTTTCACTGGTAAGTTTCACGGGTCAAGGTTTTACGGGTAAATTTCACGGGTAAGTTTCACGGGTATGTTTCACGGGTGACGTTTCACGGGTCTAGGTTTCACTGGTAAGTTTCACGAGTCAAGGTTTCACGGGTAAGTTTCACGGGTAAGTTTTACGGGTAAGTTTCACGGGTGACGTTTCACGGGTCTAGGTTTCACTGGTAAGTTTAACGAGTCAAGGTTTCACGGGTAAGTTTCACGGGTAAATTTTACGGGTAAGTTTCACGGGTGACGTTTTACGGGTGACGTTTCACGGGTCTAGGTTTCACTGGTAAGTTTCACGGGTCAAGGTTTCACGGGTAAGTTTCACGGGTAAGTTTCACGGGTATGTTTCACGGGTGACGTTTCACGGGTCTAGGTTTCACTGGTAAGTTTCACGGGTCAAGGTTTCACGGGTAAGTTTCACGGGTAAGTTTCACGGGTAAGTTTCACGGGTATGTTTCACGGGTGACGTTTCACGGGTCTAGGTTTCACTGGTAAGTTTAACGGGTCAAGGTTTCAGGGGTAAATTTTACGGGTAAGTTTCACGGGTATGTTTTACGGGTATGTTTCACGGGTGACGTTTCACGGGTCTAGGTTTCACTGGTAAGTTTCACGGGTCAAGGTTTCACGGGTAAGTTTCACGGGTAAGTTTCACGGGTATGTTTCACGGGTGACGTTTCACGGGTCTAGGTTTCACTGGTAAGTTTCACGGGTCAAGGTTTCACGGGTCAAGGTTTCACGGGTAAGTTTCACGGGTAAGTTTTACGGGTATGTTTCACGGGTGACGTTTCACGGGTCTAGGTTTCACTGGTAAGTTTCACGGGTCAAGGTTTCACGGGTAAGTTTCACGGGTAAGTTTCACGGGTATGTTTCACGGGTGACGTTTCACGGGACTAGGTTTCACTGGTAAGTTTCACGGGTCAAGGTTTTACGGGTAAGTTTCACGGGTAAGTTTCACGGGTATGTTTCACGGGTGACGTTTCACGGGTCTAGGTTTCACTGGTAAGTTTCACGAGTCAAGGATTCACGGGTAAGTTTCACGGGTAAGTTTTACGGGTAAGTTTCGCGGGTGACGTTTCACGGGTCTAGGTTTCACTGGTAAGTTTCACGGGTCAAGGTTTCACGGGTAAGTTTCACGGGTATGTTTCACGGGTGACGTTTCACGGGTCTAGGTTTCACTGGAAAGTTTCACGGGTCAAGGTTTCACGGGTAAGTTTCACGGGTAAGTTTTACGGGTATGTTTTACAGGTGACGTTTCACGGGTCTAGGTTTCACTGGTAAGTTTCACGGGTCAAGGTTTCACGGGTAAGTTTCACGGGTCTAGGTTTCAGTGGTAAGTTTCACGGGTCAAGGTTTCACGGGTAAGTTTCACGGGTAAGTTTCACGGGTAAGTTTTACGGATATGTTTCACGGGTGACGTTTCACGGGTCTAGGTTTCACTGGTAAGTTTCACGGGTCAAGGTTTCACGGGTAAGTTTCACGGGTAAGTTTCACGGGTATGTTTCACGGGTATGTTTCACGGGTGACGTTTCACGGGTCTAGGTTTCACTGGTAATTTCAACGGGTCAAGGTTTCACGGGTAAGTTTCACGGGTAAGTTTCACGGGTATGTTTCACGGGTGACGTTTCACAGGTCTAGGTTTCACTGGTAAGTTTTACGGGTCAAGGTTTCACGGGTAAGTTTCACGTGTATGTTTCACGGGTATGTTTCACGGGTGACGTTTCACGGGTCTAGGGTTCACTGGTAAGTTTCACGGGTCAAGGTTTCACGGGTAAGTTTCACGGGTAAGTTTCACGGGTATGTTTCACGGGTGACGTTTCACGGGTCTAGGTTTCACTGGTAAGTTTCACGGGTCAAGGTTTCACGGGTAAGTTTCACGGGTAAGTTTCACGGGTATGTTTCACGGGTATGTTTCACGGGTGACGTTTCACGGGTCTAGGTTTCACTGGTAAGTTTCACGGGTCAAGGTTTCACGGGTAAGTTTCACGGGTAAGTTTCACGGGTATGTTTCACGGGTGACGTTTCACGGGTCTAGGTTTCACTGGTAAGTTTCACGGGTCAAGGTTTCACGGGTAAGTTTCACGGGTAAGTTTCACGGGTATGTTTCACGGGTGACGTTTCACGGGTCTAGGTTTCACTGGTAAGTTTCACGGGTCAAGGTTTCACGGGTAAGTTTCACGGGTAAGTTTCACGGGTGACGTTTCACGGGTCTAGGTTTCACTGGTAAGTTTCACGGGTCAAGGTTTCAAGGGTAAGTTTTACGGGTAAGTTTCACGGGTATGTTTCACGGGTGACGTTTCACGGGTCTAGGTTTCACTGGAACGTTTCACGGGTCAAGGTTTCACGGGTAAGTTTCAAGGGTAAGTTTCACGGGTAAGTTTTACGGGTATGTTTTACAGGTGACGTTTCACGGGTCTAGGTTTCACTGGTAAGTTTCACGGGTCAAGGTTTCACGGGTAAGTTTCACGGGTAAATTTTACGGGTAAGTTTCACGGGTAAGTTTCATGGGTGACGTTTCACGGGTCTAGGTTTCACTGGTAAGTTTCACGGGTCAAGGTTTCACGGGTAAGTTTCACGGGTAAGTTTCACGGGTGACGTTTCACGGGTCTAGGTTTCACTGGTAAGTTTCACGGGTCAAGGTTTCACGGGTAAGTTTCACGGGTATGTTTCACGGGTGACGTTTCACGGGTCTAGGTTTTACGGGTAAGTTTCACGGGTAAGTTTCACGGGTATGTTTCACGGGTGACGTTTCACGGGTCTAGGTTTCACTGGTAAGTTTCACGAGTCAAGGATTCACGGGTAAGTTTCACGGGTAAGTTTTACGGGTAAGTTTCACGGGTGACGTTTCACGGGTCTAGGTTTCACTGGTAAGTTTCACGGGTCAAAGTTTCACGGGTAAGTTTCACGGGTATGTTTCACGGGTGACGTTTCACGGGTCTAGGTTTCACTGGAAAGTTTCACGGGTCAAGGTTTCACGGGTAAGTTTCACGGGTAAGTTTTACGGGTATGTTTTACAGGTGACGTTTCACGGGTCTAGGTTTTACTGGTAAGTTTCACGGGTCAAGGTTTCACGGGTAAGTTTCACGGGTCTAGGTTTCAGTGGTAAGTTTCACGGGTCAAGGTTTCACGGGTAAGTTTCACGGGTAAGTTTTACGGGTATGTTTTACAGGTGACGTTTCACGGGTCTAGGTTTTACTGGTAAGTTTCACGGGTCTAGGTTTCACGGGTAAGTTTCACGGGTCTAGGTTTCAGTGGTAAGTTTCACGGGTCAAGGTTTCACGGGTAAGTTTCACGGGTAAGTTTCACGGGTAAGTTTTACGGGTATGTTTCACGGGTGACGTTTCACGGGTCTAGGTTTCACTGGTAAGTTTCACGGGTCAAGGTTTCACGGGTAAGTTTCACGGGTAAGTTTCACGGGTATGTTTCACGGGTATGTTTCACGGGTGACGTTTCACGGGTCTAGGTTTCACTGGTAATTTCAACGGGTCAAGGTTTCACGGGTAAGTTTCACGGGTAAGTTTCACGGGTATGTTTCACGGGTGACGTTTCACGGGTCTAGGTTTCACTGGTAAGTTTTACGGGTCAAGGTTTCACGGGTAAGTTTCACGTGTATGTTTCACGGGTATGTTTCACGGGTGACGTTTCACGGGTCTAGGGTTCACTGGTAAGTTTCACGGGTCAAGGTTTCACGGGTAAGTTTCACGGGTAAGTTTCACGGGTATGTTTCACGGGTGACGTTTCACGGGTCTAGGTTTCACTGGTAAGTTTCACGGGTCAAGGTTTCACGGGTAAGTTTCACGGGTAAGTTTCACGGGTATGTTTCACGGGTATGTTTCACGGGTGACGTTTCACGGGTCTAGGTTTCACTGGTAAGTTTCACAGGTCAAGGTTTCACGGGTAAGTTTCACGGGTAAGTTTCACGGGTATGTTTCACGGGTGACGTTTCACGGGTCTAGGTTTCACTGGTAAGTTTCACGGGTCAAGGTTTCACGGGTAAGTTTCACGGGTAAGTTTCACGGGTATGTTTCACGGGTGACGTTTCACGGGTCTAGGTTTCACTGGTAAGTTTCACGGGTCAAGGTTTCACGGGTAAGTTTCACGGGTAAGTTTCACGGGTGACGTTTCACGGGTCTAGGTTTCACTGGTAAGTTTCACGGGTCAAGGTTTCAAGGGTAAGTTTTACGGGTAAGTTTCACGGGTATGTTTCACGGGTGACGTTTCACGGGTCTAGGTTTCACTGGAACGTTTCACGGGTCAAGGTTTCACGGGTAAGTTTCAAGGGTAAGTTTCACGGGTAAGTTTTACGGGTATGTTTTACAGGTGACGTTTCACGGGTCTAGGTTTCACTGGTAAGTTTCACGGGTCAAGGTTTCACGGGTAAGTTTCACGGGTAAATTTTACGGGTAAGTTTCACGGGTAAGTTTCATGGGTGACGTTTCACGGGTCTAGGTTTCACTGGTAAGTTTCACGGGTCAAGGTTTCACGGGTAAGTTTCACGGGTAAGTTTCACGGGTGACGTTTCACGGGTCTAGGTTTCACTGGTAAGTTTCACGGGTCAAGGTTTCACGGGTAAGTTTCACGGGTATGTTTCACGGGTGACGTTTCACGGGTCTAGGTTTTACGGGTAAGTTTCACGGGTAAGTTTCACGGGTATGTTTCACGGGTGACGTTTCACGGGTCTAGGTTTCACTGGTAAGTTTCACGAGTCAAGGATTCACGGGTAAGTTTCACGGGTAAGTTTTACGGGTAAGTTTCACGGGTGACGTTTCACGGGTCTAGGTTTCACTGGTAAGTTTCACGGGTCAAGGTTTCACGGGTAAGTTTCACGGGTATGTTTCACAAGTGACGTTTCACGGGTCTAGGTTTCACTGGAAAGTTTCACGGGTCAAGGTTTCACGGGTAAGTTTCACGGGTAAGTTTTACGGGTATGTTTTACAGGTGACGTTTCACGGGTCTAGGTTTTACTGGTAAGTTTCACGGGTCAAGGTTTCACGGGTAAGTTTCACGGGTCTAGGTTTCAGTGGTAAGTTTCACGGGTCAAGGTTTCACGGGTAAGTTTCACGGGTAAGTTTCACGGGTAAGTTTCACGGGTATGTTTCACGGGTGACGTTTTACGGGTCTAGGTTTCACTGGTAAGTTTCACGGGTCAAGGTTTCACGGGTAAGTTTCACGGGTAAGTTTCACGGGTATGTTTCACGGGTATGTTTCACGGGTGACGTTTCACGGGTCTAGGTTTCACTGGTAATTTCAACGGGTCAAGGTTTCACGGGTAAGTTTCACGGGTAAGTTTCACGGGTATGTTTCACGGGTGACGTTTCACGGGTCTAGGTTTCACTGGTAAGTTTTACGGGTCAAGGTTTTACGGGTAAGTTTCACGTGTATGTTTCACGGGTATGTTTCACGGGTGACGTTTCACGGGTCTAGGGTTCACTGGTAAGTTTCACGGGTCAAGGTTTCACGGGTAAGTTTCACGGGTAAGTTTCACGGGTATGTTTCACGGGTGACGTTTCACGGGTCTAGGTTTCACTGGTAAGTTTCACGGGTCAAGGTTTCACGGGTAAGTTTCACGGGTAAGTTTCACGGGTATGTTTCACGGGTATGTTTCACGGGTGACGTTTCACGGGTCTAGGTTTCACTGGTAAGTTTCACGGGTCAAGGTTTCACGGGTAAGTTTCACGGGTAAGTTTCACGGGTATGTTTCACGGGTGACGTTTCACGGGTCTAGGTTTCACTGGTAAGTTTCACGGGTCAAGGTTTCACGGGTAAGTTTCACGGGTAAGTTTCACGGGTATGTTTCACGGGTGACGTTTCACGGGTCTAGGTTTCACTGGTAAGTTTCACGGGTCAAGGTTTCACGGGTAAGTTTCACGGGTAAGTTTCACGGGTGACGTTTCACGGGTCTAGGTTTCACTGGTAAGTTTCACGGGTCAAGGTTTCAAGGGTAAGTTTTACGGGTAAGTTTCACGGGTATGTTTCACGGGTGACGTTTCACGGGTCTAGGTTTCACTGGAACGTTTCACGGGTCAAGGTTTCACGGGTAAGTTTCAAGGGTAAGTTTCACGGGTAAGTTTTACGGGTATGTTTTACAGGTGACGTTTCACGGGTCTAAGTTTCACTGGTAAGTTTCACGGGTCAAGGTTTCACGGGTAAGTTTCACGGGTAAGTTTTACGGGTAAGTTTCACGGGTAAGTTTCATGGGTGACGTTTCACGGGTCTAGGTTTCACTGGTAAGTTTCACGGGTCAAGGTTTCACGGGTAAGTTTCACGGGTAAGTTTCACGGGTGACGTTTCACGGGTCTAGGTTTCACTGGTAAGTTTCACGGGTCAAGGTTTCACGGGTAAGTTTCACGGGTATGTTTCACGGGTGACGTTTCACGGGTCTAGGTTTCACTGGAAAGTTTCACGGGTCAAGGTTTCACGGGTAAGTTTCAAGGGTAAGTTTCACGGGTAAGTTTTACGGGTATGTTTTACAGGTGACATTTCACGGGTCTAGGTTTCACTGGTAAGTTTTACGGGTCAAGGTTTCACGGGTAAGTTTCACGGGTAAGTTTCACGGGTAAGTTTCACGGGTATGTTTCATGGGTGATGTTTCACGGGTCTAGGTTTCACTGGTAAGTTTCGCGGGTCAAGGTTTCACGGGTAAGTTTCACGGGTAAGTTTCACGGGTATGTTTCACGGGTGACGTTTTACGGGTCTAGGTTTCACTGGTAAGTTTCACGGGTCAAGGTTTCACGGGTAAGTTTCACGGGTAAGTTTCACGGGTAAGTTTCACGGGTCTAGGTTTCACTGGTAAGTTTCACGGGTCAAGGTTTCACGGGTAAGTTTCACGGGTAAGTTTCACGGGTATGTTTCACGGGTGACGTTTCACGGGTCTAGGTTTTACTGGTAAGTTTCACGGGTCAAGGTTTCACGGGTAAGTTTCACGGGTAAGTTTCACGGGTAAGTTTCACGGGTATGTTTCACGGGTGACGTTTCACGGGTCTAGGTTTCACTGGTAAGTTTCACGGGTCAAGGTTTTACGGGTAAATTTCACGGGTAAGTTTCACGGGTATGTTTCACGGGTGACGTTTCACGGGTCTAGGTTTCACTGGTAAGTTTCACGAGTCAAGGTTTCACGGGTAAGTTTCACGGGTAAGTTTTACGGGTAAGTTTCACGGGTGACGTTTCACGGGTCTAGGTTTCACTGGTAAGTTTCACGAGTCAAGGTTTCACGGGTAAGTTTCACGGGTAAGTTTTACGGGTAAGTTTCACGGGTGACGTTTTACGGGTGACGTTTCACGGGTCTAGGTTTCACTGGTAAGTTTCACGGGTCAAGGTTTCACGGGTAAGTTTCACGGGTAAGTTTCACGGGTATGTTTCACGGGTGACGTTTCACGGGTCTAGGTTTCACTGGTAAGTTTTACGGGTCAAGGTTTCACGGGTAAGTTTCACGGGTAAGTTTCACGGGTAAGTTTCACGGGTATGTTTCACGGGTGACGTTTCACGGGTCTAGGTTTCACTGGTAAGTTTAACGGGTCAAGGTTTCACGGGTAAATTTTACGGGTAAGTTTCACGGGTATGTTTTACGGGTATGTTTCACGGGTGACGTTTCACGGGTCTAGGTTTCACTGGTAAGTTTCACGGGTCAAGGTTTCACGGGTAAGTTTCACGGGTAAGTTTTACGGGTATGTTTTACGGGTGACGTTTCACGGGTCTAGGTTTCACTGGTAAGTTTCACGGGTCAAGGTTTCAAGGGTAAGTTTCACGGGTATGTTTCACGTTTGACGTTTCACGGGTCTAGGTTTCACTGGTAAGTTTCACGGGTCAAGGTTTCACGGGTAAGTTTCACTGGTAAGTTTCACGGGTATGTTTCACGGGTGACGTTTCACGGGTCTAGGTTTCACTGGTAAGTTTCACTGGTCAAGGTTTCATGGTTAAGTTTCACGGGTAAGTTTCACGGGTATGTTTCACGGGTGACGTTTCACGGGTCTAGGTTTCACTGGTAAGTTTCACGGGTCAAGGTTTCACGGGTAAGTTTTACGGGTAAGTTTCACGGGTATGTTTCACGGGTATGTTTCACGGGTGACGTTTCACGGGTCTAGGTTTCACTAGTAAGTTTCACGGGTCAAGGTTTCACGGGTAAGTTTCACGGGTAAGTTTTACGGGTAAGTTTTACGGGTAAGTTTCACGGGTATGTTTCACGGGTGACGTTTCACGGGTCTAGGTTTCACTTTTAAGTTTCACGGGTCAAGGTTTCACGGGTAAGTTTTACAGGTAAGTTTCACGGGTATGTTTCACGGGTGACGTTTCACGGGTCTAGGTTTCACTGGTAAGTTTCACGGGTCAAGGTTTCACGGGTAAGTTTCACGGGTAAGTTTCACGGGTATGTTTCACGGGTGACGTTTCACGGGTCTAGGTTTCACTGGTAAGTTTCACGGGTCAAGGTTTCACGGGTAAGTTTCACGGGTAAGTTTCACGGGTATGTTTCACGGGTGACGTTTCACGGGTCTAGGTTTCACTGGTAAGTTTCACGGGTCAAGGTTTCACAGGTAAGTTTCACGGGTAAGTTTCACGGGTAAGTTTCACGGGTATGTTTCACGGGTGACGTTTCACGGGTCTAGGTTTCACTGGTAAGTTTAACGGGTCAAGGTTTCACGGGTAAGTTTTACGGGTAAGTTTCACGGGTATGTTTTACGGGTATGTTTCACGGGTAACGTTTCACGGGTCTAGGTTTCACTGGTAAGTTTCACGGGTCAAAGTTTCACGGGTAAGTTTCACGGGTAAGTTTCACGGGTATGTTTCACGGGTGACGTTTCCCGGGTCTAGGTTTCACTGGTAAGTTTCACGGGTCAAGGTTTCACGGGTAAGTTTCACGGGTAAGTTTCACGGGTATGTTTCACGGGTGACGTTTCACGGGTCTAGGTTTCACTGGTAAGTTTCACGGGTCAAGGTTTCACGGGTAAGTTTCACGGGTAAGTTTCACGGGTATGTTTTACGGGTGACGTTTCACGGGTCTAGGTTTCACTGGTAAGTTTCACGGGTCAAGGTTTTACGGGTAAGTTTCACGGGTAAGTTTCACGGGTAAGTTTCACGGGTATGTTTCACTGGTAAGTTTCACGGGTCAAGGTTTCACGGGTAAGTTTCACGGGTAAGTTTCACGGGTATGTTTCACGGGTGACGTTTCACGGGTCTAGGTTTCACTGGAAAGTTTCACGGGTCAAGGTTTCACGGGTAAGTTTCAAGGGTAAGTTTCACGGGTAAGTTTTACGGGTATGTTTTACAGGTGACGTTTCACGGGTCTAGGTTTCACTGGTAAGTTTCACGGGTCAAGATTTCACGGGTAAGTTTCACGGGTAAGTTTCACGGGTAAGTTTCACGGGTATGTTTCACGGGTGACGTTTCACGGGTCTAGGTTTCACTGGTAAGTTTCACGGGTCAAGGTTTCACGGGTAAGTTTCACGGGTAAGTTTCACGGGTAAGTTTCACGGGTATGTTTCACGGGTATGTTTCACGGGTGACGTTTCACGGGTCTAGGTTTCACTGGTAAGTTTCACGGGTCAAGGTTTCACGGGTAAGTTTCACGGGTATGTTTCACGGGTGACGTTTCACGGGTCTAGGTTTCACTGGAAAGTTTCACGGGTCAAGGTTTCACGGGTAAGTTTCAAGGGTAAGTTTCACGGGTAAGTTTTACGGGTATGTTTTACAGGTGACGTTTCACGGGTCTAGGTTTCACTGGTAAGTTTCACGGGTCAAGGTTTCACGGGTAAGTTTCACGGGTAAGTTTCACGGGTAAGTTTCACGGGTAAGTTTCACGGGTATGTTTTACGGGTGACGTTTCACGGGTCTAGGTTTCACTGGTAAGTTTCACGGGTCAAGGTTTCACGGGTAAGTTTCACGGGTATGTTTCACGGGTATGTTTCACGGGTGACGTTTCACGGGTCTAGGTTTCACTGGTAAGTTTCACGGGTCAAGGTTTCACGGGTAAGTTTCACGGGTATGTTTCACGGGTGACGTTTCACGGGTCTAGGTTTCACTGGAAAGTTTCACGGGTCAAGGTTTCACGGGTAAGTTTCACGGGTAAGTTTTACTGGTATGTTTTACAGGTGACGTTTCACGGGTCTAGGTTTCACTGGTTAGTTTCACGGGTCAAGGTTTCACGGGTAAGTTTCACGGGTAAGTTTCACGGGTATGTTTTACGGGTGACGTTTCACGGGTCTAGGTTTCACTGGTAAGTTTCACGGGTCAAGGTTTCACGGGTCAAGGTTTCACGGGTAAGTTTCACGGGTATGTTTCACGGGTGACAATTCACGGGTCTAGGTTTCACTGGTAAGTTTCACTGGTCAAGGTTTCACGGGTAAGTTTCACTGGTAAGTTTCACGGGTATGTTTCACGGGTGACGTTTCACGGGTCTAGGTTTCACTGGAAAGTTTCACGGGTCAAGGTTTCACGGGTAAGTTTCACGGGTAAGTTTTACGGGTATGTTTTACAGGTGACGTTTCACGGGTCTAGGTTTCACTGGTAAGTTTCACGGGTCAAGGTTTCACGGGTAAGTTTCACGGGTAAGTTTTACGGGTATGTTTTACGGGTGACGTTTCACGGGTCTAGGTTTCACTGGAAAGTTTCACGGGTCAAGGTTTCACGGGTAAGTTTCACGGGTAAGTTTTACGGGTATGTTTTACAGGTGACGTTTCACGGGTCTAGGTTTCACTGGTAAGTTTCACGGGTCAAGGTTTCACGGGTAAGTTTCACGGGTAAGTTTCACGGGTATGTTTTACGGGTGACGTTTCACGGGTCTAGGTTTCACTGGTAAGTTTCACGGGTCAAGGTTTCACGGGTAAGTTTCACGGGTAAGTTTCACGGGTATGTTTCACGGGTGACGTTTCACGGGTCTAGGTTTCACTGGTAAGTTTCACGGGTCAAGGTTTCACGGGTAAGTTTCACGGGTAAGTTTCACGGGTATGTTTGACGGGTGACGTTTCACGGGTCTAGGTTTCACTGGTAAGTTTCACGGGTCAAGGTTTCACGGGTAAGTTTCACGGGTAAGTTTCACGGGTATGTTTCACGGGTGACGTTTTACGGGTCTAGGTTTCACTGGTAAGTTTCACGGGTCAAGGTTTTACGGGTAAGTTTCACGGGTAAGTTTCACGGGTGACGTTTCACGGGTATAGGTTTCACTGGTAAGTTTCACGGGTCAAGGTTTTACGGGTAAGTTTCACGGGTCTAGGTTTCACTGGTAAGTTTCACGGGTCAAGGTTTCACGGGTAAGTTTCACGGATAAGTTTCACGGGTTTGTTTCACGGGTGACGTTTCACGGGTCTAGGTTTCACTGGAAAGTTTCACGGGTCAAGGTTTCACGGGTAAGTTTCACGGGTAAGTTTCACGGGTATGTTTCACGGGTGACGTTTCACGGGTCTAGGTTTCACTGGTAAGTTTCACGGGTCAAGGTTTCACGGGTAAGTTTCACGGGTAAGTTTCACGGGTATGTTTCACGGGTGACGTTTTACGGGTCTAGGTTTCACTGGTAAGTTTCACGGGTCAAGGTTTCACGGGTAAGTTTCACGGGTAAGTTTCACGGGAAAGTTTCACGGGTATGTTTCACGGGTGACGTTTCACGGGTCTAGGTTTCACTGGTAAGTTTCACGGGTCAAGGTTTCACGGGTAAGTTTTACGGGTAAGTTTCACGGGTATGTTTCACGGGTATGTTTCACGGGTGACGTTTCACGGGTCTAGGTTTCACTAGTAAGTTTCACGGGTCAAGGTTTCACGGGTAAGTTTCACGGGTAAGTTTCACGGGTAAGTTTCACGGGTATGTTTCACGGGTGACGTTTCACGGGTCTAGGTTTCACTTTTAAGTTTCACGGGTCAAGGTTTCACGGGTAAGTTTCACGGGTAAGTTTCACGGGTATGTTTCACGGGTGACGTTTCACGGGTCTAGGTTTCACTGGTAAGTTTCACGGGTCAAGGTTTCACGGGTAAGTTTCACGGGTAAGTTTCACGGGTATGTTTCACGGGTGACGTTTCACGGGTCTAGGTTTCACTGGTAAGTTTCACGGGTCAAGGTTTCACGGGTAAGTTTCACGGGTAAGTTTCACGGGTATGTTTCACGGGTGACGTTTCACGGGTCTAGGTTTCACTGGTAAGTTTCACGGGTCAAGGTTTCACAGGTAAGTTTCACGGGTAAGTTTCACGGTAAGTTTCACGGGTATGTTTCACGGGTGACGTTTCACGGGTCTAGGTTTCACTGGTAAGTTTAACGGGTCAAGGTTTCACGGGTAAGTTTTACGGGTAAGTTTCACGGGTATGTTTTACGGTATGTTTCACGGGTAACGTTTCACGGGTCTAGGTTTCACTGGTAAGTTTCACGGGTCAAGGTTTCACGGGTAAGTTTCACGGGTAAGTTTCACGGGTATGTTTCACGGGTGACGTTTCACGGGTCTAGGTTTCACTGGTAAGTTTCACGGGTCAAGGTTTCACGGGTAAGTTTCACGGGTAAGTTTCACGGGTATGTTTCACGGGTGACGTTTCACGGGTCTAGGTTTCACTGGTAAGTTTCACGGGTCAAGGTTTCACGGGTAAGTTTCACGGGTAAGTTTCACGGGTATGTTTTACGGGTGACGTTTCACGGGTCTAGGTTTCACTGGTAAGTTTCACGGGTCAAGGTTTTACGGGTAAGTTTCACGGGTAAGTTTCACGGGTATGTTTCACTGGTAGTTTCACGGGTCAAGGTTTCACGGGTAAGTTTCACGGGTATGTTTCACGGGTGACGTTTCACGGGTCTAGGTTTCACTGGAAAGTTTCACGGGTCAAGGTTTCACGGGTAAGTTTCAAGGGTAAGTTTCACGGGTAAGTTTTACGGGTATGTTTTACAGGTGACGTTTCACGGGTCTAGGTTTCACTGGTAAGTTTCACGGGTCAAGGTTTCACGGGTAAGTTTCACGAGTAAGTTTCACGGGTATGTTTCACGGGTGACGTTTCACGGGTCTAGGTTTCACTGGTAAGTTTCACGGGTCAAGGTTTCACGGGTAAGTTTCACGGGTAAGTTTCACGGGTAAGTTTCACGGTATGTTTCACGGGTATGTTTCACGGGTGACGTTTCACGGGTCTAGGTTTCACTGGTAAGTTTCACGGGTCAAGGTTTCACGGGTAAGTTTCACGGGTATGTTTCACGGGTGACGTTTCACGGGTCTAGGTTTCACTGGAAAGTTTCACGGGTCAAGGTTTCACGGGTAAGTTTCACGGGTAAGTTTTACGGGTATGTTTTACAGGTGACGTTTCACGGGTCTAGGTTTCACTGGTAAGTTTCACGGGTCAAGGTTTCACGGGTAAGTTTCACGGGTAAGTTTTACGGGTATGTTTTACGGGTGACGTTTCACGGGTCTAGGTTTCACTGGTAAGTTTCACGGGTCAAGGTTTCACGGGTAAGTTTCACGGGTATGTTTCACGTTTGACGTTTCACGGGTCTAGGTTTCACTGGTAAGTTTCACGGGTCAAGGTTTCACGGGTAAGTTTCACTGGTAAGTTTCACGGGTATGTTTCACGGGTGACGTTTCACGGGTCTAGGTTTCACTGGTAAGTTTCACTGGTCAAGGTTTCATGGTTAAGTTTCACGGGTAAGTTTCACGGGTATGTTTCACGGGTGACGTTTCACGGGTCTAGGTTTCACTGGTAAGTTTCACGGGTCAAGGTTTCACGGGTAAGTTTCACGGGTAAGTTTCACGGGTATGTTTCACGGGTGACGTTTCACGGGTCTAGGTTTCACTGGTAAGTTTCACGGGTCAAGGTTTTACGGGTAAGTTTCACGGGTAAGTTTCACGGGTGACGTTTCACGGGTATAGGTTTCACTGGTAAGTTTCTCGGGTCAAGGTTTTACGGGTAAGTTTCACGGGTCTAGGTTTCACTGGTAAGTTTCACGGGTCAAGGTTTCACGGGTAAGTTTCACGGGTAAGTTTCACGGGTTTGTTTCACGGGTCTAGGTTTCACTGGTAAGTTTCACGGGTCAAGGTTTCACGGGTAAGTTTCACGGGTAAGTTTCACGGGTATGTTTCACGGGTGACGTTTCACGGGTCTAGGTTTCACTGGTAAGTTTCACGGGTCAAGGTTTTACGGGTAAGTTTCACGGGTCTAGGTTTTACTGGTAAGTTTCACGGGTCAAGGTTTCACGGGTAAGTTTCACGGGTAAGTTTCACGGGATTGTTTCACGGGTGACGTTTCACGGGTCTAGGTTTCACTGGAAAGTTTCACGGGTCAAGGTTTCACGGGTAAGTTTCACGGGTAAGTTTCACGGGTGACGTTTCACGGGTCTAGGTTTCACTGGTAAGTTTCACGGGTCAAGGTTTCACGCGTAAGTTTTACGGGTAAGTTTCACGGGTGACGTTTCACGGGTGACGTTTCACGGGTCTAGGTTTCACTGGTAAGTTTCACGGGTCAAGGTTTCACGGGTAAGTTTCACGGGTAAGTTTCACGGGTATGTTTCACGGGTGACGTTTCACGGGTCTAGGTTTCACTGGAAAGTTTCACGGGTCAAGGTTTCACGGGTAAGTTTCAAGGGTAAGTTTCACGGGTAAGTTTTACGGGTATGTTTTACAGGTGACGTTTCACGGGTCTAGGTTTCACTGGTAAGTTTCACGGGTCAAGGTTTCACGGGTAAGTTTCACGGGTAAGTTTCACGGGTAAGTTTCACGGGTATGTTTTACGGGTGACGTTTCACGGGTCTAGGTTTCACTGGTAAGTTTCACGGGTCAAGGTTTCACGGGTAAGTTTCACGGGTAAGTTTCACGGGTAAGTTTCACGGGTATGTTTCACGGGTATGTTTTACGGGTGACGTTTCACGGGTCTAGGTTTCACTGGTAAGTTTCACGGGTCAAGGTTTCACGGGTAAGTTTCACGGGTATGTTTCACGGGTGACGTTTCACGGGTCTAGGTTTCACTGGAAAGTTTCACGGGTCAAGGTTTCACGGGTAAGTTTCACGGGTAAGTTTTACTGGTATGTTTTACAGGTGACGTTTCACGGGTCTAGGTTTCACTGGTAAGTTTCACGGGTCAAGGTTTCACGGGTAAGTTTCACGGGTAAGTTTCACGGGTATGTTTTACGGGTGACGTTTCACGGGTCTAGGTTTCACTGGTAAGTTTCACGGGTCAAGGTTTCACGGGTCAAGGTTTCACGGGTAAGTTTCACGGGTATGTTTCACGGGTGACAATTCACGGGTCTAGGTTTCACTGGTAAGTTTCACTGGTCAAGGTTTCACGGGTAAGTTTCACTGGTAAGTTTCACGGGTATGTTTCACGGGTGACGTTTCACGGGTCTAGGTTTCACTGGAAAGTTTCACGGGTCAAGGTTTCACGGGTAAGTTTCACGGGTAAGTTTTACGGGTATGTTTTACAGGTGACGTTTCACGGGTCTAGGTTTCACTGGTAAGTTTCACGGGTCAAGGTTTCACGGGTAAGTTTCACGGGTAAGTTTTACGGGTATGTTTTACGGGTGACGTTTCACGGGTCTAGGTTTCACTGGAAAGTTTCACGGGTCAAGGTTTCACGGGTAAGTTTCACGGGTAAGTTTTACGGGTATGTTTTACAGGTGACGTTTCACGGGTCTAGGTTTCACTGGTAAGTTTCACGGGTCAAGGTTTCACGGGTAAGTTTCACGGGTAAGTTTCACGGGTATGTTTTACGGGTGACGTTTCACGGGTCTAGGTTTCACTGGTAAGTTTCACGGGTCAAGGTTTCACGGGTAAGTTTCACGGGTAAGTTTCACGGGTATGTTTCACGGGTGACGTTTCACGGGTCTAGGTTTCACTGGTAAGTTTCACGGGTCAAGGTTTCACGGGTAAGTTTCACGGGTAAGTTTCACGGGTATGTTTGACGGGTGACGTTTCACGGGTCTAGGTTTCACTGGTAAGTTTCACGGGTCAAGGTTTCACGGGTAAGTTTCACGGGTAAGTTTCACGGGTATGTTTTACGGGTGACGTTTCACGGGTCTAGGTTTCACTGGTAAGTTTCACGGGTCAAGGTTTCACGGGTAAGTTTCACGTGTAAGTTTCACGGGTATGTTTAACGGGTGACGTTTCACGGGTCTAGGTTTCACTGGTAAGTTTCACGGGTCAAGGTTTCACGGGTAAGTTTCACTGGTAAGTTTCACGGGTATGTTTCACGGGTGACGTTTCACGGGTCTAGGTTTCACTGGTAAGTTTAACGGGTCAAGGTTTCACGGGTAAGTTTTACGGGTAAGTTTCACGGGTATGTTTTACGGGTATGTTTCACGGGTAACGTTTCACGGGTCTAGGTTTCACTGGTAAGTTTCACGGGTCAAGGTTTCACGGGTAAGTTTCACGGGTAAGTTTCACGGGTATGTTTCACGGGTGACGTTTCACGGGTCTAGGTTTCACTGGTAAGTTTCACGGGTCAAGGTTTCACGGGTAAGTTTCACGGGTAAGTTTCACGGGTATGTTTCACGGGTGACGTTTCACGGGTCTAGGTTTCACTGGTAAGTTTCACGGGTCAAGGTTTCACGGGTAAGTTTCACGGGTAAGTTTCACGGGTATGTTTTACGGGTGACGTTTCACGGGTCTAGGTTTCACTGGTAAGTTTCACGGGTTAAGGTTTTACGGGTAAGTTTCACGGGTAAGTTTCACGGGTATGTTTCACTGGTAAGTTTCACGGGTCAAGGTTTCACGGGTAAGTTTCACGGGTAAGTTTCACGGGTATGTTTCACGGGTGACGTTTCACGGGTCTAGGTTTCACTGGAAAGTTTCACGGGTCAAGATTTCACGGGTAAGTTTCAAGGGTAAGTTTCACGGGTAAGTTTTACGGGTATGTTTTACAGGTGACGTTTCACGGGTCTAGGTTTCACTGGTAAGTTTCACGGGTCAAGGTTTCACGGGTAAGTTTCACGGGTAAGTTTCACGGGTATGTTTCACGGGTGACGTTTCACGGGTCTAGGTTTCACTGGTAAGTTTCACGGGTCAAGGTTTCACGGGTAAGTTTCACGGGTAAGTTTCACGGGTATGTTTTACGGGTATGTTTCACGGGTAACGTTTCACGGGTCTAGGTTTCACTGGTAAGTTTCACGGGTCAAGGTTTCACGGGTAAGTTTCACGGGTAAGTTTCACGGGTATGTTTCACGGGTGACGTTTCACGGGTCTAGGTTTCACTGGTAAGTTTCACGGGTCAAGGTTTCACGGGTAAGTTTCACGGGTAAGTTTCACGGGTATGTTTCACGGGTGACGTTTCACGGGTCTAGGTTTCACTGGTAAGTTTCACGGGTCAAGGTTTCACGGGTAAGTTTCACGGGTAAGTTTCACGGGTATGTTTTACGGGTGACGTTTCACGGGTCTAGGTTTCACTGGTAAGTTTCACGGGTTAAGGTTTTACGGGTAAGTTTCACGGGTAAGTTTCACGGGTATGTTTCACTGGTAAGTTTCACGGGTCAAGGTTTCACGGGTAAGTTTCACGGGTAAGTTTCACGGGTATGTTTCACGGGTGACGTTTCACGGGTCTAGGTTTCACTGGAAAGTTTCACGGGTCAAGATTTCACGGGTAAGTTTCAAGGGTAAGTTTCACGGGTAAGTTTTACGGGTATGTTTTACAGGTGACGTTTCACGGGTCTAGGTTTCACTGGTAAGTTTCACGGGTCAAGGTTTCACGGGTAAGTTTCACGGGTAAGTTTCACGGGTATGTTTCACGGGTGACGTTTCACGGGTCTAGGTTTCACTGGTAAGTTTCACGGGTCAAGGTTTCACGGGTAAGTTTCACGGGTAAGTTTCACGGGTAAGTTTCACGGGTATGTTTCACGGGTATGTTTCACGGGTGACGTTTCACGGGTCTAGGTTTCACTGGTAAGTTTCACGGGTCAAGGTTTCACGGGTAAGTTTCACGGGTATGTTTCACGGGTGACGTTTCACGGGTCTAGGTTTCACTGGAAAGTTTCACGGGTCAAGGTTTCACGGGTAAGTTTCACGGGTAAGTTTTACGGGTATGTTTTACAGGTGACGTTTCACGGGTCTAGGTTCCACTGGTAAGTTTCACGGGTCAAGGTTTCACGGGTAAGTTTCACGGGTAAGTTTTACGGGTATGTTTTACGGGTGACGTTTCACGGGTCTAGGTTTCACTGGTAAGTTTCACGGGTCAAGGTTTCACGGGTAAGTTTCACGGGTATGTTTCACGTTTGACGTTTCACGGGTCTAGGTTTCACTGGTAAGTTTCACGGGTCAAGGTTTCACGGGTAAGTTTCACTGGTAAGTTTCACGGGTATGTTTTACGGGTGACGTTTCACGGGTCTAGGTTTTACTGGTAAGTTTCACTGGTCAAGGTTTCATGGTTAAGTTTCACGGGTAAGTTTCACGGGTATGTTTCACGGGTGACGTTTCACGGGTCTAGGTTTCACTGGTAAGTTTCACGGGTCAAGGTTTCACGGGTAAGTTTCACGGGTAAGTTTCACGGGTATGTTTCACGGGTAACGTTTCACGGGTCTAGGTTTCACTGGTAAGTTTCACGGGTCAAGGTTTTACGGGTAAGTTTCACGGGTAAGTTTCACGGGTGACGTTTCACGGGTATAGGTTTCACTGGTAAGTTTCACGGGTCAAGGTTTTACGGGTAAGTTTCACGGGTCTAGGTTTCACTGGTAAGTTTCACGGGTCAAGGTTTCACGGGTAAGTTTCACGGGTAAGTTTCACGGGTTTGTTTCACGGGTCTAGGTTTCACTGGTAAGTTTCACGGGTCAAGGTTTCACGGGTAAGTTTCACGGGTAAGTTTCACGGGTATGTTTCACGGGTTACGTTTCACGGGTCTAGGTTTCACTGGTAAGTTTCACGGGTCAAGGTTTTACGGGTAAGTTTCACGGGTCTAGGTTTTACTGGTAAGTTTCACGGGTCAAGGTTTCACGGGTAAGTTTCACGGGTAAGTTTCACGGGATTGTTTCACGGGTGACGTTTCACGGGTCTAGGTTTCACTGGAAAGTTTCACGGGTCAAGGTTTCACGGGTAAGTTTCACGGGTAAGTTTCACGGGTATGTTTCACGGGTGACGTTTCACGGGTCTAGGTTTCACTGGTAAGTTTCACGGGTCAAGGTTTCACGCGTAAGTTTTACGGGTAAGTTTCACGGGTGACGTTTCACGGGTGACGTTTCACGGGTCTAGGTTTCACTGGTAAGTTTCACGGGTCAAGGTTTCACGGGTAAGTTTCACGGGTATGTTTCACGGGTGACGTTTCACGGGTCTAGGTTTCACTGGAAAGTTTCACGGGTCAAGGTTTCACGGGTAAGTTTCAAGGGTAAGTTTCACGGGTAAGTTTTACGGGTATGTTTTACAGGTGACGTTTCACGGGTCTAGGTTTCACTGGTAAGTTTCACGGGTCAAGGTTTCACGGGTAAGTTTCACGGGTAAGTTTCACGGGTAAGTTTCACGGGTAAGTTTCACGGGTATGTTTTACGGGTGACGTTTCACGGGTCTAGGTTTCACTGGTAAGTTTCACGGGTCAAGGTTTCACGGGTAAGTTTCACGGGTAAGTTTCACGGGTAAGTTTCACGGGTATGTTTCACGGGTATGTTTCACGGGTGACGTTTCACGGGTCTAGGTTTCACTGGTAAGTTTCACGGGTCAAGGTTTCACGGGTAAGTTTCACGGGTATGTTTCACGGGTGACGTTTCACGGGTCTAGGTTTCACTGGAAAGTTTCACGGGTCAAGGTTTCACGGGTAAGTTTCACGGGTAAGTTTTACTGGTATGTTTTACAGGTGACGTTTCACGGGTCTAGGTTTCACTGGTAAGTTTCACGGGTCAAGGTTTCACGGGTAAGTTTCACGGGTAAGTTTCACGGGTATGTTTTACGGGTGACGTTTCACGGGTCTAGGTTTCACTGGTAAGTTTCACGGGTCAAGGTTTCACGGGTCAAGGTTTCACGGGTAAGTTTCACGGGTATGTTTCACGGGTGACAATTCACGGGTCTAGGTTTCACTGGTAAGTTTCACTGGTCAAGGTTTCACGGGTAAGTTTCACTGGTAAGTTTCACGGGTATGTTTCACGGGTGACGTTTCACGGGTCTAGGTTTCACTGGAAAGTTTCACGGGTCAAGGTTTCACGGGTAAGTTTCACGGGTAAGTTTTACGGGTATGTTTTACAGGTGACGTTTCACGGGTCTAGGTTTCACTGGTAAGTTTCACGGGTCAAGGTTTCACGGGTGAGTTTCACGGGTAAGTTTTACGGGTATGTTTTACGGGTGACGTTTCACGGGTCTAGGTTTCACTGGAAAGTTTCACGGGTCATGGTTTCACGGGTAAGTTTCACGGGTAAGTTTTACGGGTATGTTTTACAGGTGACGTTTCACGGGTCTAGGTTTCACTGGTAAGTTTCACATGTCAAGGTTTCACGGGTAAGTTTCACGGGTAAGTTTCACGGGTATGTTTTACGGGTGACGTTTCACGGGTCTAGGTTTCACTGGTAAGTTTCACGGGTCAAGGTTTCACGGGTAAGTTTCACGGGTAAGTTTCACGGGTATGTTTCACGGGTGACGTTTCACGGGTCTAGGTTTCACTGGTAAGTTTCACGGGTCAAGGTTTCACGGGTAAGTTTCACGGGTAAGTTTCACGGGTATGTTTGACGGGTGACGTTTCACGGGTCTAGGTTTCACTGGTAAGTTTCACGGGTCAAGGTTTCACGGGTAAGTTTCACGGGTAAGTTTCACGGGTATGTTTTACGGGTGACGTTTCACGGGTCTAGGTTTCACTGGTAAGTTTCACGGGTAAGTTTCACGGGTAAGTTTCACGGGTATGTTTAACGGGTGACGTTTCACGGGTCTAGGTTTCACTGGTAAGTTTCACGGGTCAAGGTTTCACGGGTAAGTTTCACTGGTAAGTTTCACGGGTATGTTTCACGGGTGACGTTTCACGGGTCTAGGTTTCACTGGTAAGTTTCACTGGTCAAGGTTTCATGGTTAAGTTTCACGGGTAAGTTTCACGGGTATGTTTCACGGGTGACGTTTCACGGGTCTAGGTTTCACTGGTAAGTTTCACGGGTCAAGGTTTCACGGGTAAGTTTCACGGGTAAGTTTCACGGGTATGTTTCACGGGTGACGTTTCACGGGTCTAGGTTTCACTGGTAAGTTTCACGGGTCAAGGTTTTACGGGTAAGTTTCACGGGTAAGTTTCACGGGTGACGTTTCACGGGTATAGGTTTCACTGGTAAGTTTCACGGGTCAAGGTTTTACGGGTAAGTTTCACGGGTCTAGGTTTCACTGGTAAGTTTCACGGGTCAAGGTTTCACGGGTAAGTTTCACGGGTAAGTTTCACGGGTTTGTTTCACGGGTGACGTTTCACGGGTCTAGGTTTCACTGGAAAGTTTCACGGGTCAAGGTTTCACGGGTAAGTTTCACGGGTAAGTTTCACGGGTATGTTTCACGGGTGACGTTTCACGGGTCTAGGTTTCACTGGTAAGTTTCACGGGTCAAGGTTTCACGGGTAAGTTTCACGGGTAAGTTTCACGGGTATGTTTCACGGGTGACGTTTTACGGGTCTAGGTTTCACTGGTAAGTTTCACGGGTCAAGGTTTCACGGGTAAGTTTCACGGGTAAGTTTCACGGGTATGTTTCACGGGTGACGTTTCACGGGTCTAGGTTTCACTGGTAAGTTTCACGGGTCAAGGTTTCACGGGTAAGTTTTACGGGTAAGTTTCACGGGTATGTTTCACGGGTATGTTTCACGGGTGACGTTTCACGGGTCTAGGTTTCACTAGTAAGTTTCACGGGTCAAGGTTTCACGGGTAAGTTTCACGGGTAAGTTTTACGGGTAAGTTTCACGGGTATGTTTCTTGGGTGACGTTTCACGGGTCTAGGTTTCACTTTTAAGTTTCACGGGTCAAGGTTTCACGGGTAAGTTTCACATTTAAGTTTCACGGGTATGTTTCACGGGTGACGTTTCACGGGTCTAGGTTTCACTGGTAAGTTTCACGGGTCAAGGTTTCACGGGTAAGTTTCACGGGTAAGTTTCACGGGTATGTTTCACGGGTGACGTTTCACGGGTCTAGGTTTCACTGGTAAGTTTCACGGGTCAAGGTTTCACGGGTAAGTTTCACGGGTAAGTTTCACGGGTAAGTTTCACGGGTATGTTTCACGGGTGACGTTTCACGGGTCTAGGTTTCACTGGTAAGTTTCACGGGTCAAGGTTTCACAGGTAAGTTTCACGGGTAAGTTTCACGGGTAAGTTTCACGGGTATGTTTCACGGGTGACGTTTCACGGGTCTAGGTTTCACTGGTAAGTTTAACGGGTCAAGGTTTCACGGGTAAGTTTTACGGGTAAGTTTCACGGGTATGTTTTACGGGTATGTTTCACGGGTAACGTTTCACGGGTCTAGGTTTCACTGGTAAGTTTCACGGGTCAAGGTTTCACGGGTAAGTTTCACGGGTAAGTTTCACGGGTATGTTTCACGGGTGACGTTTCACGGGTCTAGGTTTCACTGGTAAGTTTCACGGGTCAAGGTTTCACGGGTAAGTTTCACGGGTAAGTTTCACGGGTATGTTTCACGGGTGACGTTTCACGGGTCTAGGTTTGACTGGTAAGTTTCACGGGTCAAGGTTTCACGGGTAAGTTTCACGGGTAAGTTTCACGGGTATGTTTTACGGGTGACGTTTCACGGGTCTAGGTTTCACTGGTAAGTTTCACGGGTCAAGGTTTTACGGGTAAGTTTCACGGGTAAGTTTCACGGGTATGTTTCACTGGTAAGTTTCACGGGTCAAGGTTTCACGGGTAAGTTTCACGGGTAAGTTTCACGGGTATGTTTCACGGGTGACGTTTCACGGGTCTAGGTTTCACTGGAAAGTTTCACGGGTCAAGGTTTCACGGGTAAGTTTCAAGGGTAAATTTCACGGGTAAGTTTTACGGGTATGTTTTACAGGTGACGTTTCACGGGTCTAGGTTTCACTGGTAAGTTTCACGGGTCAAGATTTCACGGGTAAGTTTCACGGGTAAGTTTCACGGGTAAGTTTCACGGGTATGTTTCACGGGTGACGTTTCACGGGTCTAGGTTTCACTGGTAAGTTTCACGGGTCAAGGTTTCACGGGTAAGTTTCACGGGTAAGTTTCACGGGTAAGTTTCACGGGTATGTTTCACGGGTATGTTTCACGGGTGACGTTTCACGGGTCTAGGTTTCACTGGTAAGTTTCACGGGTCAAGGTTTCACGGGTAAGTTTCACGGGTATGTTTCACGGGTGACGTTTCACGGGTCTAGGTTTCACTGGAAAGTTTCACGGGTCAAGGTTTCACGGGTAAGTTTCACGGGTAAGTTTTACGGGTATGTTTTACAGGTGACGTTTCACGGGTCTAGGTTCCACTGGTAAGTTTCACGGGTCAAGGTTTCACGGGTAAGTTTCACGGGTAAGTTTTACGGGTATGTTTTACGGGTGACGTTTCACGGGTCTAGGTTTCACTGGTAAGTTTCACGGGTCAAGGTTTCACGGGTAAGTTTCACGGGTATGTTTCACGTTTGACGTTTCACGGGTCTAGGTTTCACTGGTAAGTTTCACGGGTCAAGGTTTCACGGGTAAGTTTCACTGGTAAGTTTCACGGGTATGTTTTACGGGTGACGTTTCACGGGTCTAGGTTTTACTGGTAAGTTTCACTGGTCAAGGTTTCATGGTTAAGTTTCACGGGTAAGTTTCACGGGTATGTTTCACGGGTGACGTTTCACGGGTCTAGGTTTCACTGGTAAGTTTCACGGGTCAAGGTTTCACGGGTAAGTTTCACGGGTAAGTTTCACGGGTATGTTTCACGGGTAACGTTTCACGGGTCTAGGTTTCACTGGTAAGTTTCACGGGTCAAGGTTTTACGGGTAAGTTTCACGGGTAAGTTTCACGGGTGACGTTTCACGGGTATAGGTTTCACTGGTAAGTTTCACGGGTCAAGGTTTTACGGGTAAGTTTCACGGGTCTAGGTTTCACTGGTAAGTTTCACGGGTCAAGGTTTCACGGGTAAGTTTCACGGGTAAGTTTCACGGGTTTGTTTCACGGGTCTAGGTTTCACTGGTAAGTTTCACGGGTCAAGGTTTCACGGGTAAGTTTCACGGGTAAGTTTCACGGGTATGTTTCACGGGTTACGTTTCACGGGTCTAGGTTTCACTGGTAAGTTTCACGGGTCAAGGTTTTACGGGTAAGTTTCACGGGTCTAGGTTTTACTGGTAAGTTTCACGGGTCAAGGTTTCACGGGTAAGTTTCACGGGTAAGTTTCACGGGATTGTTTCACGGGTGACGTTTCACGGGTCTAGGTTTCACTGGAAAGTTTCACGGGTCAAGGTTTCACGGGTAAGTTTCACGGGTAAGTTTCACGGGTATGTTTCACGGGTGACGTTTCACGGGTCTAGGTTTCACTGGTAAGTTTCACGGGTCAAGGTTTCACGCGTAAGTTTTACGGGTAAGTTTCACGGGTGACGTTTCACGGGTGACGTTTCACGGGTCTAGGTTTCACTGGTAAGTTTCACGGGTCAAGGTTTCACGGGTAAGTTTCACGGGTAAGTTTCACGGGTATGTTTCACGGGTGACGTTTCACGGGTCTAGGTTTCACTGGAAAGTTTCACGGGTCAAGGTTTCACGGGTAAGTTTCAAGGGTAAGTTTCACGGGTAAGTTTTACGGGTATGTTTTACAGGTGACGTTTCACGGGTCTAGGTTTCACTGGTAAGTTTCACGGGTCAAGGTTTCACGGGTAAGTTTCACGGGTAAGTTTCACGGGTAAGTTTCACGGGTAAGTTTCACGGGTATGTTTTACGGGTGACGTTTCACGGGTCTAGGTTTCACTGGTAAGTTTCACGGGTCAAGGTTTCACGGGTAAGTTTCACGGGTAAGTTTCACGGGTAAGTTTCACGGGTATGTTTCACGGGTATGTTTCACGGGTGACGTTTCACGGGTCTAGGTTTCACTGGTAAGTTTCACGGGTCAAGGTTTCACGGGTAAGTTTCACGGGTATGTTTCACGGGTGACGTTTCACGGGTCTAGGTTTCACTGGAAAGTTTCACGGGTCAAGGTTTCACGGGTAAGTTTCACGGGTAAGTTTTACTGGTATGTTTTACAGGTGACGTTTCACGGGTCTAGGTTTCACTGGTAAGTTTCACGGGTCAAGGTTTCACGGGTAAGTTTCACGGGTAAGTTTCACGGGTATGTTTTACGGGTGACGTTTCACGGGTCTAGGTTTCACTGGTAAGTTTCACGGGTCAAGGTTTCACGGGTCAAGGTTTCACGGGTAAGTTTCACGGGTATGTTTCACGGGTGACAATTCACGGGTCTAGGTTTCACTGGTAAGTTTCACTGGTCAAGGTTTCACGGGTAAGTTTCACTGGTAAGTTTCACGGGTATGTTTCACGGGTGACGTTTCACGGGTCTAGGTTTCACTGGAAAGTTTCACGGGTCAAGGTTTCACGGGTAAGTTTCACGGGTAAGTTTTACGGGTATGTTTTACAGGTGACGTTTCACGGGTCTAGGTTTCACTGGTAAGTTTCACGGGTCAAGGTTTCACGGGTGAGTTTCACGGGTAAGTTTTACGGGTATGTTTTACGGGTGACGTTTCACGGGTCTAGGTTTCACTGGAAAGTTTCACGGGTCATGGTTTCACGGGTAAGTTTCACGGGTAAGTTTTACGGGTATGTTTTACAGGTGACGTTTCACGGGTCTAGGTTTCACTGGTAAGTTTCACGGGTCAAGGTTTCACGGGTAAGTTTCACGGGTAAGTTTCACGGGTATGTTTTACGGGTGACGTTTCACGGGTCTAGGTTTCACTGGTAAGTTTCACGGGTCAAGGTTTCACGGGTAAGTTTCACGGGTAAGTTTCACGGGTATGTTTCACGGGTGACGTTTCACGGGTCTAGGTTTCACTGGTAAGTTTCACGGGTCAAGGTTTCACGGGTAAGTTTCACGGGTAAGTTTCACGGGTATGTTTGACGGGTGACGTTTCACGGGTCTAGGTTTCACTGGTAAGTTTCACGGGTCAAGGTTTCACGGGTAAGTTTCACGGGTAAGTTTCACGGGTATGTTTTACGGGTGACGTTTCACGGGTCTAGGTTTCACTGGTAAGTTTCACGGGTCAAGGTTTCACGGGTAAGTTTCACGGGTAAGTTTCACGGGTATGTTTAACGGGTGACGTTTCACGGGTCTAGGTTTCACTGGTAAGTTTCACGGGTCAAGGTTTCACGGGTAAGTTTCACTGGTAAGTTTCACGGGTATGTTTCACGGGTGACGTTTCACGGGTCTAGGTTTCACTGGTAAGTTTCACTGGTCAAGGTTTCATGGTTAAGTTTCACGGGTAAGTTTCACGGGTATGTTTCACGGGTGACGTTTCACGGGTCTAGGTTTCACTGGTAAGTTTCACGGGTCAAGGTTTCACGGGTAAGTTTCACGGGTAAGTTTCACGGGTATGTTTCACGGGTGACGTTTCACGGGTCTAGGTTTCACTGGTAAGTTTCACGGGTCAAGGTTTTACGGGTAAGTTTCACGGGTAAGTTTCACGGGTGACGTTTCACGGGTATAGGTTTCACTGGTAAGTTTCACGGGTCAAGGTTTTACGGGTAAGTTTCACGGGTCTAGGTTTCACTGGTAAGTTTCACGGGTCAAGGTTTCACGGGTAAGTTTCACGGGTAAGTTTCACGGGTTTGTTTCACGGGTGACGTTTCACGGGTCTAGGTTTCACTGGAAAGTTTCACGGGTCAAGGTTTCACGGGTAAGTTTCACGGGTAAGTTTCACGGGTATGTTTCACGGGTGACGTTTCACGGGTCTAGGTTTCACTGGTAAGTTTCACGGGTCAAGGTTTCACGGGTAAGTTTCACGGGTAAGTTTCACGGGTATGTTTCACGGGTGACGTTTTACGGGTCTAGGTTTCACTGGTAAGTTTCACGGGTCAAGGTTTCACGGGTAAGTTTCACGGGTAAGTTTCACGGGTATGTTTCACGGGTGACGTTTCACGGGTCTAGGTTTCACTGGTAAGTTTCACGGGTCAAGGTTTCACGGGTAAGTTTTACGGGTAAGTTTCACGGGTATGTTTCACGGGTATGTTTCACGGGTGACGTTTCACGGGTCTAGGTTTCACTAGTAAGTTTCACGGGTCAAGGTTTCACGGGTAAGTTTCACGGGTAAGTTTTACGGGTAAGTTTCACGGGTATGTTTCTTGGGTGACGTTTCACGGGTCTAGGTTTCACTTTTAAGTTTCACGGGTCAAGGTTTCACGGGTAAGTTTCACAGGTAAGTTTCACGGGTATGTTTCACGGGTGACGTTTCACGGGTCTAGGTTTCACTGGTAAGTTTCACGGGTCAAGGTTTCACGGGTAAGTTTCACGGGTAAGTTTCACGGGTATGTTTCACGGGTGACGTTTCACGGGTCTAGGTTTCACTGGTAAGTTTCACGGGTCAAGGTTTCACGGGTAAGTTTCACGGGTAAGTTTCACGGGTAAGTTTCACGGGTATGTTTCACGGGTGACGTTTCACGGGTCTAGGTTTCACTGGTAAGTTTCACGGGTCAAGGTTTCACAGGTAAGTTTCACGGGTAAGTTTCACGGGTAAGTTTCACGGGTATGTTTCACGGGTGACGTTTCACGGGTCTAGGTTTCACTGGTAAGTTTAACGGGTCAAGGTTTCACGGGTAAGTTTTACGGGTAAGTTTCACGGGTATGTTTTACGGGTATGTTTCACGGGTAACGTTTCACGGGTCTAGGTTTCACTGGTAAGTTTCACGGGTCAAGGTTTCACGGGTAAGTTTCACGGGTAAGTTTCACGGGTATGTTTCACGGGTGACGTTTCACGGGTCTAGGTTTCACTGGTAAGTTTCACGGGTCAAGGTTTCACGGGTAAGTTTCACGGGTAAGTTTCACGGGTATGTTTCACGGGTGACGTTTCACGGGTCTAGGTTTCACTGGTAAGTTTCACGGGTCAAGGTTTCACGGGTAAGTTTCACGGGTAAGTTTCACGGGTATGTTTTACGGGTGACGTTTCACGGGTCTAGGTTTCACTGGTAAGTTTCACGGGTCAAGGTTTTACGGGTAAGTTTCACGGGTAAGTTTCACGGGTATGTTTCACTGGTAAGTTTCACGGGTCAAGGTTTCACGGGTAAGTTTCACGGGTAAGTTTCACGGGTATGTTTCACGGGTGACGTTTCACGGGTCTAGGTTTCACTGGAAAGTTTCACGGGTCAAGGTTTCACGGGTAAGTTTCAAGGGTAAATTTCACGGGTAAGTTTTACGGGTATGTTTTACAGGTGACGTTTCACGGGTCTAGGTTTCACTGGTAAGTTTCACTGGTCAAGATTTCACGGGTAAGTTTCACGGGTAAGTTTCACGGGTAAGTTTCACGGGTATGTTTCACGGGTGACGTTTCACGGGTCTAGGTTTCACTGGTAAGTTTCACGGGTCAAGGTTTCACGGGTAAGTTTCACGGGTAAGTTTCACGGGTAAGTTTCACGGGTATGTTTCACGGGTATGTTTCACGGGTGACGTTTCACGGGTCTAGGTTTCACTGGTAAGTTTCACGGGTCAAGGTTTCACGGGTAAGTTTCACGGGTATGTTTCACGGGTGACGTTTCACGGGTCTAGGTTTCACTGGAAAGTTTCACGGGTCAAGGTTTCACGGGTAAGTTTCACGGGTAAGTTTTACGGGTATGTTTTACAGGTGACGTTTCACGGGTCTAGGTTTCACTGGTAAGTTACACGGGTCAAGGTTTCACGGGTAAGTTTCACGGGTAAGTTTTACGGGTATGTTTTACGGGTGACGTTTCACGGGTCTAGGTTTCACTGGTAAGTTTCACGGGTCAAGGTTTCACGGGTAAGTTTCACGGGTATGTTTCACGTTTGACGTTTCACGGGTCTAGGTTTCACTGGTAAGTTTCACGGGTCAAGGTTTCACGGGTAAGTTTCACTGGTAAGTTTCACGGGTATGTTTCACGGGTGACGTTTCACGGGTCTAGGTTTCACTGGTAAGTTTCACTGGTCAAGGTTTCATGGTTAAGTTTCACGGGTAAGTTTCACGAGTATGTTTCACGGGTGACGTTTCACGGGTCTAGGTTTCACTGGTAAGTTTCACGGGTCAAGGTTTCACGGGTAAGTTTCACGGGTAAGTTTCACGGGTATGTTTCACGGGTGACGTTTCACGGGTCTAGGTTTCACTGGTAAGTTTCACGGGTCAAGGTTTTACGGGTAAGTTTCACGGGTAAGTTTCACGGGTGACGTTTCACGGGTATAGGTTTCACTGGTAAGTTTCACGGGTCAAGGTTTTACGGGTAAGTTTCACGGGTCTAGGTTTCACTGGTAAGTTTCACGGGTCAAGGTTTCACGGGTAAGTTTCACGGGTAAGTTTCACGGGTTTGTTTCACGGGTCTAGGTTTCACTGGTAAGTTTCACGGGTCAAGGTTTCACGGGTAAGTTTCACGGGTAAGTTTCACGGGTATGTTTCACGGGTGACGTTTCACGGGTCTAGGTTTCACTGGTAAGTTTCACGGGTCAAGGTTTTACGGGTAAGTTTCACGGGTCTAGGTTTTACTGGTAAGTTTTACGGGTCAAGGTTTCACGGGTAAGTTTCACGGGATTGTTTCACGGGTGACGTTTCACGGGTCTAGGTTTCACTGGAAAGTTTCACGGGTCAAGGTTTCACGGGTAAGTTTCACGGGTAAGTTTCACGGGTATGTTTCACGGGTGACGTTTCACGGGTCTAGGTTTCACTGGTAAGTTTCACGGGTCAAGGTTTCACGCGTAAGTTTTACGGGTAAGTTTCACGGGTGACGTTTCACGGGTGACGTTTCACGGGTCTAGGTTTCACTGGTAAGTTTCACGGGTCAAGGTTTCACGGGTAAGTTTCACGGGTAAGTTTCACGGGTATGTTTCACGGGTGACGTTTCACGGGTCTAGGTTTCACTGGAAAGTTTCACGGGTCAAGGTTTCACGGGTAAGTTTCAAGGGTAAGTTTCACGGGTAAGTTTTACGGGTATGTTTTACAGGTGACGTTTCACGGGTCTAGGTTTCACTGGTAAGTTTCACGGGTCAAGGTTTCACGGGTAAGTTTCACGGGTAAGTTTCACGGGTAAGTTTCACGGGTAAGTTTCACGGGTATGTTTCACGGGTGACGTTTCACGGGTCTAGGTTTCACTGGTAAGTTTCACGGGTCAAGGTTTCACGGGTAAGTTTCACGGGTAAGTTTCACGGGTAAGTTTCACGGGTATGTTTCACGGGTATGTTTCACGGGTGACGTTTCACGGGTCTAGGTTTCACTGGTAAGTTTCACGGGTCAAGGTTTCACGGGTAAGTTTCACGGGTATGTTTCACGGGTGACGTTTCACGGGTCTAGGTTTCACTGGAAAGTTTCACGGGTCAAGGTTTCACGGGTAAGTTTCACGGGTAAGTTTTACTGGTATGTTTTACAGGTGACGTTTCACGGGTCTAGGTTTCACTGGTAAGTTTCACGGGTCAAGGTTTCACGGGTAAGTTTCACGGGTAAGTTTCACGGGTATGTTTTACGGGTGACGTTTCACGGGTCTAGGTTTCACTGGTAAGTTTCACGGGTCAAGGTTTCACGGGTCAAGGTTTCACGGGTAAGTTTCACGGGTATGTTTCACGGGTGACGTTTCACGGGTCTAGGTTTCACTGGTAAGTTTCACGGGTCAAGGTTTCACGGGTAAGTTTCACTGGTAAGTTTCACGGGTATGTTTCACGGGTGACGTTTCACGGGTCTAGGTTGCACTGGTAAGTTTCACTGGTCAAGGTTTCATGGTTAAGTTTCACGGGTAAGTTTCACGGGTATGTTTCACGGGTGACGTTTCACGGGTCTAGGTTTCACTGGTAAGTTTCACGGGTCAAGGTTTCACAGGTAAGTTTCACGGGTAAGTTTCACGGGTATGTTTCACGGGTGACGTTTCACGGGTCTAGGTTTCACTGGTAAGTTTCACGGGTCAAGGTTTTACGGGTAAGTTTCACGGGTAAGTTTCACGGGTGACGTTTCACGGGTATAGGTTTCACTGGTAAGTTTCACGGGTCAAGGTTTTACGGGTAAGTTTCACGGGTCTAGGTTTCACTGGTAAGTTTCACGGGTCAAGGTTTCACGGGTAAGTTTCACGGGTAAGTTTCACGGGTTTGTTTCACGGGTCTAGGTTTCACTGGTAAGTTTCACGGGTCAAGGTTTCACGGGTAAGTTTCACGGGTAAGTTTCACGGGTATGTTTCACGGGTGACGTTTCACGGGTCTAGGTTTCACTGGTAAGTTTCACGGGTCAAGGTTTTACGGGTAAGTTTCACGGGTCTAGGTTTTACTGCTAAGTTTCACGGGTCAAGGTTTCACGGGTAAGTTTCACGGGTAAGTTTCACGGGTTTGTTTCACGGGTGACGTTTCACGGGTCTAGGTTTCACTGGAAAGTTTCACGGGTCAAGGTTTCACGGGTAAGTTTCACGGGTAAGTTTCACGGGTATGTTTCACGGGTGACGTTTCACGGGTCTAGGTTTCACTGGTAAGTTTCACGGGTCAAGGTTTCACGGGTAAGTTTTACGGGTAAGTTTCACGGGTGACGTTTCACGGGTGACGTTTTCACGGGTCTAGGTTTCACTGGTAAGTTTCACGGGTCAAGGTTTCACGGGTAAGTTTCACGGGTAAGTTTCACGGGTATGTTTCACGGGTGACGTTTCACGGGTCTAGGTTTCACTGGAAAGTTTCACGGGTCAAGGTTTCACGGGTAAGTTTCAAGGGTAAGTTTCACGGGTAAGTTTTACGGGTATGTTTTACAGGTGACGTTTCACGGGTCTAGGTTTCACTGGTAAGTTTCACGGGTCAAGGTTTCACGGGTAAGTTTCACGGGTAAGTTTCACGGGTAAGTTTCACGGGTAAGTTTCACGGGTAAGTTTCACGGGTATGTTTCACGGGTGACGTTTCACGGGTCTAGGTTTCACTGGTAAGTTTCACGGGTCAAGGTTTCACGGGTAAGTTTCACGGGTAAGTTTCACGGGTAAGTTTCACGGGTATGTTTCACGGGTATGTTTCACGGGTGACGTTTCACGGGTCTAGGTTTCACTGGTAAGTTTCACGGGTCAAGGTTTCACGGGTAAGTTTCACGGGTATGTTTCACGGGTGACGTTTCACGGGTCTAGGTTTCACTGGAAAGTTTCACGGGTCAAGGTTTCACGGGTAAGTTTCACGGGTAAGTTTTACTGGTATGTTTTACAGGTGACGTTTCACGGGTCTAGGTTTCACTGGTAAGTTTCACGGGTCAAGGTTTCACGGGTAAGTTTCACGGGTAAGTTTCACGGGTATGTTTTACGGGTGACGTTTTACGGGTCTAGGTTTCACTGGTAAGTTTCACGGGTCAAGGTTTCACGGGTCAAGGTTTCACGGGTAAGTTTCACGGGTATGTTTCACGGGTGACGTTTCACGGGTCTAGGTTTCACTGGTAAGTTTCACGGGTCAAGGTTTCACGGGTAAGTTTCACTGGTAAGTTTCACGGGTATGTTTCACGGGTGACGTTTCACGGGTCTAGGTTTCACTGGTAAGTTTCACTGGTCAAGGTTTCATGGTTAAGTTTCACGGGTAAGTTTCACGGGTATGTTTCACGGGTGACGTTTCACGGGTCTAGGTTTCACTGGTAAGTTTCACGGGTCAAGGTTTCACAGGTAAGTTTCACGGGTAAGTTTCACGGGTATGTTTCACGGGTGACGTTTCACGGGTCTAGGTTTCACTGGTAAGTTTCACGGGTCAAGGTTTTACGGGTAAGTTTCACGGGTAAGTTTCACGGGTGACGTTTCACGGGTATAGGTTTCACTGGTAAGTTTCACGGGTCAAGGTTTTACGGGTAAGTTTCACGGGTCTAGGTTTCACTGGTAAGTTTCACGGGTCAAGGTTTCACGGGTAAATTTCACGGGTAAGTTTCACGGGTTTGTTTCACGGGTCTAGGTTTCACTGGTAAGTTTCACGGGTCAAGGTTTCACGGGTAAGTTTCACGGGTAAGTTTCACGGGTATGTTTCACGGGTGACGTTTCACGGGTCTAGGTTTCACTGGTAAGTTTCACGGGTCAAGGTTTTACGGGTAAGTTTCACGGGTCTAGGTTTTACTGCTAAGTTTCACGGGTCAAGGTTTCACGGGTAAGTTTCACGGGTAAGTTTCACGGGTAAGTTTCACGGGTTTGTTTCACGGGTGACGTTTCACGGGTCTAGGTTTCACTGGAAAGTTTCACGGGTCAAGGTTTCACGGGTAAGTTTCACGGGTAAGTTTCACGGGTATGTTTCACGGGTGACGTTTCACGGGTCTAGGTTTCACTGGTAAGTTTCACGGGTCAAGGTTTCACGGGTAAGTTTTACGGGTAAGTTTCACGGGTGACGTTTCACGGGTGACGTTTTCACGGGTCTAGGTTTCACTGGTAAGTTTCACGGGTCAAGGTTTCACGGGTAAGTTTCACGGGTAAGTTTCACGGGTATGTTTCACGGGTGACGTTTCACGGGTCTAGGTTTCACTGGAAAGTTTCACGGGTCAAGGTTTCACGGGTAAGTTTCAAGGGTAAGTTTCACGAGTAAGTTTTACGGGTATGTTTTACAGGTGACGTTTCACGGGTCTAGGTTTCACTGGTAAGTTTCACGGGTCAAGGTTTCACGGGTAAGTTTCACGGGTAAGTTTCACGGGTAAGTTTCACGGGTAAGTTTCACGGGTAAGTTTCACGGGTATGTTTCACGGGTGACGTTTCACGGGTCTAGGTTTCACTGGTAAGTTTCACGGGTCAAGGTTTCACGGGTAAGTTTCACGGGTAAGTTTCACGGGTAAGTTTCACGGGTATGTTTCACGGGTATGTTTCACGGGTGACGTTTCACGGGTCTAGGTTTCACTGGTAAGTTTCACGGGTCAAGGTTTCACGGGTAAGTTTCACGGGTATGTTTCACGGGTGACGTTTCACGGGTCTAGGTTTCACTGGAAAGTTTCACGGGTCAAGGTTTCACGGGTAAGTTTCACGGGTAAGTTTTACGGGTATGTTTTACAGGTGACGTTTCACGGGTCTAGGTTTCACTGGTAAGTTTCACTGGTCAAGGTTTCATGGTTAAGTTTCACGGGTAAGTTTCACGGGTATGTTTCACGGGTGACGTTTCACGGGTCTAGGTTTCACTGGTAAGTTTCACGGGTCAAGGTTTCACGGGTAAGTTTCACGGGTAAGTTTCACGGGTATGTTTCACGGGTGACGTTTCACGGGTCTAGGTTTCACTGGTAAGTTTCACGGGTCAAGGTTTTACGGGTAAGTTTCACGGGTCTAGGTTTTACTGGTAAGTTTCACGGGTCAAGGTTTCACGGGTAAGTTTCACGGGTATGTTTCACGGGTGACGTTTCACGGGTCTAGGTTTCACTGGAAAGTTTCACGGGTCAAGGTTTCACGGGTAAGTTTCACGGGTAAGTTTCACGGGTTTGTTTCACGGGTGACGTTTCACGGGTCTAGGTTTCACTGGAAAGTTTCACGGGTCAAGGTTTCACGGGTAAGTTTCACGGGTAAGTTTCACAGGTATGTTTCACGGGTGACGTTTCACGGGTCTAGGTTTCACTAGTAAGTTTCACGGGTCAAGGTTTCACGGGTAAGTTTCACGGGTAAGTTTCACGGGTATGTTTCACGGGTGACGTTTTACGGGTCTAGGTTTCACTGGTAAGTTTCACGGGTCAAGGTTTCACGGGTAAGTTTCACGGGTAAGTTTCACGGGTAAGTTTCACGGGTATGTTTCACGGGTGACGTTTCACGGGTCTAGGTTTCACTGGTAAGTTTCACGGGTCAAGGTTTCACGGGTAAGTTTCACGGGTAAGTTTCACGGGTATGTTTCACGGGTATGTTTCACGGGTGACGTTTCACGGGTCTAGGTTTCACTAATAAGTTTCACGGGTCAAGGTTTCACGGGTAAGTTTCACGGGTATGTTTCACGGGTGACGTTTCACGGGTCTAGGTTTCACTGGTAAGTTTCACGGGTCAAGGTTTCACGGGTAAGTTTCACGGGTAAGTTTCACGGGTATGTTTCACGGGTGACGTTTCACGGGTCTAGGTTTCACTGGTAAGTTTCACGGGTCAAGGTTTCACGGGTAAGTTTCACGGGTAAGTTTTACGGGTATGTTTTACGGGTGACGTTTCACGGGTCTAGGTTTCACTGGTAAGTTTCACGGGTCAAGGTTTCACGGGTAAGTTTCACGGGTATGTTTCACGTTTGACGTTTCACGGGTCTAGGTTTCACTGGTAAGTTTCACGGGTCAAGGTTTCACGGGTAAGTTTCACTGGTAAGTTTCACGGGTATGTTTCACGGGTGACGTTTCACGGGTCTAGGTTTCACTGGTAAGTTTCACTGGTCAAGGTTTCATGGTTAAGTTTCACGGGTAAGTTTCACGGGTATGTTTCACGGGTGACGTTTCACGGGTCTAGGTTTCACTGGTAAGTTTCACGGGTCAAGGTTTCACGGGTAAGTTTCACGGGTAAGTTTCACGGGTATGTTTCACGGGTGACGTTTCACGGGTCTAGGTTTCACTGGTAAGTTTCACGGGTCAAAGTTTTACGGGTAAGTTTCACGGGTAAGTTTCACGGGTGACGTTTCACGGGTATAGGTTTCACTGGTAAGTTTCACGGGTCAAGGTTTTACGGGTAAGTTTCACGGGTCTAGGTTTCACTGGTAAGTTTCACGGGTCAAGGTTTCACGGGTAAGTTTCACGGGTAAGTTTCACGGGTTTGTTTCACGGGTGACGTTTCACGGGTCTAGGTTTCACTGGAAAGTTTCACGGGTCAAGGTTTCACGGGTAAGTTTCACGGGTAAGTTTCACGGGTATGTTTCACGGGTGACGTTTCACGGGTCTAGGTTTCACTGGTAAGTTTCACGGGTCAAGGTTTCACGGGTAAGTTTCACGGGTAAGTTTCACGGGTATGTTTCACGGGTGACGTTTTACGGGTCTAGGTTTCACTGGTAAGTTTCACGGGTCAAGGTTTCACGGGTAAGTTTCACGGGTAAGTTTCACGGGTATGTTTCACGGGTGACGTTTCACGGGTCTAGGTTTCACTGGTAAGTTTCACGGGTCAAGGTTTCACGGGTAAGTTTTACGGGTAAGTTTCACGGGTATGTTTCACGGGTATGTTTCACGGGTGACGTTTCACGGGTCTAGGTTTCACTAGTAAGTTTCACGGGTCAAGGTTTCACGGGTAAGTTTCACGGGTAAGTTTTACGGGTAAGTTTCACGGGTATGTTTCACGGGTGACGTTTCACGGGTCTAGGTTTCACTTTTAAGTTTCACGGGTCAAGGTTTCACGGGTAAGTTTCACAGGTAAGTTTCACGGGTATGTTTCACGGGTCTAGGTTTCACTGGTAAGTTTCACGGGTCAAGGTTTCACGGGTAAGTTTCACGGGTAAGTTTCACGGGTATGTTTCAAGGGTGACGTTTCACGGGTCTAAGTTTCACTGGTAAGTTTCACGGGTCAAGGTTTCACGGGTAAGTTTCACGGGTAAGTTTCACGGGTATGTTTCACGGGTGACGTTTCACGGGTCTAGGTTTCACTGGTAAGTTTCACGGGTCAAGGTTTCACAGGTAAGTTTCACGGGTAAGTTTCACGGGTAAGTTTCACGGGTATGTTTCACGGGTGACGTTTCACGGGTCTAGGTTTCACTGGTAAGTTTAACGGGTCAAGGTTTCACGGGTAAGTTTTACGGGTAAGTTTCACGGGTATGTTTTACGGGTATGTTTCACGGGTAACGTTTCACGGGTCTAGGTTTCACTGGTAAGTTTCACGGGTCAAGGTTTCACGGGTAAGTTTCACGGGTAAGTTTCACGGGTATGTTTCACGGGTGACGTTTCACGGGTCTAGGTTTCACTGGTAAGTTTCACGGGTCAAGGTTTCACGGGTAAGTTTCACGGGTAAGTTTCACGGGTATGTTTCACGGGTGACGTTTCACGGGTCTAGGTTTCACTGGTAAGTTTCACGGGTCAAGGTTTCACGGGTAAGTTTCACGGGTAAGTTTCACGGGTATGTTTTACGGGTGACGTTTCACGGGTCTAGGTTTCACTGGTAAGTTTCACGGGTCAAGGTTTTACGGGTAAGTTTCACGGGTAAGTTTCACGGGTATGTTTCACTGGTAAGTTTCACGGGTCAAGGTTTCACGGGTAAGTTTCACGGGTAAGTTTCACGGGTATGTTTCACGGGTGACGTTTCACGGGTCTAGGTTTCACTGGAAAGTTTCACGGGTCAAGGTTTCACGGGTAAGTTTCAAGGGTAAGTTTCACGGGTAAGTTTTACGGGTATGTTTTACAGGTGACGTTTCACGGGTCTAGGTTTCACTGGTAAGTTTCACGGGTCAAGGTTTCACGGGTAAGTTTCACGGGTAAGTTTCACGGGTAAGTTTCACGGGTATGTTTCACGGGTGACGTTTCACGGGTCTAGGTTTCACTGGTAAGTTTCACGGGTCAAGGTTTCACGGGTAAGTTTCACGGGTAAGTTTCACGGGTAAGTTTCACGGGTATGTTTCACGGGTATGTTTCACGGGTGACGTTTCACGGATCTAGGTTTCACTGGTAAGTTTCACGGGTCAAGGTTTCACGGGTAAGTTTCACGGGTATGTTTCACGGGTGACGTTTCACGGGTCTAGGTTTCACTGGAAAGTTTCACGGGTCAAGGTTTCACGGGTAAGTTTCACGGGTAAGTTTTACGGGTATGTTTTACAGGTGACGTTTCACAGGTCTAGGTTTCACTGGTAAGTTTCACGGGTCAAGGTTTCACGGGTAAGTTTCACGGGTAAGTTTTACGGGTATGTTTTACGGGTGACGTTTCACGGGTCTAGGTTTCACTGGTAAGTTTCACGGGTCAAGGTTTCACGGGTAAGTTTCACGGGTATGTTTCACGTTTGACGTTTCACGGGTCTAGGTTTCACTGGTAAGTTTCACGGGTCAAGGTTTCACGGGTAAGTTTCACTGGTAAGTTTCACGGGTATGTTTCACGGGTGACGTTTCACGGGTCTAGGTTTCACTGGTAAGTTTCACTGGTCAAGGTTTCATGGTTAAGTTTCACGGGTAAGTTTCACGGGTATGTTTCACGGGTGACGTTTCACGGGTCTAGGTTTCACTGGTAAGTTTCACGGGTCAAGGTTTCACGGGTAAGTTTCACGGCTAAGTTTCACGGGTATGTTTCACGGGTGACGTTTCACGGGTCTAGGTTTCACTGGTAAGTTTCACGGGTCAAGGTTTTACGGGTAAGTTTCACGGGTAAGTTTCACGGGTGACGTTTCACGGGTATAGGTTTCACTGGTAAGTTTCACGGGTCAAGGTTTTACGGGTAAGTTTCACGGGTCTAGGTTTCACTGGTAAGTTTCACGGGTCAAGGTTTCACGGGTAAGTTTCACGGGTAAGTTTCACGGGTTTGTTTCACGGGTCTAGGTTTCACTGGTAAGTTTCACGGGTCAAGGTTTCACGGGTAAGTTTCACGGGTAAGTTTCACGGGTATGTTTCACGGGTGACGTTTCACGGGTCTAGGTTTCACTGGTAAGTTTCACGGGTCAAGGTTTTACGGGTAAGTTTCACGGGTCTAGGTTTTACTGGTAAGTTTTACGGGTCAAGGTTTCACGGGTAAGTTTCACGGGTAAGTTTCACGGGATTGTTTCACGGGTGACGTTTCACGGGTCTAGGTTTCACTGGAAAGTTTCACGGGTCAAGGTTTCACGGGTAAGTTTCACGGGTAAGTTTCACGGGTATGTTTCACGGGTGACGTTTCACGGGTCTAGGTTTCACTGGTAAGTTTCACGGGTCAAGGTTTCACGCGTAAGTTTTACGGGTAAGTTTCACGGGTGACGTTTCACGGGTGACGTTTCACGGGTCTAGGTTTCACTGGTAAGTTTCACGGGTCAAGGTTTCACGGGTAAGTTTCACGGGTAAGTTTCACGGGTATGTTTCACGGGTGATGTTTCACGGGTCTAGGTTTCACTGGAAAGTTTCACGGGTCAAGGTTTCACGGGTAAGTTTCAAGGGTAAGTTTCACGGGTAAGTTTTACGGGTATGTTTTACAGGTGACGTTTCACGGGTCTAGGTTTCACTGGTAAGTTTCACGGGTCAAGGTTTCACGGGTAAGTTTCACGGGTAAGTTTCACGGGTAAGTTTCACGGGTATGTTTCACGGGTGACGTTTCACGGGTCTAGGTTTCACTGGTAAGTTTCACGGGTCAAGGTTTCACGGGTAAGTTTCACGGGTAAGTTTCACGGGTAAGTTTCACGGGTAAGTTTCACGGGTATGTTTCACGGGTATGTTTCACGGGTGACGTTTCACGGGTCTAGGTTTCACTGGAAAGTTTCACGGGTCAAGGTTTCACGGGTAAGTTTCACGGGTAAGTTTTACTGGTATGTTTTACAGGTGACGTTTCACGGGTCTAGGTTTCACTGGTAAGTTTCACGGGTCAAGGTTTCACGGGTAAGTTTCACGGGTAAGTTTCACGGGTATGTTTTACGGGTGACGTTTCACGGGTCTAGGTTTCACTGGTAAGTTTCACGGGTCAAGGTTTCACGGGTCAAGGTTTCACGGGTAAGTTTCACGGGTATGTTTCACGGGTGACGTTTCACGGGTCTAGGTTTCACTGGTAAGTTTCACGGGTCAAGGTTTCACGGGTAAGTTTCACTGGTAAGTTTCACGGGTATGTTTCACGGGTGACGTTTCACGGGTCTAGGTTTCACTGGTCAAGGTTTCATGGTTAAGTTTCACGGGTAAGTTTCACGGGTATGTTTTACGGGTGACGTTTCACGGGTCTAGGTTTCACTGGTAAGTTTCACGGGTCAAGGTTTCACAGGTAAGTTTCACGGGTAAGTTTCACGGGTATGTTTCACGGGTGACGTTTCACGGGTCTAGGTTTCACTGGTAAGTTTCACGGGTCAAGGTTTTACGGGTAAGTTTCACGGGTAAGTTTCACGGGTGACGTTTCACGGGTATAGGTTTCACTGGTAAGTTTCACGGGTCAAGGTTTTACGGGTAAGTTTCACGGGTCTAGGTTTCACTGGTAAGTTTCACGGGTCAAGGTTTCACGGGTAAGTTTCACGGGTAAGTTTCACGGGTTTGTTTCACGGGTCTAGGTTTCACTGGTAAGTTTCACGGGTCAAGGTTTCACGGGTTAGTTTCACGGGTAAGTTTCACGGGTATGTTTCACAGTTGACGTTTCACGGGTCTAGGTTTCACTGGTAAGTTTCACGGGTCAAGGTTTTACGGGTAAGTTTCACGGGTCTAGGTTTTACTGCTAAGTTTCACGGGTCAAGGTTTCACGGGTAAGTTTCACGGGTAAGTTTCACGGGTTTGTTTCACGGGTGACGTTTCACGGGTCTAGGTTTCACTGGAAAGTTTCACGGGTCAAGGTTTCACGGGTAAGTTTCACGGGTAAGTTTCACGGGTATGTTTCACGGGTGACGTTTCACGGGTCTAGGTTTCACTGGTAAGTTTCACGGGTCAAGGTTTCACGGGTAAGTTTTACGGGTAAGTTTCACGGGTGACGTTTCACGGGTGACGTTTTCACGGGTCTAGGTTTCACTGGTAAGTTTCACGGGTCAAGGTTTCACGGGTAAGTTTCACGGGTAAGTTTCACGGGTATGTTTCACGGGTGACGTTTCACGGGTCTAGGTTTCACTGGAAAGTTTCACGGGTCAAGGTTTTACGGGTAAGTTTCAAGGGTAAGTTTCACGGGTAAGTTTTACGGGTATGTTTTACAGGTGACGTTTCACGGGTCTAGGTTTCACTGGTAAGTTTCACGGGTCAAGGTTTCACGGGTAAGTTTCACGGGTAAGTTTCACGGGTAAGTTTCACGGGTAAGTTTCACGGGTAAGTTTTACGGGTATGTTTCACGGGTGACGTTTCACGGGTCTAGGTTTCACTGGTAAGTTTCACGGGTCAAGGTTTCACGGGTAAGTTTCACGGGTAAGTTTCACGGGTAAGTTTCACGGGTATGTTTCACGGGTATGTTTCACGGGTGACGTTTCACGGGTCTAGGTTTCACTGGTAAGTTTCACGGGTCAAGGTTTCACGGGTAAGTTTCACGGGTATGTTTCACGGGTGACGTTTCACGGGTCTAGGTTTCACTGGAAAGTTTCACGGGTCAAGGTTTCACGCGTAAGTTTTACGGGTAAGTTTCACGGGTGACGTTTCACGGGTGACGTTTCACGGGTCTAGGTTTCACTGGTAAGTTTCACGGGTCAAGGTTTCACGGGTAAGTTTCACGGGTAAGTTTCACGGGTATGTTTCACGGGTGATGTTTCACGGGTCTAGGTTTCACTGGAAAGTTTCACGGGTCAAGGTTTCACGGGTAAGTTTCAAGGGTAAGTTTCACGGGTAAGTTTTACGGGTATGTTTTACAGGTGACGTTTCACGGGTCTAGGTTTCACTGGTAAGTTTCACGGGTCAAGGTTTCACGGGTAAGTTTCACGGGTAAGTTTCACGGGTAAGTTTCACGGGTAAGTTTCACGGGTATGTTTCACGGGTGACGTTTCACGGGTCTAGGTTTCACTGGTAAGTTTCACGGGTCAAGGTTTCACGGGTAAGTTTCACGGGTAAGTTTCACGGGTAAGTTTCACGGGTAAGTTTCACGGGTATGTTTCACGGGTATGTTTCACGGGTGACGTTTCACGGGTCTAGGTTTCACTGGTAAGTTTCACGGGTCAAGGTTTCACGGGTAAGTTTCACGGGTATGTTTCACGGGTGACGTTTCACGGGTCTAGGTTTCACTGGAAAGTTTCACGGGTCAAGGTTTCACGGGTAAGTTTCACGGGTAAGTTTTACTGGTATGTTTTACAGGTGACGTTTCACGGGTCTAGGTTTCACTGGTAAGTTTCACGGGTCAAGGTTTCACGGGTAAGTTTCACGGGTAAGTTTCACGGGTATGTTTTACGGGTGACGTTTCACGGGTCTAGGTTTCACTGGTAAGTTTCACGGGTCAAGGTTTCACGGGTCAAGGTTTCACGGGTAAGTTTCACGGGTATGTTTCACGGGTGACGTTTCACGGGTCTAGGTTTCACTGGTAAGTTTCACGGGTCAAGGTTTCACGGGTAAGTTTCACTGGTAAGTTTCACGGGTATGTTTCACGGGTGACGTTTCACGGGTCTAGGTTTCACTGGTCAAGGTTTCATGGTTAAGTTTCACGGGTAAGTTTCACGGGTATGTTTCACGGGTGACGTTTCACGGGTCTAGGTTTCACTGGTAAGTTTCACGGGTCAAGGTTTCACAGGTAAGTTTCACGGGTAAGTTTCACGGGTATGTTTCACGGGTGACGTTTCACGGGTCTAGGTTTCACTGGTAAGTTTCACGGGTCAAGGTTTTACGGGTAAGTTTCACGGGTAAGTTTCACGGGTGACGTTTCACGGGTATAGGTTTTACTGGTAAGTTTCACGGGTCAAGGTTTTACGGGTAAGTTTCACGGGTCTAGGTTTCACTGGTAAGTTTCACGGGTCAAGGTTTCACGGGTAAGTTTCACGGGTAAGTTTCACGGGTTTGTTTCACGGGTCTAGGTTTCACTGGTAAGTTTCACGGGTCAAGGTTTCACGGGTTAGTTTCACGGGTAAGTTTCACGGGTATGTTTCACAGTTGACGTTTCACGGGTCTAGGTTTCACTGGTAAGTTTCACGGGTCAAGGTTTTACGGGTAAGTTTCACGGGTCTAGGTTTTACTGCTAAGTTTCACGGGTCAAGGTTTCACGGGTAAGTTTCACGGGTAAGTTTCACGGGTTTGTTTCACGGGTGACGTTTCACGGGTCTAGGTTTCACTTGAAAGTTTCACGGGTCAAGGTTTCACGGGTAAGTTTCACGGGTAAGTTTCACGGGTATGTTTCACGGGTGACGTTTCACGGGTCTAGGTTTCACTGGTAAGTTTCACGGGTCAAGGTTGCACGGGTAAGTTTTACGGGTAAGTTTCACGGGTGACGTTTCACGGGTGACGTTTTCACGGGTCTAGGTTTCACTGGTAAGTTTCACGGGTCAAGGTTTCACGGGTAAGTTTCACGGGTAAGTTTCACGGGTATGTTTCACGGGTGACGTTTCACGGGTCTAGGTTTCACTGGAAAGTTTCACGGGTCAAGGTTTCACGGGTAAGTTTCAAGGGTAAGTTTCACGGGTAAGTTTTACGGGTATGTTTTACAGGTGACGTTTCACGGGTCTAGGTTTCACTGGTAAGTTTCACGGGTCAAGGTTTCACGGGTAAGTTTCACGGGTAAGTTTCACGGGTAAGTTTCACGGGTAAGTTTCACGGGTAAGTTTTACGGGTATGTTTCACGGGTGACGTTTCACGGGTCTAGGTTTCACTGGTAAGTTTCACGGGTCAAGGTTTCACGGGTAAGTTTCACGGGTAAGTTTCACGGGTAAGTTTCACGGGTATGTTTCACGGGTATGTTTCACGGGTGACGTTTCACGGGTCTAGGTTTCACTGGTAAGTTTCACGGGTCAAGGTTTCACGGGTAAGTTTCACGGGTATGTTTCACGGGTGACGTTTCACGGGTCTAGGTTTCACTGGAAAGTTTCACGGGTCAAGGTTTCACGGGTAAGTTTCACGGGTAAGTTTTACGGGTATGTTTTACAGGTGACGTTTTACGGGTCTAGGTTTCACTGGTAAGTTTCACTGGTCAAGGTTTCATGGTTAAGTTTCACGGGTAAGTTTCACGGGTATGTTTCACGGGTGACGTTTCACGGGTCTAGGTTTCACTGGTAAGTTTCACGGGTCAAGGTTTCACGGGTAAGTTTCACGGGTATGTTTCACGGGTGACGTTTCACGGGTCTAGGTTTCACTGGTAAGTTTCACGGGTCAAGGTTTTACGGGTAAGTTTCACGGGTCTAGGTTTTACTGGTAAGTTTCACGGGTCAAGGTTTCACGGGTAAGTTTCACGGGTATGTTTCACGGGTATGTTTCACGGGTGACGTTTCACGGGTCTAGGTTTCACTGGAAAGTTTCACGGGTCAAGGTTTCACGGGTAAGTTTCACGGGTAAGTTTCACGGGTTTGTTTCACGGGTGACGTTTCACGGGTCTAGGTTTCACTGGAAAGTTTCACGGGTCAAGGTTTCACGGGTAAGTTTCACGGGTAAGTTTCACAGGTATGTTTCACGGGTGACGTTTCACGGGTCTAGGTTTCACTAGTAAGTTTCACGGGTCAAGGTTTCACGGGTAAGTTTCACGGGTAAGTTTCACGGGTATGTTTCACGGGTGACGTTTTACGGGTCTAGGTTTCACTGGTAAGTTTCACGGGTCAAGGTTTCACGGGTAAGTTTCACGGGTAAGTTTCACGGGTAAGTTTCACGGGTATGTTTCACGGGTGACGTTTCACGGGTCTAGGTTTCACTGGTAAGTTTCACGGGTCAAGGTTTCACGGGTAAGTTTCACGGGTAAGTTTCACGGGTATGTTTCACGGGTATGTTTCACGGGTGACGTTTCACGGGTCTAGGTTTCACTGGTAAGTTTCACGGGTCAAGGTTTCACGGGTAAGTTTCACGGGTATGTTTCACGGGTGACGTTTCACGGGTCTAGGTTTCACTGGTAAGTTTCACGGGTCAAGGTTTCACGGGTAAGTTTTACGGGTAAGTTTCACGGGTATGTTTCACGGGTGACGTTTCACGGGTCTAGGTTTCACTGGTAAGTTTCACGGGTCAAGGTTTCACGGGTAAGTTTCACGGGTAAGTTTTACGGGTATGTTTTACGGGTGACGTTTCACGGGTCTAGGTTTCACTGGTAAGTTTCACGGGTCAAGGTTTCACGGGTAAGTTTCACTGGTAAGTTTCACGGGTATGTTTCACGGGTGACGTTTCACGGGTCTAGGTTTCACTGGTAAGTTTCACTGGTCAAGGTTTCATGGTTAAGTTTCACGGGTAAGTTTCACGGGTATGTTTCACGGGTGACGTTTCACGGGTCTAGGTTTCACTGGTAAGTTTCACGGGTCAAGGTTTCACGGGTAAGTTTCACGGGTAAGTTTCACGGGTATGTTTCACGGGTGACGTTTCACGGGTCTAGGTTTCACTGGTAAGTTTCACGGGTCAAGGTTTTACGGGTAAGTTTCACGGGTAAGTTTCACGGGTGACGTTTCACGGGTATAGGTTTCACTGGTAAGTTTCACGGGTCAAGGTTTTACGGGTAAGTTTCACGGGTCTAGGTTTCACTGGTAAGTTTCACGGGTCAAGGTTTCACGGGTAAGTTTCACGGGTAAGTTTCACGGGTTTGTTTCACGGGTCTAGGTTTCACTGGTAAGTTTCACGGGTCAAGGTTTCACGGGTAAGTTTCACGGGTAAGTTTCACGGGTATGTTTCACGGGTGACGTTTCACGGGTCTAGGTTTCACTGGTAAGTTTCACGGGTCAAGGTTTTACGGGTAAGTTTCACGGGTCTAGGTTTCACTGGTAAGTTTCACGGGTCAAGGTTTCACGGGTAAGTTTCACGGGTAAGTTTCACGGGTATGTTTCACGGGTGACGTTTCACGGGTCTAGGTTTCACTGGTAAGTTTCACGGGTCAAGGTTTCACGGGTAAGTTTCACGGGTATGTTTCACGGGTGACGTTTCACGGGTCTAGGTTTCACTGGAAAGTTTCACGGGTCAAGGTTTCACGGGTAAGTTTCACGGGTAAGTTTTACGGGTATGTTTTACAGGTGACGTTTCACGGGTCTAGGTTTCACTGGTAAGTTTCACTGGTCAAGGTTTCATGGTTAAGTTTCACGGGTAAGTTTCACGGGTATGTTTCACGGGTGACGTTTCACGGGTCTAGGTTTCACTGGTAAGTTTCACGGGTCAAGGTTTCACGGGTAAGTTTCACGGGTATGTTTCACGGGTGACGTTTCACGGGTCTAGGTTTCACTGGTAAGTTTCACGGGTCAAGGTTTTACGGGTAAGTTTCACGGGTCTAGGTTTTACTGGTAAGTTTCACGGGTCAAGGTTTCACGGGTAAGTTTCACGGGTATGTTTCACGGGTATGTTTCACGGGTGACGTTTCACGGGTCTAGGTTTCACTGGAAAGTTTCACGGGTCAAGGTTTCACGGGTAAGTTTCACGGGTAAGTTTCACGGGTTTGTTTCACGGGTGACGTTTCACGGGTCTAGGTTTCACTGGAAAGTTTCACGGGTCAAGGTTTCACGGGTAAGTTTCACGGGTAAGTTTCACAGGTATGTTTCACGGGTGACGTTTCACGGGTCTAGGTTTCACTAGTAAGTTTCACGGGTCAAGGTTTCACGGGTAAGTTTCACGGGTAAGTTTCACGGGTATGTTTCACGGGTGACGTTTTACGGGTCTAGGTTTCACTGGTAAGTTTCACGGGTCAAGGTTTCACGGGTAAGTTTCACGGGTAAGTTTCACGGGTAAGTTTCACGGGTATGTTTCACGGGTGACGTTTCACGGGTCTAGGTTTCACTGGTAAGTTTCACGGGTCAAGGTTTCACGGGTAAGTTTCACGGGTAAGTTTCACGGGTATGTTTCACGGGTATGTTTCACGGGTGACGTTTCACGGGTCTAGGTTTCACTGGTAAGTTTCACGGGTCAAGGTTTCACGGGTAAGTTTCACGGGTATGTTTCACGGGTGACGTTTCACGGGTCTAGGTTTCACTGGTAAGTTTCACGGGTCAAGGTTTCACGGGTAAGTTTTACGGGTAAGTTTCACGGGTATGTTTCACGGGTGACGTTTCACGGGTCTAGGTTTCACTGGTAAGTTTCACGGGTCAAGGTTTCACGGGTAAGTTTCACGGGTAAGTTTTACGGGTATGTTTTACGGGTGACGTTTCACGGGTCTAGGTTTCACTGGTAAGTTTCACGGGTCAAGGTTTCACGGGTAAGTTTCACGGGTATGTTTCACGTTTGACGTTTCACGGGTCTAGGTTTCACTGGTAAGTTTCACGGGTCAAGGTTTCACGGGTAAGTTTCACTGGTAAGTTTCACGGGTATGTTTCACGGGTGACGTTTCACGGGTCTAGGTTTCACTGGTAAGTTTCACTGGTCAAGGTTTCATGGTTAAGTTTCACGGGTAAGTTTCACGGGTATGTTTCACGGGTGACGTTTCACGGGTCTAGGTTTCACTGGTAAGTTTCACGGGTCAAGGTTTCACGGGTAAGTTTCACGGGTAAGTTTCACGGGTATGTTTCACGGGTGACGTTTCACGGGTCTAGGTTTCACTGGTAAGTTTCACGGGTCAAGGTTTTACGGGTAAGTTTCACGGGTAAGTTTCACGGGTGACGTTTCACGGGTATAGGTTTCACTGGTAAGTTTCACGGGTCAAGGTTTTACGGGTAAGTTTCACGGGTCTAGGTTTCACTGGTAAGTTTCACGGGTCAAGGTTTCACGGGTAAGTTTCACGGGTAAGTTTCACGGGTTTGTTTCACGGGTCTAGGTTTCACTGGTAAGTTTCACGGGTCAAGGTTTCACGGGTAAGTTTCACGGGTAAGTTTCACGGGTATGTTTCACGGGTGACGTTTCACGGGTCTAGGTTTCACTGGTAAGTTTCACGGGTCAAGGTTTTACGGGTAAGTTTCACGGGTCTAGGTTTTACTGGTAAGTTTCACGGGTCAAGGTTTCACGGGTAAGTTTCACGGGTAAGTTTCACGGGATTGTTTCACGGGTGACGTTTCACGGGTCTAGGTTTCACTGGAAAGTTTCACGGGTCAAGGTTTCACGGGTAAGTTTCACGGGTAAGTTTCACGGGTATGTTTCACGGGTGACGTTTCACGGGTCTAGGTTTCACTGGTAAGTTTCACGGGTCAAGGTTTCACGCGTAAGTTTTACGGGTAAGTTTCACGGGTGACGTTTCACGGGTGACGTTTCACGGGTCTAGGTTTCACTGGTAAGTTTCACGGGTCAAGGTTTCACGGGTAAGTTTCACGGGTAAGTTTCACGGGTATGTTTCACGGGTGACGTTTCACGGGTCTAGGTTTCACTGGAAAGTTTCACGGGTCAAGGTTTCACGGGTAAGTTTCAAGGGTAAGTTTCACGGGTAAGTTTTACGGGTATGTTTTACAGGTGACGTTTCACGGGTCTAGGTTTCACTGGTAAGTTTCACGGGTCAAGGTTTCACGGCTAAGTTTCACGGGTAAGTTTCACGGGTAAGTTTCACGGGTAAGTTTCACGGGTATGTTTCACGGGTGACGTTTCACGGGTCTAGGTTTCACTGGTAAGTTTCACGGGTCAAGGTTTCACGGGTAAGTTTCACGGGTAAGTTTCTCGGGTAAGTTTCACGGGTATGTTTCACGGGTATATTTCACGGGTGACGTTTCACGGGTCTAGGTTTCACTGGTAAGTTTCACGGGTCAAGGTTTCACGGGTAAGTTTCACGGGTATGTTTCACGGGTGACGTTTCACGGGTCTAGGTTTCACTGGAAAGTTTCACGGGTCAAGGTTTCACGGGTAAGTTTCACGGGTAAGTTTTACTGGTATGTTTTACAGGTGACGTTTCACGGGTCTAGGTTTCACTGGTAAGTTTTACGGGTCAAGGTTTCACGGGTAAGTTTCACGGGTAAGTTTCACGGGTATGTTTTACGGGTGACGTTTCACGGGTCTAGGTTTCACTGGTAAGTTTCACGGGTCAAGGTTTCACGGGTCAAGGTTTCACGGGTAAGTTTCACGGGTATGTTTCACGGGTGACGTTTCACGGGTCTAGGTTTCACTGGTAAGTTTCACGGGTCAAGGTTTCACGGGTAAGTTTCACTGGTAAGTTTCACGGGTATGTTTCACGGGTGACGTTTCACGGGTCTAGGTTTCACTGGTAAGTTTCACTGGTCAAGGTTTCATGGTTAAGTTTCACGGGTAAGTTTCACGAGTATGTTTCACGGGTGACGTTTCACGGGTCTAGGTTTCACTGGTAAGTTTCACGGGTCAAGGTTTCACAGGTAAGTTTCACGGGTAAGTTTCACGGGTATGTTTCACGGGTGACGTTTCACGGGTCTAGGTTTCACTGGTAAGTTTCACGGGTCAAGGTTTTACGGGTAAGTTTCACGGGTAAGTTTCACGGGTGACGTTTCACGGGTATAGGTTTCACTGGTAAGTTTCACGGGTCAAGGTTTTACGGGTAAGTTTCACGGGTCTAGGTTTCACTGGTAAGTTTCACGGGTCAAGGTTTCACGGGTAAGTTTCACGGGTAAGTTTCACGGGTTTGTTTCACGGGTCTAGGTTTCACTGGTAAGTTTCACGGGTCAAGGTTTCACGGGTTAGTTTCACGGGTAAGTTTCACGGGTATGTTTCACGGGTGACGTTTTACGGGTCTAGGTTTCACTGGTAAGTTTCACGGGTCAAGGTTTTACGGGTAAGTTTCACGGGTCTAGGTTTTACTGCTAAGTTTCACGGGTCAAGGTTTCACGGGTAAGTTTCACGGGTAAGTTTCACGGGTTTGTTTCACGGGTGACGTTTCACGGGTCTAGGTTTCACTGGAAAGTTTCACGGGTCAAGGTTTCACGGGTAAGTTTCACGGGTAAGTTTCACGGGTATGTTTCACGGGTGACGTTTCACGGGTCTAGGTTTCACTGGTAAGTTTCACGGGTCAAGGTTTCACGGGTAAGTTTTACGGGTAAGTTTCACGGGTGACGTTTCACGGGTGAGGTTTTCACGGGTCTAGGTTTCACTGGTAAGTTTCACGGGTCAAGGTTTCACGGGTAAGTTTCACGGGTAAGTTTCACGGGTATGTTTCACGGGTGACGTTTCACGGGTCTAGGTTTCACTGGAAAGTTTCACGGGTCAAGGTTTCACGGGTAAGTTTCAAGGGTAAGTTTCACGGGTAAGTTTTACGGGTATGTTTTACAGGTGACGTTTCACGGGTCTAGGTTTCACTGGTAAGTTTCACGGGTCAAGGTTTCACGGGTAAGTTTCACGGGTAAGTTTCACGGGTAAGTTTCACGGGTAAGTTTCACGGGTAAGTTTCACGGGTATGTTTCACGGGTGACGTTTCACGGGTCTAGGTTTCACTGGTAAGTTTCACGGGTCAAGGTTTCACGGGTAAGTTTCACGGGTAAGTTTCACGGGTAAGTTTCACGGGTATGTTTCACGGGTATGTTTCACGGGTGACGTTTCACGGGTCTAGGTTTCACTGGTAAGTTTCACGGGTCAAGGTTTCACGGGTAAGTTTCACGGGTATGTTTCACGGGTGACGTTTCACGGGTCTAGGTTTCACTGGAAAGTTTCACGGGTCAAGGTTTCACGGGTAAGTTTCACGGGTAAGTTTTACGGGTATGTTTTACAGGTGACGTTTCACGGGTCTAGGTTTCACTGGTAAGTTTCACTGGTCAAGGTTTCATGGTTAAGTTTCACGGGTAAGTTTCACGGGTATGTTTCACGGGTGACGTTTCACGGGTCTAGGTTTCACTGGTAAGTTTCACGGGTCAAGGTTTCACGGGTAAGTTTCACGGGTAAGTTTCACGGGTATGTTTCACGGGTGACGTTTCACGGGTCTAGGTTTCACTGGTAAGTTTCACGGGTCAAGGTTTTACGGGTAAGTTTCACGGGTCTAGGTTTTACTGGTAAGTTTCACGGGTCAAGGTTTCACGGGTAAGTTTCACGGGTATGTTTCACGGGTGACGTTTCACGGGTCTAGGTTTCACTGGAAAGTTTCACGGGTCAAGGTTTCACGGGTAAGTTTCACGGGTAAGTTTCACGGGTTTGTTTTACGGGTGACGTTTCACGGGTCTAGGTTTCACTGGAAAGTTTCACGGGTCAAGGTTTCACGGGTAAGTTTCACGGGTAAGTTTCACAGGTATGTTTCACGGGTGACGTTTCACGGGTCTAGGTTTCACTAGTAAGTTTCACGGGTCAAGGTTTCACGGGTAAGTTTCACGGGTATGTTTCACGGGTGACGTTTTACGGGTCTAGGTTTCACTGGTAAGTTTCACGGGTCAAGGTTTCACGGGTAAGTTTCACGGGTAAGTTTCACGGGTATGTTTCACGGGTGACGTTTCACGGGTCTAGGTTTCACTGGTAAGTTTCACGGGTCAAGGTTTCACGGGTAAGTTTCACGGGTAAGTTTCACGGGTAAGTTTCACGGGTATGTTTCACGGGTATGTTTCACGGGTGACGTTTCACGGGTCTAGGTTTCACTGGTAAGTTTCACGGGTCAAGGTTTCACGGGTAAGTTTCACGGGTATGTTTCACGGGTGACGTTTCACGGGTCTAGGTTTCACTGGTAAGTTTCACGGGTCAAGGTTTCACGGGTAAGTTTCACGGGTAAGTTTCACGGGTATGTTTCACGGGTGACGTTTCACGGGTCTAGGTTTCACTGGTAAGTTTCACGGGTCAAGGTTTCACGGGTAAGTTTCACGGGTAAGTTTCACGGGTATGTTTCACGGGTGACGTTTCACGGGTCTAGGTTTCACTGGTAAGTTTCACGGGTCAAGGTTTTACGGGTAAGTTTCACGGGTAAGTTTCACGGGTATGTTTCACGGGTGACGTTTCACGGGTCTAGGTTTCACTGGTAAGTTTCACGAGTCAAGGTTTCACGGGTAAGTTTCACGGGTAAGTTTTACGGGTAAGTTTCACGGGTGACGTTTTACGGGTGACGTTTCACGGGTCTAGGTTTCACTGGTAGATTTCACGGGTCAAGGTTTCACGGGTAAGTTTCACGGGTAAGTTTCACGGGTATGTTTCACGGGTGACGTTTCACGGGTCTAGGTTTCACTGGTAAGTTTCACGGGTCAAGGTTTCACGGGTAAGTTTCACGGGTAAGTTTCACGGGTAAGTTTCACGGGTATGTTTCACGGGTGACGTTTCACGGGTCTAGGTTTCACTGGTAAGTTTAACGGGTCAAGGTTTCACGGGTAAGTTTCACGGGTGACGTTTCACGGGTCTAGGTTTCACTGGTAAGTTTCACGGGTCAAGGTTTTACGGTTAAGTTTCACGGGTAAGTTTCACGGGTGACGTTTCACGGGTCTAGGTTTCACTGGTAAGTTTCACGGGTCAAGGTTTAACGGGTAAGTTTCACGGGTCTAGATTTCACTGGTAAGTTTCACGGGTCAAGGTTTCACGGGTAAGTTTCACGGGTAAGTTTCACGGGTTTGTTTCACGGGTGACGTTTCACGGGTCTAGGTTTCACTGGAAAGTTTCACGGGTCAAGGTTTCACGGGTAAGTTTCACGGGTAAGTTTCACGGGTATGTTTCACGGGTGACGTTTTACGGGTCTAGGTTTCACTGGTAAGTTTCACGGGTCAAGGTTTCACGGGTAAGTTTCACGGGTAAGTTTCACGGGTATGTTTCACGGGTGACGTTTCACGGGTCTAGGTTTCACTGGTAAGTTTCACGGGTCAAGGTTTCACGGGTAAGTTTCACGGGTAAGTTTCACGGGTAAGTTTCACGGGTATGTTTCACGGGTGACGTTTCACGGGTCTAGGTTTCACTGGTAAGTTTCACGGGTCAAGGTTTCACGGGTAAGTTTCACGGGTAAGTTTCACGGGTATGTTTCACGGGTATGTTTCACGGGTGACGTTTCACGGGTCTAGGTTTCACTGGTAAGTTTCACGGGTCAAGGTTTCACGGGTAAGTTTCACGGGTAAGTTTCACGGGTATGTTTCACGGGTGACGTTTCACGGGTCTAGGTTTCACTGGTAAGTTTTACGGGTCAAGGTTTCACGGGTAAGTTTCACGGGTATGTTTCACGGGTATGTTTCACGGGTGACGTTTCACGGGTCTAGGTTTCACTGGTAAGTTTCACGGGTCAAGGTTTCACGGGTAAGTTTCACGGGTAAGTTTCACGGGTATGTTTCACGGGTGACGTTTCACGGGTCTAGGTTTCACTGGTAAGTTTCCCGGGTCAAGGTTTCACGGGTAAGTTTCACGGGTAAGTTTCACGGGTATGTTTCACGGGTATGTTTCACGGGTGACGTTTCACGGGTCTAGGTTTCACTGGTAAGTTTCACGGGTCAAGGTTTCACGGGTAAGTTTCACGGGTAAGTTTCACGGGTATGTTTCACGGGTGACGTTTCACGGGTCTAGGTTTCACTGGTAAGTTTCACGGGTCAAGGTTTCACGGGTAAGTTTCACGGGTAAGTTTCACGGGTATGTTTCACGGGTGACGTTTCACGGGTCTAGGTTTCACTGGTAAGTTTCACGGGTCAAGGTTTCACGGGTAAGTTTCACGGGTAAGTTTCACGGGTGACGATTCACGGGTCTAGGTTTCACTGGTAAGTTTCACGGGTAAGTTTCACGGGTAAGTTTCACGGGTATGTTTCACGGGTATGTTTCACGGGTGACGTTTCACGGGTCTAGGTTTCACTGGTAAGTTTCACGGGTCAAGGTTTCACGGGTAAGTTTCACGGGTAAGTTTCACGGGTATGTTTCACAGGTGACGTTTCACGGGTCTAGGTTTCACTGGTAAGTTTCACGGGTCAAGGTTTCACGGGTAAGTTTCACGGGTAAGTTTCACGGGTATGTTTCACGGGTGACGTTTCACGGGTCTAGGTTTCACTGGTAAGTTTCACGGGTCAAGGTTTCACGGGTAAGTTTCACGGGTAAGTTTCACGGGTGACGATTCACGGGTCTAGGTTTCACTGGTAAGTTTCACGGGTCAAGGTTTAAAGGGTAAGTTTTACGGGTAAATTTCACGGGTATGTTTCACGGGTGACGTTTCACGGGTCTAGGTTTCACTGGAAAGTTTCACGGGTCAAGGTTTCACGGGTAAGTTTCACGGGTAAGTTTTACGGGTATGTTTTACAGGTGACGTTTCACGGGTCTAGGTTTCACTGGTAAGTTTCACGGGTCAAGGTTTCACGGGTAAGTTTCACGGGTAAGTTTCACGGGTATGTTTCGCGGGTGACGTTTCACGGGTCTAGGTTTCACTGGTAAGTTTCACGGGTCAAGGTTTCACGGGTAAGTTTCACGGGTAAGTTTCACGGGTAAGTTTCACGGGTGACGTTTCACGGGTCTATTTTTCACTGGTAAGTTTCACGGGTCAAGGTTTCACGGGTAAGTTTCACGTGTAAGTTTCACGGGTAAGTTTCACGGGTGACGTTTCACGGGTCTAGGTTTCACTGGTAAGTTTCACGGGTCAAGGTTTCACGGGTAAGTTTCACGGGTGACGTTTCACGGGTCTAGGTTTCACTGGTAAGTTTCACGGGTCTAGGTTTCACTGGTAAGTTTCACGGGTCAAGGTTTCACGGGTAAGTTTCACGGGTAAGTTTCACGGGTAAGTTTCACGGGTAAGTTTCACGGGTAAGTTTCACGGGTGACGTTTCACGGGTCTAGGTTTCACTGGTAAGTTTCACGGGTCAAGGTTTCACGGGTAAGTTTCACGGGTAAGTTTCACGGGTGACGTTTCACGGGTCTAGGTTTCACTGGTAAGTTTCACGGGTCAAGGTTTCACGGGTAAGTTTCACGGGTAAGTTTCACGGGTATGTTTCACGGGTGACGTTTCACGGGTCTAGGTTTCACTGGTAAGTTTCACGGGTCAAGGTTTCACGGGTAAGTTTCACGGGTGACGTTTCACGGGTGACGTTTCACGGGTCTATGTTTCACTGGTAAGTTTCACGGGTCAAGGTTTCAAGGGTAAGTTTCACGGGTAAGTTTCACGGGTATGTTTCACGGGTGACGTTTCACGGGTCTAGGTTTCACTGGAAAGTTTCACGGGTCAAGGTTTCACGGGTAAGTTTCAAGGGTAAGTTTCACGGGTAAGTTTTACGGGTATGTTTTACAGGTGACGTTTCACGGGTCTAGGTTTCACTGGTAAGTTTCACGGGTCAAGGTTTCACGGGTAAGTTTTACGGGTAAGTTTCACGGGTAAGTTTCACGGGTAAGTTTCACGGGTATGTTTCACGGGTGACGTTTCACGGGTCTAGGTTTTACTGGTAAGTTTCACGGGTCAAGGTTTCACGGGTAAGTTTCACGGGTAAGTTTCACGGGTAAGTTTCACGGGTATGTTTCACGGGTATGTTTCACGGGTGACGTTTCACGGGTCTAGGTTTCACTGGTAAGTTTCACGGGTCAAGGTTTCACGGGTAAGTTTCACGGGTATGTTTCACGGGTGACGTTTCACGGGTCTAGGTTTCACTGGTAAGTTTCACGGGTCAAGGTTTCACGGGTAAGTTTCACTGGTAAGTTTCACGGGTATGTTTCACGGGTGACGTTTCACGGGTCTAGGTTTCACTGGTAAGTTTCACTGGTCAAGGTTTCATGGTTAAGTTTCACGGGTAAGTTTCACGGGTATGTTTCACGGGTGACGTTTCACGGGTCTAGGTTTCACTGGTAAGTTTCACGGGTCAAGGTTTCACGGGTAAGTTTCACGGGTAAGTTTCACGGGTAAGTTTCACGGGTATGTTTCACGGGTGACGTTTCACGGGTCTAGGTTTCACTGGTAAGTTTCACGGGTCAAGGTTTTACGGGTAAGTTTCACGGGTAAGTTTCACGGGTGACGTTTCACGGGTATAGGTTTCACTGGTAAGTTTCACGGGTCAAGGTTTTACGGGTAAGTTTTACGGGTCTAGGTTTCACTGGTAAGTTTCACGGGTCAAGGTTTCACGGGTAAGTTTCACGGGTAAGTTTCACGGGTTTGTTTCACGGGTGACGTTTCACGGGTCTAGGTTTCACTGGAAAGTTTCACGGGTCAAGGTTTCACGGGTAAGTTTCAAGGGTAAGTTTCACGGGTATGTTTCACGGGTGACGTTTCACGGGTCTAGGTTTCACTGGTAAGTTTCACGGGTCAAGGTTTCACGGGTAAGTTTCACGGGTAAGTTTCACGGGTATGTTTCACGGGTGACGTTTTGCGGGTCTAGGTTTCACTGGTAAGTTTCACGGGTCAAGGTTTCACGGGTAAGTTTTACGGGTAAGTTTCACGGGTAAGTTTCACGGGTATGTTTCACCGGTGACGTTTCACGGGTCTAGGTTTCACTGGTAAGTTTCACGGGTAAGTTTCACGGGTAAAATTCACGGGTATGTTTCACGGGTATGTTTCACGGGTGACGTTTCACGGGTCTAGGTTTCACTGGTAAGTTTCACGGGTCAAGGTTTCACGGGTAAGTTTCACGGGTAAGTTTCACGGGTAAGTTTCACGGGTATGTTTCACGGGTGACGTTTCACGGGTCTAGGTTTCACTGGTAAGTTTCACGGGTCAAGGTTTCACGGGTAAGTTTCACGGGTAAGTTTCACGGGTATGTTTCACGGGTGACGTTTCACGGGTCTAGGTTTCACTGGTAAGTTTCACGGGTCAAGGTTTCACGGGTAAGTTTCACGGGTAAGTTTCACGGGTAAGTTTCACGGGTATGTTTCACGGATGACGTTTCACGGGTCTAGGTTTCACTGCTAAGTTTCACGGGTCAAGGTTTTACGGGTAAGTTTCACGGGTAAGTTTCACGGGTATGTTTCACGGGTGACGTTTCACGGGTCTAGGTTTCACTGGTAAGTTTCACGAGTCAATTTTGCACGGGTAAGTTTCACGGGTAAGTTTTACGGGTAAGTTTCACGGGTGACGTTTTACGGGTGACAATTCACGGGTCTAGGTTTCACTGGTAAGTTTCACGGGTCAAGGTTTCACGGGTAAGTTTCACGGGTAAGTTTCACGGGTATGTTTCACGGGTGACGTTTCACGGGTCTAGGTTTCACTGGTAAGTTTCACGGGTCAAGGTTTCACGGGTAAGTTTTACGGGTAAGTTTCACGGGTAAGTTTCACGGGTATGTTTCACGGGTGACGTTTCACGGGTCTAGGTTTCACTGGTAAGTTTCACGGGTCAAGGTTTCACGGGTAAGTTTCACGGGTAAAATTCACGGGTATGTTTCACGGGTATGTTTCACGGGTGACGTTTCACGGGTCTAGGTTTCACTGGTAAGTTTCACGGGTCAAGGTTTCACGGGTAAGTTTCACGGGTAAGTTTCACGGGTAAGTTTCACGGGTATGTTTCACGGGTGACGTTTCACGGGTCTAGGTTTCACTGGTAAGTTTCACGGGTCAAGGTTTCACGGGTAAGTTTCACGGGTAAGGTTCACGGGTATGTTTCACGGGTGACGTTTCACGGGTCTAGGTTTCACTGGTAAGTTTCACGGGTCAAGGTTTCACGGGTAAGTTTCACGGGTAAGTTTCACGGGTATGTTTCACGGGTGACGTTTCACGGGTCTAGGCTTCACTGGTAAGTTTCACGGGTCAAGGTTTTACGGGTAAGTTTCACGGGTAAGTTTCACGGGTATGTTTCACGGGTGACGTTTCACGGGTCTAGGTTTCACTGGTAAGTTTCACGAGTCAATTTTTCACGGGTAAGTTTCACGGGTAAGTTTTACGGGTAAGTTTCACGGGTGACGTTTTACGGGTGACGTTTCACGGGTCTAGGTTTCACAGGTAAGTTTCACGGGTCAAGGTTTCACGGGTAAGTTTCACGGGTAAGTTTCACGGGTATGTTTCACGGGTGACGTTTCACGGGTCTAGGTTTCACTGGTAAGTTTCACGGGTCAAGGTTTCACGGGTAAGTTTCACGGGTAAGTTTCACGGGTAAGTTTCACGGGTATGTTTCACGGGTGACGTTTCACGGGTCTAGGTTTCACTGGTAAGTTTAACGGGTCAAGGTTTCACGGGTAAGTTTTACGGGTAAGTTTCACGGGTATGTTTTACGGGTATGTTTCACGGGTGACGTTTCACGGGTCTAGGTTTCACTGGTAAGTTTCACGGGTCAAGGTTTCACGGGTAAGTTTCACGGGTAAGTTTCACGGGTATGTTTTACGGGTGACGTTTCACGGGTCTAGGTTTCACTGGTAAGTTTCACGGGTCAAGGTTTCACGGGTAAGTTCACGGGTAAGTTACACGGGTATGTTTCACGGGTGACGTTTCACGGGTCTAGGTTTCACTGGTAAGTTTCACGGGTCAAGGTTTCACGGGTAAGTTTCACGGGTAAGTTTCACGGGTATGTTTCACGGGTGACGTTTCACGGGTCTAGGTTTCACTGGTAAGTTTCACGGGTCAAGGTTTTACGGGTAAGTTTCACGGGTAAGTTTCACGGGTGACGTTTCACGGGTCTAGGTTTCACTGGAAAGTTTCACGGGTCAAGGTTTCACGGGTAAGTTTCACGGGTAAGTTTTACGGGTATGTTTTACAGGTGACGTTTCACGGGACTAGGTTTCACTGGTAAGTTTCACGGGTCAAGGTTTCACGGGTAAGTTTCACGGGTGACGTTTCACGGGTCTAGGTTTCACTGGTAAGTTTCACGGGTCAAGGTTTCACGGGTAAGTTTCACGGGTAAGTTTCACGGGTGACGTTTCACGGGTCTAGGTTTCACTGGTAAGTTTCACGGGTCAAGGTTTCACGGGTAAGTTTCACGGGTGACGTTTCACGGGTCTAGGTTTCACTGGTAAGTTTCACGGGTCTAGGTTTCACTGGTAAGTTTCACGGGTCAAGGTTTCACGGGTAAGTTTCACGGGTAAGTTTCACGGGTAAGTTTCACGGGTAAGTTTCACGGGTAAGTTTCACGGGTCAAGGTTTCACGGGTAAGTTTCACGGGTAAGTTTCACGGGTAAGTTTCACGGGTATGTTTCACGGGTATGTTTCACGGGTGACGTTTCACGGGTCTAGGTTTCACTGGTAAGTTTCACGGGTCAAGGTTTCACGGGTAAGTTTCACGGGTATGTTTCACGGGTGACGTTTCACGGGTCTAGGTTTCACTGGTAAGTTTCACGGGTCAAGGTTTCACGGGTAAGTTTCACTGGTAAGTTTCACGGGTATGTTTCACGGGTGACGTTTCACGGGTCTAGGTTTCACTGGTAAGTTTCACTGGTCAAGGTTTCATGGTTAAGTTTCACGGGTAAGTTTCACGGGTATGTTTCACGGGTGACGTTTCACGGGTCTAGGTTTCACTGGTAAGTTTCACGGGTCAAGGTTTCACGGGTAAGTTTCACGGGTAAGTTTCACGGGTAAGTTTCACGGGTATGTTTCACGGGTGACGTTTCACGGGTCTAGGTTTCACTGGTAAGTTTCACGGGTCAAGGTTTTACGGGTAAGTTGCACGGGTAAGTTTCACGGGTGACGTTTCACGGGTATAGGTTTCACTGGTAAGTTTCACGGGTCAAGGTTTTACGGGTAAGTTTTACGGGTCTAGGTTTCACTGGTAAGTTTCACGGGTCAAGGTTTCACGGGTAAGTTTCACGGGTAAGTTTCACGGGTTTGTTTCACGGGTGACGTTTCACGGGTCTAGGTTTCACTGGAAAGTTTCACGGGTCAAGGTTTCACGGGTAAGTTTCAAGGGTAAGTTTCACGGGTATGTTTCACGGGTGACGTTTCACGGGTCTAGGTTTCACGGGTAAGTTTCACGGGTAAGTTTCACGGGTTTGTTTCACGGGTGACGTTTCACGGGTCTAGGTTTCACTGGAAAGTTTCACGGGTCAAGGTTTCACGGGTAAGTTTCAAGGGTAAGTTTCACGGGTATGTTTCACGGGTGACGTTTCACGGGTCTAGGTTTCACTGGTAAGTTTCACGGGTCAAGGTTTCACGGGTAAGTTTCACGGGTAAGTTTCACGGGTATGTTTCACGGGTGACGTTTTGCGGGTCTAGGTTTCACTGGTAAGTTTCACGGGTCAAGGTTTCACGGGTAAGTTTTACGGGTAAGTTTCACGGGTAAGTTTCACGGGTATGTTTCACCGGTGACGTTTCACGGGTCTAGGTTTCACTGGTAAGTTTCACGGGTAAGTTTCACGGGTAAAATTCACGGGTATGTTTCACGGGTATGTTTCACGGGTGACGTTTCACGGGTCTAGGTTTCACTGGTAAGTTTCACGGGTCAAGGTTTCACGGGTAAGTTTCACGGGTAAGTTTCACGGGTAAGTTTCACGGGTATGTTTCACGGGTGACGTTTCACGGGTCTAGGTTTCACTGGTAAGTTTCACGGGTCAAGGTTTCACGGGTAAGTTTCACGGGTAAGTTTCACGGGTATGTTTCACGGGTGACGTTTCACGGGTCTAGGTTTCACTGGTAAGTTTCACGGGTCAAGGTTTCACGGGTAAGTTTCACGGGTAAGTTTCACGGGTAAGTTTCACGGGTATGTTTCACGGATGACGTTTCACGGGTCTAGGTTTCACTGCTAAGTTTCACGGGTCAAGGTTTTACGGGTAAGTTTCACGGGTAAGTTTCACGGGTATGTTTCACGGGTGACGTTTCACGGGTCTAGGTTTCACTGGTAAGTTTCACGAGTCAATTTTGCACGGGTAAGTTTCACGGGTAAGTTTTACGGGTAAGTTTCACGGGTGACGTTTTACGGGTGACAATTCACGGGTCTAGGTTTCACTGGTAAGTTTCACGGGTCAAGGTTTCACGGGTAAGTTTCACGGGTAAGTTTCACGGGTATGTTTCACGGGTGACGTTTCACGGGTCTAGGTTTCACTGGTAAGTTTCACGGGTCAAGGTTTCACGGGTAAGTTTTACGGGTAAGTTTCACGGGTAAGTTTCACGGGTATGTTTCACGGGTGACGTTTCACGGGTCTAGGTTTCACTGGTAAGTTTCACGGGTCAAGGTTTCACGGGTAAGTTTCACGGGTAAAATTCACGGGTATGTTTCACGGGTATGTTTCACGGGTGACGTTTCACGGGTCTAGGTTTCACTGGTAAGTTTCACGGGTCAAGGTTTCACGGGTAAGTTTCACGGGTAAGTTTCACGGGTAAGTTTCACGGGTATGTTTCACGGGTGACGTTTCACGGGTCTAGGTTTCACTGGTAAGTTTCACGGGTCAAGGTTTCACGGGTAAGTTTCACGGGTAAGGTTCACGGGTATGTTTCACGGGTGACGTTTCACGGGTCTAGGTTTCACTGGTAAGTTTCACGGGTCAAGGTTTCACGGGTAAGTTTCACGGGTAAGTTTCACGGGTATGTTTCACGGGTGACGTTTCACGGGTCTAGGCTTCACTGGTAAGTTTCACGGGTCAAGGTTTTACGGGTAAGTTTCACGGGTAAGTTTCACGGGTATGTTTCACGGGTGACGTTTCACGGGTCTAGGTTTCACTGGTAAGTTTCACGAGTCAATTTTTCACGGGTAAGTTTCACGGGTAAGTTTTACGGGTAAGTTTCACGGGTGACGTTTTACGGGTGACGTTTCACGGGTCTAGGTTTCACAGGTAAGTTTCACGGGTCAAGGTTTCACGGGTAAGTTTCACGGGTAAGTTTCACGGGTATGTTTCACGGGTGACGTTTCACGGGTCTAGGTTTCACTGGTAAGTTTCACGGGTCAAGGTTTCACGGGTAAGTTTCACGGGTAAGTTTCACGGGTAAGTTTCACGGGTATGTTTCACGGGTGACGTTTCACGGGTCTAGGTTTCACTGGTAAGTTTAACGGGTCAAGGTTTCACGGGTAAGTTTTACGGGTAAGTTTCACGGGTATGTTTTACGGGTATGTTTCACGGGTGACGTTTCACGGGTCTAGGTTTCACTGGTAAGTTTCACGGGTCAAGGTTTCACGGGTAAGTTTCACGGGTAAGTTTCACGGGTATGTTTTACGGGTGACGTTTCACGGGTCTAGGTTTCACTGGTAAGTTTCACGGGTCAAGGTTTCACGGGTAAGTTCACGGGTAAGTTACACGGGTATGTTTCACGGGTGACGTTTCACGGGTCTAGGTTTCACTGGTAAGTTTCACGGGTCAAGGTTTCACGGGTAAGTTTCACGGGTAAGTTTCACGGGTATGTTTCACGGGTGACGTTTCACGGGTCTAGGTTTCACTGGTAAGTTTCACGGGTCAAGGTTTTACGGGTAAGTTTCACGGGTAAGTTTCACGGGTGACGTTTCACGGGTCTAGGTTTCACTGGAAAGTTTCACGGGTCAAGGTTTCACGGGTAAGTTTCACGGGTAAGTTTTACGGGTATGTTTTACAGGTGACGTTTCACGGGACTAGGTTTCACTGGTAAGTTTCACGGGTCAAGGTTTCACGGGTAAGTTTCACGGGTGACGTTTCACGGGTCTAGGTTTCACTGGTAAGTTTCACGGGTCAAGGTTTCACGGGTAAGTTTCACGGGTAAGTTTCACGGGTGACGTTTCACGGGTCTAGGTTTCACTGGTAAGTTTCACGGGTCAAGGTTTCACGGGTAAGTTTCACGGGTGACGTTTCACGGGTCTAGGTTTCACTGGTAAGTTTCACGGGTCTAGGTTTCACTGGTAAGTTTCACGGGTCAAGGTTTCACGGGTAAGTTTCACGGGTAAGTTTCACGGGTAAGTTTCACGGGTAAGTTTCACGGGTAAGTTTCACGGGTGACGTTTCACGGGTCTAGGTTTCACTGGTAAGTTTCACGGGTCAAGGTTTCACGGGTAAGTTTCACGGGTAAGTTTCACGGGTGACGTTTCACGGGTCTAGGTTTCACTGGTAAGTTTCACGGGTCAAGGTTTCACGGGTAAGTTTCACGGGTAAGTTTCACGGGTATGTTTCACGGGTGACGTTTCACGGGTCTAGGTTTCACTGGTAAGTTTCACGGGTCAAGGTTTCACGGGTAAGTTTCACGGGTGACGTTTCACGGGTGACGTTTCACGGGTCTATGTTTCACTGGTAAGTTTCACGGGTCAAGGTTTCAAGGGTAAGTTTCACGGGTAAGTTTCACGGGTATGTTTCACGGGTGACGTTTCACGGGTCTAGGTTTCACTGGAAAGTTTCACGGGTCAAGGTTTCACGGGTAAGTTTCAAGGGTAAGTTTCACGGGTAAGTTTTACGGGTATGTTTTACAGGTGACGTTTCACGGGTCTAGGTTTCACTGGTAAGTTTCACGGGTCAAGGTTTCACGGGTAAGTTTTACGGGTAAGTTTCACGGGTAAGTTTCACGGGTAAGTTTCACGGGTATGTTTCACGGGTGACGTTTCACGGGTCTAGGTTTTACTGGTAAGTTTCACGGGTCAAGGTTTCACGGGTAAGTTTCACGGGTAAGTTTCACGGGTAAGTTTCACGGGTATGTTTCACGGGTATGTTTCACGGGTGACGTTTCACGGGTCTAGGTTTCACTGGTAAGTTTCACGGGTCAAGGTTTCACGGGTAAGTTTCACGGGTATGTTTCACGGGTGACGTTTCACGGGTCTAGGTTTCACTGGTAAGTTTCACGGGTCAAGGTTTCACGGGTAAGTTTCACTGGTAAGTTTCACGGGTATGTTTCACGGGTGACGTTTCACGGGTCTAGGTTTCACTGGTAAGTTTCACTGGTCAAGGTTTCATGGTTAAGTTTCACGGGTAAGTTTCACGGGTATGTTTCACGGGTGACGTTTCACGGGTCTAGGTTTCACTGGTAAGTTTCACGGGTCAAGGTTTCACGGGTAAGTTTCACGGGTAAGTTTCACGGGTAAGTTTCACGGGTATGTTTCACGGGTGACGTTTCACGGGTCTAGGTTTCACTGGTAAGTTTCACGGGTCAAGGTTTTACGGGTAAGTTTCACGGGTAAGTTTCACGGGTGACGTTTCACGGGTATAGGTTTCACTGGTAAGTTTCACGGGTCAAGGTTTTACGGGTAAGTTTTACGGGTCTAGGTTTCACTGGTAAGTTTCACGGGTCAAGGTTTCACGGGTAAGTTTCACGGGTAAGTTTCACGGGTTTGTTTCACGGGTGACGTTTCACGGGTCTAGGTTTCACTGGAAAGTTTCACGGGTCAAGGTTTCACGGGTAAGTTTCAAGGGTAAGTTTCACGGGTATGTTTCACGGGTGACGTTTCACGGGTCTAGGTTTCACTGGTAAGTTTCACGGGTCAAGGTTTCACGGGTAAGTTTCACGGGTAAGTTTCACGGGTATGTTTCACGGGTGACGTTTTGCGGGTCTAGGTTTCACTGGTAAGTTTCACGGGTCAAGGTTTCACGGGTAAGTTTTACGGGTAAGTTTCACGGGTAAGTTTCACGGGTATGTTTCACCGGTGACGTTTCACGGGTCTAGGTTTCACTGGTAAGTTTCACGGGTAAGTTTCACGGGTAAAATTCACGGGTATGTTTCACGGGTATGTTTCACGGGTGACGTTTCACGGGTCTAGGTTTCACTGGTAAGTTTCACGGGTCAAGGTTTCACGGGTAAGTTTCACGGGTAAGTTTCACGGGTAAGTTTCACGGGTATGTTTCACGGGTGACGTTTCACGGGTCTAGGTTTCACTGGTAAGTTTCACGGGTCAAGGTTTCACGGGTAAGTTTCACGGGTAAGTTTCACGGGTATGTTTCACGGGTGACGTTTCACGGGTCTAGGTTTCACTGGTAAGTTTCACGGGTCAAGGTTTCACGGGTAAGTTTCACGGGTAAGTTTCACGGGTAAGTTTCACGGGTATGTTTCACGGATGACGTTTCACGGGTCTAGGTTTCACTGCTAAGTTTCACGGGTCAAGGTTTTACGGGTAAGTTTCACGGGTAAGTTTCACGGGTATGTTTCACGGGTGACGTTTCACGGGTCTAGGTTTCACTGGTAAGTTTCACGAGTCAATTTTGCACGGGTAAGTTTCACGGGTAAGTTTTACGGGTAAGTTTCACGGGTGACGTTTTACGGGTGACAATTCACGGGTCTAGGTTTCACTGGTAAGTTTCACGGGTCAAGGTTTCACGGGTAAGTTTCACGGGTAAGTTTCACGGGTATGTTTCACGGGTGACGTTTCACGGGTCTAGGTTTCACTGGTAAGTTTCACGGGTCAAGGTTTCACGGGTAAGTTTTACGGGTAAGTTTCACGGGTAAGTTTCACGGGTATGTTTCACGGGTGACGTTTCACGGGTCTAGGTTTCACTGGTAAGTTTCACGGGTCAAGGTTTCACGGGTAAGTTTCACGGGTAAAATTCACGGGTATGTTTCACGGGTATGTTTCACGGGTGACGTTTCACGGGTCTAGGTTTCACTGGTAAGTTTCACGGGTCAAGGTTTCACGGGTAAGTTTCACGGGTAAGTTTCACGGGTAAGTTTCACGGGTATGTTTCACGGGTGACGTTTCACGGGTCTAGGTTTCACTGGTAAGTTTCACGGGTCAAGGTTTCACGGGTAAGTTTCACGGGTAAGGTTCACGGGTATGTTTCACGGGTGACGTTTCACGGGTCTAGGTTTCACTGGTAAGTTTCACGGGTCAAGGTTTCACGGGTAAGTTTCACGGGTAAGTTTCACGGGTATGTTTCACGGGTGACGTTTCACGGGTCTAGGCTTCACTGGTAAGTTTCACGGGTCAAGGTTTTACGGGTAAGTTTCACGGGTAAGTTTCACGGGTATGTTTCACGGGTGACGTTTCACGGGTCTAGGTTTCACTGGTAAGTTTCACGAGTCAATTTTTCACGGGTAAGTTTCACGGGTAAGTTTTACGGGTAAGTTTCACGGGTGACGTTTTACGGGTGACGTTTCACGGGTCTAGGTTTCACAGGTAAGTTTCACGGGTCAAGGTTTCACGGGTAAGTTTCACGGGTAAGTTTCACGGGTATGTTTCACGGGTGACGTTTCACGGGTCTAGGTTTCACTGGTAAGTTTCACGGGTCAAGGTTTCACGGGTAAGTTTCACGGGTAAGTTTCACGGGTAAGTTTCACGGGTATGTTTCACGGGTGACGTTTCACGGGTCTAGGTTTCACTGGTAAGTTTAACGGGTCAAGGTTTCACGGGTAAGTTTTACGGGTAAGTTTCACGGGTATGTTTTACGGGTATGTTTCACGGGTGACGTTTCACGGGTCTAGGTTTCACTGGTAAGTTTCACGGGTCAAGGTTTCACGGGTAAGTTTCACGGGTAAGTTTCACGGGTATGTTTTACGGGTGACGTTTCACGGGTCTAGGTTTCACTGGTAAGTTTCACGGGTCAAGGTTTCACGGGTAAGTTCACGGGTAAGTTACACGGGTATGTTTCACGGGTGACGTTTCACGGGTCTAGGTTTCACTGGTAAGTTTCACGGGTCAAGGTTTCACGGGTAAGTTTCACGGGTAAGTTTCACGGGTATGTTTCACGGGTGACGTTTCACGGGTCTAGGTTTCACTGGTAAGTTTCACGGGTCAAGGTTTTACGGGTAAGTTTCACGGGTAAGTTTCACGGGTGACGTTTCACGGGTCTAGGTTTCACTGGAAAGTTTCACGGGTCAAGGTTTCACGGGTAAGTTTCACGGGTAAGTTTTACGGGTATGTTTTACAGGTGACGTTTCACGGGACTAGGTTTCACTGGTAAGTTTCACGGGTCAAGGTTTCACGGGTAAGTTTCACGGGTGACGTTTCACGGGTCTAGGTTTCACTGGTAAGTTTCACGGGTCAAGGTTTCACGGGTAAGTTTCACGGGTAAGTTTCACGGGTGACGTTTCACGGGTCTAGGTTTCACTGGTAAGTTTCACGGGTCAAGGTTTCACGGGTAAGTTTCACGGGTAAGTTTCACGGGTATGTTTCAAGGGTGACGTTTCACGGGTATAGGTTTCACTGGTAAGTTTCACGGGTCAAGGTTTCACGGGTAAGTTTCACGGGTAAGTTTCACGGGTATGTTTTACGGGTGACGTTTCACGGGTCTAGGTTTCACTGGTAAGTTTCACGGGTCAAGGTTTTACGGGTAAGTTTCACGGGTCTAGGTTTCACTGGTAAGTTTCACGGGTCAAGGTTTCACGGGTAACTTTCACGGGTAAGTTTCACGGGTTTGTTTCACGGGTGACGTTTCACGGGTCTAGGTTTCACTGGAAAGTTTCACGGGTCAAGGTTTCACGGGTAAGTTTCACGGGTAAGTTTCACGGGTATGTTTCACGGGTGACGTTTCACGGGTCTAGGTTTCACTGGCAAGTTTCACGGGTCAAGGTTTCACGGGTAAGTTTTACGGGTAAGTTTCACGGGTGACGTTTCACGGGTGACGTTTCACGGGTCTAGGTTTCACTGGTAAGTTTCACGGGTCAAGGTTTCAAGGGTAAGTTTCACGGGTAAGTTTCACGGGTATGTTTCACGGGTGACGTTTCACGGGTCTAGGTTTCACTGGAAAGTTTCACGGGTCAAGGTTTCACGGGTAAGTTTCAAGGGTAAGTTTCACGGGTAAGTTTTACGGGTATGTTTTACAGGTGACGTTTCACGGGTCTAGGTTTCACTGGTAAGTTTCACGGGTCAAGGTTTCACGGGTAAGTTTTACGGGTAAGTTTCACGGGTAAGTTTCACGGGTAAGTTTCACGGGTATGTTTCACGGGTGACGTTTCACGGGTCTAGGTTTCACTGGTAAGTTTCACGGGTCAAGGTTTCACGGGTAAGTTTCACGGGTAAGTTTCACGGGTAAGTTTCACGGGTATGTTTCACGGGTATGTTTCACGGGTGACGTTTCACGGGTCTAGGTTTCACTGGTAAGTTTCACGGGTCAAGGTTTCACGGGTAAGTTTCACGGGTATGTTTCACGGGTGACGTTTCACGGGTCTAGGTTTCACTGGAAAGTTTCACGGGTCAAGGATTCACGGGTAAGTTTCACGGGTAAGTTTTACGGGTATGTTTTACAGGTGACGTTTCACGGGTCTAGGTTTCACTGGTAAGTTTCACGATTAAGTTTCACGGGTAAGTTTCACGGGTATGTTTTACGGGTGACGTTTCACGGGTCTAGGTTTCACTGGTAAGTTTCACGGGTCAACGTTTCACGGGTAAGTTTCACGGGTAAGTTTCACGGGTATGTTTCACGGGTGACGTTTCACGGGTCTAGGTTTCACTGGTAAGATTCACGGGTCAAGGTTTCACGGGTAAGTTTGACTGGTAAGTTTCACGGGTATGTTTCACGGGTGACGTTTCACGGGTCTAGGTTTCACTGGTAAGTTTCACTGGTCAAGGTTTCATGGTTAAGTTTCACGGGTAAGTTTCACGGGTAAGTTTCACGGGTATGTTTCACGGGTGACGTTTCACGGGTCTAGGTTTCACTGGTAAGTTTCACGGGTCAAGGTTTCACGGGTAAGTTTCACGGGTAAGTTTCACGGGTATGTTTCACGGGTGACGTTTCACGGGTCTAGGTTTCACTGGTAAGTTTCACGGGTCAAGGTTTTACGGGTAAGTTTCACGGGTAAGTTTCACGGGTGACGTTTCACGGGTATAGGTTTCACTGGTAAGTTTCACGGGTCAAGGTTTTACGGGTAAGTTTCACGGGTCTAGGTTTCACTGGTAAGTTTCACGGGTCAAGGTTTCACGGGTAAGTTTAACGGGTAAGTTTCACGGGTTTGTTTCACGGGTGACGTTTCACGGGTCTAGGTTTCACTGGAAAGTTTCACGGGTCAAGGTTTCACGGGTAAGTTTCAAGGGTAAGTTTCACGGGTATGTTTCACGGGTGACGTTTCACGGGTCTAGGTTTCACTGGTAAGTTTCACGGGTCAAGGTTTCACGGGTAAGTTTCACGGGTAAGTTTCACGGGTATGTTTCACGGGTGACGTTTTACGGGTCTAGGTTTCACTGGTAAGTTTCACGGGTCAAGGTTTCACGGGTAAGTTTTACGGGTAAGTTTCACGGGTAAGTTTCACGGGTATGTTTCACGGGTGACGTTTCACGGGTCTAGGTTTCACTGGTAAGTTTCACGGGTCAAGGTTTCACGGGTAAGTTTCACGGGTAAAATTCACGGGTATGTTTCACGGGTATGTTTCACGGGTGACGTTTCACGGGTCTAGGTTTCACTGGTAAGTTTCACGGGTCAAGGTTTCACGGGTAAGTTTCACGGGTAAGTTTCACGGGTATGTTTCACGGGTGACGTTTCACGGGTCTAGGTTTCACTGGTAAGTTTCACGGGTCAAGGTTTCACGGGTAAGTTTCACGGGTATGTTTCACGGGTGACGTTTCACGGGTCTAGGTTTCACTGGTAAGTTTCACGGGTCAAGGTTTCACGGGTAAGTTTCACGGGTAAGTTTCACGGGTATGTTTCACGGGTCTAGGTTTCACTGGTAAGTTTCACGGGTCAAGGTTTCACGGGTAAGTTTCACGGGTAAGTTTCACGGGTATGTTTCACGGGTGACGTTTCACGGGTCTAGGTTTCACTGGTAAGTTTCACGGGTCAAGGTTTTACGGGTAAGTTTCACGGGTAAGTTTCACGGGTATGTTTCACGGGTGACGTTTCATGGGTCTAGGTTTCACTGGTAAGTTTCACGAGTCAATTTTTCACGGGTAAGTTTCACGGGTAAGTTTTACGGGTAAGTTTCACGGGTGACGTTTTACGGGTGACGTTTCACGGGTCTAGGTTTCACTGGTAAGTTTCACGGGTGAAGGTTTCACGGGTAAGTTTCACGGGTAAGTTTCACGGGTATGTTTCACGGGTGACGTTTCACGGGTCTAGGTTTCACTGGTAAGTTTCACGGGTCAAGGTTTCACGGGTAAGTTTCACGGGTAAGTTTCACGGGTAAGTTTCACGGGTATGTTTCACGGGTGACGTTTCACGGGTCTAGGTTTCACTGGTAAGTTTAACGGGTCAAGGTTTCACGGGTAAGTTTTACGGGTAAGTTTCACGGGTATGTTTTACGGGTATGTTTCACGGGTGACGTTTCACGGGTCTAGGTTTCACTGGTAAGTTTCACGGGTCAAGGTTTCACGGGTAAGTTTCACGGGTAAGTTTCACGGGTATGTTTCACGGGTGACGTTTCACGGGGGTAGGTTTCACTGGTAAGTTTCACGGGTCAAGGTTTCACGGGTAAGTTTCACGGGTAAGTTACACGGGTATGTTTCACGGGTGACGTTTCACGGGTCTAGGTTTCACTGGTAAGTTTCACGGGTCAAGGTTTCACGGGTAAGTTTCACGGGTAAGTTTCACGGGTATGTTTCACGGGTGACGTTTCACGGGTCTAGGTTTCACTGGTAAGTTTCACGGGTCAAGGTTTTACGGGTAAGTTTCACGGGTAAGTTTCACGGGTATGTTTCACGGGTGACGTTTCACGGGTCTAGGTTTCACTGGTAAGTTTCACGAGTCAAGGATTCACGGGTAAGTTTCACGGGTAAGTTTTACGGGTAAAATTCACGGGTGACGTTTCACGGGTCTAGGTTTCACTGGTAAGTTTCACGGGTCAAGGTTTCACGGGTAAGTTTCACGGGTATGTTTCACGGGTGACGTTTCACGGGTCTAGGTTTCACTGGAAAGTTTCACGGGTCAAGGTTTCACGGGTAAGTTTCACGGGTAAGTTTTACGGGTATGTTTTACAGGTGACGTTTCACGGGTCTAGGTTTCACTGGTAAGTTTCACGGGTCAAGGTTTCACGGGTAAGTTTCACGGGTGACGTTTCACGGGTATGTTTTACGGGTGACGTTTCACGGGTCTAGGTTTCACTGGTAAGTTTCACGGGTCAAGGTTTCACGGGTAAGTTTCACGGGTAAGTTTCACGGGTATGTTTCACGGGTGACGTTTCACGGGTCTAGGTTTCACTGGTAAGTTTCACGGGTCAAGGTTTTACGGGTAAGTTTCACGGGTCTAGATTTCACTGGTAAGTTTCACGGGTCAAGGTTTCACGGGTAAGTTTCACGGGTTTGTTTCACGGGTGACGTTTCACGGGTCTAGGTTTCACTGGAAAGTTTCACGGGTCAAGGTTTCACGGGTAAGTTTCACGGGTAAGTTTCACGGGTATGTTTCACGGGTGACGTTTCACGGGTCTAGGTTTCACTGGTAAGTTTCACGGGTCAAGGTTTCACGGGTAAGTTTCACGGGTAAGTTTCACGGGTATGTTTCACGGGTGACGTTTCACGGGTCTAGGTTTCACTGGTAAGTTTCACGGTTCAAGGTTTCACGGGTAAGTTTCACGGGTAAGATTCACGGGTAAGTTTCACGGGTATGTTTCACGGGTGACGTTTCACGGGTCTAGGTTTCACTGGTAAGTTTCACGGGTCAAGGTTTCACGGGTAAGTTTCACGGGTAAGTTTCACGGGTATGTTTCACGGGTATGTTTCACGGGTGACGTTTCACGGGTTTAGGTTTCACTGGTAAGTTTCACGGGTCAAGGTTTCACGGGTAACTTTCACAGGTAAGTTTCACGGGTATGTTTCACGGGTGACGTTTCACGGGTCTAGGTTTCACTGGTAAGTTTTACGGGTCAAGGTTTCACGGGTAAGTTTCACGGGTATGTTTCACGGGTATGTTTCACGGGTGACGTTTCACGGGTCTAGGTTTCACTGGTAAGTTTCACGGGTCAAGGTTTCACGGGTAAGTTTCACGGGTAAGTTTCACGGGTATGTTTCACGGGTGACGTTTCACGGGTCTAGGTTTCACTGGTAAGTTTCACGGGTCAAGGTTTTACGGGTAAGTTTCACGGGTAAGTTTCACGGGTATGTTTCACGGGTATGTTTCACGGGTGACGTTTCACGGGTCTAGGTTTCACTGGTAAGTTTCACGGGTCAAGGTTTCACGGGTAAGTTTCACGGGTAAGTTTCACGGGTATGTTTCACGGGTGACGTTTCACGGGTCTAGGTTTCACTGGTAAGTTTCACGGGTCAAGGTTTCACGGGTAAGTTTCACTGGTAAGTTTCACGGGTATGTTTCACGGGTGACGTTTCACGGGTCTAGGTTTCACTGGTAAGTTTCACGGGTCAAGGTTTCACGGGTCAAGGTTTCACGGGTAAGTTTCACGGGTAAGTTTCACGGGTGACGTTTCACGGGTCTAGGTTTCACTGGTAAGTTTCACGGGTCAAGGTTTCACGGGTAAGTTTCACGGGTAAGTTTCACGGGTATGTTTCACGGGTGACGTTTCACGGGTCTAGGTTTCACTGGTAAGTTTCACGGGTCAAGGTTTCACGGGTAAGTTTCACGGGTATGTTTCACGGGTGACGTTTCACGGGTCTAGGTTTCACTGGTAAGTTTCACGGGTCAAGGTTTCACGGGTAAGTTTCACGGGTAAGTTTCACGGGTATGTTTCACGGGTCTAGGTTTCACTGGTAAGTTTCACGGGTCAAGGTTTCACGGGTAAGTTTCACGGGTAAGTTTCACGGGTATGTTTCACGGGTGACGTTTCACGGGTCTAGGTTTCACTGGTAAGTTTCACGGGTCAAGGTTTTACGGGTAAGTTTCACGGGTAAGTTTCACGGGTATGTTTCACGGGTGACGTTTCATGGGTCTAGGTTTCACTGGTAAGTTTCACGAGTCAATTTTTCACGGGTAAGTTTCACGGGTAAGTTTTACGGGTAAGTTTCACGGGTGACGTTTTACGGGTGACGTTTCACGGGTCTAGGTTTCACTGGTAAGTTTCACGGGTGAAGGTTTCACGGGTAAGTTTCACGGGTAAGTTTCACGGGTATGTTTCACGGGTGACGTTTCACGGGTCTAGGTTTCACTGGTAAGTTTCACGGGTCAAGGTTTCACGGGTAAGTTTCACGGGTAAGTTTCACGGGTAAGTTTCACGGGTATGTTTCACGGGTGACGTTTCACGGGTCTAGGTTTCACTGGTAAGTTTAACGGGTCAAGGTTTCACGGGTAAGTTTTACGGGTAAGTTTCACGGGTATGTTTTACGGGTATGTTTCACGGGTGACGTTTCACGGGTCTAGGTTTCACTGGTAAGTTTCACGGGTCAAGGTTTCACGGGTAAGTTTCACGGGTAAGTTTCACGGGTATGTTTCACGGGTGACGTTTCACGGGGGTAGGTTTCACTGGTAAGTTTCACGGGTCAAGGTTTCACGGGTAAGTTTCACGGGTAAGTTACACGGGTATGTTTCACGGGTGACGTTTCACGGGTCTAGGTTTCACTGGTAAGTTTCACGGGTCAAGGTTTCACGGGTAAGTTTCACGGGTAAGTTTCACGGGTATGTTTCACGGGTGACGTTTCACGGGTCTAGGTTTCACTGGTAAGTTTCACGGGTCAAGGTTTTACGGGTAAGTTTCACGGGTAAGTTTCACGGGTATGTTTCACGGGTGACGTTTCACGGGTCTAGGTTTCACTGGTAAGTTTCACGAGTCAAGGATTCACGGGTAAGTTTCACGGGTAAGTTTTACGGGTAAAATTCACGGGTGACGTTTCACGGGTCTAGGTTTCACTGGTAAGTTTCACGGGTCAAGGTTTCACGGGTAAGTTTCACGGGTATGTTTCACGGGTGACGTTTCACGGGTCTAGGTTTCACTGGAAAGTTTCACGGGTCAAGGTTTCACGGGTAAGTTTCACGGGTAAGTTTTACGGGTATGTTTTACAGGTGACGTTTCACGGGTCTAGGTTTCACTGGTAAGTTTCACGGGTCAAGGTTTCACGGGTAAGTTTCACGGGTGACGTTTCACGGGTATGTTTTACGGGTGACGTTTCACGGGTCTAGGTTTCACTGGTAAGTTTCACGGGTCAAGGTTTCACGGGTAAGTTTCACGGGTAAGTTTCACGGGTATGTTTCACGGGTGACGTTTCACGGGTCTAGGTTTCACTGGTAAGTTTCACGGGTCAAGGTTTTACGGGTAAGTTTCACGGGTCTAGATTTCACTGGTAAGTTTCACGGGTCAAGGTTTCACGGGTAAGTTTCACGGGTTTGTTTCACGGGTGACGTTTCACGGGTCTAGGTTTCACTGGAAAGTTTCACGGGTCAAGGTTTCACGGGTAAGTTTCACGGGTAAGTTTCACGGGTATGTTTCACGGGTGACGTTTCACGGGTCTAGGTTTCACTGGTAAGTTTCACGGGTCAAGGTTTCACGGGTAAGTTTCACGGGTAAGTTTCACGGGTATGTTTCACGGGTGACGTTTCACGGGTCTAGGTTTCACTGGTAAGTTTCACGGTTCAAGGTTTCACGGGTAAGTTTCACGGGTAAGATTCACGGGTAAGTTTCACGGGTATGTTTCACGGGTGACGTTTCACGGGTCTAGGTTTCACTGGTAAGTTTCACGGGTCAAGGTTTCACGGGTAAGTTTCACGGGTAAGTTTCACGGGTATGTTTCACGGGTATGTTTCACGGGTGACGTTTCACGGGTTTAGGTTTCACTGGTAAGTTTCACGGGTCAAGGTTTCACGGGTAACTTTCACAGGTAAGTTTCACGGGTATGTTTCACGGGTGACGTTTCACGGGTCTAGGTTTCACTGGTAAGTTTTACGGGTCAAGGTTTCACGGGTAAGTTTCACGGGTATGTTTCACGGGTATGTTTCACGGGTGACGTTTCACGGGTCTAGGTTTCACTGGTAAGTTTCACGGGTCAAGGTTTCACGGGTAAGTTTCACGGGTAAGTTTCACGGGTATGTTTCACGGGTGACGTTTCACGGGTCTAGGTTTCACTGGTAAGTTTCACGGGTCAAGGTTTTACGGGTAAGTTTCACGGGTAAGTTTCACGGGTATGTTTCACGGGTATGTTTCACGGGTGACGTTTCACGGGTCTAGGTTTCACTGGTAAGTTTCACGGGTCAAGGTTTCACGGGTAAGTTTCACGGGTAAGTTTCACGGGTATGTTTCACGGGTGACGTTTCACGGGTCTAGGTTTCACTGGTAAGTTTCACGGGTCAAGGTTTCACGGGTAAGTTTCACTGGTAAGTTTCACGGGTATGTTTCACGGGTGACGTTTCACGGGTCTAGGTTTCACTGGTAAGTTTCACGGGTCAAGGTTTCACGGGTCAAGGTTTCACGGGTAAGTTTCACGGGTAAGTTTCACGGGTGACGTTTCACGGGTCTAGGTTTCACTGGTAAGTTTCACGGGTCAAGGTTTCAAGGGTAAGTTTTACGGGTAAGTTTCACGGGTATGTTTCACGGGTGACGTTTCACGGGTCTAGGTTTCACTGGAAAGTTTCACGGGTCAAGGTTTCACGGGTAAGTTTCACGGGTAAGTTTTACGGGTATGTTTTACAGGTGACGTTTCACGGGTCTAGGTTTCACTGGTAAGTTTCACGGGTCAAGGTTTCACGGGTAAGTTTCACGGGTAAGTTTCACGGGTAAGTTTCACGGGTATGTTTCGCGGGTGACGTTTCACGGGTCTAGGTTTCACTGGTAAGTTTCACGGGTCAAGGTTTCACGGGTAAGTTTCACGGGTAAGTTTCACGGGTGACGTTTCACGGGTCTATTTTTCACTGGTAAGTTTCACGGGTCAAGGTTTCACGGGTAAGTGTCACGTGTAAGTTTCACGGGTAAGTTTCACGGGTGACGTTTCACGGGTCTAGGTTTCACTGGTAAGTTTCACGGGTCAAGGTTTCACGGGTAAGTTTCACGGGTAAGTTTCACGGGTGACGTTTCACGGGTCTAGGTTTCACTGGTAAGTTTCACGGGTCAAGGTTTCACGGGTAAGTTTCACGGGTAAGTTTCACGGGTAAGTTTCACGGGTGACGTTTTACGGGTCTAGGTTTCACTGGTAAGTTTCACGGGTCAAGGTTTCACGGGTAAGTTTCACGGGTAAGTTTCACGGGTGACGTTTCACGGGTCTAGGTTTCACTGGTAAGTTTCACGGGTCAAGGTTTCACGGGTAAGTTTCACGGGTAAGTTTCACGGGTATGTTTCACGGGTGACGTTTCACGGGTCTTGGTTTAACTGGTAAGTTTCACGGGTCAAGGTTTCACGGGTAAGTTTCACGGGTAAGTTTCACGGGTATGTTTCACGGGTGACGTTTCACGGGTATAGGTTTCACTGGTAAGTTTCACGGGTCAAGGTTTCACGGGTAAGTTTCACGGGTAAGTTTCACGGGTAAGTTTCACGGGTATGTTTCACGGGTGACGTTTCACGGGTCTAGGTTTCACTGGTAAGTTTCACGGGTCAAGGTTTTACGGGTAAGTTTCACGGGTCTAGGTTTCACTGGTAAGTTTCACGGGTCAAGGTTTCACGGGTAAGTTTCACGGGTAAGTTTCACGGGTATGTTTCACGGGTGACGTTTCACGGGTCTAGGTTTCACTGGTAAGTTTCACGGGTCAAGGTTTCACGGGTAAGTTTTACGGGTAAGTTTCACGGGTGACGTTTCACGGGTGACGTTTCACGGGTCTAGGTTTCACTGGTAAGTTTCACGGGTCAAGGTTTCACGGGTAAGTTTCACGGGTAAGTTTCACGGGTATGTTTCACGGGTGACGTTTCACGGGTCTAGGTTTCACTGGAAAGTTTCACGGGTCAAGGTTTCACGGGTAAGTTTCAAGGGTAAGTTTCACGGGTAAGTTTTACGGGTATGTTTTACAGGTGACGTTTCACGGGTCTAGGTTTCACTGGTAAGTTTCACGGGTCAAGGTTTCACGGGTAAGTTTCACGGGTAAGTTTCACGGGTAAGTTTCACGGGTAAGTTTCACGGGTAAGTTTCACGGGTATGTTTCATGGGTGATGTTTCACGGGTCTAGGTTTCACTGGTAAGTTTCGCGGGTTAAGGTTTCACGGGTAAGTTTCACGGGTAAGTTTCACGGGTATGTTTCACGGGTGACGTTTCACGGGTCTAGGTTTCACTGGAAAGTTTCACGGGTCAAAGTTTCACGGGTAAGTTTCACGGGTAAGTTTTACGGGTATGTTTCACAGGTGACGTTTCACGGGTCTAGGTTTCACTGGTAAGTTTCACGGGTCAAGGTTTCACGGGTAAGTTTCACGGGTAAGTTTCACGGGTATGTTTCATGGGTGATGTTTTACGGGTCTAGGTTTCACTGGTAAGTTTCACGTGTCAAGGTTTCACGGGTAAGTTTTACGGGTAAGTTTTACGGGTATGTTTTACAGGTGACGTTTCACGGGTCTAGGTTTCACTGGTAAGTTTCACGGGTCAAGGTTTCACGGGTAAGTTTCACGGGTAAGTTTCACGGGTATGTTTTACAGGTGACGTTTCGCGGGTCTAGGTTTCACTGGTAAGTTTCACGGGTCAAGGTTTCACGGGTAAGTTTCACGGGTAAGTTTCACGGGTATGTTTCGCGGGTGACGTTTCACGGGTCTAGGTTTCACTGGTAAGTTTCACGGGTCAAGGTTTCACGGGTAAGTTTCACGGGTAAGTTTCACGGGTGACGATTCACGGGTCTATTTTTCACTGGTAAGTTTCACGGGTCAAGGTTTCACGGGTAAGTTTCACGTGTAAGTTTCACGGGTAAGTTTCACGGGTGACGTTTCACGGGTCTAGGTTTCACTGGTAAGTTTCACGGGTCAAGGTTTCACGGGTAAGTTTCACGGGTAAGTTTCACGGGTATGTTTCAAGGGTGACGTTTCACGGGTCTAGGTTTCACTGGTAAGTTTCACGGGTCAAGGTTTCACGGGTAAGTTTCACGGGTAAGTTTCACGGGTATGTTTCACGGGTGACGTTTCACGGGTCTTGGTTTAACTGGTAAGTTTCACGGGTCAAGGTTTCACGGGTAAGTTTCACGGGTATGTTTCACGGGTGACGTTTCACGGGTCTAGGTTTCACTGGTAAGTTTCACGGGTCAAGGTTTCACGGGTAAGTTTCACGGGTAAGTTTCACGGGTAAGTTTCACGGGTATGTTTCACGGGTGACGTTTCACGGGTCTAGGTTTCACTGGTAAGTTTCACGGGTCAAGGTTTCACGGGTAAGTTTCACGGGTAAGTTTCACGGGTATGTTTCACGGGTGACGTTTCACGGGTCTTGGTTTAACTGGTAAGTTTCACGGGTCAAGGTTTCACGGGTAAGTTTCACGGGTAAGTTTCACGGGTATGTTTCACGGGTGACGTTTCACGGGTCTAGGTTTCACTGGTAAGTTTCACGGGTCAAGGTTTCACGGGTAAGTTTCACGGGTAAGTTTCACGGGTAAGTTTCACGGGTATGTTTCACGGGTGACGTTTTACGGGTCTAGGTTTCACTGGTAAGTTTCACGGGTCAAGGTTTTACGGGTAAGTTTCACGGGTCTAGGTTTCACTGGTAAGTTTCACGGGTCAAGGTTTCACGGGTAAGTTTCACGGGTAAGTTTCACGGGTTTGTTTCACGGGTGACGTTTCACGGGTCTAGGTTTCACTGGAAAGTTTCACGGGTCAAGGTTTCACGGGTAAGTTTCACGGGTATGTTTCACGGGTGACGTTTCACGGGTCTAGGTTTCACTGGTAAGTTTCACGGGTCAAGGTTTCACGAATAAGTTTTACGGGTAAGTTTCACGGGTGACGTTTCACGGGTGACGTTTCACGGGTCTAGGTTTCACTGGTAAGTTTCACGGGTCAAGGTTTTACGGGTAAGTTTCACGGGTAAGTTTCACGGGTATGTTTCACGGGTGACGTTTCACGGGTCTAGGTTTCACTGGAAAGTTTCACGGGTCAAGGTTTCACGGGTAAGTTTCAAGGGTAAGTTTCACGGGTAAGTTTTACGGGTATGTTTCACGGGTGACGTTTCACGGGTCTAGGTTTCACTGGTAAGTTTCACGGGTCAAGGTTTTACGGGTAAGTTTCACGGGTCTAGGTTTCACTGGTAAGTTTCACGGGTCAAGGTTTCACGGGTAAGTTTCACGGGTAAGTTTCACGGGTAAGTTTCACGGGTATGTTTCACGGGTGACGTTTTACGGGTCTAGGTTTCACTGGTAAGTTTCACGGGTCAAGGTTTTACGGGTAAGTTTCACGGGTCTAGGTTTCACTGGTAAGTTTCACGGGTCAAGGTTTCACGGGTAAGTTTCACGGGTAAGTTTCACGGGTATGTTTCGCGGGTGACGTTTCACGGGTCTAGGTTTCACTGGTAAGTTTCACGGGTCAAGGTTTCACGGGTAAGTTTCACGGGTAAGTTTCACGGGTGACGATTCACGGGTCTATTTTTCACTGGTAAGTTTCACGGGTCAAGGTTTCACGGGTAAGTTCACGGGTAAGTTACACGGGTATGTTTCACGGGTGACGTTTCACGGGTCTAGGTTTCACTGGTAAGTTTCACGGGTCAAGGTTTCACGGGTAAGTTTCACGGGTAAGTTTCACGGGTATGTTTCACGGGTGACGTTTCACGGGTCTAGGTTTCACTGGTAAGTTTCACGGGTCAAGGTTTTACGGGTAAGTTTCACGGGTAAGTTTCACGGGTGACGTTTCACGGGTCTAGGTTTCACTGGAAAGTTTCACGGGTCAAGGTTTCACGGGTAAGTTTCACGGGTAAGTTTTACGGGTATGTTTTACAGGTGACGTTTCACGGGACTAGGTTTCACTGGTAAGTTTCACGGGTCAAGGTTTCACGGGTAAGTTTCACGGGTGACGTTTCACGGGTCTAGGTTTCACTGGTAAGTTTCACGGGTCAAGGTTTCACGGGTAAGTTTCACGGGTAAGTTTCACGGGTGACGTTTCACGGGTCTAGGTTTCACTGGTAAGTTTCACGGGTCAAGGTTTCACGGGTAAGTTTCACGGGTGACGTTTCACGGGTCTAGGTTTCACTGGTAAGTTTCACGGGTCTAGGTTTCACTGGTAAGTTTCACGGGTCAAGGTTTCACGGGTAAGTTTCACGGGTAAGTTTCACGGGTAAGTTTCACGGGTAAGTTTCACGGGTAAGTTTCACGGGTGACGTTTCACGGGTCTAGGTTTCACTGGTAAGTTTCACGGGTCAAGGTTTCACGGGTAAGTTTCACGGGTAAGTTTCACGGGTGACGTTTCACGGGTCTAGGTTTCACTGGTAAGTTTCACGGGTCAAGGTTTCACGGGTAAGTTTCACGGGTAAGTTTCACGGGTATGTTTCACGGGTGACGTTTCACGGGTCTAGGTTTCACTGGTAAGTTTCACGGGTCAAGGTTTCACGGGTAAGTTTCACGGGTGACGTTTCACGGGTGACGTTTCACGGGTCTATGTTTCACTGGTAAGTTTCACGGGTCAAGGTTTCAAGGGTAAGTTTCACGGGTAAGTTTCACGGGTATGTTTCACGGGTGACGTTTCACGGGTCTAGGTTTCACTGGAAAGTTTCACGGGTCAAGGTTTCACGGGTAAGTTTCAAGGGTAAGTTTCACGGGTAAGTTTTACGGGTATGTTTTACAGGTGACGTTTCACGGGTCTAGGTTTCACTGGTAAGTTTCACGGGTCAAGGTTTCACGGGTAAGTTTTACGGGTAAGTTTCACGGGTAAGTTTCACGGGTAAGTTTCACGGGTATGTTTCACGGGTGACGTTTCACGGGTCTAGGTTTTACTGGTAAGTTTCACGGGTCAAGGTTTCACGGGTAAGTTTCACGGGTAAGTTTCACGGGTAAGTTTCACGGGTATGTTTCACGGGTATGTTTCACGGGTGACGTTTCACGGGTCTAGGTTTCACTGGTAAGTTTCACGGGTCAAGGTTTCACGGGTAAGTTTCACGGGTATGTTTCACGGGTGACGTTTCACGGGTCTAGGTTTCACTGGTAAGTTTCACGGGTCAAGGTTTCACGGGTAAGTTTCACTGGTAAGTTTCACGGGTATGTTTCACGGGTGACGTTTCACGGGTCTAGGTTTCACTGGTAAGTTTCACTGGTCAAGGTTTCATGGTTAAGTTTCACGGGTAAGTTTCACGGGTATGTTTCACGGGTGACGTTTCACGGGTCTAGGTTTCACTGGTAAGTTTCACGGGTCAAGGTTTCACGGGTAAGTTTCACGGGTAAGTTTCACGGGTAAGTTTCACGGGTATGTTTCACGGGTGACGTTTCACGGGTCTAGGTTTCACTGGTAAGTTTCACGGGTCAAGGTTTTACGGGTAAGTTTCACGGGTAAGTTTCACGGGTGACGTTTCACGGGTATAGGTTTCACTGGTAAGTTTCACGGGTCAAGGTTTTACGGGTAAGTTTTACGGGTCTAGGTTTCACTGGTAAGTTTCACGGGTCAAGGTTTCACGGGTAAGTTTCACGGGTAAGTTTCACGGGTTTGTTTCACGGGTGACGTTTCACGGGTCTAGGTTTCACTGGAAAGTTTCACGGGTCAAGGTTTCACGGGTAAGTTTCAAGGGTAAGTTTCACGGGTATGTTTCACGGGTGACGTTTCACGGGTCTAGGTTTCACTGGTAAGTTTCACGGGTCAAGGTTTCACGGGTAAGTTTCACGGGTAAGTTTCACGGGTATGTTTCACGGGTGACGTTTTGCGGGTCTAGGTTTCACTGGTAAGTTTCACGGGTCAAGGTTTCACGGGTAAGTTTTACGGGTAAGTTTCACGGGTAAGTTTCACGGGTATGTTTCACCGGTGACGTTTCACGGGTCTAGGTTTCACTGGTAAGTTTCACGGGTAAGTTTCACGGGTAAAATTCACGGGTATGTTTCACGGGTATGTTTCACGGGTGACGTTTCACGGGTCTAGGTTTCACTGGTAAGTTTCACGGGTCAAGGTTTCACGGGTAAGTTTCACGGGTAAGTTTCACGGGTAAGTTTCACGGGTATGTTTCACGGGTGACGTTTCACGGGTCTAGGTTTCACTGGTAAGTTTCACGGGTCAAGGTTTCACGGGTAAGTTTCACGGGTAAGTTTCACGGGTATGTTTCACGGGTGACGTTTCACGGGTCTAGGTTTCACTGGTAAGTTTCACGGGTCAAGGTTTCACGGGTAAGTTTCACGGGTAAGTTTCACGGGTAAGTTTCACGGGTATGTTTCACGGATGACGTTTCACGGGTCTAGGTTTCACTGCTAAGTTTCACGGGTCAAGGTTTTACGGGTAAGTTTCACGGGTAAGTTTCACGGGTATGTTTCACGGGTGACGTTTCACGGGTCTAGGTTTCACTGGTAAGTTTCACGAGTCAATTTTGCACGGGTAAGTTTCACGGGTAAGTTTTACGGGTAAGTTTCACGGGTGACGTTTTACGGGTGACAATTCACGGGTCTAGGTTTCACTGGTAAGTTTCACGGGTCAAGGTTTCACGGGTAAGTTTCACGGGTAAGTTTCACGGGTATGTTTCACGGGTGACGTTTCACGGGTCTAGGTTTCACTGGTAAGTTTCACGGGTCAAGGTTTCACGGGTAAGTTTTACGGGTAAGTTTCACGGGTAAGTTTCACGGGTATGTTTCACGGGTGACGTTTCACGGGTCTAGGTTTCACTGGTAAGTTTCACGGGTCAAGGTTTCACGGGTAAGTTTCACGGGTAAAATTCACGGGTATGTTTCACGGGTATGTTTCACGGGTGACGTTTCACGGGTCTAGGTTTCACTGGTAAGTTTCACGGGTCAAGGTTTCACGGGTAAGTTTCACGGGTAAGTTTCACGGGTAAGTTTCACGGGTATGTTTCACGGGTGACGTTTCACGGGTCTAGGTTTCACTGGTAAGTTTCACGGGTCAAGGTTTCACGGGTAAGTTTCACGGGTAAGGTTCACGGGTATGTTTCACGGGTGACGTTTCACGGGTCTAGGTTTCACTGGTAAGTTTCACGGGTCAAGGTTTCACGGGTAAGTTTCACGGGTAAGTTTCACGGGTATGTTTCACGGGTGACGTTTCACGGGTCTAGGCTTCACTGGTAAGTTTCACGGGTCAAGGTTTTACGGGTAAGTTTCACGGGTAAGTTTCACGGGTATGTTTCACGGGTGACGTTTCACGGGTCTAGGTTTCACTGGTAAGTTTCACGAGTCAATTTTTCACGGGTAAGTTTCACGGGTAAGTTTTACGGGTAAGTTTCACGGGTGACGTTTTACGGGTGACGTTTCACGGGTCTAGGTTTCACAGGTAAGTTTCACGGGTCAAGGTTTCACGGGTAAGTTTCACGGGTAAGTTTCACGGGTATGTTTCACGGGTGACGTTTCACGGGTCTAGGTTTCACTGGTAAGTTTCACGGGTCAAGGTTTCACGGGTAAGTTTCACGGGTAAGTTTCACGGGTAAGTTTCACGGGTATGTTTCACGGGTGACGTTTCACGGGTCTAGGTTTCACTGGTAAGTTTAACGGGTCAAGGTTTCACGGGTAAGTTTTACGGGTAAGTTTCACGGGTATGTTTTACGGGTATGTTTCACGGGTGACGTTTCACGGGTCTAGGTTTCACTGGTAAGTTTCACGGGTCAAGGTTTCACGGGTAAGTTTCACGGGTAAGTTTCACGGGTATGTTTTACGGGTGACGTTTCACGGGTCTAGGTTTCACTGGTAAGTTTCACGGGTCAAGGTTTCACGGGTAAGTTCACGGGTAAGTTACACGGGTATGTTTCACGGGTGACGTTTCACGGGTCTAGGTTTCACTGGTAAGTTTCACGGGTCAAGGTTTCACGGGTAAGTTTCACGGGTAAGTTTCACGGGTATGTTTCACGGGTGACGTTTCACGGGTCTAGGTTTCACTGGTAAGTTTCACGGGTCAAGGTTTTACGGGTAAGTTTCACGGGTAAGTTTCACGGGTGACGTTTCACGGGTCTAGGTTTCACTGGAAAGTTTCACGGGTCAAGGTTTCACGGGTAAGTTTCACGGGTAAGTTTTACGGGTATGTTTTACAGGTGACGTTTCACGGGACTAGGTTTCACTGGTAAGTTTCACGGGTCAAGGTTTCACGGGTAAGTTTCACGGGTGACGTTTCACGGGTCTAGGTTTCACTGGTAAGTTTCACGGGTCAAGGTTTCACGGGTAAGTTTCACGGGTAAGTTTCACGGGTGACGTTTCACGGGTCTAGGTTTCACTGGTAAGTTTCACGGGTCAAGGTTTCACGGGTAAGTTTCACGGGTAAGTTTCACGGGTATGTTTCAAGGGTGACGTTTCACGGGTATAGGTTTCACTGGTAAGTTTCACGGGTCAAGGTTTCACGGGTAAGTTTCACGGGTAAGTTTCACGGGTATGTTTTACGGGTGACGTTTCACGGGTCTAGGTTTCACTGGTAAGTTTCACGGGTCAAGGTTTTACGGGTAAGTTTCACGGGTCTAGGTTTCACTGGTAAGTTTCACGGGTCAAGGTTTCACGGGTAACTTTCACGGGTAAGTTTCACGGGTTTGTTTCACGGGTGACGTTTCACGGGTCTAGGTTTCACTGGAAAGTTTCACGGGTCAAGGTTTCACGGGTAAGTTTCACGGGTAAGTTTCACGGGTATGTTTCACGGGTGACGTTTCACGGGTCTAGGTTTCACTGGCAAGTTTAACGGGTCAAGGTTTCACGGGTAAGTTTTACGGGTAAGTTTCACGGGTGACGTTTCACGGGTGACGTTTCACGGGTCTAGGTTTCACTGGTAAGTTTCACGGGTCAAGGTTTCAAGGGTAAGTTTCACGGGTAAGTTTCACGGGTATGTTTCACGGGTGACGTTTCACGGGTCTAGGTTTCACTGGAAAGTTTCACGGGTCAAGGTTTCACGGGTAAGTTTCAAGGGTAAGTTTCACGGGTAAGTTTTACGGGTATGTTTTACAGGTGACGTTTCACGGGTCTAGGTTTCACTGGTAAGTTTCACGGGTCAAGGTTTCACGGGTAAGTTTTACGGGTAAGTTTCACGGGTAAGTTTCACGGGTAAGTTTCACGGGTATGTTTCACGGGTGACGTTTCACGGGTCTAGGTTTCACTGGTAAGTTTCACGGGTCAAGGTTTCACGGGTAAGTTTCACGGGTAAGTTTCACGGGTAAGTTTCACGGGTATGTTTCACGGGTATGTTTCACGGGTGACGTTTCACGGGTCTAGGTTTCACTGGTAAGTTTCACGGGTCAAGGTTTCACGGGTAAGTTTCACGGGTATGTTTCACGGGTGACGTTTCACGGGTCTAGGTTTCACTGGAAAGTTTCACGGGTCAAGGATTCACGGGTAAGTTTCACGGGTAAGTTTTACGGGTATGTTTTACAGGTGACGTTTCACGGGTCTAGGTTTCACTGGTAAGTTTCACGATTAAGTTTCACGGGTAAGTTTCACGGGTATGTTTTACGGGTGACGTTTCACGGGTCTAGGTTTCACTGGTAAGTTTCACGGGTCAACGTTTCACGGGTAAGTTTCACGGGTAAGTTTCACGGGTATGTTTCACGGGTGACGTTTCACGGGTCTAGGTTTCACTGGTAAGATTCACGGGTCAAGGTTTCACGGGTAAGTTTGACTGGTAAGTTTCACGGGTATGTTTCACGGGTGACGTTTCACGGGTCTAGGTTTCACTGGTAAGTTTCACTGGTCAAGGTTTCATGGTTAAGTTTCACGGGTAAGTTTCACGGGTAAGTTTCACGGGTATGTTTCACGGGTGACGTTTCACGGGTCTAGGTTTCACTGGTAAGTTTCACGGGTCAAGGTTTCACGGGTAAGTTTCACGGGTAAGTTTCACGGGTATGTTTCACGGGTGACGTTTCACGGGTCTAGGTTTCACTGGTAAGTTTCACGGGTCAAGGTTTTACGGGTAAGTTTCACGGGTAAGTTTCACGGGTGACGTTTCACGGGTATAGGTTTCACTGGTAAGTTTCACGGGTCAAGGTTTTACGGGTAAGTTTCACGGGTCTAGGTTTCACTGGTAAGTTTCACGGGTCAAGGTTTCACGGGTAAGTTTAACGGGTAAGTTTCACGGGTTTGTTTCACGGGTGACGTTTCACGGGTCTAGGTTTCACTGGAAAGTTTCACGGGTCAAGGTTTCACGGGTAAGTTTCAAGGGTAAGTTTCACGGGTATGTTTCACGGGTGACGTTTCACGGGTCTAGGTTTCACTGGTAAGTTTCACGGGTCAAGGTTTCACGGGTAAGTTTCACGGGTAAGTTTCACGGGTATGTTTCACGGGTGACGTTTTACGGGTCTAGGTTTCACTGGTAAGTTTCACGGGTCAAGGTTTCACGGGTAAGTTTTACGGGTAAGTTTCACGGGTAAGTTTCACGGGTATGTTTCACGGGTGACGTTTCACGGGTCTAGGTTTCACTGGTAAGTTTCACGGGTCAAGGTTTCACGGGTAAGTTTCACGGGTAAAATTCACGGGTATGTTTCACGGGTATGTTTCACGGGTGACGTTTCACGGGTCTAGGTTTCACTGGTAAGTTTCACGGGTCAAGGTTTCACGGGTAAGTTTCACGGGTAAGTTTCACGGGTATGTTTCACGGGTGACGTTTCACGGGTCTAGGTTTCACTGGTAAGTTTCACGGGTCAAGGTTTCACGGGTAAGTTTCACGGGTATGTTTCACGGGTGACGTTTCACGGGTCTAGGTTTCACTGGTAAGTTTCACGGGTCAAGGTTTCACGGGTAAGTTTCACGGGTAAGTTTCACGGGTATGTTTCACGGGTCTAGGTTTCACTGGTAAGTTTCACGGGTCAAGGTTTCACGGGTAAGTTTCACGGGTAAGTTTCACGGGTATGTTTCACGGGTGACGTTTCACGGGTCTAGGTTTCACTGGTAAGTTTCACGGGTCAAGGTTTTACGGGTAAGTTTCACGGGTAAGTTTCACGGGTATGTTTCACGGGTGACGTTTCATGGGTCTAGGTTTCACTGGTAAGTTTCACGAGTCAATTTTTCACGGGTAAGTTTCACGGGTAAGTTTTACGGGTAAGTTTCACGGGTGACGTTTTACGGGTGACGTTTCACGGGTCTAGGTTTCACTGGTAAGTTTCACGGGTGAAGGTTTCACGGGTAAGTTTCACGGGTAAGTTTCACGGGTATGTTTCACGGGTGACGTTTCACGGGTCTAGGTTTCACTGGTAAGTTTCACGGGTCAAGGTTTCACGGGTAAGTTTCACGGGTAAGTTTCACGGGTAAGTTTCACGGGTATGTTTCACGGGTGACGTTTCACGGGTCTAGGTTTCACTGGTAAGTTTAACGGGTCAAGGTTTCACGGGTAAGTTTTACGGGTAAGTTTCACGGGTATGTTTTACGGGTATGTTTCACGGGTGACGTTTCACGGGTCTAGGTTTCACTGGTAAGTTTCACGGGTCAAGGTTTCACGGGTAAGTTTCACGGGTAAGTTTCACGGGTATGTTTCACGGGTGACGTTTCACGGGGGTAGGTTTCACTGGTAAGTTTCACGGGTCAAGGTTTCACGGGTAAGTTTCACGGGTAAGTTACACGGGTATGTTTCACGGGTGACGTTTCACGGGTCTAGGTTTCACTGGTAAGTTTCACGGGTCAAGGTTTCACGGGTAAGTTTCACGGGTAAGTTTCACGGGTATGTTTCACGGGTGACGTTTCACGGGTCTAGGTTTCACTGGTAAGTTTCACGGGTCAAGGTTTTACGGGTAAGTTTCACGGGTAAGTTTCACGGGTATGTTTCACGGGTGACGTTTCACGGGTCTAGGTTTCACTGGTAAGTTTCACGAGTCAAGGATTCACGGGTAAGTTTCACGGGTAAGTTTTACGGGTAAAATTCACGGGTGACGTTTCACGGGTCTAGGTTTCACTGGTAAGTTTCACGGGTCAAGGTTTCACGGGTAAGTTTCACGGGTATGTTTCACGGGTGACGTTTCACGGGTCTAGGTTTCACTGGAAAGTTTCACGGGTCAAGGTTTCACGGGTAAGTTTCACGGGTAAGTTTTACGGGTATGTTTTACAGGTGACGTTTCACGGGTCTAGGTTTCACTGGTAAGTTTCACGGGTCAAGGTTTCACGGGTAAGTTTCACGGGTGACGTTTCACGGGTATGTTTTACGGGTGACGTTTCACGGGTCTAGGTTTCACTGGTAAGTTTCACGGGTCAAGGTTTCACGGGTAAGTTTCACGGGTAAGTTTCACGGGTATGTTTCACGGGTGACGTTTCACGGGTCTAGGTTTCACTGGTAAGTTTCACGGGTCAAGGTTTTACGGGTAAGTTTCACGGGTCTAGATTTCACTGGTAAGTTTCACGGGTCAAGGTTTCACGGGTAAGTTTCACGGGTTTGTTTCACGGGTGACGTTTCACGGGTCTAGGTTTCACTGGAAAGTTTCACGGGTCAAGGTTTCACGGGTAAGTTTCACGGGTAAGTTTCACGGGTATGTTTCACGGGTGACGTTTCACGGGTCTAGGTTTCACTGGTAAGTTTCACGGGTCAAGGTTTCACGGGTAAGTTTCACGGGTAAGTTTCACGGGTATGTTTCACGGGTGACGTTTCACGGGTCTAGGTTTCACTGGTAAGTTTCACGGTTCAAGGTTTCACGGGTAAGTTTCACGGGTAAGATTCACGGGTAAGTTTCACGGGTATGTTTCACGGGTGACGTTTCACGGGTCTAGGTTTCACTGGTAAGTTTCACGGGTCAAGGTTTCACGGGTAAGTTTCACGGGTAAGTTTCACGGGTATGTTTCACGGGTATGTTTCACGGGTGACGTTTCACGGGTTTAGGTTTCACTGGTAAGTTTCACGGGTCAAGGTTTCACGGGTAAGTTTCACAGGTAAGTTTCACGGGTATGTTTCACGGGTGACGTTTCACGGGTCTAGGTTTCACTGGTAAGTTTTACGGGTCAAGGTTTCACGGGTAAGTTTCACGGGTATGTTTCACGGGTATGTTTCACGGGTGACGTTTCACGGGTCTAGGTTTCACTGGTAAGTTTCACGGGTCAAGGTTTCACGGGTAAGTTTCACGGGTAAGTTTCACGGGTATGTTTCACGGGTGACGTTTCACGGGTCTAGGTTTCACTGGTAAGTTTCACGGGTCAAGGTTTTACGGGTAAGTTTCACGGGTAAGTTTCACGGGTATGTTTCACGGGTATGTTTCACGGGTGACGTTTCACGGGTCTAGGTTTCACTGGTAAGTTTCACGGGTCAAGGTTTCACGGGTAAGTTTCACGGGTAAGTTTCACGGGTATGTTTCACGGGTGACGTTTCACGGGTCTAGGTTTCACTGGTAAGTTTCACGGGTCAAGGTTTCACGGGTAAGTTTCACTGGTAAGTTTCACGGGTATGTTTCACGGGTGACGTTTCACGGGTCTAGGTTTCACTGGTAAGTTTCACGGGTCAAGGTTTCACGGGTCAAGGTTTCACGGGTAAGTTTCACGGGTAAGTTTCACGGGTGACGTTTCACGGGTCTAGGTTTCACTGGTAAGTTTCACGGGTCAAGGTTTCAAGGGTAAGTTTTACGGGTAAGTTTCACGGGTATGTTTCACGGGTGACGTTTCACGGGTCTAGGTTTCACTGGAAAGTTTCACGGGTCAAGGTTTCACGGGTAAGTTTCACGGGTAAGTTTTACGGGTATGTTTTACAGGTGACGTTTCACGGGTCTAGGTTTCACTGGTAAGTTTCACGGGTCAAGGTTTCACGGGTAAGTTTCACGGGTAAGTTTCACGGGTAAGTTTCACGGGTATGTTTCGCGGGTGACGTTTCACGGGTCTAGGTTTCACTGGTAAGTTTCACGGGTCAAGGTTTCACGGGTAAGTTTCACGGGTAAGTTTCACGGGTGACGTTTCACGGGTCTATTTTTCACTGGTAAGTTTCACGGGTCAAGGTTTCACGGGTAAGTGTCACGTGTAAGTTTCACGGGTAAGTTTCACGGGTGACGTTTCACGGGTCTAGGTTTCACTGGTAAGTTTCACGGGTCAAGGTTTCACGGGTAAGTTTCACGGGTAAGTTTCACGGGTGACGTTTCACGGGTCTAGGTTTCACTGGTAAGTTTCACGGGTCAAGGTTTCACGGGTAAGTTTCACGGGTAAGTTTCACGGGTAAGTTTCACGGGTGACGTTTTACGGGTCTAGGTTTCACTGGTAAGTTTCACGGGTCAAGGTTTCACGGGTAAGTTTCACGGGTAAGTTTCACGGGTGACGTTTCACGGGTCTAGGTTTCACTGGTAAGTTTCACGGGTCAAGGTTTCACGGGTAAGTTTCACGGGTAAGTTTCACGGGTATGTTTCACGGGTGACGTTTCACGGGTCTTGGTTTAACTGGTAAGTTTCACGGGTCAAGGTTTCACGGGTAAGTTTCACGGGTAAGTTTCACGGGTATGTTTCACGGGTGACGTTTCACGGGTATAGGTTTCACTGGTAAGTTTCACGGGTCAAGGTTTCACGGGTAAGTTTCACGGGTAAGTTTCACGGGTAAGTTTCACGGGTATGTTTCACGGGTGACGTTTCACGGGTCTAGGTTTCACTGGTAAGTTTCACGGGTCAAGGTTTTACGGGTAAGTTTCACGGGTCTAGGTTTCACTGGTAAGTTTCACGGGTCAAGGTTTCACGGGTAAGTTTCACGGGTAAGTTTCACGGGTATGTTTCACGGGTGACGTTTCACGGGTCTAGGTTTCACTGGTAAGTTTCACGGGTCAAGGTTTCACGGGTAAGTTTTACGGGTAAGTTTCACGGGTGACGTTTCACGGGTGACGTTTCACGGGTCTAGGTTTCACTGGTAAGTTTCACGGGTCAAGGTTTCACGGGTAAGTTTCACGGGTAAGTTTCACGGGTATGTTTCACGGGTGACGTTTCACGGGTCTAGGTTTCACTGGAAAGTTTCACGGGTCAAGGTTTCACGGGTAAGTTTCAAGGGTAAGTTTCACGGGTAAGTTTTACGGGTATGTTTTACAGGTGACGTTTCACGGGTCTAGGTTTCACTGGTAAGTTTCACGGGTCAAGGTTTCACGGGTAAGTTTCACGGGTAAGTTTCACGGGTAAGTTTCACGGGTAAGTTTCACGGGTAAGTTTCACGGGTATGTTTCATGGGTGATGTTTCACGGGTCTAGGTTTCACTGGTAAGTTTCGCGGGTTAAGGTTTCACGGGTAAGTTTCACGGGTAAGTTTCACGGGTATGTTTCACGGGTGACGTTTCACGGGTCTAGGTTTCACTGGAAAGTTTCACGGGTCAAAGTTTCACGGGTAAGTTTCACGGGTAAGTTTTACGGGTATGTTTCACAGGTGACGTTTCACGGGTCTAGGTTTCACTGGTAAGTTTCACGGGTCAAGGTTTCACGGGTAAGTTTCACGGGTAAGTTTCACGGGTATGTTTCATGGGTGATGTTTTACGGGTCTAGGTTTCACTGGTAAGTTTCACGTGTCAAGGTTTCACGGGTAAGTTTTACGGGTAAGTTTTACGGGTATGTTTTACAGGTGACGTTTCACGGGTCTAGGTTTCACTGGTAAGTTTCACGGGTCAAGGTTTCACGGGTAAGTTTCACGGGTAAGTTTCACGGGTATGTTTTACAGGTGACGTTTCGCGGGTCTAGGTTTCACTGGTAAGTTTCACGGGTCAAGGTTTCACGGGTAAGTTTCACGGGTAAGTTTCACGGGTATGTTTCGCGGGTGACGTTTCACGGGTCTAGGTTTCACTGGTAAGTTTCACGGGTCAAGGTTTCACGGGTAAGTTTCACGGGTAAGTTTCACGGGTGACGATTCACGGGTCTATTTTTCACTGGTAAGTTTCACGGGTCAAGGTTTCACGGGTAAGTTTCACGTGTAAGTTTCACGGGTAAGTTTCACGGGTGACGTTTCACGGGTCTAGGTTTCACTGGTAAGTTTCACGGGTCAAGGTTTCACGGGTAAGTTTCACGGGTAAGTTTCACGGGTATGTTTCAAGGGTGACGTTTCACGGGTCTAGGTTTCACTGGTAAGTTTCACGGGTCAAGGTTTCACGGGTAAGTTTCACGGGTAAGTTTCACGGGTATGTTTCACGGGTGACGTTTCACGGGTCTTGGTTTAACTGGTAAGTTTCACGGGTCAAGGTTTCACGGGTAAGTTTCACGGGTATGTTTCACGGGTGACGTTTCACGGGTCTAGGTTTCACTGGTAAGTTTCACGGGTCAAGGTTTCACGGGTAAGTTTCACGGGTAAGTTTCACGGGTAAGTTTCACGGGTATGTTTCACGGGTGACGTTTCACGGGTCTAGGTTTCACTGGTAAGTTTCACGGGTCAAGGTTTCACGGGTAAGTTTCACGGGTAAGTTTCACGGGTATGTTTCACGGGTGACGTTTCACGGGTCTTGGTTTAACTGGTAAGTTTCACGGGTCAAGGTTTCACGGGTAAGTTTCACGGGTAAGTTTCACGGGTATGTTTCACGGGTGACGTTTCACGGGTCTAGGTTTCACTGGTAAGTTTCACGGGTCAAGGTTTCACGGGTAAGTTTCACGGGTAAGTTTCACGGGTAAGTTTCACGGGTATGTTTCACGGGTGACGTTTTACGGGTCTAGGTTTCACTGGTAAGTTTCACGGGTCAAGGTTTTACGGGTAAGTTTCACGGGTCTAGGTTTCACTGGTAAGTTTCACGGGTCAAGGTTTCACGGGTAAGTTTCACGGGTAAGTTTCACGGGTTTGTTTCACGGGTGACGTTTCACGGGTCTAGGTTTCACTGGAAAGTTTCACGGGTCAAGGTTTCACGGGTAAGTTTCACGGGTATGTTTCACGGGTGACGTTTCACGGGTCTAGGTTTCACTGGTAAGTTTCACGGGTCAAGGTTTCACGAATAAGTTTTACGGGTAAGTTTCACGGGTGACGTTTCACGGGTGACGTTTCACGGGTCTAGGTTTCACTGGTAAGTTTCACGGGTCAAGGTTTTACGGGTAAGTTTCACGGGTAAGTTTCACGGGTATGTTTCACGGGTGACGTTTCACGGGTCTAGGTTTCACTGGAAAGTTTCACGGGTCAAGGTTTCACGGGTAAGTTTCAAGGGTAAGTTTCACGGGTAAGTTTTACGGGTATGTTTCACGGGTGACGTTTCACGGGTCTAGGTTTCACTGGTAAGTTTCACGGGTCAAGGTTTTACGGGTAAGTTTCACGGGTCTAGGTTTCACTGGTAAGTTTCACGGGTCAAGGTTTCACGGGTAAGTTTCACGGGTAAGTTTCACGGGTATGTTTCACGGGTGACGTTTCACCGGTCTAGGTTTCACTGGTAAGTTTCACGGGTCAAGGTTTCACGGGTAAGTTTTACGGGTAAGTTTCACGGGTGACGTTTCACGGGTGACGTTTCACGGGTCTAGGTTTCACTGGTAAGTTTCACGGGTCAAGGTTTCACGGGTAAGTTTCACGGGTAAGTTTCACGGGTATGTTTCACGGGTGACGTTTCACGGGTCTAGGTTTCACTGGAAAGTTTCACGGGTCAAGGTTTCACGGGTAAGTTTCAAGGGTAAGTTTCACGGGTAAGTTTTACGGGTATGTTTTACAGGTGACGTTTCACGGGTCTAGGTTTCACTGGTAAGTTTCACGGGTCAAGGTTTCACGGGTAAGTTTCACGGGTAAGTTTCACGGGTAAGTTTCACGGGTATGTTTCACGGGTGACGTTTCACGGGTCTAGGTTTCACTGGTAAGTTTCACGAGTCAATTTTTCACGGGTAAGTTTCACGGGTAAGTTTTACGGGTAAGTTTCACGGGTGACGTTTTACGGGTGACGTTTCACGGGTCTAGGTTTCACAGGTAAGTTTCACGGGTCAAGGTTTCACGGGTAAGTTTCACGGGTAAGTTTCACGGGTATGTTTCACGGGTGACGTTTCACGGGTCTAGGTTTCACTGGTAAGTTTCACGGGTCAAGGTTTCACGGGTAAGTTTCACGGGTAAGTTTCACGGGTAAGTTTCACGGGTATGTTTCACGGGTGACGTTTCACGGGTCTAGGTTTCACTGGTAAGTTTAACGGGTCAAGGTTTCACGGGTAAGTTTTACGGGTAAGTTTCACGGGTATGTTTTACGGGTATGTTTCACGGGTGACGTTTCACGGGTCTAGGTTTCACTGGTAAGTTTCACGGGTCAAGGTTTCACGGGTAAGTTTCACGGGTAAGTTTCACGGGTATGTTTTACGGGTGACGTTTCACGGGTCTAGGTTTCACTGGTAAGTTTCACGGGTCAAGGTTTCACGGGTAAGTTCACGGGTAAGTTACACGGGTATGTTTCACGGGTGACGTTTCACGGGTCTAGGTTTCACTGGTAAGTTTCACGGGTCAAGGTTTCACGGGTAAGTTTCACGGGTAAGTTTCACGGGTATGTTTCACGGGTGACGTTTCACGGGTCTAGGTTTCACTGGTAAGTTTCACGGGTCAAGGTTTTACGGGTAAGTTTCACGGGTAAGTTTCACGGGTGACGTTTCACGGGTCTAGGTTTCACTGGAAAGTTTCACGGGTCAAGGTTTCACGGGTAAGTTTCACGGGTGACGTTTCACGGGTCTAGGTTTCACTGGTAAGTTTCACGGGTCAAGGTTTCACGGGTAAGTTTCACGGGTAAGTTTCACGGGTGACGTTTCACGGGTCTAGGTTTCACTGGTAAGTTTCACGGGTCAAGGTTTCACGGGTAAGTTTCACGGGTAAGTTTCACGGGTATGTTTCAAGGGTGACGTTTCACGGGTCTAGGTTTCACTGGTAAGTTTCACGGGTCAAGGTTTCACGGGTAAGTTTCACGGGTAAGTTTCACGGGTATGTTTTACGGGTGACGTTTCACGGGTCTAGGTTTCACTGGTAAGTTTCACGGGTCAAGGTTTTACGGGTAAGTTTCACGGGTCTAGGTTTCACTGGTAAGTTTCACGGGTCAAGGTTTCACGGGTAACTTTCACGGGTAAGTTTCACGGGTTTGTTTCACGGGTGACGTTTCACGGGTCTAGGTTTCACTGGAAAGTTTCACGGGTCAAGGTTTCACGGGTAAGTTTCACGGGTAAGTTTCACGGGTATGTTTCACGGGTGACGTTTCACGGGTCTAGGTTTCACTGGCAAGTTTCACGGGTCAAGGTTTCACGGGTAAGTTTTACGGGTAAGTTTCACGGGTGACGTTTCACGGGTGACGTTTCACGGGTCTAGGTTTCACTGGTAAGTTTCACGGGTCAAGGTTTCAAGGGTAAGTTTCACGGGTAAGTTTCACGGGTATGTTTCACGGGTGACGTTTCACGGGTCTAGGTTTCACTGGAAAGTTTCACGGGTCAAGGTTTCACGGGTAAGTTTCAAGGGTAAGTTTCACGGGTAAGTTTTACGGGTATGTTTTACAGGTGACGTTTCACGGGTCTAGGTTTCACTGGTAAGTTTCACGGGTCAAGGTTTCACGGGATAGTTTTACGGGTAAGTTTCACGGGTAAGTTTCACGGGTAAGTTTCACGGGTATGTTTCACGGGTGACGTTTCACGGGTCTAGGTTTCACTGGTAAGTTTCACGGGTCAAGGTTTCACGGGTAAGTTTCACGGGTAAGTTTCACGGGTAAGTTTCACGGGTATGTTTCACGGGTATGTTTCACGGGTGACGTTTCACGGGTCTAGGTTTCACTGGTAAGTTTCACGGGTCAAGGTTTCACGGGTAAGTTTCACGGGTATGTTTCACGGGTGACGTTTCACGGGTCTAGGTTTCACTGGAAAGTTTCACGGGTCAAGGATTCACGGGTAAGTTTCACGGGTAAGTTTTACGGGTATGTTTTACAGGTGACGTTTCACGGGTCTAGGTTTCACTGGTAAGTTTCACGATTAAGTTTCACGGGTAAGTTTCACGGGTATGTTTTACGGGTGACGTTTCACGGGTCTAGGTTTCACTGGTAAGTTTCACGGGTCAACGTTTCACGGGTAAGTTTCACGGGTAAGTTTCACGGGTATGTTTCACGGGTGACGTTTCACGGGTCTAGGTTTCACTGGTAAGATTCACGGGTCAAGGTTTCACGGGTAAGTTTGACTGGTAAGTTTCACGGGTATGTTTCACGGGTGACGTTTCACGGGTCTAGGTTTCACTGGTAAGTTTCACTGGTCAAGGTTTCATGGTTAAGTTTCACGGGTAAGTTTCACGGGTAAGTTTCACGGGTATGTTTCACGGGTGACGTTTCACGGGTCTAGGTTTCACTGGTAAGTTTCACGGGTCAAGGTTTCACGGGTAAGTTTCACGGGTAAGTTTCACGGGTATGTTTCACGGGTGACGTTTCACGGGTCTAGGTTTCACTGGTAAGTTTCACGGGTCAAGGTTTTACGGGTAAGTTTCACGGGTAAGTTTCACGGGTGACGTTTCACGGGTATAGGTTTCACTGGTAAGTTTCACGGGTCAAGGTTTTACGGGTAAGTTTCACGGGTCTAGGTTTCACTGGTAAGTTTCACGGGTCAAGGTTTCACGGGTAAGTTTAACGGGTAAGTTTCACGGGTTTGTTTCACGGGTGACGTTTCACGGGTCTAGGTTTCACTGGAAAGTTTCACGGGTCAAGGTTTCACGGGTAAGTTTCAAGGGTAAGTTTCACGGGTATGTTTCACGGGTGACGTTTCACGGGTCTAGGTTTCACTGGTAAGTTTCACGGGTCAAGGTTTCACGGGTAAGTTTCACGGGTAAGTTTCACGGGTATGTTTCACGGGTGACGTTTTACGGGTCTAGGTTTCACTGGTAAGTTTCACGGGTCAAGGTTTCACGGGTAAGTTTTACGGGTAAGTTTCACGGGTAAGTTTCACGGGTATGTTTCACGGGTCTAGGTTTCACTGGTAAGTTTCACGGGTCAAGGTTTCACGGGTAAGTTTCACGGGTAAAATTCACGGGTATGTTTCACGGGTATGTTTCACGGGTGACGTTTCACGGGTCTAGGTTTCACTGGTAAGTTTCACGGGTCAAGGTTTCACGGGTAAGTTTCACGGGTAAGTTTCACGGGTATGTTTCACGGGTGACGTTTCACGGGTCTAGGTTTCACTGGTAAGTTTCACGGGTCAAGGTTTCACGGGTAAGTTTCACGGGTATGTTTCACGGGTGACGTTTCACGGGTCTAGGTTTCACTGGTAAGTTTCACGGGTCAAGGTTTCACGGGTAAGTTTCACGGGTAAGTTTCACGGGTATGTTTCACGGGTCTAGGTTTCACTGGTAAGTTTCACGGGTCAAGGTTTCACGGGTAAGTTTCACGGGTAAGTTTCACGGGTATGTTTCACGGGTGACGTTTCACGGGTCTAGGTTTCACTGGTAAGTTTCACGGGTCAAGGTTTTACGGGTAAGTTTCACGGGTAAGTTTCACGGGTATGTTTCACGGGTGACGTTTCATGGGTCTAGGTTTCACTGGTAAGTTTCACGAGTCAATTTTTCACGGGTAAGTTTCACGGGTAAGTTTTACGGGTAAGTTTCACGGGTGACGTTTTACGGGTGACGTTTCACGGGTCTAGGTTTCACTGGTAAGTTTCACGGGTGAAGGTTTCACGGGTAAGTTTCACGGGTAAGTTTCACGGGTATGTTTCACGGGTGACGTTTCACGGGTCTAGGTTTCACTGGTAAGTTTCACGGGTCAAGGTTTCACGGGTAAGTTTCACGGGTAAGTTTCACGGGTAAGTTTCACGGGTATGTTTCACGGGTGACGTTTCACGGGTCTAGGTTTCACTGGTAAGTTTAACGGGTCAAGGTTTCACGGGTAAGTTTTACGGGTAAGTTTCACGGGTATGTTTTACGGGTATGTTTCACGGGTGACGTTTCACGGGTCTAGGTTTCACTGGTAAGTTTCACGGGTCAAGGTTTCACGGGTAAGTTTCACGGGTAAGTTTCACGGGTATGTTTCACGGGTGACGTTTCACGGGGGTAGGTTTCACTGGTAAGTTTCACGGGTCAAGGTTTCACGGGTAAGTTTCACGGGTAAGTTACACGGGTATGTTTCACGGGTGACGTTTCACGGGTCTAGGTTTCACTGGTAAGTTTCACGGGTCAAGGTTTCACGGGTAAGTTTCACGGGTAAGTTTCACGGGTATGTTTCACGGGTGACGTTTCACGGGTCTAGGTTTCACTGGTAAGTTTCACGGGTCAAGGTTTTACGGGTAAGTTTCACGGGTAAGTTTCACGGGTATGTTTCACGGGTGACGTTTCACGGGTCTAGGTTTCACTGGTAAGTTTCACGAGTCAAGGATTCACGGGTAAGTTTCACGGGTAAGTTTTACGGGTAAAATTCACGGGTGACGTTTCACGGGTCTAGGTTTCACTGGTAAGTTTCACGGGTCAAGGTTTCACGGGTAAGTTTCACGGGTATGTTTCACGGGTGACGTTTCACGGGTCTAGGTTTCACTGGAAAGTTTCACGGGTCAAGGTTTCACGGGTAAGTTTCACGGGTAAGTTTTACGGGTATGTTTTACAGGTGACGTTTCACGGGTCTAGGTTTCACTGGTAAGTTTCACGGGTCAAGGTTTCACGGGTAAGTTTCACGGGTGACGTTTCACGGGTATGTTTTACGGGTGACGTTTCACTGGTCTAGGTTTCACTGGTAAGTTTCACGGGTCAAGGTTTCACGGGTAAGTTTCACGGGTAAGTTTCACGGGTATGTTTCACGGGTGACGTTTCACGGGTCTAGGTTTCACTGGTAAGTTTCACGGGTCAAGGTTTTACGGGTAAGTTTCACGGGTCTAGATTTCACTGGTAAGTTTCACGGGTCAAGGTTTCACGGGTAAGTTTCACGGGTTTGTTTCACGGGTGACGTTTCACGGGTCTAGGTTTCACTGGAAAGTTTCACGGGTCAAGGTTTCACGGGTAAGTTTCACGGGTAAGTTTCACGGGTATGTTTCACGGGTGACGTTTCACGGGTCTAGGTTTCACTGGTAAGTTTCACGGGTCAAGGTTTCACGGGTAAGTTTCACGGGTAAGTTTCACGGGTATGTTTCACGGGTGACGTTTCACGGGTCTAGGTTTCACTGGTAAGTTTCACGGTTCAAGGTTTCACGGGTAAGTTTCACGGGTAAGATTCACGGGTAAGTTTCACGGGTATGTTTCACGGGTGACGTTTCACGGGTCTAGGTTTCACTGGTAAGTTTCACGGGTCAAGGTTTCACGGGTAAGTTTCACGGGTAAGTTTCACGGGTATGTTTCACGGGTATGTTTCACGGGTGACGTTTCACGGGTTTAGGTTTCACTGGTAAGTTTCACGGGTCAAGGTTTCACGGGTAAGTTTCACAGGTAAGTTTCACGGGTATGTTTCACGGGTGACGTTTCACGGGTCTAGGTTTCACTGGTAAGTTTTACGGGTCAAGGTTTCACGGGTAAGTTTCACGGGTATGTTTCACGGGTATGTTTCACGGGTGACGTTTCACGGGTCTAGGTTTCACTGGTAAGTTTCACGGGTCAAGGTTTCACGGGTAAGTTTCACGGGTAAGTTTCACGGGTATGTTTCACGGGTGACGTTTCACGGGTCTAGGTTTCACTGGTAAGTTTCACGGGTCAAGGTTTTACGGGTAAGTTTCACGGGTAAGTTTCACGGGTATGTTTCACGGGTATGTTTCACGGGTGACGTTTCACGGGTCTAGGTTTCACTGGTAAGTTTCACGGGTCAAGGTTTCACGGGTAAGTTTAACGGGTAAGTTTCACGGGTATGTTTCACGGGTGACGTTTCACGGGTCTAGGTTTCACTGGTAAGTTTCACGGGTCAAGGTTTCACGGGTAAGTTTCACTGGTAAGTTTCACGGGTATGTTTCACGGGTGACGTTTCACGGGTCTAGGTTTCACTGGTAAGTTTCACGGGTCAAGGTTTCACGGGTCAAGGTTTCACGGGTAAGTTTCACGGGTAAGTTTCACGGGTGACGTTTCACGGGTCTAGGTTTCACTGGTAAGTTTCACGGGTCAAGGTTTCAAGGGTAAGTTTTACGGGTAAGTTTCACGGGTATGTTTCACGGGTGACGTTTCACGGGTCTAGGTTTCACTGGAAAGTTTCACGGGTCAAGGTTTCACGGGTAAGTTTCACGGGTAAGTTTTACGGGTATGTTTTACAGGTGACGTTTCACGGGTCTAGGTTTCACTGGTAAGTTTCACGGGTCAAGGTTTCACGGGTAAGTTTCACGGGTAAGTTTCACGGGTAAGTTTCACGGGTATGTTTCGCGGGTGACGTTTCACGGGTCTAGGTTTCACTGGTAAGTTTCACGGGTCAAGGTTTCACGGGTAAGTTTCACGGGTAAGTTTCACGGGTGACGTTTCACGGGTCTATTTTTCACTGGTAAGTTTCACGGGTCAAGGTTTCACGGGTAAGTGTCACGTGTAAGTTTCACGGGTAAGTTTCACGGGTGACGTTTCACGGGTCTAGGTTTCACTGGTAAGTTTCACGGGTCAAGGTTTCACGGGTAAGTTTCACGGGTAAGTTTCACGGGTGACGTTTCACGGGTCTAGGTTTCACTGGTAAGTTTCACGGGTCAAGGTTTCACGGGTAAGTTTCACGGGTAAGTTTCACGGGTAAGTTTCACGGGTGACGTTTTACGGGTCTAGGTTTCACTGGTAAGTTTCACGGGTCAAGGTTTCACGGGTAAGTTTCACGGGTAAGTTTCACGGGTGACGTTTCACGGGTCTAGGTTTCACTGGTAAGTTTCACGGGTCAAGGTTTCACGGGTAAGTTTCACGGGTAAGTTTCACGGGTATGTTTCACGGGTGACGTTTCACGGGTCTTGGTTTAACTGGTAAGTTTCACGGGTCAAGGTTTCACGGGTAAGTTTCACGGGTAAGTTTCACGGGTATGTTTCACGGGTGACGTTTCACGGGTATAGGTTTCACTGGTAAGTTTCACGGGTCAAGGTTTCACGGGTAAGTTTCACGGGTAAGTTTCACGGGTATGTTTCACGGGTGACGTTTCACGGGTCTAGGTTTCACTGGTAAGTTTCACGGGTCAAGGTTTTACGGGTAAGTTTCACGGGTCTAGGTTTCACTGGTAAGTTTCACGGGTCAAGGTTTCACGGGTAAGTTTCACGGGTAAGTTTCACGGGTATGTTTCACGGGTGACGTTTCACGGGTCTAGGTTTCACTGGTAAGTTTCACGGGTCAAGGTTTCACGGGTAAGTTTTACGGGTAAGTTTCACGGGTGACGTTTCACGGGTGACGTTTCACGGGTCTAGGTTTCACTGGTAAGTTTCACGGGTCAAGGTTTCACGGGTAAGTTTCACGGGTAAGTTTCACGGGTATGTTTCACGGGTGACGTTTCACGGGTAAGTTTCACGGGTAAGTTTTACGGGTATGTTTTACAGGTGACGTTTCACGGGTCTAGGTTTCACTGGTAAGTTTCACGGGTCAAGGTTTCACGGGTAAGTTTCACGGGTAAGTTTCACGGGTAAGTTTCACGGGTAAGTTTCACGGGTATGTTTCATGGGTGATGTTTCACGGGTCTAGGTTTCACTGGTAAGTTTCGCGGGTTAAGGTTTCACGGGTAAGTTTCACGGGTAAGTTTTACGGGTATGTTTTACAGGTGACGTTTCACGGGTCTAGGTTTCACTGGTAAGTTTCACGGGTCAAGGTTTCACGGGTAAGTTTCACGGGTAAGTTTCACGGGTAAGTTTCACGGGTAAGTTTCACGGGTATGTTTCATGGGTGATGTTTCACGGGTCTAGGTTTCACTGGTAAGTTTCGCGGGTTAAGGTTTCACGGGTAAGTTTCACGGGTAAGTTTCACGGGTATGTTTCACGGGTGACGTTTCACGGGTCTAGGTTTCACTGGAAAGTTTCACGGGTCAAAGTTTCACGGGTAAGTTTCACGGGTAAGTTTTACGGGTATGTTTCACAGGTGACGTTTCACGGGTCTAGGTTTCACTGGTAAGTTTCACGGGTCAAGGTTTCACGGGTAAGTTTCACGGGTAAGTTTCACGGGTATGTTTCATGGGTGATGTTTTACGGGTCTAGGTTTCACTGGTAAGTTTCACGTGTCAAGGTTTCACGGGTAAGTTTTACGGGTAAGTTTTACGGGTATGTTTTACAGGTGACGTTTCACGGGTCTAGGTTTCACTGGTAAGTTTCACGGGTCAAGGTTTCACGGGTAAGTTTCACGGGTAAGTTTCACGGGTATGTTTTACAGGTGACGTTTCGCGGGTCTAGGTTTCACTGGTAAGTTTCACGGGTCAAGGTTTCACGGGTAAGTTTCACGGGTAAGTTTCACGGGTATGTTTCGCGGGTGACGTTTCACGGGTCTAGGTTTCACTGGTAAGTTTCACGGGTCAAGGTTTCACGGGTAAGTTTCACGGGTAAGTTTCACGGGTGACGATTCACGGGTCTATTTTTCACTGGTAAGTTTCACGGGTCAAGGTTTCACGGGTAAGTTTCACGTGTAAGTTTCACGGGTAAGTTTCACGGGTGACGTTTCACGGGTCTAGGTTTCACTGGTAAGTTTCACGGGTCAAGGTTTCACGGGTAAGTTTCACGGGTAAGTTTCACGGGTATGTTTCAAGGGTGACGTTTCACGGGTCTAGGTTTCACTGGTAAGTTTCACGGGTCAAGGTTTCACGGGTAAGTTTCACGGGTAAGTTTCACGGGTATGTTTCACGGGTGACGTTTCACGGGTCTTGGTTTAACTGGTAAGTTTCACGGGTCAAGGTTTCACGGGTAAGTTTCACGGGTATGTTTCACGGGTGACGTTTCACGGGTCTAGGTTTCACTGGTAAGTTTCACGGGTCAAGGTTTCACGGGTAAGTTTCACGGGTAAGTTTCACGGGTAAGTTTCACGGGTATGTTTCACGAGTGACGTTTCACGGGTCTAGGTTTCACTGGTAAGTTTCACGGGTCAAGGTTTCACGGGTAAGTTTCACGGGTAAGTTTCACGGGTATGTTTCACGGGTGACGTTTCACGGGTCTTGGTTTAACTGGTAAGTTTCACGGGTCAAGGTTTCACGGGTAAGTTTCACGGGTAAGTTTCACGGGTATGTTTCACGGGTGACGTTTCACGGGTCTAGGTTTCACTGGTAAGTTTCACGGGTCAAGGTTTCACGGGTAAGTTTCACGGGTAAGTTTCACGGGTAAGTTTCACGGGTATGTTTCACGGGTGACGTTTTACGGGTCTAGGTTTCACTGGTAAGTTTCACGGGTCAAGGTTTTACGGGTAAGTTTCACGGGTCTAGGTTTCACTGGTAAGTTTCACGGGTCAAGGTTTCACGGGTAAGTTTCACGGGTAAGTTTCACGGGTTTGTTTCACGGGTGACGTTTCACGGGTCTAGGTTTCACTGGAAAGTTTCACGGGTCAAGGTTTCACGGGTAAGTTTCACGGGTATGTTTCACGGGTGACGTTTCACGGGTCTAGGTTTCACTGGTAAGTTTCACGGGTCAAGGTTTCACGAATAAGTTTTACGGGTAAGTTTCACGGGTGACGTTTCACGGGTGACGTTTCACGGGTCTAGGTTTCACTGGTAAGTTTCACGGGTCAAGGTTTTACGGGTAAGTTTCACGGGTAAGTTTCACGGGTATGTTTCACGGGTGACGTTTCACGGGTCTAGGTTTCACTGGAAAGTTTCACGGGTCAAGGTTTCACGGGTAAGTTTCAAGGGTAAGTTTCACGGGTAAGTTTTACGGGTATGTTTCACGGGTGACGTTTCACGGGTCTAGGTTTCACTGGTAAGTTTCACGGGTCAAGGTTTTACGGGTAAGTTTCACGGGTCTAGGTTTCACTGGTAAGTTTCACGGGTCAAGGTTTCACGGGTAAGTTTCACGGGTAAGTTTCACGGGTATGTTTCACGGGTGACGTTTCACGGGTCTAGGTTTCACTGGTAAGTTTCACGGGTCAAGGTTTCACGGGTAAGTTTTACGGGTAAGTTTCACGGGTGACGTTTCACGGGTGACGTTTCACGGGTCTAGGTTTCACTGGTAAGTTTCACGGGTCAAGGTTTCACGGGTAAGTTTCACGGGTAAGTTTCACGGGTATGTTTCACGGGTGACGTTTCACGGGTCTAGGTTTCACTGGAAAGTTTCACGGGTCAAGGTTTCACGGGTAAGTTTCAAGGGTAAGTTTCACGGGTAAGTTTTACGGGTATGTTTTACAGGTGACGTTTCACGGGTCTAGGTTTCACTGGTAAGTTTCACGGGTCAAGGTTTCACGGGTAAGTTTCACGGGTAAGTTTCACGGGTAAGTTTCACGGGTATGTTTCATGGGTGATGTTTCACGGGTCTAGGTTTCACTGGTAAGTTTCGCGGGTCAAGGTTTCACAAGTAAGTTTCACGGGTAAGTTTCACGGGTATGTTTCACGGGTGACGTTTCACGGGTCTAGGTTTCACTGGAAAGTTTCACGGGTCAAGGTTTCACGGGTAAGTTTCACGGGTAAGTTTTACGGGTATGTTTCACAGGTGACGTTTCACGGGTCTAGGTTTCACTGGTAAGTTTCACGGGTCAAGGTTTCACGGGTAAGTTTCACGGGTAAGTTTCACGGGTATGTTTCATGGGTGATGTTTCACGGGTCTAGGTTTCACTGGTAAGTTTCACGGGTCAAGGTTTCACGGGTAAGTTTCACGGGTAAGTTTTACGGGTATGTTTTACAGGTGACGTTTCACGGGTCTAGGTTTCACTGGTAAGTTTCACGGGTCAAGGTTTCACGGGTAAGTTTCACGGGTAAGTTTCACGGGTATGTTTTACAGGTGACGTTTCACGGGTCTAGGTTTCACTGGTAAGTTTCACGGGTCAAGGTTTCACGGGTAAGTTTCACGGGTAAGTTTCACGGGTATGTTTCGCGGGTGACGTTTCACGTGTCTAGGTTTCACTGGTAAGTTTTACGGGTCAAGGTTTCACGGGTAAGTTTCACGGGTAAGTTTCACGGGTGACGTTTCACGGGTCTATTTTTCACTGGTAAGTTTCACGGGTCAAGGTTTCACGGGTAAGTTTCACGTGTAAGTTTCACGGGTAAGTTTCACGGGTGACGTTTCACGGGTCTAGGTTTCACTGGTAAGTTTCACGGGTCAAGGTTTCACGGGTAAGTTTCACGGGTAAGTTTCACGGGTGACGTTTCACGGGTCTAGGTTTCACTGGTAAGTTTCACGGGTCAAGGTTTCACGGTTAAGTTTCACGGGTAAGTTTCACGGGTAAGTTTCACGAGTAAGTTTCACGGGTGACGTTTCACGGGTCTAGGTTTCACTGTTAAGTTTCACGGGTCAAGGTTTCACGGGTAAGTTTCACGGGTAAGTTTCACGGGTGACGTTTCACGGGTCTAGGTTTCACTGGTAAGTTTCACGGGTCAAGGTTTCACGGGTAAGTTTCACGGGTAAGTTTCACGGGTATGTTTCACGGGTGACGTTTCACGGGTCTTGGTTTAACTGGTAAGTTTCACGGGTCAAGGTTTCACGGGTAAGTTTCACGGGTATGTTTCACGGGTGACGTTTCACGGGTCTAGGTTTCACTGGTAAGTTTCACGGGTCAAGGTTTCACGGGTAAGTTTCACGGGTAAGTTTCACTGGTAAGTTTCACGGGTATGTTTCACGGGTGACGTTTCACTGGTAAGTTTCACGGGTCAAGGTTTCACGGGTAAGTTTCACGGGTAAGTTTCACGGGTATGTTTCACGGGTGACGTTTCACGGGTCTTGGTTTAACTGGTAAGTTTCACGGGTCAAGGTTTCACGGGTAAGTTTCACGGGTAAGTTTCACGGGTATGTTTCACGGGTGACGTTTCACGGGTCTAGGTTTTACTGGTAAGTTTCACGGGTCAAGGTTTCACGGGTAAGTTTCACGGGTAAGTTTCACGGGTAAGTTTCACGGGTATGTTTCACGGGTGACGTTTCACGGGTCTAGGTTTCACTGGTAAGTTTCACGGGTCAAGGTTTCACTGGTAAGTTTCACGGGTCAAGGTTTCACGGGTAAGTTTCACGGGTAAGTTTCACGGGTTTGTTTCACGGGTGACGTTTCACGGGTCTAGGTTTCACTGGAAAGTTTCACGGGTCAAGGTTTCACGGGTAAGTTTCACGGGTATGTTTCAAAAGTGACGTTTCACGGGTCTAGGTTTCACTGGTAAGTTTCACGGGTCAAGGTTTCACGGGTAAGTTTTACGGGTAAGTTTCACGGGTGACGTTTCACGGGTGACGTTTCACGGGTCTAGGTTTCACTGGTAAGTTTCACGGGTCAAGGTTTCACGGGTAAGTTTCACGGCTAAGTTTCACGGGTATGTTTCACGGGTGACGTTTCACGGATATGTTTCACGGGTGACGTTTCACGGGTCTAGGTTTCACTGGTAAGTTTCACGGGTCAAGGTTTCACGGGTAAGTTTCACGGGTAAGATTCACGGGTAAGTTTCACGGGTATGTTTCACGGGTGACGTTTCACGGGTCTAGGTTTCACTGGTAAGTTTCACGGGTCAAGGTTTCACGGGTAAGTTTCACGGGTAAGTTTCACGGGTATGTTTCACGGGTATGTTTCACGGGTGACGTTTCACGGGTCTAGGTTTCACTGGTAAGTTTCACGGGTCAAGGTTTCACGGGTAAGTTTCACGGGTATGTTTCACGGGTGACGTTTCACGGGTCTAGGTTTCACTGGTAAGTTTTACGGGTCAAGGTTTCACGGGTAAGTTTCACGGGTATGTTTCACGGGTATGTTTCACGGGTGACGTTTCACGGGTCTAGGATTCACTGGTAAGTTTCACGGGTCAAGGTTTCACGGGTAAGTTTCACGGGTAAGTTTCACGGGTATGTTTCACGGGTGACGTTTCACGGGTCTAGGTTTCACTGGTAAGTTTCACGGGTCAAGGTTTCACGGGTAAGTTTCACGGGTAAGTTTCACGGGTATGTTTCACGGGTGACGTTTCACGGGTCTAGGTTTCACTGGTAAGTTTCACGGGTCAAGGTTTTACGGGTAAATTTCACGGGTAAGTTTCACGGGTATGTTTCACGGGTGACGTTTCACGGGTCTAGGTTTCACTGGTAAGTTTCACGAGTCAAGGTTTCACGGGTAAGTTTCACGGGTAAGTTTTACGGGTAAGTTTCACGGGTGACGTTTTACGGGTGACGTTTCACGGGTCTAGGTTTCACTGGTAAGTTTCACGGGTCAAGGTTTCACGGGTAAGTTTCACGGGTAAGTTTCACGGGTATGTTTCACGGGTGACGTTTCACGGGTCTAGGTTTCACTGGTAAGTTTCACGGGTCAAGGTTTCACGGGTAAGTTTCACGGGTAAGTTTCACGGGTAAGTTTCACGGGTATGTTTCACGGGTGACGTTTCACGGGTCTAGGTTTCACTGGTAAGTTTAACGGGTCAAGGTTTCACGGGTAAGTTTTACGAGTAAGTTTCACGGGTATGTTTTACGGGTATGTTTCACGGGTGACGTTTCACGGGTCTAGGTTTCACTGGTAAGTTTCACGGGTCAAGGTTTCACGGGTAAGTTTCACGGGTAAGTTTCACGGGTATGTTTCACGGGTGACGTTTCACGGGTCTAGGTTTCACTGGTAAGTTTCACGGGTCAAGGTTTCACGGGTAAGTTTCACGGGTAAGTTTCACGGGTATGTTTCACGGGTGACGTTTCACGGGTCTAGGTTTCACTGGTAAGTTTCACGGGTCAAGGTTTCACGGGTAAGTTTCACGGGTAAGTTTCACGGGTATGTTTCACGGGTGACGTTTCACGGGTCTAGGTTTCACTGGTAAGTTTCACGGGTCAAGGTTTTACGGGTAAGTTTCACGGGTAAGTTTCACGGGTATGTTTCACGGGTGACGTTTCACGGGTCTAGGTTTCACTGGTAAGTTTCACGAGTCAAGGATTCACGGGTAAGTTTCACGGGTAAGTTTTACGGGTAAGTTTCACGGGTGACGTTTCACGGGTCTAGGTTTCACTGGTAAGTTTCACGGGTCAAGGTTTCACGGGTAAGTTTCACGGGTAACGTTTCACGGGTCTAGGTTTCACTGGTAAGTTTCACGGGTCAAGGTTTCACGGGTAAGTTTCACGGGTAAGTTTCACGGGTATGTTTCAAGGGTGACGTTTCACGGGTCTAGGTTTCACTGGTAAGTTTCACGGGTCAAGGTTTCACGGGTAAGTTTCACGGGTAAGTTTCACGGGTAAGTTTCACGGGTATGTTTTACAGGTGACGTTTCGCGGGTCTAGGTTTCACTGGTAAGTTTCACGGGTCAAGGTTTCACGGGTAAGTTTCACGGGTAAGTTTCACGGGTATGTTTCGCGGGTGACGTTTCACGGGTCTAGGTTTCACTGGTAAATTTCACGGGTCAAGGTTTCACGGGTAAGTTTCACGGGTAAGTTTCACGGGTGACGTTTCACGGGTCTATTTTTCACTGGTAAGTTTCACGGGTCAAGGTTTCACGGGTAAGTTTCACGTGTAAGTTTCACGGGTAAGTTTCACGGGTGACGTTTCACGGGTCTAGGTTTCACTGGTAAGTTTCACGGGTCAAGGTTTCACGGGTAAGTTTCACGGGTAAGTTTCACGGGTAAGTTTCACGGGTGACGTTTCACGGGTCTAGGTTTCACTGGTAAGTTTCACGGGTCAAGGTTTCACGGGTAAGTTTCACGGGTAAGTTTCACGGGTAAGTTTCACGGGTAAGTTTCACGGGTAAGTTTCACGGGTGACGTTTCACGGGTCTAGGTTTCACTGGTAAGTTTCACGGGTCAAGGTTTCACGGGTAAGTTTCACGGGTAAGTTTCACGGGTGACGTTTCACGGGTCTAGGTTTCACTGGTAAGTTTCACGGGCCAAGGTTTCACGGGTGACGTTTCACGGGTCTAGGTTTCACTGGTAAGTTTCACGGGTCAAGGTTTCACGGGTAAGTTTCACGGGTAAGTTTCACGGGTATGTTTCACGGGTGACGTTTCACGGGTCTAGGTTTCACTGGAAAGTTTCACGGGTCAAGGTTTCACGGGTAAGTTTCAAGGGTAAGTTTCACGGGTAAGTTTTACGGGTATGTTTCACGGGTGACGTTTCACGGGTCTAGGTTTCACTGGTAAGTTTCACGGGTCAAGGTTTTACGGGTAAGTTTCACGGGTCTAGGTTTCACTGGTAAGTTTCACGGGTCAAGGTTTCACGGGTAAGTTTCACGGGTAAGTTTCACGGGTATGTTTCACGGGTGACGTTTCACGGGTCTAGGTTTCACTGGTAAGTTTCACGGGTCAAGGTTTCACGGGTAAGTTTTACGGGTAAGTTTCACGGGTGACGTTTCACGGGTGACGTTTCACGGGTCTAGGTTTCACTGGTAAGTTTCACGGGTCAAGGTTTCACGGGTAAGTTTCACGGGTAAGTTTCACGGGTATGTTTCACGGGTGACGTTTCACGGGTCTAGGTTTCACTGGAAAGTTTCACGGGTCAAGGTTTCACGGGTAAGTTTCAAGGGTAAGTTTCACGGGTAAGTTTTACGGGTATGTTTTACAGGTGACGTTTCACGGGTCTAGGTTTCACTGGTAAGTTTCACGGGTCAAGGTTTCACGGGTAAGTTTCACGGGTAAGTTTCACGGGTAAGTTTCACGGGTATGTTTCATGGGTGATGTTTCACGGGTCTAGGTTTCACTGGTAAGTTTCGCGGGTCAAGGTTTCACGGGTAAGTTTCACGGGTAAGTTTCACGGGTATGTTTCACGGGTGACGTTTCACGGGTCTAGGTTTCACTGGAAAGTTTCACGGGTCAAGGTTTCACGGGTAAGTTTCACGGGTAAGTTTTACGGGTATGTTTCACAGGTGACGTTTCACGGGTCTAGGTTTCACTGGTAAGTTTCACGGGTCAAGGTTTCACGGGTAAGTTTCACGGGTAAGTTTCACGGGTATGTTTCATGGGTGATGTTTCACGGGTCTAGGTTTCACTGGTAAGTTTCACGGGTCAAGGTTTCACGGGTAAGTTTCACGGGTAAGTTTTACGGGTATGTTTTACAGGTGACGTTTCACGGGTCTAGGTTTCACTGGTAAGTTTCACGGGTCAAGGTTTCACGGGTAAGTTTCACGGGTAAGTTTCACGGGTATGTTTTACAGGTGACGTTTCACGGGTCTAGGTTTCACTGGTAAGTTTCACGGGTCAAGGTTTCACGGGTAAGTTTCACGGGTAAGTTTCACGGGTATGTTTCGCGGGTGACGTTTCACGGGTCTAGGTTTCACTGGTAAGTTTTACGGGTCAAGGTTTCACGGGTAAGTTTCACGGGTAAGTTTCACGGGTGACGTTTCACGGGTCTATTTTTCACTGGTAAGTTTCACGGGTCAAGGTTTCACGGGTAAGTTTCACGTGTAAGTTTCACGGGTAAGTTTCACGGGTAAGTTTCACGGGTGACGTTTCACGGGTCTAGGTTTCACTGGTAAGTTTCACGGGTCAAGGTTTCACGGGTAAGTTTCACGGGTAAGTTTCACGGGTAAGTTTCACGGGTAAGTTTCACGGGTGACGTTTCACGGGTCTAGGTTTCACTGGTAAGTTTCACGGGTCAAGGTTTCACGGGTAAGTTTCACGGGTAAGTTTCACGGGTGACGTTTCACGGGTCTAGGTTTCACTGGTAAGTTTCACGGGTCAAGGTTTCACGGGTAAGTTTCACGGGTAAGTTTCACGGGTATGTTTCACGGGTGACGTTTCACGGGTCTTGGTTTAACTGGTAAGTTTCACGGGTCAAGGTTTCACGGGTAAGTTTCACGGGTATGTTTCACGGGTGACGTTTCACGGGTCTAGGTTTCACTGGTAAGTTTCACGGGTCAAGGTTTCACGGGTAAGTTTCACGGGTAAGTTTCACGGGTAAGTTTCACGGGTATGTTTCACGGGTGACGTTTCACGGGTCTAGGTTTCACTGGTAAGTTTCATGGGTCAAGGTTTCACGGGTAAGTTTCACGGGTAAGTTTCACGGGTAAGTTTCACGGGTATGTTTCACGGGTGACGTTTCACGGGTCTTGGTTTAACTGGTAAGTTTCACGGGTCAAGGTTTCACGGGTAAGTTTCACGGGTAAGTTTCACGGGTATGTTTCACGGGTGACGTTTCACGGGTCTAGGTTTCACTGGTAAGTTTCACGGGTCAAGGTTTCACGGGTAAGTTTCACGGGTAAGTTTCACGGGTAAGTTTCACGGGTATGTTTCACGGGTGACGTTTCACGGGTCTAGGTTTCACTGGTAAGTTTCACGGGTCAAGGTTTTACGGGTAAGTTTCACGGGTCTAGGTTTCACTGGTAAGTTTCACGGGTCAAGGTTTCACGGGTAAGTTTCACGGGTAAGTTTCACGGGTTTGTTTCACGGGTGACGTTTCACGGGTCTAGGTTTCACTGAAAGTTTCACGGGTCAAGGTTTCACGGGTAAGTTTCACGGGTATGTTTCAAAAGTGACGTTTCACGGGTCTAGGTTTCACTGGTAAGTTTCACGGGTCAAGGTTTCACGGGTAAGTTTTACGGGTAAGTTTCACGGGTGACGTTTCACGGGTGACGTTTCACGGGTCTAGGTTTCACTGGTAAGTTTCACGGGTCAAGGTTTCACGGGTAAATTTCACGGCTAAGTTTCACGGGTATGTTTCACGGGTGACGTTTCACGGGTATGTTTCACGGGTGACGTTTCACGGGTCTAATTTTCACTGGTAAGTTTCACGGGTCAAGGTTTCACGGGTAAGTTTCACGGGTAAGATTCACGGGTAAGTTTCACGGGTATGTTTCACGGGTGACGTTTCACGGGTCTAGGTTTCACTGGTAAGTTTCACGGGTCAAGGTTTCACGGGTAAGTTTCACGGGTAAGTTTCACGGGTATGTTTCACGGGTATGTTTCACGGGTGACGTTTCACGGGTCTAGGTTTCACTGGTAAGTTTCACGGGTCAAGGTTTCACGGGTAAGTTTCACGGGTAAGTTTCACGGGTATGTTTCACGGGTGACGTTTCACGGGTCTAGGTTTCACTGGTAAGTTTTACGGGTCAAGGTTTCACGGGTAAGTTTCACGGGTATGTTTCACGGGTATGTTTCACGGGTGACGTTTCACGGGTCTAGGATTCACTGGTAAGTTTCACGGGTCAAGGTTTCACGGGTAAGTTTCACGGGTAAGTTTCACGGGTATGTTTCACGGGTGACGTTTCACGGGTCTAGGTTTCACTGGTAAGTTTCACGGGTCAAGGTTTCACGGGTAAGTTTCACGGGTAAGTTTCACGGGTATGTTTCACGGGTGACGTTTCACGGGTCTAGGTTTCACTGGTAAGTTTCACGGGTCAAGGTTTTACGGGTAAATTTCACGGGTAAGTTTCACTGGTATGTTTCACGGGTGACGTTTCACGGGTCTAGGTTTCACTGGTAAGTTTCACGAGTCAAGGTTTCACGGGTAAGTTTTACGGGTAAGTTTCACGGGTGACGTTTTACGGGTGACGTTTCACGGGTCTAGGTTTCACTGGTAAGTTTCACGGGTCAAGGTTTCACGGGTAAGTTTCACGGGTAAGTTTCACGGGTATGTTTCACGGGTGACGTTTCACGGGTCTAGGTTTCACTGGTTAGTTTCTCGGGTCAAGGTTTCACGGGTAAGTTTCACGGGTAAGTTTCACGGGTAAGTTTCACGGGTATGTTTCACGGGTGACGTTTCACGGGTCTAGATTTCACTGGTAAGTTTAACGGGTCAAGGTTTCACGGGTAAGTTTTACGAGTAAGTTTCACGGGTATGTTTTACGGGTTTGTTTCACGGGTGACGTTTCACGGGTCTAGGTTTCACTGGTAAGTTTCACGGGTCAAGGTTTCACGGGTAAGTTTCACGGGTAAGTTTCACGGGTATGTTTCACGGGTGACGTTTCACGGGTCTAGGTTTCACTGGTAAGTTTCACGGGTCAAGGTTTCACGGGTAAGTTGCACGGGTAAGTTTCACGGGTATGTTTCACGGGTGACGTTTCACGGGTCTAGGTTTCACTGGTAAGTTTCACGGGTCAAGTTTTCACGGGTAAGTTTCACGGGTAAGTTTCACGGGTATGTATCACGGGTGACGTTTCACGGGTCTAGGTTTAACTGGTAAGTTTCACGGGTCAAGGTTTTACGGGTAAGTTTCACGGGTAAGTTTCACGGGTATGTTTCACGGGTGACGTTTCACGGGTCTAGGTTTCACTGGTAAGTTTCACGAGTCAAGGATTCACGGGTAAGTTTCACGGGTAAGTTTTACGGGTAAGTTTCACGGGTGACGTTTCACGGGTCTAGGTTTCACTGGTAAGTTTCACGGGTCAAGGTTTTACGGGTAAGTTTCACGGGTAAGTTTCACGGGTGACGTTTCACGGGTCTAGGTTTCACTGGTAAGTTTCACGGGTCAAGGTTTCACGGGTAAGTTTCACGGGTAAGTTTCACGGGTATGTTTCAAGGGTGACGTTTCACGGGTCTAGGTTTCACTGGTAAGTTTCACGGGTCAAGGTTTCACGGGTAAGTTTCACGGGTAAGTTTCACGGGTATGTTTCACGGGTGACGTTTTACGGGTCTAGGTTTCACTGGTAAGTTTCACGGGTCAAGGTTTTACGGGTAAGTTTCACGGGTCTAGGTTTCACTGGTAAGTTTCACGGGTCAAGGTTTCACGGGTAAGTTTCACGGGTAAGTTTCACGGGTTTGTTTCACGGGTGACGTTTCACGGGTCTAGGTTTCACTGGAAAGTTTCACGGGTCAAGGTTTCACGGGTAAGTTTCACGGGTAAGTTTCACGGGTATGTTTCAAGGGTGACGTTTCACGGGTCTAGGTTTCACTGGTAAGTTTCACGGGTCAAGGTTTCACGGGTAAGTTTTACGGGTAAGTTTCACGGGTGACGTTTCACGGGTGACGTTTCACTGGTAAGTTTCACGGGTCAAGGTTTCAAGGGTAAGTTTCACGGGTAAGTTTCACGGGTATGTTTCACGGGTGACGTTTCACGGGTCTAGGTTTCACTGGAAAGTTTCACGGGTCAAGGTTTCACGGGTAAGTTTCAAGGGTAAGTTTCACTGGTAAGTTTTACGGGTATGTTTTACAGGTGACGTTTCACGGGTCTAGGTTTCACTGGTAAGTTTCACGGGTCAAGGTTTCACGGGTAAGTTTCACGGGTATGTTTCACGGGTAAGTTTCACGGGTAAGTTTCATGGGTGACGTTTCACGGGTCTAGGTTTCACTGGTAAGTTTCACGGGTCAAGGTTTCACGGGTAAGTTTCACGGGTAAGTTTCACGGGTGACGTTTCACGGGTCTAGGTTTCACTGGTAAGTTTCACGGGTCAAGGTTTCACGGGTAAGTTTCACGGGTATGTTTCACGGGTGACGTTTCACGGGTCTAGGTTTCACTGGAAAGTTTCACGGGTCAAGGTTTCACGGGTAAGTTTCAAGGGTAAGTTTCACGGGTAAGTTTTACGGGTATGTTTTACAGGTGACATTTCACGGGTCTAGGTTTCACTGGTAAGTTTCACGGGTCAAGGTTTCACGGGTAAGTTTCACGGGTAAGTTTCACGGGTAAGTTTCACGGGTATGTTTCATGGGTGATGTTTCACGGGTCTAGGTTTCACTGGTAAGTTTCGCGGGTCAAGGTTTCACGGGTAAGTTTCACGGGTAAGTTTCACGGGTATGTTTCACGGGTGACGTTTCACGGATCTAGGTTTCACTGGTAAGTTTCACGGGTCAAGGTTTCACGGGTAAGTTTTACGGGTAAGTTTCACGGGTATGTTTTACGGGTATGTTTTACGGGTGACGTTTCACGGGTCTAGGTTTCACTGGTAAGTTTCACGGGTCAAGGTTTCACGGGTAAGTTTCACGGGTAAGTTTCACGGGTATGTTTCACGGGTGACGTTTCACGGGTCTAGGTTTCACTGGTAAGTTTCACGGGTCAAGGTTTCACGGGTAAGTTTCACGGGTAAGTTTCACGGGTATGTTTCACGGGTGACGTTTCACGGGTCTAGGTTTCACTGGTAAGTTTCACGGGTCAAGGTTTTACGGGTAAATTTCACGGGTAAGTTTCACGGGTATGTTTCACGGGTGACGTTTCACGGGTCTAGGTTTCACTGGTAAGTTTCACGAGTCAAGGTTTCACGGGTAAGTTTCACGGGTAAGTTTTACGGGTAAGTTTCACGGGTGACGTTTCACGGGTCTAGGTTTCACTGGTAAGTTTCACGAGTCAAGGTTTCACGGGTAAGTTTCACGGGTAAGTTTTACGGGTAAGTTTCACGGGTGACGTTTTACGGGTGACGTTTCACGGGTCTAGGTTTCACTGGTAAGTTTCACGGGTCAAGGTTACCCGTGAAACTTACCCGTGAAACCTTGACCCGTGAAACTTACCAGTGAAAACTAGACCCGTGAAACGTCACCCGTGAAACATACCCGTAAAACATACCCGTGAAACTTACCCGTAAAACTTACCCGTGAAACCTTGACCCGTTAAACTTACCAGTGAAACCTAGACCCGTGAAACGTCACCCGTGAAACATACCCGTAAAACTTACCCGTGAAACTTACCCGTGAAACCTTGACTCGTGAAACTTACCAGTGAAACCTAGACCCGTGAAACGTCACCCGTGAAACTTACCCGTAAAACTTACCCGTGAAACTTACCAGTACGAGTCAATTTTTCACGGGTAAGTTTCACGGGTAAGTTTTACGGGTAAGTTTCACGGGTGACGTTTTACGGGTGACGTTTCACGGGTCTAGGTTTCACTGGTAAGTTTCACGGGTCAAGGTTTCACGGGTAAGTTTCACGGGTAAGTTTCACGGGTATGTTTTACGGGTGACGTTTCACGGGTCTAGGTTTCACTGGTAAGTTTCACGGGTCAAGGTTTCACGGGTAAGTTTCACGGGTAAGTTTCACGGGTAAGTTTCACGGGTATGTTTCACGGGTGACGTTTCACGGGTCTAGGTTTCACTGGTAAGTTTAACGGGTCAAGGTTTCACGGGTAAGTTTTACGGGTATGTTTTACGGGTATGTTTCACGGGTGACGTTTCACGGGTCTAGGTTTTACTGGTAAGTTTCACGGGTCAAGGTTTCACGGGTAAGTTTCACGGGTAAGTTTCACGGGTAAGTTTCACGGGTAAGTTTCACGGGTATGTTTCACGGGTGACGTTTCACGGGTCTAGGTTTCACTGGTAAGTTTCACGGGTCAAGGTTTCACGGGTAAGTTTCACGGGTAAGTTTCACGGGTGACGATTCACGGGTCTAGGTTTCACTGGTAAGTTTAACGGGTAAGTTTCACGGGTTAGTTTCACGGGTATGTTTCACGGGTATGTTTCACGGGTGACGTTTCACGGGTCTAGGTTTCACTGGTAAGTTTCACGGGTCAAGGTTTCACGGGTAAGTTTCACGGGTAAGTTTCACGGGTATATTTCACGGGTGACGTTTTACGGGTCTAGGTTTCACTGGTAAGTTTCACGGGTCAAGGTTTTACGGGTAAGTTTTACGGGTAAGTTTCACGGGTATGTTTCACGGGTGACGTTTCACGGGTCTAGGTTTCACTGGTAAGTTTCACGGGTCAAGGTTTCACGGGTAAGTTTCACGGGTGACGATTCACGGGTCTAGGTTTCACTGGTAAGTTTCACGGGTCAAGGTTTCAAGGGTAAGTTTTACGGGTAAGTTTCACGGGTATGTTTCACGGGTGACGTTTCACGGGTCTAGGTTTCACTGGAAAGTTTCACGGGTCAAGGTTTCACGGGTAAGTTTCACGGGTAAGTTTTACGGGTATGTTTTACAGGTGACGTTTCACGGGTCTAGGTTTCACTGGTAAGTTTCACGGGTCAAGGTTTCACGGGTAAGTTTCACGGGTAAGTTTCACGGGTATGTTTCGCGGGTGACGTTTCACGGGTCTAGGTTTCACTGGTAAGTTTCACGGGTCAAGGTTTCACGGGTAAGTTTCACGGGTAAGTTTCACGGGTAAGTTTCACGGGTATGTTTCACGGGTGACGTTTCACGGGTCTAGGTTTCACTGGTAAGTTTCACGGGTCAAGGTTTCACGGGTAAGTTTCATGGTGACGTTTCACGGGTCTAGGTTTCACTGGTAAGTTTCACGGGTCAAGGTTTCACGGGTAAGTTTCACGGGTAAGTTTCACGGGTATGTTTCACGGGTGACGTTTCACGGGTCTAGGTTTCACTGGTAAGTTTCACGGGTCAAGGTTTTACGGGTAAATTTCACGGGTAAGTTTCACGGGTATGTTTCACGGGTGACGTTTCACGGGTCTAGGTTTCAATGGTAAGTTTCACGAGTCAAGGTTTCACGGGTAAGTTTCACGGGTAAGTTTTACGGGTAAGTTTCACGGGTGACGTTTCACGGGTCTAGGTTTCACTGGTAAGTTTCACGAGTCAAGGTTTCACGGGTAAGTTTCACGGGTAAGTTTTACGGGTAAGTTTCACGGGTGACGTTTTACGGGTGACGTTTCACGGGTCTAGGTTTCACTGGTAAGTTTCACGGGTCAAGGTTACCCGTGAAACTTACCCGTGAAACCTTGACCCGTGAAACTTACCAGTGAAAACTAGACCCGTGAAACGTCACCCGTGAAACATACCCGTAAAACATACCCGTGAAACTTACCCGTAAAACTTACCCGTGAAACCTTGACCCGTTAAACTTACCAGTGAAACCTAGACCCGTGAAACGTCACCCGTGAAACATACCCGTAAAACTTACCCGTGAAACTTACCCGTGAAACCTTGACTCGTGAAACTTACCAGTGAAACCTAGACCCGTGAAACGTCACCCGTGAAACTTACCCGTAAAACTTACCCGTGAAACTTACCAGTACGAGTCAATTTTTCACGGGTAAGTTTCACGGGTAAGTTTTACGGGTAAGTTTCACGGGTGACGTTTTACGGGTGACGTTTCACGGGTCTAGGTTTCACTGGTAAGTTTCACGGGTCAAGGTTTCACGGGTAAGTTTCACGGGTAAGTTTCACGGGTATGTTTCACGGGTGACGTTTCACGGGTCTAGGTTTCACTGGTAAGTTTCACGGGTCAAGGTTTCACGGGTAAGTTTCACGGGTAAGTTTCACGGGTAAGTTTCACGGGTATGTTTCACGGGTGACGTTTCACGGGTCTAGGTTTCACTGGTAAGTTTAACGGGTCAAGGTTTCACGGGTAAGTTTTACGGGTATGTTTTACGGGTATGTTTCACGGGTGACGTTTCACGGGTCTAGGTTTCACTGGTAAGTTTCACGGGTCAAGGTTTCACGGGTAAGTTTCACGGGTAAGTTTCACGGGTAAGTTTCACGGGTAAGTTTCACGGGTATGTTTCACGGGTGACGTTTCACGGGTCTAGGTTTCACTGGTAAGTTTCACGGGTCAAGGTTTCACGGGTAAGTTTCACGGGTTAGTTTCACGGGTGACGATTCACGGGTCTAGGTTTCACTGGTAAGTTTAACGGGTAAGTTTCACGGGTTAGTTTCACGGGTATGTTTCACGGGTATGTTTCACGGGTGACGTTTCACGGGTCTAGGTTTCACTGGTAAGTTTCACGGGTCAAGGTTTCACGGGTAAGTTTCACGGGTAAGTTTCACGGGTATATTTCACGGGTGACGTTTTACGGGTCTAGGTTTCACTGGTAAGTTTCACGGGTCAAGGTTTTACGGGTAAGTTTTACGGGTAAGTTTCACGGGTATGTTTCACGGGTGACGTTTCACGGGTCTAGGTTTCACTGGTAAGTTTCACGGGTCAAGGTTTCACGGGTAAGTTTCACGGGTAAGTTTCACGGGTGACGATTCACGGGTCTAGGTTTCACTGGTAAGTTTCACGGGTCAAGGTTTCAAGGGTAAGTTTTACGGGTAAGTTTCACGGGTATGTTTCACGGGTGACGTTTCACGGGTCTAGGTTTCACTGGAAAGTTTCACGGGTCAAGGTTTCACGGGTAAGTTTCACGGGTAAGTTTTACGGGTATGTTTTACAGGTGACGTTTCACGGGTCTAGGTTTCACTGGTAAGTTTCACGGGTCAAGGTTTCACGGGTAAGTTTCACGGGTAAGTTTCACGGGTATGTTTCGCGGGTGACGTTTCACGGGTCTAGGTTTCACTGGTAAGTTTCACGGGTCAAGGTTTCACGGGTAAGTTTCACGGGTAAGTTTCACGGGTAAGTTTCACGGGTATGTTTCACGGGTGACGTTTCACGGGTCTAGGTTTCACTGGTAAGTTTCACGGGTCAAGGTTTCACGGGTAAGTTTCACGGGTAAGTTTCACGGGTATGTTTCATGGTGACGTTTCACGGGTCTAGGTTTCACTGGTAAGTTTCACGGGTCAAGGTTTCACGGGTAAGTTTCACGGGTAAGTTTCACGGGTATGTTTCACGGGTGACGTTTCACGGGTCTAGGTTTCACTGGTAAGTTTCACGGGTCAAGGTTTTACGGGTAAATTTCACGGGTAAGTTTCACGGGTATGTTTCACGGGTATGTTTCACGGGTGACGTTTCACGGGTCTAGGTTTCACTGGTAAGTTTCACGGGTCAAGGTTTCACGGGTAAGTTTCACGGGTAAGTTTCACGGGTATATTTCACGGGTGACGTTTTACGGGTCTAGGTTTCACTGGTAAGTTTCACGGGTCAAGGTTTTACGGGTAAGTTTTACGGGTAAGTTTCACGGGTATGTTTCACGGGTGACGTTTCACGGGTCTAGGTTTCACTGGTAAGTTTCACGGGTCAAGGTTTCACGGGTAAGTTTCACGGGTAAGTTTCACGGGTGACGATTCACGGGTCTAGGTTTCACTGGTAAGTTTCACGGGTCAAGGTTTCAAGGGTAAGTTTTACGGGTAAGTTTCACGGGTATGTTTCACGGGTGACGTTTCACGGGTCTAGGTTTCACTGGAAAGTTTCACGGGTCAAGGTTTCACGGGTAAGTTTCACGGGTAAGTTTTACGGGTATGTTTTACAGGTGACGTTTCACGGGTCTAGGTTTCACTGGTAAGTTTCACGGGTCAAGGTTTCACGGGTAAGTTTCACGGGTAAGTTTCACGGGTGACGTTTTACGGGTGACGTTTCACGGGTCTAGGTTTCACTGAAAGTTTCACGGGTCAAGGTTTCACGGGTAAGTTTCACGGGTATGTTTCAAAAGTGACGTTTCACGGGTCTAGGTTTCACTGGTAAGTTTCACGGGTCAAGGTTTCACGGGTAAGTTTTACGGGTAAGTTTCACGGGTGACGTTTCACGGGTGACGTTTCACGGGTCTAGGTTTCACTGGTAAGTTTCACGGGTCAAGGTTTCACGGGTAAATTTCACGGCTAAGTTTCACGGGTATGTTTCACGGGTGACGTTTCACGGGTATGTTTCACGGGTGACGTTTCACGGGTCTAATTTTCACTGGTAAGTTTCACGGGTCAAGGTTTCACGGGTAAGTTTCACGGGTAAGATTCACGGGTAAGTTTCACGGGTATGTTTCACGGGTGACGTTTCACGGGTCTAGGTTTCACTGGTAAGTTTCACGGGTCAAGGTTTCACGGGTAAGTTTCACGGGTAAGTTTCACGGGTATGTTTCACGGGTATGTTTCACGGGTGACGTTTCACGGGTCTAGGTTTCACTGGTAAGTTTCACGGGTCAAGGTTTCACGGGTAAGTTTCACGGGTAAGTTTCACGGGTATGTTTCACGGGTGACGTTTCACGGGTCTAGGTTTCACTGGTAAGTTTTACGGGTCAAGGTTTCACGGGTAAGTTTCACGGGTATGTTTCACGGGTATGTTTCACGGGTGACGTTTCACGGGTCTAGGATTCACTGGTAAGTTTCACGGGTCAAGGTTTCACGGGTAAGTTTCACGGGTAAGTTTCACGGGTATGTTTCACGGGTGACGTTTCACGGGTCTAGGTTTCACTGGTAAGTTTCACGGGTCAAGGTTTCACGGGTAAGTTTCACGGGTAAGTTTCACGGGTATGTTTCACGGGTGACGTTTCACGGGTCTAGGTTTCACTGGTAAGTTTCACGGGTCAAGGTTTTACGGGTAAATTTCACGGGTAAGTTTCACTGGTATGTTTCACGGGTGACGTTTCACGGGTCTAGGTTTCACTGGTAAGTTTCACGAGTCAAGGTTTCACGGGTAAGTTTTACGGGTAAGTTTCACGGGTGACGTTTTACGGGTGACGTTTCACGGGTCTAGGTTTCACTGGTAAGTTTCACGGGTCAAGGTTTCACGGGTAAGTTTCACGGGTAAGTTTCACGGGTATGTTTCACGGGTGACGTTTCACGGGTCTAGGTTTCACTGGTTAGTTTCTCGGGTCAAGGTTTCACGGGTAAGTTTCACGGGTAAGTTTCACGGGTAAGTTTCACGGGTATGTTTCACGGGTGACGTTTCACGGGTCTAGATTTCACTGGTAAGTTTAACGGGTCAAGATTTCACGGGTAAGTTTTACGAGTAAGTTTCACGGGTATGTTTTACGGGTTTGTTTCACGGGTGACGTTTCACGGGTCTAGGTTTCACTGGTAAGTTTCACGGGTCAAGGTTTCACGGGTAAGTTTCACGGGTAAGTTTCACGGGTATGTTTCACGGGTGACGTTTCACGGGTCTAGGTTTCACTGGTAAGTTTCACGGGTCAAGGTTTCACGGGTAAGTTGCACGGGTAAGTTTCACGGGTATGTTTCACGGGTGACGTTTCACGGGTCTAGGTTTCACTGGTAAGTTTCACGGGTCAAGTTTTCACGGGTAAGTTTCACGGGTAAGTTTCACGGGTATGTATCACGGGTGACGTTTCACGGGTCTAGGTTTAACTGGTAAGTTTCACGGGTCAAGGTTTTACGGGTAAGTTTCACGGGTAAGTTTCACGGGTATGTTTCACGGGTGACGTTTCACGGGTCTAGGTTTCACTGGTAAGTTTCACGAGTCAAGGATTCACGGGTAAGTTTCACGGGTAAGTTTTACGGGTAAGTTTCACGGGTGACGTTTCACGGGTCTAGGTTTCACTGGTAAGTTTCACGGGTCAAGGTTTTACGGGTAAGTTTCACGGGTAAGTTTCACGGGTGACGTTTCACGGGTCTAGGTTTCACTGGTAAGTTTCACGGGTCAAGGTTTCACGGGTAAGTTTCACGGGTAAGTTTCACGGGTATGTTTCAAGGGTGACGTTTCACGGGTCTAGGTTTCACTGGTAAGTTTCACGGGTCAAGGTTTCACGGGTAAGTTTCACGGGTAAGTTTCACGGGTATGTTTCACGGGTGACGTTTTACGGGTCTAGGTTTCACTGGTAAGTTTCACGGGTCAAGGTTTTACGGGTAAGTTTCACGGGTCTAGGTTTCACTGGTAAGTTTCACGGGTCAAGGTTTCACGGGTAAGTTTCACGGGTAAGTTTCACGGGTTTGTTTCACGGGTGACGTTTCACGGGTCTAGGTTTCACTGGAAAGTTTCACGGGTCAAGGTTTCACGGGTAAGTTTCACGGGTAAGTTTCACGGGTATGTTTCAAGGGTGACGTTTCACGGGTCTAGGTTTCACTGGTAAGTTTCACGGGTCAAGGTTTCACGGGTAAGTTTTACGGGTAAGTTTCACGGGTGACGTTTCACGGGTGACGTTTCACTGGTAAGTTTCACGGGTCAAGGTTTCAAGGGTAAGTTTCACGGGTAAGTTTCACGGGTATGTTTCACGGGTGACGTTTCACGGGTCTAGGTTTCACTGGAAAGTTTCACGGGTCAAGGTTTCACGGGTAAGTTTCAAGGGTAAGTTTCACTGGTAAGTTTTACGGGTATGTTTTACAGGTGACGTTTCACGGGTCTAGGTTTCACTGGTAAGTTTCACGGGTCAAGGTTTCACGGGTAAGTTTCACGGGTATGTTTCACGGGTAAGTTTCACGGGTAAGTTTCATGGGTGACGTTTCACGGGTCTAGGTTTCACTGGTAAGTTTCACGGGTCAAGGTTTCACGGGTAAGTTTCACGGGTAAGTTTCACGGGTGACGTTTCACGGGTCTAGGTTTCACTGGTAAGTTTCACGGGTCAAGGTTTCACGGGTAAGTTTCACGGGTATGTTTCACGGGTGACGTTTCACGGGTCTAGGTTTCACTGGAAAGTTTCACGGGTCAAGGTTTCACGGGTAAGTTTCAAGGGTAAGTTTCACGGGTAAGTTTTACGGGTATGTTTTACAGGTGACATTTCACGGGTCTAGGTTTCACTGGTAAGTTTCACGGGTCAAGGTTTCACGGGTAAGTTTCACGGGTAAGTTTCACGGGTAAGTTTCACGGGTATGTTTCATGGGTGATGTTTCACGGGTCTAGGTTTCACTGGTAAGTTTCGCGGGTCAAGGTTTCACGGGTAAGTTTCACGGGTAAGTTTCACGGGTATGTTTCACGGGTGACGTTTCACGGATCTAGGTTTCACTGGTAAGTTTCACGGGTCAAGGTTTCACGGGTAAGTTTTACGGGTAAGTTTCACGGGTATGTTTTACGGGTATGTTTTACGGGTGACGTTTCACGGGTCTAGGTTTCACTGGTAAGTTTCACGGGTCAAGGTTTCACGGGTAAGTTTCACGGGTAAGTTTCACGGGTATGTTTCACGGGTGACGTTTCACGGGTCTAGGTTTCACTGGTAAGTTTCACGGGTCAAGGTTTCACGGGTAAGTTTCACGGGTAAGTTTCACGGGTATGTTTCACGGGTGACGTTTCACGGGTCTAGGTTTCACTGGTAAGTTTCACGGGTCAAGGTTTTACGGGTAAATTTCACGGGTAAGTTTCACGGGTATGTTTCACGGGTGACGTTTCACGGGTCTAGGTTTCACTGGTAAGTTTCACGAGTCAAGGTTTCACGGGTAAGTTTCACGGGTAAGTTTTACGGGTAAGTTTCACGGGTGACGTTTCACGGGTCTAGGTTTCACTGGTAAGTTTCACGAGTCAAGGTTTCACGGGTAAGTTTCACGGGTAAGTTTTACGGGTAAGTTTCACGGGTGACGTTTTACGGGTGACGTTTCACGGGTCTAGGTTTCACTGGTAAGTTTCACGGGTCAAGGTTACCCGTGAAACTTACCCGTGAAACCTTGACCCGTGAAACTTACCAGTGAAAACTAGACCCGTGAAACGTCACCCGTGAAACATACCCGTAAAACATACCCGTGAAACTTACCCGTAAAACTTACCCGTGAAACCTTGACCCGTTAAACTTACCAGTGAAACCTAGACCCGTGAAACGTCACCCGTGAAACATACCCGTAAAACTTACCCGTGAAACTTACCCGTGAAACCTTGACTCGTGAAACTTACCAGTGAAACCTAGACCCGTGAAACGTCACCCGTGAAACTTACCCGTAAAACTTACCCGTGAAACTTACCAGTACGAGTCAATTTTTCACGGGTAAGTTTCACGGGTAAGTTTTACGGGTAAGTTTCACGGGTGACGTTTTACGGGTGACGTTTCACGGGTCTAGGTTTCACTGGTAAGTTTCACGGGTCAAGGTTTCACGGGTAAGTTTCACGGGTAAGTTTCACGGGTATGTTTTACGGGTGACGTTTCACGGGTCTAGGTTTCACTGGTAAGTTTCACGGGTCAAGGTTTCACGGGTAAGTTTCACGGGTAAGTTTCACGGGTAAGTTTCACGGGTATGTTTCACGGGTGACGTTTCACGGGTCTAGGTTTCACTGGTAAGTTTAACGGGTCAAGGTTTCACGGGTAAGTTTTACGGGTATGTTTTACGGGTATGTTTCACGGGTGACGTTTCACGGGTCTAGGTTTTACTGGTAAGTTTCACGGGTCAAGGTTTCACGGGTAAGTTTCACGGGTAAGTTTCACGGGTAAGTTTCACGGGTAAGTTTCACGGGTATGTTTCACGGGTGACGTTTCACGGGTCTAGGTTTCACTGGTAAGTTTCACGGGTCAAGGTTTCACGGGTAAGTTTCACGGGTAAGTTTCACGGGTGACGATTCACGGGTCTAGGTTTCACTGGTAAGTTTAACGGGTAAGTTTCACGGGTTAGTTTCACGGGTATGTTTCACGGGTATGTTTCACGGGTGACGTTTCACGGGTCTAGGTTTCACTGGTAAGTTTCACGGGTCAAGGTTTCACGGGTAAGTTTCACGGGTAAGTTTCACGGGTATATTTCACGGGTGACGTTTTACGGGTCTAGGTTTCACTGGTAAGTTTCACGGGTCAAGGTTTTACGGGTAAGTTTTACGGGTAAGTTTCACGGGTATGTTTCACGGGTGACGTTTCACGGGTCTAGGTTTCACTGGTAAGTTTCACGGGTCAAGGTTTCACGGGTAAGTTTCACGGGTAAGTTTCACGGGTGACGATTCACGGGTCTAGGTTTCACTGGTAAGTTTCACGGGTCAAGGTTTCAAGGGTAAGTTTTACGGGTAAGTTTCACGGGTATGTTTCACGGGTGACGTTTCACGGGTCTAGGTTTCACTGGAAAGTTTCACGGGTCAAGGTTTCACGGGTAAGTTTCACGGGTAAGTTTTACGGGTATGTTTTACAGGTGACGTTTCACGGGTCTAGGTTTCACTGGTAAGTTTCACGGGTCAAGGTTTCACGGGTAAGTTTCACGGGTAAGTTTCACGGGTATGTTTCGCGGGTGACGTTTCACGGGTCTAGGTTTCACTGGTAAGTTTCACGGGTCAAGGTTTCACGGGTAAGTTTCACGGGTAAGTTTCACGGGTAAGTTTCACGGGTATGTTTCACGGGTGACGTTTCACGGGTCTAGGTTTCACTGGTAAGTTTCACGGGTCAAGGTTTCACGGGTAAGTTTCATGGTGACGTTTCACGGGTCTAGGTTTCACTGGTAAGTTTCACGGGTCAAGGTTTCACGGGTAAGTTTCACGGGTAAGTTTCACGGGTATGTTTCACGGGTGACGTTTCACGGGTCTAGGTTTCACTGGTAAGTTTCACGGGTCAAGGTTTTACGGGTAAATTTCACGGGTAAGTTTCACGGGTATGTTTCACGGGTGACGTTTCACGGGTCTAGGTTTCAATGGTAAGTTTCACGAGTCAAGGTTTCACGGGTAAGTTTCACGGGTAAGTTTTACGGGTAAGTTTCACGGGTGACGTTTCACGGGTCTAGGTTTCACTGGTAAGTTTCACGAGTCAAGGTTTCACGGGTAAGTTTCACGGGTAAGTTTTACGGGTAAGTTTCACGGGTGACGTTTTACGGGTGACGTTTCACGGGTCTAGGTTTCACTGGTAAGTTTCACGGGTCAAGGTTACCCGTGAAACTTACCCGTGAAACCTTGACCCGTGAAACTTACCAGTGAAAACTAGACCCGTGAAACGTCACCCGTGAAACATACCCGTAAAACATACCCGTGAAACTTACCCGTAAAACTTACCCGTGAAACCTTGACCCGTTAAACTTACCAGTGAAACCTAGACCCGTGAAACGTCACCCGTGAAACATACCCGTAAAACTTACCCGTGAAACTTACCCGTGAAACCTTGACTCGTGAAACTTACCAGTGAAACCTAGACCCGTGAAACGTCACCCGTGAAACTTACCCGTAAAACTTACCCGTGAAACTTACCAGTACGAGTCAATTTTTCACGGGTAAGTTTCACGGGTAAGTTTTACGGGTAAGTTTCACGGGTGACGTTTTACGGGTGACGTTTCACGGGTCTAGGTTTCACTGGTAAGTTTCACGGGTCAAGGTTTCACGGGTAAGTTTCACGGGTAAGTTTCACGGGTATGTTTCACGGGTGACGTTTCACGGGTCTAGGTTTCACTGGTAAGTTTCACGGGTCAAGGTTTCACGGGTAAGTTTCACGGGTAAGTTTCACGGGTAAGTTTCACGGGTATGTTTCACGGGTGACGTTTCACGGGTCTAGGTTTCACTGGTAAGTTTAACGGGTCAAGGTTTCACGGGTAAGTTTTACGGGTATGTTTTACGGGTATGTTTCACGGGTGACGTTTCACGGGTCTAGGTTTCACTGGTAAGTTTCACGGGTCAAGGTTTCACGGGTAAGTTTCACGGGTAAGTTTCACGGGTAAGTTTCACGGGTAAGTTTCACGGGTATGTTTCACGGGTGACGTTTCACGGGTCTAGGTTTCACTGGTAAGTTTCACGGGTCAAGGTTTCACGGGTAAGTTTCACGGGTTAGTTTCACGGGTGACGATTCACGGGTCTAGGTTTCACTGGTAAGTTTAACGGGTAAGTTTCACGGGTTAGTTTCACGGGTATGTTTCACGGGTATGTTTCACGGGTGACGTTTCACGGGTCTAGGTTTCACTGGTAAGTTTCACGGGTCAAGGTTTCACGGGTAAGTTTCACGGGTAAGTTTCACGGGTATATTTCACGGGTGACGTTTTACGGGTCTAGGTTTCACTGGTAAGTTTCACGGGTCAAGGTTTTACGGGTAAGTTTTACGGGTAAGTTTCACGGGTATGTTTCACGGGTGACGTTTCACGGGTCTAGGTTTCACTGGTAAGTTTCACGGGTCAAGGTTTCACGGGTAAGTTTCACGGGTAAGTTTCACGGGTGACGATTCACGGGTCTAGGTTTCACTGGTAAGTTTCACGGGTCAAGGTTTCAAGGGTAAGTTTTACGGGTAAGTTTCACGGGTATGTTTCACGGGTGACGTTTCACGGGTCTAGGTTTCACTGGAAAGTTTCACGGGTCAAGGTTTCACGGGTAAGTTTCACGGGTAAGTTTTACGGGTATGTTTTACAGGTGACGTTTCACGGGTCTAGGTTTCACTGGTAAGTTTCACGGGTCAAGGTTTCACGGGTAAGTTTCACGGGTAAGTTTCACGGGTATGTTTCGCGGGTGACGTTTCACGGGTCTAGGTTTCACTGGTAAGTTTCACGGGTCAAGGTTTCACGGGTAAGTTTCACGGGTAAGTTTCACGGGTAAGTTTCACGGGTATGTTTCACGGGTGACGTTTCACGGGTCTAGGTTTCACTGGTAAGTTTCACGGGTCAAGGTTTCACGGGTAAGTTTCACGGGTAAGTTTCACGGGTATGTTTCATGGTGACGTTTCACGGGTCTAGGTTTCACTGGTAAGTTTCACGGGTCAAGGTTTCACGGGTAAGTTTCACGGGTAAGTTTCACGGGTATGTTTCACGGGTGACGTTTCACGGGTCTAGGTTTCACTGGTAAGTTTCACGGGTCAAGGTTTTACGGGTAAATTTCACGGGTAAGTTTCACGGGTATGTTTCACGGGTATGTTTCACGGGTGACGTTTCACGGGTCTAGGTTTCACTGGTAAGTTTCACGGGTCAAGGTTTCACGGGTAAGTTTCACGGGTAAGTTTCACGGGTATATTTCACGGGTGACGTTTTACGGGTCTAGGTTTCACTGGTAAGTTTCACGGGTCAAGGTTTTACGGGTAAGTTTTACGGGTAAGTTTCACGGGTATGTTTCACGGGTGACGTTTCACGGGTCTAGGTTTCACTGGTAAGTTTCACGGGTCAAGGTTTCACGGGTAAGTTTCACGGGTAAGTTTCACGGGTGACGATTCACGGGTCTAGGTTTCACTGGTAAGTTTCACGGGTCAAGGTTTCAAGGGTAAGTTTTACGGGTAAGTTTCACGGGTATGTTTCACGGGTGACGTTTCACGGGTCTAGGTTTCACTGGAAAGTTTCACGGGTCAAGGTTTCACGGGTAAGTTTCACGGGTAAGTTTTACGGGTATGTTTTACAGGTGACGTTTCACGGGTCTAGGTTTCACTGGTAAGTTTCACGGGTCAAGGTTTCACGGGTAAGTTTCACGGGTAAGTTTCACGGGTATGTTTCGCGGGTGACGTTTCACGGGTCTAGGTTTCACTGGTAAGTTTCACGGGTCAAGGTTTCACGGGTAAGTTTCACGGGTAAGTTTCACGGGTAAGTTTCACGGGTATGTTTCACGGGTGACGTTTCACGGGTCTAGGTTTCACTGGTAAGTTTCACGGGTCGAGGTTTCACGGGTAAGTTTCACGGGTAAGTTTCACGGGTATGTTTCATGGTGACGTTTCACGGGTCTAGGTTTCACTGGTAAGTTTCACGGGTCAAGGTTTCACGGGTAAGTTTCACGGGTAAGTTTCACGGGTATGTTTCACGGGTGACGTTTCACGGGTCTAGGTTTCACTGGTAAGTTTCACGGGTCAAGGTTTTACGGGTAAATTTCACGGGTAAGTTTCACGGGTATGTTTCACGGGTGACGTTTCACGGGTCTAGGTTTCAATGGTAAGTTTCACGAGTCAAGGTTTCACGGGTAAGTTTCACGGGTAAGTTTTACGGGTAAGTTTCACGGGTGACGTTTCACGGGTCTAGGTTTCACTGGTAAGTTTCACGAGTCAAGGTTTCACGGGTAAGTTTCACGGGTAAGTTTTACGGGTAAGTTTCACGGGTGACGTTTTACGGGTGACGTTTCACGGGTCTAGGTTTCACTGGTAAGTTTCACGGGTCAAGGTTACCCGTGAAACTTACCCGTGAAACCTTGACCCGTGAAACTTACCAGTGAAAACTAGACCCGTGAAACGTCACCCGTGAAACATACCCGTAAAACATACCCGTGAAACTTACCCGTAAAACTTACCCGTGAAACCTTGACCCGTTAAACTTACCAGTGAAACCTAGACCCGTGAAACGTCACCCGTGAAACATACCCGTAAAACTTACCCGTGAAACTTACCCACGAAACCTTGACTCGTGAAACTTACCAGTGAAACCTAGACCCGTGAAACGTCACCCGTGAAACTTACCCGTAAAACTTACCCGTGAAACTTACCAGTACGAGTCAATTTTTCACGGGTAAGTTTCACGGGTAAGTTTTACGGGTAAGTTTCACGGGTGACGTTTTACGGGTGACGTTTCACGGGTCTAGGTTTCACTGGTAAGTTTCACGGGTCAAGGTTTCACGGGTAAGTTTCACGGGTAAGTTTCACGGGTATGTTTCACGGGTGACGTTTCACGGGTCTAGGTTTCACTGGTAAGTTTCACGGGTGAAGGTTTCACGGGTAAGTTTCACGGGTAAGTTTCACGGGTAAGTTTCACGGGTATGTTTCACGGGTGACGTTTCACGGGTCTAGGTTTCACTGGTAAGTTTAACGGGTCAAGGTTTCACGGGTAAGTTTTACGGGTATGTTTTACGGGTATGTTTCACGGGTGACGTTTCACGGGTCTAGGTTTCACTGGTAAGTTTCACGGGTCAAGGTTTCACGGGTAAGTTTCACGGGTAAGTTTCACGGGTAAGTTTCACGGGTAAGTTTCACGGGTATGTTTCACGGGTGACGTTTCACGGGTCTAGGTTTCACTGGTAAGTTTCACGGGTCAAGGTTTCACGGGTAAGTTTCACGGGTTAGTTTCACGGGTGACGATTCACGGGTCTAGGTTTCACTGGTAAGTCTAACGGGTAAGTTTCACGGGTTAGTTTCACGGGTATGTTTCACGGGTATGTTTCACGGGTGACGTTTCACGGGTCTAGGTTTCACTGGTAAGTTTCACGGGTCAAGGTTTCACGGGTAAGTTTCACGGGTAAGTTTCACGGGTATATTTCACGGGTGACGTTTTACGGGTCTAGGTTTCACTGGTAAGTTTCACGGGTCAAGGTTTTACGGGTAAGTTTTACGGGTAAGTTTCACGGGTATGTTTCACGGGTGACGTTTCACGGGTCTAGGTTTCACTGGTAAGTTTCACGGGTCAAGGTTTCACGGGTAAGTTTCACGGGTAAGTTTCACGGGTGACGATTCACGGGTCTAGGTTTCACTGGTAAGTTTCACGGGTCAAGGTTTCAAGGGTAAGTTTTACGGGTAAGTTTCACGGGTATGTTTCACGGGTGACGTTTCACGGGTCTAGGTTTCACTGGAAAGTTTCACGGGTCAAGGTTTCACGGGTAAGTTTCACGGGTAAGTTTTACGGGTATGTTTTACAGGTGACGTTTCACGGGTCTAGGTTTCACTGGTAAGTTTCACGGGTCAAGGTTTCACGGGTAAGTTTCACGGGTAAGTTTCACGGGTATGTTTCGCGGGTGACGTTTCACGGGTCTAGGTTTCACTGGTAAGTTTCACGGGTCAAGGTTTCACGGGTAAGTTTCACGGGTAAGTTTCACGGGTAAGTTTCACGGGTATGTTTCACGGGTGACGTTTCACGGGTCTAGGTTTCACTGGTAAGTTTCACGGGTCAAGGTTTCACGGGTAAGTTTCACGGGTAAGTTTCACGGGTATGTTTCATGGTGACGTTTCACGGGTCTAGGTTTCACTGGTAAGTTTCACGGGTCAAGGTTTCACGGGTAAGTTTCACGGGTAAGTTTCACGGGTATGTTTCACGGGTGACGTTTCACGGGTCTAGGTTTCACTGGTAAGTTTCACGGGTCAAGGTTTTACGGGTAAATTTCACGGGTAAGTTTCACGGGTATGTTTCACGGGTGACGTTTCACGGGTCTAGGTTTCACTGGTAAGTTTCACGAGTCAAGGATTCACGGGTAAGTTTCACGGGTAAGTTTTACGGGTAAGTTTCACGGGTGACGTTTCACGGGTCTAGGTTTCACTGGTAAGTTTCACGAGTCAAGGTTTCACGGGTAAGTTTCACGGGTAAGTTTTACGGGTAAGTTTCACGGGTGACGTTTTAAGGGTGACGTTTCACGGGTCTAGGTTTCACTGGTAAGTTTCACGGGTCAAGGTTACCCGTGAAACTTATCCGTGAAACCTTGACCCGTGAAACTTACCAGTGAAACCTAGACCCGTGAAACGTCACCCGTGAAACATACCCGTAAAACATACCCGTGAAACTTACCCGTAAAACTTACCCGTGAAACCTTGACCCGTTAAACTTACCAGTGAAACCTAGACCCGTGAAACGTCACCCGTGAAACATACCCGTAAAACTTACCCGTGAAACTTACCCGTGAAACCTTGACTCGTGAAACTTACCAGTGAAACCTAGACCCGTGAAACGTCACCCGTGAAACTTACCCGTAAAACTTACCCGTGAAACTTACCAGTACGAGTCAATTTTTCACGGGTAAGTTTCACGGGTAAGTTTTACGGGTAAGTTTCACGGGTGACGTTTTACGGGTGACGTTTCACGGGTCTAGGTTTCACTAGGAAGTTTCACGGGTCAAGGTTTCACGGGTAAGTTTCACGGGTAAGTTTCACGGGTATGTTTCACGGGTGACGTTTCACGGGTCTAGGTTTCACTGGTAAGTTTCACGGGTCAAGGTTTCACGGGTAAGTTTCACGGGTAAGTTTCACGGGTAAGTTTCACGGGTATGTTTCACGGGTGACGTTTCACGGGTCTAGGTTTCACTGGTAAGTTTAACGGGTCAAGGTTTCACGGGTAAGTTTTACGGGTATGTTTTACGGGTATGTTTCACGGGTGACGTTTCACGGGTCTAGGTTTCACTGGTAAGTTTCACGGGTCAAGGTTTCACGGGTAAGTTTCACGGGTAAGTTTCACGGGTAAGTTTCACGGGTTAGTTTCACGGGTATGTTTCACGGGTGACGTTTCACGGGTCTAGGTTTCACTGGTAAGTTTCACGGGTCAAGGTTTCACGGGTAAGTTTCACGGGTAAGTTTCACGGGTGACGATTCACGGGTCTAGGTTTCATTGGTAAGTTTCACGGGTAAGTTTCACGGGTTAGTTTCACGGGTATGTTTCACGGGTATGTTTCACGGGTGACGTTTCACGGGTCTAGGTTTCACTGGTAAGTTTCACGGGTCAAGGTTTCACGGGTAAGTTTCACGGGTAAGTTTCACGGGTATGTTTCACGGGTGACGTTTTACGGGTCTAGGTTTCACTGGTAAGTTTCACGGGTCAAGGTTTTACGGGTAAGTTTCACGGGTAAGTTTCACGGGTATGTTTCACGGGTGACGTTTCACGGGTCTAGGTTTCACTGGTAAGTTTCACAGGTCAAGGTTTCACGGGTAAGTTTCACGGGTAAGTTTCACGGGTGACGATTCACGGGTCTAGGTTTCACTGGTAAGTTTCACGGGTCAAGGTTTCAAGGGTAAGTTTTACGGGTAAGTTTCACGGGTATGTTTCACGGGTGACGTTTCACGGGTCTAGGTTTCACTGGAAAGTTTCACGGGGCAAGGTTTCACGGGTAAGTTTCACGGGTAAGTTTTACGGGTATGTTTTACAGGTGACGTTTCACGGGTCTAGGTTTCACTGGTAAGTTTCACGAGTCAAGGTTTCACGGGTAAGTTTCACGGGTAAGTTTCACGGGTATGTTTCGCGGGTGACGTTTCACGGGTCTAGGTTTCACTGGTAAGTTTCACGGGTCAAGGTTTCACGGGTAAGTTTCACGGGTAAGTTTTACGGGTGACGTTTCACGGGTCTATTTTTCACTGGTAAGTTTCACGGGTCAAGGTTTCACGGGTAAGTTTCACGTGTAAGTTTCACGGGTAAGTTTCACGGGTGACGTTTCACGGGTCTAGGTTTCACTGGTAAGTTTCACGGGTCAAGGTTTCACGGGTAAGTTTCACGGGTAAGTTTCACGGGTGACGTTTCACGGGTCTAGGTTTCACTGGTAAGTTTCACGGGTCAAGGTTTCACGGGTAAGTTTCACGGGTAAGTTTCACGGGTAAGTTTCACGAGTAAGTTTCACGGGTGACGTTTCACGGGTCTAGGTTTCACTGGTAAGTTTCACGGGTCAAGGTTTCACGGGTAAGTTTCACGAGTAAGTTTCACGGGTGACGTTTCACGGGTCTAGGTTTCACTGGTAAGTTTCACGGGTCAAGGTTTCACGGGTAAGTTTCACGGGTAAGTTTCACGGGTATGTTTCAAGGGTGACGTTTCACGGGTCTAGGTTTCACTGGTAAGTTTCACGGGTCAAGGTTTCACGGGTAAGTTTCACGGGTAAGTTTCACGGGTATGTTTCACGGGTGACGTTTCACGGGTCTAGGTTTCACTGGTAAGTTTCACGGGTCAAGGTTTTACGGGTAAGTTTCACGGGTCTAGGTTTCACTGGTAAGTTTCACGGGTCAAAGTTTCACGGGTAAGTTTCACGGGTGACGTTTCACGGGTCTAGGTTTCACTGGAAAGTTTCACGGGTCAAGGTTTCACGGGTAAGTTTCAGGGGTAAGTTTCACGGGTATGTTTCACGGGTGACGTTTCACGGGTCTAGGTTTCACTGGTAAGTTTCACGGGTCAAGGTTTCACGGGTAAGTTTTACGGGTAAGTTTCACGGGTGACGTTTCACGGGTGACGTTTCACGGGTCTAGGTTTCACTGGTAAGTTTCACGGGTCAAGGTTTCAAGGGTAAGTTTCACGGGTAAGTTTCACGGGTATGTTTCACGGGTGACGTTTCACGGGTCTAGGTTTCACTGGAAAGTTTCACGGGTCAAGGTTTCAAGGGTAAGTTCCAAGGGTAAGTTTCACGGGTAAGTTTTACGGGTATGTTTTACAGGTGACGTTTCACGGGTCTAGGTTTTACTGGTAAGTTTCACGGGTCAAGGTTTCACGGGTAAGTTTTACGGGTAAGTTTCACGGGTAAGTTTCACGGGTAAGTTTCACGGGTATGTTTCACGGGTGACGTTTCACGGGTCTAGGTTTCACTGGTAAGTTTTACGGGTCAAGGTTTCACGGGTAAGTTTCACGGGTAAGTTTCACGGGTATGTTTCACGGTTATGTTTCACGGGTGACGTTTCACGGGTCTAGGTTTCACTGGTAAGTTTCACGGGTCAAGGTTTCACGGGTAAGTTTCACGGGTATGTTTCACGGGTGACGTTTCACGGGTCTAGGTTTCACTGGAAAGTTTCACGGGTCAAGGTTTCACGGGTAAGTTTCACGGGTAAGTTTTACGGGTATGTTTTACAGGTGACGTTTCACGGGTCTAGGTTTCACTGGTAAGTTTCACGGGTAAGTTTCACGGGTAAGTTTCACGGGTATGTTTTACGGGTGACGTTTCACGGGTCTAGGTTTCACGGGTAAGTTTTACGGGTTAGTTTCACGGGTGACGTTTCACGGGTGACGTTTCACGGGTCTAGGTTTCACTGGTAAGTTTCACGGGTCAAGGTTTCAAGGGTAAGTTTCACGGGTAAGTTTCACGTTTATGTTTCACGGGTGACGTTTCACGGGTCTAGGTTTCACTGGAAAGTTTCACGGGTCAAGGTTTCACGGGTAAGTTTCAAGGGTAAGTTTCACGGGTAAGTTTTACGGGTATGTTTTACAGGTGACGTTTCACGGGTCTAGGTTTCACTGGTAAGTTTCACAGGTCAAGGTTTCACGGGTAAGTTTTACGGGTAAGTTTCACGGGTAAGTTTCACGGGTAAGTTTCACGGGTAAGTTTCACGGGTATGTTTCACGGGTGACGTTTCACGGGTCTAGGTTTCACTGGTAAGTTTTACGGGTCAAGGTTTCACGGGTAAGTTTCACGGGTAAGTTTCACGGGTAAGTTTCACGGGTATGTTTCACGGTTATGTTTCACGGGTGACGTTTCACGGGTCTAGGTTTCACTGGTAAGTTTCACGGGTCAAGGTTTCACGGGTAAGTTTCACGGGTATGTTTCACGGGTATGTTTCACGGGTGACGTTTCACGGGTCTAGGTTTCACTGGTAAGTTTTACGGGTCAAGGTTTCACGGGTAAGTTTCACGGGTATGTTTCACGGGTATGTTTCACGGGTGACGTTTCACGGGTCTAGGATTCACTGGTAAGTTTCACGGGTCAAGGTTTCACGGGTAAGTTTCACGGGTAAGTTTCACGGGTATGTTTCACGGGTGACGTTTCACGGGTCTAGGTTTCACTGGTAAGTTTCACGGGTCAAGGTTTCACGGGTAAGTTTCACGGGTAAGTTTCACGGGTATGTTTCACGGGTGACGTTTCACGGGTCTAGGTTTCACTGGTAAGTTTTACGGGTCAAGGTTTAACGGGTAAGTTTCACGGGTAAGTTTCACGGGTATGTTTCACGGGTGACGTTTCACGGGTCTAGGTTTCACGGGTAAGTTTCACGGGTAAGTTTCACGGGTATGTTTCACGGGTGACGTTTCACGGGTCTTGGTTTAACTGGTAAGTTTCACGGGTCAAGGTTTCACGGGTAAGTTTCACGGGTAAGTTTCACGGGTATGTTTCACGGGTGACGTTTCACGGGTCTAGGTTTCACTGGTAAGTTTCACGGGTCAAGGTTTCACGGGTAAGTTTCACGGGTAAGTTTCACGGGTAAGTTTCACGGGTATGTTTCACGGGTGACGTTTCACGGGTCTAGGTTTCACTGGTAAGTTTCACGGGTTAAGGTTTTACGGGTAAGTTTCACGGGTCTAGGATTCACTGGTAAGTTTCACGGGTCAAGGTTTCACGGGTAAGTTTCACGGGTAAGTTTCACGGGTTTGTTTCACGGGTGACGTTTCACGGGTCTAGGTTTCACTGGAAAGTTTCACGGGTCAAGGTTTCACGGGTAAGTTTCACGGGTATGTTTCAAAAGTGACGTTTCACGGGTCTTGGTTTCACTTGTAAGTTTCACGGGTCAAGGTTTCACGGGTAAGTTTTACGGGTAAGTTTCACGGGTGACGTTTCACGGGTGACGTTTCACGGGTCTAGGTTTCACTGGTAAGTTTCACGGGTCAAGGTTTCACGGGTAAGTTTCACGGCTAAGTTTCACGGGTATGTTTCACGGGTGACGTTTCACGGGTATGTTTCACGGGTGACGTTTCACGGGTCTAGGTTTCACTGGTAAGTTTCACGGGTCAAGGTTTCACGGGTAAGTTTCACGGGTAAGATTCACGGGTAAGTTTCACGGGTATGTTTCACGGGTGACGTTTCACGGGTCTAGGTTTCACTGGTAAGTTTCACGGGTCAAGGTTTCACGGGTAAGTTTCACGGGTAAGTTTCACGGGTATGTTTCACGGGTGACGTTTCACGGGTCTAGGTTTCACTGGTAAGTTTTACGGGTCAAGGTTTCACGGGTAAGTTTCACGGGTATGTTTCACGGGTATGTTTCACGGGTGACGTTTCACGGGTCTAGGATTCACTGGTAAGTTTCACGGGTCAAGGTTTCACGGGTAAGTTTCACGGGTAAGTTTCACGGGTATGTTTCACGGGTGACGTTTCACGGGTCTAGGTTTCACTGGTAAGTTTCACGGGTCAAGGTTTCACGGGTAAGTTTGACGGGTATGTTTCACGGGTGACGTTTCACGGGTCTAGGTTTCACTGGTAAGTTTCACGGGTCAAGGTTTTACGGGTAAATTTCACGGGTAAGTTTCACGGGTATGTTTCACGGGTGACGTTTCACGGGTCTAGGTTTCACTGGTAAGTTTCACGAGTCAAGGTTTCACGGGTAAGTTTCACGGGTAAGTTTTACGGGTAAGTTTCACGGGTGACGTTTTACGGGTGACGTTTCACGGGTCTAGGTTTCACTGGTAAGTTTCACGGGTCAAGGTTTCACGGGTAAGTTTCACGGGTAAGTTTCACGGGTATGTTTCACGGGTGACGTTTCACGGGTCTAGGTTTCACTGGTAAGTTTAACGGGTCAAGGTTTCACGGGTAAGTTTTACGAGTAAGTTTCACGGGTATGTTTTACGGGTATGTTTCACGGGTGACGTTTCACGGGTCTAGGTTTCACTGGTAAGTTTCACGGGTCAAGGTTTCACGGGTAAGTTTCACGGGTAAGTTTCACGGGTATGTTTCACGGGTGACGTTTCACGGGTCTAGGTTTCACTGGTAAGTTTCACGGGTCAAGGTTTCACGGGTAAGTTTCACGGGTAAGTTTCACGGGTATGTTTCACGGGTGACGTTTCACGGGTCTAGGTTTCACTGGTAAGTTTCACGGGTCAAGGTTTCACGGGTAAGTTTCACGGGTAAGTTTCACGGGTATGTTTCACGGGTGACGTTTCACGGGTCTAGGTTTCACTGGTAAGTTTTACGGGTCAAGGTTTTACGGGTAAGTTTCACGGGTAAGTTTCACGGGTATGTTTCACGGGTGAAGTTTCACGGGTCTAGGTTTCACTGGTAAGTTTCACGAGTCAAGGATTCACGGGTAAGTTTCACGGGTAAGTTTTACGGGTAAGTTTCACGGGTGACGTTTCACGGGTCTAGGTTTCACTGGTAAGTTTCACGGGTCAAGGTTTCACGGGTAAGTTTCACGGGTAAGTTTCACGGGTGACGTTTCACGGGTGTGGGTTTCACTGGTAAGTTTCACGGGTCAAGGTTTCACGGGTAAGTTTCACGGGTAAGTTTCACGGGTATGTTTCAAGGGTGACGTTTCACGGGTCTAGGTTTCACTGGTAAGTTTCACGGGTCAAGGTTTCACGGGTAAGTTTCACGGGTAAGTTTCACGGGTATGTTTCACGGGTGACGTTTTACGTGTCTAGGTTTCACTGGTAAGTTTCACGGGTCAAGGTTTTACGGGTAAGTTTCACGGGTCTAGGTTTCACTGGTAAGTTTCACGGGTCAAGGTTTCACGGGTAAGTTTCACGGGTAAGTTTCACGGGTTTGTTTCACGGGTGACGTTTCACGGGTCTAGGTTTCACTGGAAAGTTTCACGGGTCAAGGTTTCACGGGTAAGTTTCACGGGTAAGTTTCACGGGTATGTTTCAAGGGTGACGTTTCACGGGTCTAGGTTTCACTGGTAAGTTTCACGGGTCAAGGTTTCACGGGTAAGTTTTACGGGTAAGTTTCACGGGTGACGTTTCACGGGTGACGTTTCACGGGTCTAGGTTTCACTGGTAAGTTTCACGGGTCAAGGTTTCAAGGGTAAGTTTCACGGGTCTAGGTTTCACTGGAAAGTTTCACGGGTCAAGGTTTCACGGGTAAGTTTCAAGGGTAAGTTTCACTGGTAAGTTTTACGGGTATGTTTTACAGGTGACGTTTCACGGGTCTAGGTTTCACTGGTAAGTTTCACGGGTCAAGGTTTCACGGGTAAGTTTCACGGGTAAGTTTCACGGGTAAGTTTCACGGGTAAGTTTCATGGGTGACGTTTCACGGGTCTAGGTTTCACTGGTAAGTTTCACGGGTCAAGGTTTCACGGGTAAGTTTCACGGGTAAGTTTCACGGGTGACGTTTCACGGGTCTAGGTTTCACTGGTAAGTTTCACGGGTCAAGGTTTCACGGGTAAGTTTCACGGGTATGTTTCACGGGTGACGTTTCACGGGTCTAGGTTTCACTGGAAAGTTTCACGGGTCAAGGTTTCACGGGTAAGTTTCAAGGGTAAGTTTCACGGGTAAGTTTTACGGGTATGTTTTACAGGTGACATTTCACGGGTCTAGGTTTCACTGGTAAGTTTCACGGGTCAAGGTTTCACGGGTAAGTTTCACGGGTAAGTTTCACGGGTATGTTTCATGGGTGATGTTTCACGGGTCTAGGTTTCACTGGTAAGTTTCGCGGGTCAAGGTTTCACGGGTAAGTTTCACGGGTAAGTTTCACGGGTATGTTTCACGGGTGACGTTTCACGGGTCTAGGTTTCACTGGTAAGTTTCACGGGTCAAGGTTTCACGGGTAAGTTTTACGGGTAAGTTTCACGGGTATGTTTTACGGGTATGTTTCACGGGTGACGTTTCACGGGTCTAGGTTTCACTGGTAAGTTTCACGGGTCAAGGTTTCACGGGTAAGTTTCACGGGTAAGTTTCACGGGTATGTTTCACGGGTGACGTTTCACGGGTCTAGGTTTCACTGGTAAGTTTCACGGGTCAAGGTTTCACGGGTAAGTTTCACGGGTAAGTTTCACGGGTATGTTTCACGGGTGACGTTTCACGGGTCTAGGTTTCACTGGTAAGTTTCACGGGTCAAGGTTTTACGGGTAAATTTCACGGGTAAGTTTCACGGGTATGTTTCACGGGTGACGTTTCACGGGTCTAGGTTTCACTGGTAAGTTTCACGAGTCAAGGTTTCACGGGTAAGTTTCACGGGTAAGTTTTACGGGTAAGTTTCACGGGTGACGTTTCACGGGTCTAGGTTTCACTGGTAAGTTTCACGAGTCAAGGTTTCACGGGTAAGTTTCACGGGTAAGTTTTACGGGTAAGTTTCACGGGTGACGTTTTACGGGTGACGTTTCACGGGTCTAGGTTTCACTGGTAAGTTTCACGGGTCAAGGTTACCCGTGAAACTTACCCGTGAAACCTTGACCCGTGAAACTTACCAGTGAAACCTAGACCCGTGAAACGTCACCCGTGAAACATACCCGTAAAACATACCCGTGAAACTTACCCGTAAAACTTACCCGTGAAACCTTGACCCGTTAAACTTACCAGTGAAACCTAGACCCGTGAAACGTCACCCGTGAAACATACCCGTAAAACTTACCCGTGAAACTTACCCGTGAAACCTTGACTCGTGAAACTTACCAGTGAAACCTAGACCCGTGAAACGTCACCCGTGAAACTTACCCGTAAAACTTACCCGTGAAACTTACCAGTACGAGTCAATTTTTCACGGGTAAGTTTCACGGGTAAGTTTTACGGGTAAGTTTCACGGGTGACGTTTTACGGGTGACGTTTCACGGGTCTAGGTTTCACTGGTAAGTTTCACGGGTCAAGGTTTCACGGGTAAGTTTCACGGGTAAGTTTCACGGGTATGTTTCACGGGTGACGTTTCACGGGTCTAGGTTTCACTGGTAAGTTTCACGGGTCAAGGTTTCACGGGTAAGTTTCACGGGTAAGTTTCACGGGTAAGTTTCACGGGTATGTTTCACGGGTGACGTTTCACGGGTCTAGGTTTCACTGGTAAGTTTAACGGGTCAAGGTTTCACGGGTAAGTTTTACGGGTATGTTTTACGGGTATGTTTTACGGGTATGTTTCACGGGTGACGTTTCACGGGTCTAGGTTTCACTGGTAAGTTTCACGGGTCAAGGTTTCACGGGTAAGTTTCACGGGTAAGTTTCACGGGTAGGTTTCACGGGTAAGTTTCACGGGTATGTTTCACGGGTGACGTTTCACGGGTCTAGGTTTCACTGGTAAGTTTCACGGGTCAAGGTTTCACGGGTAAGTTTCACGGGTAAGTTTCACGGGTGACGATTCACGGGTCTAGGTTTCACTGGTAAGTTTCACGGGTAAGTTTCACGGGTTAGTTTCACGGGTATGTTTCACGGGTATGTTTCACGGGTGACGTTTCACGGGTCTAGGTTTCACTGGTAAGTTTCACGGGTCAAGGTTTCACGGGTAAGTTTCACGGGTAAGTTTCACGGGTATGTTTCACGGGTGACGTTTTACGGGTCTAGGTATCACTGGTAAGTTTCACGGGTCAAGGTTTTACGGGCAAGTTTCACGGGTAAGTTTCACGGGTATGTTTCACGGGTGACGTTTCACGGGTCTAGGTTTCACTGGTAAGTTTCACGGGTCAAGGTTTCACGGGTAAGTTTCACGGGTAAGTTTCACGGGTGACGATTCACGGGTCTAGGTTTCACTGGTAAGTTTCACGGGTCAAGGTTTCAAGGGTAAGTTTTACGGGTAAGTTTCACGGGTATGTTTCACGGGTGACGTTTCACGGGTCTAGGTTTCACTGGAAAGTTTCACGGGTCAAGGTTTCACGGGTAAGTTTCACGGGTAAGTTTTACGGGTATGTTTTACAGGTGACGTTTCACGGGTCTAGGTTTCACTGGTAAGTTTCACGGGTCAAGGTTTCACGGGTAAGTTTCACGGGTAAGTTTCACGGGTATGTTTCGCGGGTGACGTTTCACGGGTCTAGGTTTCACTGGTAAGTTTCACGGGTCAAGGTTTCACGGGTAAGTTTCACGGGTAAGTTTCACGGGTAAGTTTCACGGGTATGTTTCACGGGTGACGTTTCACGGGTCTAGGTTTCACTGGTAAGTTTCACGGGTCAAGGTTTCACGGGTAAGTTTCACGGGTAAGTTTCACGGGTATGTTTCACGGGTGACGTTTCACGGGTCTAGGTTTCACTGGTAAGTTTCACGGGTCAAGGTTTCACGGGTAAGTTTCACGGGTAAGTTTCACGGGTAAGTTTCACGGGTGACGTTTCACGGGTCTAGGTTTCACTGGTAAGTTTCACGGGTCAAGGTTTTACGGGTAAATTTCACGGGTAAGTTTCACGGGTATGTTTCACGGGTGACGTTTCACGGGTCTAGGTTTCACTGGTAAGTTTCACGAGTCAAGGTTTCACGGGTAAGTTTCACGGGTAAGTTTTACGGGTAAGTTTCACGGGTGACGTTTCACGGGTCTAGGTTTCACTGGTAAGTTTCACGAGTCAAGGTTTCACGGGTAAGTTTCACGGGTAAGTTTTACGGGTAAGTTTCACGGGTGACGTTTTACGGGTGACGTTTCACGGGTCTAGGTTTCACTGGTAAGTTTCACGGGTCAAGGTTACCCGTGAAACTTACCCGTGAAACCTTGACCCGTGAAACTTACCAGTGAAACCTAGACCCGTGAAACGTCACCCGTGAAACATACCCGTAAAACATACCCGTGAAACTTACCCGTAAAACTTACCCGTGAAACCTTGACCCGTTAAACTTACCAGTGAAACCTAGACCCGTGAAACGTCACCCGTGAAACATACCCGTAAAACTTACCCGTGAAACTTACCCGTGAAACCTTGACTCGTGAAACTTACCAGTGAAACCTAGACCCGTGAAACGTCACCCGTGAAACTTACCCGTAAAACTTACCCGTGAAACTTACCAGTACGAGTCAATTTTTCACGGGTAAGTTTCACGGGTAAGTTTTACGGGTAAGTTTCACGGGTGACGTTTTACGGGTGACGTTTCACGGGTCTAGGTTTCACTGGTAAGTTTCACGGGTCAAGGTTTCACGGGTAAGTTTCACGGGTAAGTTTCACGGGTATGTTTCACGGGTGACGTTTCACGGGTCTAGGTTTCACTGGTAAGTTTCACGGGTCAAGGTTTCACGGGTAAGTTTCACGGGTAAGTTTCACGGGTAAGTTTCACGGGTATGTTTCACGGGTGACGTTTCACGGGTCTAGGTTTCACTGGTAAGTTTAACGGGTCAAGGTTTCACGGGTAAGTTTTACGGGTATGTTTTACGGGTATGTTTAACGGGTGACGTTTCACGGGTCTAGGTTTCACTGGTAAGTTTCACGGGTCAAGGTTTCACGGGTAAGTTTTACGGGTAAGTTTCACGGGTAAGTTTCACGGGTAAGTTTCACGGGTATGTTTCACGGGTGACGTTTCACGGGTCTAGGTTTCACTGGTAAGTTTCACGGGTCAAGGTTTCACGGGTAAGTTTGACGGGTATGTTTCACGGGTGACGTTTCACGGGTCTAGGTTTCACTGGTAAGTTTCACGGGTCAAGGTTTTACGGGTAAATTTCACGGGTAAGTTTCACGGGTATGTTTCACGGGTGACGTTTCACGGGTCTAGGTTTCACTGGTAAGTTTCACGAGTCAAGGTTTCACGGGTAAGTTTCACGGGTAAGTTTTACGGGTAAGTTTCACGGGTGACGTTTTACGGGTGACGTTTCACGGGTCTAGGTTTCACTGGTAAGTTTCACGGGTCAAGGTTTCACGGGTAAGTTTCACGGGTAAGTTTCACGGGTATGTTTCACGGGTGACGTTTCACGGGTCTAGGTTTCACTGGTAAGTTTCACGGGTCAAGGTTTCACGGGTAAGTTTCACGGGTGACGTTTCACGGGTCTAGGTTTCACTGGTAAGTTTCACGGGTCAAGGTTTCACGGGTAAGTTTCACGGGTAAGTTTCACGGGTGACGATTCACGGGTCTAGGTTTCACTGGTAAGTTTCACGGGTAAGTTTCACGGGTTAGTTTCACGGGTATGTTTCACGGGTATGTTTCACGGGTGACGTTTCACGGGTCTAGGTTTCACTGGTAAGTTTCACGGGTCAAGGCTTCACGGGTAAGTTTCACGGGTAAGTTTCACGGGTAAGTTTCACGGGTATGTTTCACGGGTGACGTTTTACGGGTCTAGGTTTCACTGGTAAGTTTCACGGGTCAAGGTTTTACGGGTAAGTTTCACGGGTAAGTTTCACGGGTATGTTTCACGGGTGACGTTTCACGGGTCTAGGTTTCACTGGTAAGTTTCACGGGTCAAGGTTTCACGGGTAAGTTTCACGGGTAAGTTTCACGGGTGACGATTCACGGGTCTAGGTTTCACTGGTAAGTTTCACGGGTCAAGGTTTCAAGGGTAAGTTTTACGGGTAAGTTTCACGGGTATGTTTCACGGGTGACGTTTCACGGGTCTAGGTTTCACTGGAAAGTTTCACGGGGCAAGGTTTCACGGGTAAGTTTCACGGGTAAGTTTTACGGGTATGTTTTACAGGTGACGTTTCACGGGTCTAGGTTTCACTGGTAAGTTTCACGGGTCAAGGTTTCACGGGTAAGTTTCACGGGTAAGTTTCACGGGTATGTTTCGCGGGTGACGTTTCACGGGTCTAGGTTTCACTGGTAAGTTTCACGGGTCAAGGTTTCACGGGTAAGTTTCACGGGTAAGTTTTACGGGTGACGTTTCACGGGTCTATTTTTCACTGGTAAGTTTCACGGGTCAAGGTTTCACGGGTAAGTTTCACGTGTAAGTTTCACGGGTAAGTTTCACGGGTGACGTTTAACGGGTCTAGGTTTCACTGGTAAGTTTCACGGGTCAAGGTTTCACGGGTAAGTTTCACGGGTAAGTTTCACGGGTGACGTTTCACGGGTCTAGGTTTCACTGGTAAGTTTCACGGGTCAAGGTTTCACGGGTAAGTTTCACGGGTAAGTTTCACGGGTAAGTTTCACGAGTAAGTTTCACGGGTGACGTTTCACGGGTCTAGGTTTCACTGGTAAGTTTCACGGGTCAAGGTTTCACGGGTAAGTTTCACGGGTAAGTTTCACGGGTTTGTTTCACGGGTGACGTTTCACGGGTCTAGGTTTCACTGGAAAGTTTCACGGGTCAAGGTTTCACGGGTAAGTTTCACGGGTATGTTTCAAAAGTGACGTTTCACGGGTCTTGGTTTCACTTGTAAGTTTCACGGGTCAAGGTTTCACGGGTAAGTTTTACGGGTAAGTTTCACGGGTGACGTTTCACGGGTGACGTTTCACGGGTCTAGGTTTCACTGGTAAGTTTCACGGGTCAAGGTTTCACGGGTAAGTTTCACGGCTAAGTTTCACGGGTATGTTTCACGGGTGACGTTTCACGGGTATGTTTCACGGGTGACGTTTCACGGGTCTAGGTTTCACTGGTAAGTTTCACGGGTCAAGGTTTCACGGGTAAGTTTCACGGGTAAGATTCACGGGTAAGTTTCACGGGTATGTTTCACGGGTGACGTTTCACGGGTCTAGGTTTCACTGGTAAGTTTCACGGGTCAAGGTTTCACGGGTAAGTTTCACGGGTAAGTTTCACGGGTATGTTTCACGGGTGACGTTTCACGGGTCTAGGTTTCACTGGTAAGTTTTACGGGTCAAGGTTTCACGGGTAAGTTTCACGGGTATGTTTCACGGGTATGTTTCACGGGTGACGTTTCACGGGTCTAGGATTCACTGGTAAGTTTCACGGGTCAAGGTTTCACGGGTAAGTTTCACGGGTAAGTTTCACGGGTATGTTTCACGGGTGACGTTTCACGGGTCTAGGTTTCACTGGTAAGTTTCACGGGTCAAGGTTTCACGGGTAAGTTTGACGGGTATGTTTCACGGGTGACGTTTCACGGGTCTAGGTTTCACTGGTAAGTTTCACGGGTCAAGGTTTTACGGGTAAATTTCACGGGTAAGTTTCACGGGTATGTTTCACGGGTGACGTTTCACGGGTCTAGGTTTCACTGGTAAGTTTCACGAGTCAAGGTTTCACGGGTAAGTTTCACGGGTAAGTTTTACGGGTAAGTTTCACGGGTGACGTTTTACGGGTGACGTTTCACGGGTCTAGGTTTCACTGGTAAGTTTCACGGGTCAAGGTTTCACGGGTAAGTTTCACGGGTAAGTTTCACGGGTATGTTTCACGGGTGACGTTTCACGGGTCTAGGTTTCACTGGTAAGTTTCACGGGTCAAGGTTTCACGGGTAAGTTTCACGGGTAAGTTTCACGGGTAAGTTTCACGGGTATGTTTCACGGGTGACGTTTCACGGGTCTAGGTTTCACTGGTAAGTTTAACGGGTCAAGGTTTCACGGGTAAGTTTTACGAGTAAGTTTCACGGGTATGTTTTACGGGTATGTTTCACGGGTGACGTTTCACGGGTCTAGGTTTCACTGGTAAGTTTCACGGGTCAAGGTTTCACGGGTAAGTTTCACGGGTAAGTTTCACGGGTATGTTTCACGGGTGACGTTTCACGGGTCTAGGTTTCACTGGTAAGTTTCACGGGTCAAGGTTTCACGGGTAAGTTTCACGGGTAAGTTTCACGGGTATGTTTCACGGGTGACGTTTCACGGGTCTAGGTTTCACTGGTAAGTTTCACGGGTCAAGGTTTCACGGGTAAGTTTCACGGGTAAGTTTCACGGGTATGTTTCACGGGTGACGTTTCACGGGTCTAGGTTTCACTGGTAAGTTTTACGGGTCAAGGTTTTACGGGTAAGTTTCACGGGTAAGTTTCACGGGTATGTTTCACGGGTGAAGTTTCACGGGTCTAGGTTTCACTGGTAAGTTTCACGAGTCAAGGATTCACGGGTAAGTTTCACGGGTAAGTTTTACGGGTAAGTTTCACGGGTGACGTTTCACGGGTCTAGGTTTCACTGGTAAGTTTCACGGGTCAAGGTTTCACGGGTAAGTTTCACGGGTAAGTTTCACGGGTGACGTTTCACGGGTGTGGGTTTCACTGGTAAGTTTCACGGGTCAAGGTTTCACGGGTAAGTTTCACGGGTAAGTTTCACGGGTATGTTTCAAGGGTGACGTTTCACGGGTCTAGGTTTCACTGGTAAGTTTCACGGGTCAAGGTTTCACGGGTAAGTTTCACGGGTAAGTTTCACGGGTATGTTTCACGGGTGACGTTTTACGTGTCTAGGTTTCACTGGTAAGTTTCACGGGTCAAGGTTTTACGGGTAAGTTTCACGGGTCTAGGTTTCACTGGTAAGTTTCACGGGTCAAGGTTTCACGGGTAAGTTTCACGGGTAAGTTTCACGGGTTTGTTTCACGGGTGACGTTTCACGGGTCTAGGTTTCACTGGAAAGTTTCACGGGTCAAGGTTTCACGGGTAAGTTTCACGGGTAAGTTTCACGGGTATGTTTCAAGGGTGACGTTTCACGGGTCTAGGTTTCACTGGTAAGTTTCACGGGTCAAGGTTTCACGGGTAAGTTTTACGGGTAAGTTTCACGGGTGACGTTTCACGGGTGACGTTTCACGGGTCTAGGTTTCACTGGTAAGTTTCACGGGTCAAGGTTTCAAGGGTAAGTTTCACGGGTCTAGGTTTCACTGGAAAGTTTCACGGGTCAAGGTTTCACGGGTAAGTTTCAAGGGTAAGTTTCACTGGTAAGTTTTACGGGTATGTTTTACAGGTGACGTTTCACGGGTCTAGGTTTCACTGGTAAGTTTCACGGGTCAAGGTTTCACGGGTAAGTTTCACGGGTAAGTTTCACGGGTAAGTTTCACGGGTAAGTTTCATGGGTGACGTTTCACGGGTCTAGGTTTCACTGGTAAGTTTCACGGGTCAAGGTTTCACGGGTAAGTTTCACGGGTAAGTTTCACGGGTGACGTTTCACGGGTCTAGGTTTCACTGGTAAGTTTCACGGGTCAAGGTTTCACGGGTAAGTTTCACGGGTATGTTTCACGGGTGACGTTTCACGGGTCTAGGTTTCACTGGAAAGTTTCACGGGTCAAGGTTTCACGGGTAAGTTTCAAGGGTAAGTTTCACGGGTAAGTTTTACGGGTATGTTTTACAGGTGACATTTCACGGGTCTAGGTTTCACTGGTAAGTTTCACGGGTCAAGGTTTCACGGGTAAGTTTCACGGGTAAGTTTCACGGGTATGTTTCATGGGTGATGTTTCACGGGTCTAGGTTTCACTGGTAAGTTTCGCGGGTCAAGGTTTCACGGGTAAGTTTCACGGGTAAGTTTCACGGGTATGTTTCACGGGTGACGTTTCACGGGTCTAGGTTTCACTGGTAAGTTTCACGGGTCAAGGTTTCACGGGTAAGTTTTACGGGTAAGTTTCACGGGTATGTTTTACGGGTATGTTTCACGGGTGACGTTTCACGGGTCTAGGTTTCACTGGTAAGTTTCACGGGTCAAGGTTTCACGGGTAAGTTTCACGGGTAAGTTTCACGGGTATGTTTCACGGGTGACGTTTCACGGGTCTAGGTTTCACTGGTAAGTTTCACGGGTCAAGGTTTCACGGGTAAGTTTCACGGGTAAGTTTCACGGGTATGTTTCACGGGTGACGTTTCACGGGTCTAGGTTTCACTGGTAAGTTTCACGGGTCAAGGTTTTACGGGTAAATTTCACGGGTAAGTTTCACGGGTATGTTTCACGGGTGACGTTTCACGGGTCTAGGTTTCACTGGTAAGTTTCACGAGTCAAGGTTTCACGGGTAAGTTTCACGGGTAAGTTTTACGGGTAAGTTTCACGGGTGACGTTTCACGGGTCTAGGTTTCACTGGTAAGTTTCACGAGTCAAGGTTTCACGGGTAAGTTTCACGGGTAAGTTTTACGGGTAAGTTTCACGGGTGACGTTTTACGGGTGACGTTTCACGGGTCTAGGTTTCACTGGTAAGTTTCACGGGTCAAGGTTACCCGTGAAACTTACCCGTGAAACCTTGACCCGTGAAACTTACCAGTGAAACCTAGACCCGTGAAACGTCACCCGTGAAACATACCCGTAAAACATACCCGTGAAACTTACCCGTAAAACTTACCCGTGAAACCTTGACCCGTTAAACTTACCAGTGAAACCTAGACCCGTGAAACGTCACCCGTGAAACATACCCGTAAAACTTACCCGTGAAACTTACCCGTGAAACCTTGACTCGTGAAACTTACCAGTGAAACCTAGACCCGTGAAACGTCACCCGTGAAACTTACCCGTAAAACTTACCCGTGAAACTTACCAGTACGAGTCAATTTTTCACGGGTAAGTTTCACGGGTAAGTTTTACGGGTAAGTTTCACGGGTGACGTTTTACGGGTGACGTTTCACGGGTCTAGGTTTCACTGGTAAGTTTCACGGGTCAAGGTTTCACGGGTAAGTTTCACGGGTAAGTTTCACGGGTATGTTTCACGGGTGACGTTTCACGGGTCTAGGTTTCACTGGTAAGTTTCACGGGTCAAGGTTTCACGGGTAAGTTTCACGGGTAAGTTTCACGGGTAAGTTTCACGGGTATGTTTCACGGGTGACGTTTCACGGGTCTAGGTTTCACTGGTAAGTTTAACGGGTCAAGGTTTCACGGGTAAGTTTTACGGGTATGTTTTACGGGTATGTTTTACGGGTATGTTTCACGGGTGACGTTTCACGGGTCTAGGTTTCACTGGTAAGTTTCACGGGTCAAGGTTTCACGGGTAAGTTTCACGGGTAAGTTTCACGGGTAGGTTTCACGGGTAAGTTTCACGGGTATGTTTCACGGGTGACGTTTCACGGGTCTAGGTTTCACTGGTAAGTTTCACGGGTCAAGGTTTCACGGGTAAGTTTCACGGGTAAGTTTCACGGGTGACGATTCACGGGTCTAGGTTTCACTGGTAAGTTTCACGGGTAAGTTTCACGGGTTAGTTTCACGGGTATGTTTCACGGGTATGTTTCACGGGTGACGTTTCACGGGTCTAGGTTTCACTGGTAAGTTTCACGGGTCAAGGTTTCACGGGTAAGTTTCACGGGTAAGTTTCACGGGTATGTTTCACGGGTGACGTTTTACGGGTCTAGGTATCACTGGTAAGTTTCACGGGTCAAGGTTTTACGGGCAAGTTTCACGGGTAAGTTTCACGGGTATGTTTCACGGGTGACGTTTCACGGGTCTAGGTTTCACTGGTAAGTTTCACGGGTCAAGGTTTCACGGGTAAGTTTCACGGGTAAGTTTCACGGGTGACGATTCACGGGTCTAGGTTTCACTGGTAAGTTTCACGGGTCAAGGTTTCAAGGGTAAGTTTTACGGGTAAGTTTCACGGGTATGTTTCACGGGTGACGTTTCACGGGTCTAGGTTTCACTGGAAAGTTTCACGGGTCAAGGTTTCACGGGTAAGTTTCACGGGTAAGTTTTACGGGTATGTTTTACAGGTGACGTTTCACGGGTCTAGGTTTCACTGGTAAGTTTCACGGGTCAAGGTTTCACGGGTAAGTTTCACGGGTAAGTTTCACGGGTATGTTTCGCGGGTGACGTTTCACGGGTCTAGGTTTCACTGGTAAGTTTCACGGGTCAAGGTTTCACGGGTAAGTTTCACGGGTAAGTTTCACGGGTAAGTTTCACGGGTATGTTTCACGGGTGACGTTTCACGGGTCTAGGTTTCACTGGTAAGTTTCACGGGTCAAGGTTTCACGGGTAAGTTTCACGGGTAAGTTTCACGGGTATGTTTCACGGGTGACGTTTCACGGGTCTAGGTTTCACTGGTAAGTTTCACGGGTCAAGGTTTCACGGGTAAGTTTCACGGGTAAGTTTCACGGGTAAGTTTCACGGGTGACGTTTCACGGGTCTAGGTTTCACTGGTAAGTTTCACGGGTCAAGGTTTTACGGGTAAATTTCACGGGTAAGTTTCACGGGTATGTTTCACGGGTGACGTTTCACGGGTCTAGGTTTCACTGGTAAGTTTCACGAGTCAAGGTTTCACGGGTAAGTTTCACGGGTAAGTTTTACGGGTAAGTTTCACGGGTGACGTTTCACGGGTCTAGGTTTCACTGGTAAGTTTCACGAGTCAAGGTTTCACGGGTAAGTTTCACGGGTAAGTTTTACGGGTAAGTTTCACGGGTGACGTTTTACGGGTGACGTTTCACGGGTCTAGGTTTCACTGGTAAGTTTCACGGGTCAAGGTTACCCGTGAAACTTACCCGTGAAACCTTGACCCGTGAAACTTACCAGTGAAACCTAGACCCGTGAAACGTCACCCGTGAAACATACCCGTAAAACATACCCGTGAAACTTACCCGTAAAACTTACCCGTGAAACCTTGACCCGTTAAACTTACCAGTGAAACCTAGACCCGTGAAACGTCACCCGTGAAACATACCCGTAAAACTTACCCGTGAAACTTACCCGTGAAACCTTGACTCGTGAAACTTACCAGTGAAACCTAGACCCGTGAAACGTCACCCGTGAAACTTACCCGTAAAACTTACCCGTGAAACTTACCAGTACGAGTCAATTTTTCACGGGTAAGTTTCACGGGTAAGTTTTACGGGTAAGTTTCACGGGTGACGTTTTACGGGTGACGTTTCACGGGTCTAGGTTTCACTGGTAAGTTTCACGGGTCAAGGTTTCACGGGTAAGTTTCACGGGTAAGTTTCACGGGTATGTTTCACGGGTGACGTTTCACGGGTCTAGGTTTCACTGGTAAGTTTCACGGGTCAAGGTTTCACGGGTAAGTTTCACGGGTAAGTTTCACGGGTAAGTTTCACGGGTATGTTTCACGGGTGACGTTTCACGGGTCTAGGTTTCACTGGTAAGTTTAACGGGTCAAGGTTTCACGGGTAAGTTTTACGGGTATGTTTTACGGGTATGTTTAACGGGTGACGTTTCACGGGTCTAGGTTTCACTGGTAAGTTTCACGGGTCAAGGTTTCACGGGTAAGTTTTACGGGTAAGTTTCACGGGTAAGTTTCACGGGTAAGTTTCACGGGTATGTTTCACGGGTGACGTTTCACGGGTCTAGGTTTCACTGGTAAGTTTCACGGGTCAAGGTTTCACGGGTAAGTTTGACGGGTATGTTTCACGGGTGACGTTTCACGGGTCTAGGTTTCACTGGTAAGTTTCACGGGTCAAGGTTTTACGGGTAAATTTCACGGGTAAGTTTCACGGGTATGTTTCACGGGTGACGTTTCACGGGTCTAGGTTTCACTGGTAAGTTTCACGAGTCAAGGTTTCACGGGTAAGTTTCACGGGTAAGTTTTACGGGTAAGTTTCACGGGTGACGTTTTACGGGTGACGTTTCACGGGTCTAGGTTTCACTGGTAAGTTTCACGGGTCAAGGTTTCACGGGTAAGTTTCACGGGTAAGTTTCACGGGTATGTTTCACGGGTGACGTTTCACGGGTCTAGGTTTCACTGGTAAGTTTCACGGGTCAAGGTTTCACGGGTAAGTTTCACGGGTGACGTTTCACGGGTCTAGGTTTCACTGGTAAGTTTCACGGGTCAAGGTTTCACGGGTAAGTTTCACGGGTAAGTTTCACGGGTGACGATTCACGGGTCTAGGTTTCACTGGTAAGTTTCACGGGTAAGTTTCACGGGTTAGTTTCACGGGTATGTTTCACGGGTATGTTTCACGGGTGACGTTTCACGGGTCTAGGTTTCACTGGTAAGTTTCACGGGTCAAGGCTTCACGGGTAAGTTTCACGGGTAAGTTTCACGGGTAAGTTTCACGGGTATGTTTCACGGGTGACGTTTTACGGGTCTAGGTTTCACTGGTAAGTTTCACGGGTCAAGGTTTTACGGGTAAGTTTCACGGGTAAGTTTCACGGGTATGTTTCACGGGTGACGTTTCACGGGTCTAGGTTTCACTGGTAAGTTTCACGGGTCAAGGTTTCACGGGTAAGTTTCACGGGTAAGTTTCACGGGTGACGATTCACGGGTCTAGGTTTCACTGGTAAGTTTCACGGGTCAAGGTTTCAAGGGTAAGTTTTACGGGTAAGTTTCACGGGTATGTTTCACGGGTGACGTTTCACGGGTCTAGGTTTCACTGGAAAGTTTCACGGGGCAAGGTTTCACGGGTAAGTTTCACGGGTAAGTTTTACGGGTATGTTTTACAGGTGACGTTTCACGGGTCTAGGTTTCACTGGTAAGTTTCACGGGTCAAGGTTTCACGGGTAAGTTTCACGGGTAAGTTTCACGGGTATGTTTCGCGGGTGACGTTTCACGGGTCTAGGTTTCACTGGTAAGTTTCACGGGTCAAGGTTTCACGGGTAAGTTTCACGGGTAAGTTTTACGGGTGACGTTTCACGGGTCTATTTTTCACTGGTAAGTTTCACGGGTCAAGGTTTCACGGGTAAGTTTCACGTGTAAGTTTCACGGGTAAGTTTCACGGGTGACGTTTAACGGGTCTAGGTTTCACTGGTAAGTTTCACGGGTCAAGGTTTCACGGGTAAGTTTCACGGGTAAGTTTCACGGGTGACGTTTCACGGGTCTAGGTTTCACTGGTAAGTTTCACGGGTCAAGGTTTCACGGGTAAGTTTCACGGGTAAGTTTCACGGGTAAGTTTCACGAGTAAGTTTCACGGGTGACGTTTCACGGGTCTAGGTTTCACTGGTAAGTTTCACGGGTCAAGGTTTCACGGGTAAGTTTCACGGGTAAGTTTCACGGGTGACGTTTCACGGGTCTAGGTTTCACTGGTAAGTTTCACGGGTCAAGGTTTCACGGGTAAGTTTCACGGGTAAGTTTCACGGGTATGTTTCAAGGGTGACGTTTCACGGGTCTAGGTTTCACTGGTAAGTTTCACGGGTCAAGGTTTCACGGGTAAGTTTCACGGGTAAGTTTCACGGGTATGTTTCACGGGTGACGTTTCACGGGTCTAGGTTTCACTGGTAAGTTTCACGGGTCAAGGTTTTACGGATAAGTTTCACGGGTCTAGGTTTCACTGGTAAGTTTCACGGGTCAAAGTTTCACGGGTAAGTTTCACGGGTAAGTTTCACGGGTTTGTTTCACGGGTGACGTTTCACGGGTCTAGGTTTCACTGGAAAGTTTCACGAGTCAAGGTTTCACGGGTAAGTTTCACGGGTAAGTTTCACGGGTATGTTTCACGGGTGACGTTTCACGGGTCTAGGTTTCACTGGTAAGTTTCACGGGTCAAGGTTTCACGGGTAAGTTTTACGGGTAAGTTTCACGGGTGACGTTTCACGGGTGACGTTTCACGGGTCTAGGTTTCACTGGTAAGTTTCACGGGTCAAGGTTTCAAGGGTAAGTTTCACGGGTAAGTTTTACGGGTATGTTTTACAGGTGACGTTTCACGGGTCTAGGTTTCAATGGTAAGTTTCACGGGTCAAGGTTTCACGGGTAAGTTTCACGGGTAAGTTTCACGGGTATGTTTCGCGGGTGACGTTTCACGGGTCTAGGTTTCACTGGTAAGTTTCACGGGTCAAGGTTTCACGGGTAAGTTTCACGGGTAAGTTTTACGGGTGACGTTTCACGGGTCTATTTTTCACTGGTAAGTTTCACGGGTCAAGGTTTCACGGGTAAGTTTCACGTGTAAGTTTCACGGGTAAGTTTCACGGGTGACGTTTCACGGGTCTAGGTTTCACTGGTAAGTTTCACGGGTCAAGGTTTCACGGGTAAGTTTCACGGGTAAGTTTCACGGGTGACGTTTCACGGGTCTAGGTTTCACTGGTAAGTTTCACGGGTCAAGGTTTCACGGGTAAGTTTCACGGGTAAGTTTCACGGGTAAGTTTCACGAGTAAGTTTCACGGGTGACGTTTCACGGGTCTAGGTTTCACTGGTAAGTTTCACGGGTCAAGGTTTCACGGGTAAGTTTCACGGGTAAGTTTCACGGGTGACGTTTCACGGGTCTAGGTTTCACTGGTAAGTTTCACGGGTCAAGGTTTCACGGGTAAGTTTCACGGGTAAGTTTCACGGGTATGTTTCAAGGGTGACGTTTCACGGGTCTAGGTTTCACTGGTAAGTTTCACGGGTCAAGGTTTCACGGGTAAGTTTCACGGGTAAGTTTCACGGGTATGTTTCACGGGTGACGTTTCACGGGTCTAGGTTTCACTGGTAAGTTTCACGGGTCAAGGTTTTACGGATAAGTTTCACGGGTCTAGGTTTCACTGGTAAGTTTCACGGGTCAAAGTTTCACGGGTAAGTTTCACGGGTAAGTTTCACGGGTTTGTTTCACGGGTGACGTTTCACGGGTCTAGGTTTCACTGGAAAGTTTCACGAGTCAAGGTTTCACGGGTAAGTTTCACGGGTAAGTTTCACGGGTATGTTTCACGGGTGACGTTTCACGGGTCTAGGTTTCACTGGTAAGTTTCACGGGTCAAGGTTTCACGGGTAAGTTTTACGGGTAAGTTTCACGGGTGACGTTTCACGGGTGACGTTTCACGGGTCTAGGTTTCACTGGTAAGTTTCACGGGTCAAGGTTTCAAGGGTAAGTTTCACGGGTAAGTTTCACGGGTATGTTTCACGGGTGACGTTTCACGGGTCTAGGTTTCACTGGAAAGTTTCACGGGTCAAGGTTTCACGGGTAAGTTTCAAGGGTAAGTTTCACGGGTAAGTTTTACGGGTATGTTTTACAGGTGACGTTTCACGGGTCTAGGTTTCACTGGTAAGTTTCACGGGTCTAGGTTTCACGGGTAAGTTTTACGGGTAAGTTTCACGGGTAAGTTTCACGGGTAAGTTTCACGGGTATGTTTCACGGGTGACGTTTCACGGGTCTAGGTTTCACTGGTAAGTTTTACGGGTCAAGGTTTCACGGGTAAGTTTCACGGGTAAGTTTCACGGGTAAGTTTCACGGGTATGTTTCACGGTTATGTTTCACGGGTGACGTTTCACGGGTCTAGGTTTCACTGGTAAGTTTCACGGGTCAAGGTTTCACGGGTAAGTTTCACGGGTATGTTTCACGGGTGACGTTTCACGGGTCTAGGTTTCACTGGAAAGTTTCACGGGTCAAGGTTTCACGGGTAAGTTTCACGGGTAAGTTTTACGGGTATGTTTTACAGGTGACGTTTCACGGGTCTAGGTTTCACTGGTAAGTTTCACGGGTAAGTTTCACGGGTAAGTTTCACGGGTATGTTTTACGGGTGACGTTTCACGGGTCTAGGTTTCACTGGTAAGTTTCACGGGTCAAGGTTTTACGGGTAAGTTTCACGGGTAAGTTTCACGGGTATGTTTCACGGGTGACGTTTCACGGGTCTAGGTTTCACTGGTAAGTTTTACTGGTCAAGGTTTCATGGTTAAGTTTCACGGGTAAGTTTCACGGGTATGTTTCACGGGTGACGTTTCACGGGTCTAGGTTTCACTGGTAAGTTTTACTGGTCAAGGTTTCATGGTTAAGTTTCACGGGTAAGTTTCACGGGTATGTTTCACGGGTGACGTTTCACGGGTCTAGGTTTCACTGGTAAGTTTCACGGGTCATGGTTTCACGGGTAAGTTTCACGGGTAAGTTTCACGGGTATGTTTCACGGGTGACGTTTCACGGGTCTAGGTTTCACTGGTAAGTTTCACGGGTCAAGGTTTTACGGGTAAGTTTCACGGGTAAGTTTCACGGGTGACGTTTCACGGGTATAGGTTTCACTGGTAAGTTTCACGAGTCAAGGTTTTACGGGTAAGTTTCACGGGTCTAGGTTTCACTGGTAAGTTTCACGGGTCAAGGATTCACGGGTAAGTTTCACGGGTAAAATTCACGGGTATGTTTCACGGGTATGTTTCACGGGTGACGTTTCACGGGTCTAGGTTTCACTGGTAAGTTTCACGGGTCAAGGTTTCACGGGTAAGTTTCACGGGTAAGTTTCACGGGTATGTTTCACGGGTGACGTTTCACGGGTCTAGGTTTCACTGGTAAGTTTCACGGGTCAAGGTTTCACGGGTAAGTTTCACGGGTAAGTTTCACGGGTATGTTTCACGGGTGACGTTTCACGGGTCTAGGTTTCACTGGTAAGTTTCACGGGTCAAGGTTTCACGGGTAAGTTTCACGGGTAAGTTTCACGGGTATGTTTCACGGGTGACGTTTCACGGGTCTAGGTTTCACTGGTAAGGTTCACGGGTCAAGGTTTTACGGGTAAGTTTCACGGGTAAGTTTCACGGGTATGTTTCACGGGTGACGTTTCACGGGTCTAGGTTTCACTGGTAAGTTTCACGAGTCAATTTTTCACGGGTAAGTTTCACGGGTAAGTTTTACGGGTAAGTTTCACGGGTGACGTTTTACGGGTGACGTTTCACGGGTCTAGGTTTCACTGGTAAGTTTCACGGGTCAAGGTTTCACGGGTAAGTTTCACGGGTAAGTTTCACGGGTATGTTTCACGGGTGACGTTTCACGGGTCCAGGTTTCACTGGTAAGTTTCACGGGTCAAGGTTTCACGGGTAAGTTTCACGGGTAAGTTTCACGGGTAAGTTTCACGGGTATGTTTCACGGGTGACGTTTCACGGGTCTAGGTTTCACTGGTAAGTTTAACGGGTCAAGGTTTCACGGGTAAGTTTTACGGGTAAGTTTCACGGGTATGTTTTACGGGTATGTTTCACGGGTGACGTTTCACGGGTCTAGGTTTCACTGGTAAGTTTCACGGGTCAAGGTTTCACGGGTAAGTTTCACGGGTAAGTTTCACGGGTATGTTTCACGGGTGACGTTTCACGGGTCTAGGTTTCACTGGTAAGTTTCACGGGTCAAGGTTTCACGGGTAAGTTTCACGGGTAAGTTACACGGGTATGTTTCACGGGTGACGTTTCACGGGTCTAGGTTTCACTGGTAAGTTTCACGGGTCAAGGTTTCACGGGTAAGTTTCACGGGTAAGTTTCACGGGTATGTTTCACGGGTGACGTTTCACGGGTCTAGGTTTCACTGGTAAGTTTCACGGGTCAAGGTTTTACGGGTAAGTTTCACGGGTAAGTTTCACGGGTATGTTTCACGGGTGACGTTTCACGGGTCTAGGTTTCACTGGTAAGTTTCACGAGTCAAGGATTCACGGGTAAGTTTCACGGGTAAGTTTTACGGGTAAGTTTCACGGGTGACGTTTCACGGGTCTAGGTTTCACTGGTAAGTTTCACGGGTCAAGGTTTCACGGGTAAGTTTCACGGGTATGTTTCACGGGTGACGTTTCACGGGTCTAGGTTTCACTGGAAAGTTTCACGGGTCAAGGTTTCACGGGTAAATTTCACGGGTAAGTTTTACGGGTATGTTTTACAGGTGACGTTTCACGGGTCTAGGTTTCACTGGTAAGTTTCACGGGTCAAGGTTTCACGGGTAAGTTTCACGGGTGACGTTTCACGGGTCTAGGTTTCACTGGTAAGTTTCACGGGTCAAGGTTTCACGGGTAAGTTTCACGGGTGACGTTTCACGGGTCTAGGTTTCACTGGTAAGTTTCACGGGTCAAGGTTTCACGGGTAAGTTTCACGGGTAAGTTTCACGGGTATGTTTCAAGGGTGACGTTTCACGGGTCTAGGTTTCACTGGTAAGTTTCACGGGTCAAGGTTTCACGGGTAAGTTTCACGGGTAAGTTTTACGGGTATGTTTCACGGGTGACGTTTCACGGGTCTAGGTTTCACTGGTAAGTTTCACGGGTCAAGGTTTTACGGGTAAGTTTCACGGGTCTAGGTTTCACTGGTAAGTTTCACGGGTCAAGGTTTCACGGGTAAGTTTCACGGGTAAGTTTCACGGGTTTGTTTCACGGGTGACGTTTCACGGGTCTAGGTTTCACTGGAAAGTTTCACGGGTCAAGGTTTCACGGGTAAGTTTCACGGGTAAGTTTCACGGGTATGTTTCACGGGTGACGTTTCACGGGTCTAGGTTTCACTGGTAAGTTTCACGGGTCAAGGTTTCACGGGTAAGTTTTACGGGTAAGTTTCACGGGTGACGTTTCACGGGTGACGTTTCACGGGTCTAGGTTTCACTGGTAAGTTTCACGGGTCAAGGTTTCAAGGGTAAGTTTCACGGGTATGTTTCACGGGTGACGTTTCACGGGTCTAGGTTTCACTGGAAAGTTTCACGGGTCAAGGTTTCACGGGTAAGTTTCAAGGGTAAGTTTCACGGGTAAGTTTTACGGGTATGTTTTACAGGTGACGTTTCACGGGTCTAGGTTTCACTGGTAAGTTTCACGGGTCAAGGTTTCACGGGTAAGTTTTACGGGTAAGTTTCACGGGTAAGTTTCACGGGTATGTTTCACGGGTGACGTTTCACGGGTCTAGGTTTCACTGGTAAGTTTCACGGGTCAAGGTTTCACGTGTAAGTTTCACGGGTAAGTTTCACGGGTAAGTTTCACGGGTATGTTTCACGGGTATGTTTCACGGGTGACGTTTCACGGGTCTAGGTTTCACTGGTAAGTTTAACGGGTCAAGGTTTCACGGGTAAGTTTTACGAGTAAGTTTCACGGGTATGTTTTACGGGTATGTTTCACGGGTGACGTTTCACGGGTCTAGGTTTCACTGGTAAGTTTCACGGGTCAAGGTTTCACGGGTAAGTTTCACGGGTAAGTTTCACGGGTATGTTTCACGGGTGACGTTTCACGGGTCTAGGTTTCACTGGTAAGTTTCACGGGTCAAGGTTTCACGGGTAAGTTTCACGGGTAAGTTTCACGGGTATGTTTCACGGGTGACGTTTCACGGGTCTAGGTTTCACTGGTAAGTTTCACGGGTCAAGGTTTCACGGGTAAGTTTCACGGGTAAGTTTCACGGGTATGTTTCACGGGTGACGTTTCACGGGTCTAGGTTTCACTGGTAAGTTTCACGGGTCAAGGTTTTACGGGAAAGTTTCACGGGTAAGTTTCACGGGTATGTTTCACGGGTGACGTTTCACGGGTCTAGGTTTCACTGGTAAGTTTCACGAGTCAAGGATTCACGGGTAAGTTTCACGGGTAAGTTTTACGGGTAAGTTTCACGGGTGACGTTTCACGGGTCTAGGTTTCACTGGTAAGTTTCACGGGTCAAGGTTTCACGGGTAAGTTTCACGGGTAAGTTTCACGGGTGACGTTTCACGGGTCTAGGTTTCACTGGTAAGTTTCACGGGTCAAGGTTTCACGGGTAAGTTTCACGGGTAAGTTTCACGGGTATGTTTCAAGGGTGACGTTTCACGGGTATGTTTCAAGGGTGACGTTTCACGGGTCAAGGTTTCACGGGTAAGTTTCACTGGTAAGTTTCACGGGTATGTTTCACGGGTGACGTTTCACGGGTCTAGGTTTCACTGGTAAGTTTCACGGGTCAAGGTTTTACGGGTAAGTTTCACGGGTCTAGGTTTCACTGGTAAGTTTCACGGGTCAAGGTTTCACGGGTAAGTTTCACGGGTAAGTTTCACGGGTTTGTTTCACGGGTGACGTTTCACGGGTCTAGGTTTCACTGGAAAGTTTCACGGGTCAAGGTTTCACGGGTAAGTTTCACGGGTAAGTTTCACGGGTATGTTTCACGGGTGACGTTTCACGGGTCTAGGTTTCACTGGTAAGTTTCACGGGTCAAGGTTTCACGGGTAAGTTTTACGGGTAAGTTTCACGGGTGACGTTTCACGGGTGACGTTTCACGGGTCTAGGTTTCACTGGTAAGTTTCACGGGTCAAGGTTTCAAGGGTAAGTTTCACGGGTAAGTTTCACGGGTATGTTTCACGGGTGACGTTTCACGGGTCTAGGTTTCACTGGAAAGTTTCACGGGTCAAGGTTTCACGGGTAAGTTTCAAGGGTAAGTTTCACTGGTAAGTTTTACGGGTATGTTTTACAGGTGACGTTTCACGGGTCTAGGTTTCACTGGTAAGTTTCACGGGTCAAGGTTTCACGGGTAAGTTTCACGGGTAAGTTTCACGGGTAAGTTTCACGGGTAAGTTTCATGGGTGACGTTTCACGGGTCTAGGTTTCACTGGTAAGTTTCACGGGTCAAGGTTTCACGGTTAAGTTTCACGGGTAAGTTTCACGGGTGACGTTTCACGGGTCTAGGTTTCACTGGTAAGTTTCACGGGTCAAGGTTTCACGGGTAAGTTTCACGGGTATGTTTCACGGGTGACGTTTCACGGGTCTAGGTTTCACTGGAAAGTTTCACGGGTCAAGGTTTCACGGGTAAGTTTCACGGGTAAGTTTCACGGGTATGTTTCACGGGTGACGTTTCACGGGTCTAGGTTTCACTGGTAAGTTTCACGGGTCAAGGTTTTACGGGTAAATTTCACGGGTAAGTTTCACGGGTATGTTTCACGGGTGACGTTTCACGGGTCTAGGTTTCACTGGTAAGTTTCACGAGTCAAGGTTTCACGGGTAAGTTTCACGGGTAAGTTTTACGGGTAAGTTTCACGGGTGACGTTTCACGGGTCTAGGTTTCACTGGTAAGTTTCACGAGTCAAGGTTTCACGGGTAAGTTTCACGGGTAAGTTTTACGGGTAAGTTTCACGGGTGACGTTTTACGGGTGACGTTTCACGGGTCTAGGTTTCACTGGTAAGTTTCACGGGTCAAGGTTACCCGTGAAACTTACCCGTGAAACCTTGACCCGTGAAACTTACCAGTGAAACCTAGACCCGTGAAACGTCACCCGTGAAACATACCCGTAAAACATACCCGTGAAACTTACCCGTAAAACTTACCCGTGAAACCTTGACCCGTTAAACTTACCAGTGAAACCTAGACCCGTGAAACGTCACCCGTGAAACATACCCGTAAAACTTACCCGTGAAACTTACCCGTGAAACCTTGACTCGTGAAACTTACCAGTGAAACCTAGACCCGTGAAACGTCACCCGTGAAACTTACCCGTAAAACTTACCCGTGAAACTTACCAGTACGAGTCAATTTTTCACGGGTAAGTTTCACGGGTAAGTTTTACGGGTAAGTTTCACGGGTGACGTTTTACGGGTGACGTTTCACGGGTCTAGGTTTCACTGGTAAGTTTCACGGGTCAAGGTTTCACGGGTAAGTTTCACGGGTAAGTTTCACGGGTATGTTTCACGGGTGACGTTTCACGGGTCTAGGTTTCACTGGTAAGTTTCACGGGTCAAGGTTTCACGGGTAAGTTTCACGGGTAAGTTTCACGGGTAAGTTTCACGGGTATGTTTCACGGGTGACGTTTCACGGGTCTAGGTTTCACTGGTAAGTTTAACGGGTCAAGGTTTCACGGGTAAGTTTTACGGGTATGTTTTACGGGTATGTTTTACGGGTATGTTTCACGGGTGACGTTTCACGGGTCTAGGTTTCACTGGTAAGTTTCACGGGTCAAGGTTTCACGGGTAAGTTTCACGGGTAAGTTTCACGGGTAGGTTTCACGGGTAAGTTTCACGGGTATGTTTCACGGGTGACGTTTCACGGGTCTAGGTTTCACTGGTAAGTTTCACGGGTCAAGGTTTCACGGGTAAGTTTCACGGGTAAGTTTCACGGGTGACGATTCACGGGTCTAGGTTTCACTGGTAAGTTTCACGGGTAAGTTTCACGGGTTAGTTTCACGGGTATGTTTCACGGGTATGTTTCACGGGTGACGTTTCACGGGTCTAGGTTTCACTGGTAAGTTTCACGGGTCAAGGTTTCACGGGTAAGTTTCACGGGTAAGTTTCACGGGTATGTTTCACGGGTGACGTTTTACGGGTCTAGGTTTCACTGGTAAGTTTCACGGGTCAAGGTTTTACGGGCAAGTTTCACGGGTAAGTTTCACGGGTATGTTTCACGGGTGACGTTTCACGGGTCTAGGTTTCACTGGTAAGTTTCACGGGTCAAGGTTTCACGGGTAAGTTTCACGGGTAAATTTCACGGGTGACGATTCACGGGTCTAGGTTTCACTGGTAAGTTTCACGGGTCAAGGTTTCAAGGGTAAGTTTTACGGGTAAGTTTCACGGGTATGTTTCACGGGTGACGTTTCACGGGTCTAGGTTTCACTGGAAAGTTTCACGGGTCAAGGTTTCACGGGTAAGTTTCACGGGTAAGTTTTACGGGTATGTTTTACAGGTGACGTTTCACGGGTCTAGGTTTCACTGGTAAGTTTCACGGGTCAAGGTTTCACGGGTAAGTTTCACGGGTAAGTTTCACGGGTATGTTTCGCGGGTGACGTTTCACGGGTCTAGGTTTCACTGGTAAGTTTCACGGGTCAAGGTTTCACGGGTAAGTTTCACGGGTAAGTTTCACGGGTAAGTTTCACGGGTATGTTTCACGGGTGACGTTTCACGGGTCTAGGTTTCACTGGTAAGTTTCACGGGTCAAGGTTTCACGGGTAAGTTTCACGGGTAAGTTTCACGGGTATGTTTCACGGGTGACGTTTCACGGGTCTAGGTTTCACTGGTAAGTTTCACGGGTCAAGGTTTCACGGGTAAGTTTCACGGGTAAGTTTCACGGGTATGTTTCACGGGTGACGTTTCACGGGTCTAGGTTTCACTGGTAAGTTTCACGGGTCAAGGTTTTACGGGTAAATTTCACGGGTAAGTTTCACGGGTATGTTTCACGGGTGACGTTTCACGGGTCTAGGTTTCACTGGTAAGTTTCACGAGTCAAGGTTTCACGGGTAAGTTTCACGGGTAAGTTTTACGGGTAAGTTTCACGGGTGACGTTTCACGGGTCTAGGTTTCACTGGTAAGTTTCACGAGTCAAGGTTTCACGGGTAAGTTTCACGGGTAAGTTTTACGGGTAAGTTTCACGGGTGACGTTTTACGGGTGACGTTTCACGGGTCTAGGTTTCACTGGTAAGTTTCACAAGTCAAGGTTACCCGTGAAACTTACCCGTGAAACCTTGACCCGTGAAACTTACCAGTGAAACCTAGACCCGTGAAACGTCACCCGTGAAACATACCCGTAAAACATACCCGTGAAACTTACCCGTAAAACTTACCCGTGAAACCTTGACCCGTTAAACTTACCAGTGAAACCTAGACCCGTGAAACGTCACCCGTGAAACATACCCGTAAAACTTACCCGTGAAACTTACCCGTGAAACCTTGACTCGTGAAACTTACCAGTGAAACCTAGACCCGTGAAACGTCACCCGTGAAACTTACCCGTAAAACTTACCCGTGAAACTTACCAGTACGAGTCAATTTTTCACGGGTAAGTTTCACGGGTAAGTTTTACGGGTAAGTTTCACGGGTGACGTTTTACGGGTGACGTTTCACGGGTCTAGGTTTCACTGGTAAGTTTCACGGGTCAAGGTTTCACGGGTAAGTTTCACGGGTAAGTTTCACGGGTATGTTTCACGGGTGACGTTTCACGGGTCTAGGTTTCACTGGTAAGTTTCACGGGTCAAGGTTTCACGGGTAAGTTTCACGGGTAAGTTTCACGGGTAAGTTTCACGGGTATGTTTCACGGGTGACGTTTCACGGGTCTAGGTTTCACTGGTAAGTTTAACGGGTCAAGGTTTCACGGGTAAGTTTTACGGGTATGTTTTACGGGTATGTTTCACGGGTGACGTTTCACGGGTCTAGGTTTCACTGGTAAGTTTCACGGGTCAAGGTTTCACGGGTAAGTTTCACGGGTAAGTTTCACGGGTATGTTTCACGGGTGACGTTTCACGGGTCTAGGTTTCACTGGTAAGTTTAACGGGTCAAGGTTTCACGGGTAAGTTTTACGGGTATGATTTACGGGTATGTTTTACGGGTATGTTTCACGGGTGACGTTTCACGGGTCTAGGTTTCACTGGTAAGTTTCACGGGTCAAGGTTTCACGGGTAAGTTTCACGGGTAAGTTTCACGGGTAGGTTTCACGGGTAAGTTTCACGGGTATGTTTCACGGGTGACGTTTCACGGGTCTAGGTTTCACTGGTAAGTTTCACGGGTCAAGGTTTCACGGGTAAGTTTCACGGGTAAGTTTCACGGGTGACGATTCACGGGTCTAGGTTTCACTGGTAAGTTTCACGGGTAAGTTTCACGGGTTAGTTTCACGGGTATGTTTCACGGGTATGTTTCACGGGTGACGTTTCACGGGTCTAGGTTTCACTGGTAAGTTTCACGGGTCAAGGTTTCACGGGTAAGTTTCACGGGTAAGTTTCACGGGTATGTTTCACGGGTGACGTTTTACGGGTCTAGGTTTCACTGGTAAGTTTCACGGGTCAAGGTTTTACGGGCAAGTTTCACGGGTAAGTTTCACGGGTATGTTTCACGGGTGACGTTTCACGGGTCTAGGTTTCACTGGTAAGTTTCACGGGTCAAGGTTTCACGGGTAAGTTTCACGGGTAAGTTTCACGGGTGACGATTCACGGGTCTAGGTTTCACTGGTAAGTTTCACGGGTCAAGGTTTCAAGGGTAAGTTTTACGGGTAAGTTTCACGGGTATGTTTCACGGGTGACGTTTCACGGGTCTAGGTTTCACTGGAAAGTTTCACGGGTCAAGGTTTCACGGGTAAGTTTCACGGGTAAGTTTTACGGGTATGTTTTACAGGTGACGTTTCACGGGTCTAGGTTTCACTGGTAAGTTTTACGGGTCAAGGTTTCACGGGTAAGTTTCACGGGTAAGTTTCACGGGTATGTTTCGCGGGTGACGTTTCACGGGTCTAGGTTTCACTGGTAAGTTTCACGGGTCAAGGTTTCACGGGTAAGTTTCACGGGTAAGTTTCACGGGTAAGTTTCACGGGTATGTTTCACGGGTGACGTTTCACGGGTCTAGGTTTCACTGGTAAGTTTCACGGGTCAAGGTTTCACGGGTAAGTTTCACGGGTAAGTTTCACGGGTATGTTTCACGGGTGACGTTTCACGGGTCTAGGTTTCACTGGTAAGTTTCACGGGTCAAGGTTTCACGGGTAAGTTTCACGGGTAAGTTTCACGGGTATGTTTCACGGGTGACGTTTCACGGGTCTAGGTTTCACTGGTAAGTTTCACGGGTCAAGGTTTTACGGGTAAATTTCACGGGTAAGTTTCACGGGTATGTTTCACGGGTGACGTTTCACGGGTCTAGGTTTCACTGGTAAGTTTCACGAGTCAAGGTTTCACGGGTAAGTTTCACGGGTAAGTTTTACGGGTAAGTTTCACGGGTGACGTTTCACGGGTCTAGGTTTCACTGGTAAGTTTCACGAGTCAAGGTTTCACGGGTAAGTTTCACGGGTAAGTTTTACGGGTAAGTTTCACGGGTGACGTTTTACGGGTGACGTTTCACGGGTCTAGGTTTCACTGGTAAGTTTCACGGGTCAAGGTTACCCGTGAAACTTACCCGTGAAACCTTGACCCGTGAAACTTACCAGTGAAACCTAGACCCGTGAAACGTCACCCGTGAAACATACCCGTAAAACATACCCGTGAAACTTACCCGTAAAACTTACCCGTGAAACCTTGACCCGTTAAACTTACCAGTGAAACCTAGACCCGTGAAACGTCACCCGTGAAACATACCCGTAAAACTTACCCGTGAAACTTACCCGTGAAACCTTGACTCGTGAAACTTACCAGTGAAACCTAGACCCGTGAAACGTCACCCGTGAAACTTACCCGTAAAACTTACCCGTGAAACTTACCAGTACGAGTCAATTTTTCACGGGTAAGTTTCACGGGTAAGTTTTACGGGTAAGTTTCACGGGTGACGTTTTACGGGTGACGTTTCACGGGTCTAGGTTTCACTGGTAAGTTTCACGGGTCAAGGTTTCACGGGTAAGTTTCACGGGTAAGTTTCACGGGTATGTTTCACGGGTGACGTTTCACGGGTCTAGGTTTCACTGGTAAGTTTCACGGGTCAAGGTTTCACGGGTAAGTTTCACGGGTAAGTTTCACGGGTAAGTTTCACGGGTATGTTTCACGGGTGACGTTTCACGGGTCTAGGTTTCACTGGTAAGTTTAACGGGTCAAGGTTTCACGGGTAAGTTTTACGGGTATGTTTTACGGGTATGTTTCACGGGTGACGTTTCACGGGTCTAGGTTTCACTGGTAAGTTTCACGGGTCAAGGTTTCACAGGTAAGTTTCACGGGTAAGTTTCACGGGTAAGTTTCACGGGTAAGTTTCACGGGTATGTTTCACGGGTGACGTTTCACGGGTCTAGGTTTCACTGGTAAGTTTCACGGGTCAAGGTTTCACGGGTAAGTTTCACGGGTAAGTTTCACGGGTGACGATTCACGGGTCTAGGTTTCACTGGTAAGTTTCACGGGTAAGTTTCACGGGTTAGTTTCACGGGTATGTTTCACGGGTATGTTTCACGGGTGACGTTTCACGGGTCTAGGTTTCACTGGTAAGTTTCACGGGTCAAGGTTTCACGGGTAAGTTTCACGGGTAAGTTTCACGGGTATGTTTCACGGGTGACGTTTTACGGGTCTAGGTTTCACTGGTAAGTTTCACGGGTCAAGGTTTTACGGGTAAGTTTCACGGGTAAGTTTCACGGGTATGTTTCACGGGTGACGTTTCACGGGTCTAGGTTTCACTGGTAAGTTTCACGGGTCAAGGTTTCACGGGTAAGTTTCACGGGTAAGTTTCACGGGTGACGATTCACGGGTCTAGGTTTCACTGGTAAGTTTCACGGGTCAAGGTTTCAAGGGTAAGTTTTACGGGTAAGTTTCACGGGTATGTTTCACGGGTGACGTTTCACGGGTCTAGGTTTCACTGGAAAGTTTCACGGGGCAAGGTTTCACGGGTAAGTTTCACGGGTAAGTTTTACGGGTATGTTTTACAGGTGACGTTTCACGGGTCTAGGTTTCACTGGTAAGTTTCACGGGTCAAGGTTTCACGGGTAAGTTTCACGGGTAAGTTTCACGGGTATGTTTCGCGGGTGACGTTTCACGGGTCTAGGTTTCACTGGTAAGTTTCACGGGTCAAGGTTTCACGGGTAAGTTTCACGGGTAAGTTTTACGGGTGACGTTTCACGGGTCTATTTTTCACTGGTAAGTTTCACGGGTCAAGGTTTCACGGGTAAGTTTCACGTGTAAGTTTCACGGGTAAGTTTCACGGGTGACGTTTCACGGGTCTAGGTTTTACTGGTAAGTTTCACGGGTCAAGGTTTCACGGGTAAGTTTCACGGGTAAGTTTCACGGGTGACGTTTCACGGGTCTAGGTTTCACTGGTAAGTTTCACGGGTCAAGGTTTCACGGGTAAGTTTCACATGTAAGTTTCACGGGTAAGTTTCACGAGTAAGTTTCACGGGTGACGTTTCACGGGTCTAGGTTTCACTGGTAAGTTTCACGGGTCAAGGTTTCACGGGTAAGTTTCACGGGTAAGTTTCACGGGTGACGTTTCACGGGTCTAGGTTTCACTGGTAAGTTTCACGGGTCAAGGTTTCACGGGTAAGTTTCACGGGTAAGTTTCACGGGTATGTTTCACGGGTGACGTTTCACGGGTCTAGGTTTCACTGGTAAGTTTCACGGGTCAAGGTTTTACGGGTAAGTTTCACGGGTCTAGGTTTCACTGGTAAGTTTCACGGGTCAAAGTTTCACGGGTAAGTTTCACGGGTAAGTTTCACGGGTTTGTTTCACGGGTGACGTTTCACGGGTCTAGGTTTCACTGGAAAGTTTCACGGGTCAAGGTTTCACGGGTAAGTTTCACGGGTAAGTTTCACGGGTATGTTTCACGGGTGACGTTTCACGGGTCTAGGTTTCACTGGTAAGTTTCACGGGTCAAGGTTTCACGGGTAAGTTTTACGGGTAAGTTTCACGGGTGACGTTTCACGGGTGACGTTTCACGGGTCTAGGTTTCACTGGTAAGTTTCACGGGTCAAGGTTTCAAGGGTAAGTTTCACGGGTAAGTTTCACGGGTATGTTTCACGGGTGACGTTTCACGGGTCTAGGTTTCACTGGAAAGTTTCACGGGTCAAGGTTTCACGGGTAAGTTTCAAGGGTAAGTTTCACGGGTAAGTTTTACGGGTATGTTTTACAGGTGACGTTTCACGGGTCTAGGTTTCACTGGTAAGTTTCACGGGTCTAGGTTTCACGGGTAAGTTTTACGGGTAAGTTTCACGGGTAAGTTTCACGGGTAAGTTTCACGGGTATGTTTCACGGGTGACGTTTCACGGGTCTAGGTTTCACTGGTAAGTTTTACGGGTCAAGGTTTCACGGGTAAGTTTCACGGGTAAGTTTCACGGGTAAGTTTCACGGGTATGTTTCACGGTTATGTTACACGGGTGACGTTTCACGGGTCTAGGTTTCACTGGTAAGTTTCACGGGTCAAGGTTTCACGGGTAAGTTTCACGGGTATGTTTCACGGGTGACGTTTCACGGGTCTAGGTTTCACTGGAAAGTTTCACGGGTCAAGGTTTCACGGGTAAGTTTCACGGGTAAGTTTTACGGGTATGTTTTACAGGTGACGTTTCACGGGTCTAGGTTTCACTGGTAAGTTTCACGGGTAAGTTTTACGGGTAAGTTTCACGGGTAAGTTTCACGGGTATGTTTTACGGGTGACGTTTCACGGGTCTAGGTTTCACTGGTAAGTTTCACGGGTCAAGGTTTCACGGGTAAGTTTCACGGGTAAGTTTCACGGGTATGTTTCACGGGTGACGTTTCACGGGTCTAGGTTTCACTGGTAAGTTTCACGGGTCAAGGTTTCACGGGTAAGTTTCACTGGTAAGTTTCACGGGTATGTTTCACGGGTGACGTTTCACGGGTCTAGGTTTCACTGGTAAGTTTCACTGGTCAAGGTTTCATGGTTAAGTTTCACGGGTAAGTTTCACGGGTATGTTTCACGGGTGACGTTTCACGGGTCTAGGTTTCACTGGTAAGTTTCACGGGTCAAGGTTTTACGGGTAAGTTTCACGGGTAAGTTTCACGGGTGACGTTTCACGGGTATAGGTTTCACTGGTAAGTTTCACGAGTCAAGGTTTTACGGGTAAGTTTCACGGGTATGTTTCACGGGTGACGTTTCACGGGTCTAGGTTTCACTGGTAAGTTTCACGGGTCAAGGTTTTACAGGTAAGTTTCACGGGTCTAGGTTTCACTGGTAAGTTTCACGGGTCAAGGTTTCACGGGTAAGTTTCACGGGTAAGTTTCACGGGTAAGTTTCACGGGTAAGTTTCACGGGTGACGTTTCACGGGTCTAGGTTTCACTGGTAAGTTTCACGGGTCAAGGTTTCACGGGTAAGTTTCACGGGTAAGTTTCACGGGTGACGTTTCACGGGTCTAGGTTTCACTGGTAAGTTTCACGGGTCAAGGTTTCACGGGTAAGTTTCACGGGTAAGTTTTACGAGTATGTTTCAAGGGTGACGTTTCACGGGTCTAGGTTTCACTGGTAAGTTTCACGGGTCAAGGTTTCACGGGTAAGTTTCACGGGTAAGTTTCACGGGTATGTTTCACGGGTGACGTTTCACGGGTCTTGGTTTCACTGGTAAGTTTCACGGGTCAAGGTTTCACGGGTAAGTTTCACGGGTAAGTTTCACGGGTAAGTTTCACGGGTATGTTTCACGGGTGACGTTTCACGGGTCTAGGTTTCACTGGTAAGTTTTACGGGTCAAGGTTTTACGGGTAAGTTTCACGGGTAAGTTTCACGGGTAAGTTTCACGGGTATGTTTCACGGGTGATGTTTCACGGGTCTAGGTTTCACTGGTAAGTTTCACGGGTCAAGGTTTTACGGGTAAGTTTCACGGGTCTAGGTTTCACTGGTAAGTTTCACGGGTCAAGGTTTCACGGGTAAGTTTCACGGGTAAGTTTCACGGGTTTGTTTCACGGGTGACGTTTCACGGGTCTAGGTTTCACTGGAAAGTTTCACGGGTCAAGGTTTCACGGGTAAGTTTCACGGGTAAGTTTCACGGGTATGTTTCACGGGTGACGTTTCACGGGTCTAGGTTTCACTGGTAAGTTTCACGGGTCAAGGTTTCACGGGTAAGTTTTACGGGTAAGTTTCACGGGTGAAGTTTCACGGGTGACGTTTCACGGGTCTAGGTTTCACTGGTAAGTTACACGGGTCAAGGTTTCACGGGTAAGTTTCACGGGTAAGTTTCACGGGTATGTTTCACGGGTGACGTTTCACGGGTCTAGGTTTCACTGGAAAGTTTCACGGGTCAAGGTTTCACGGGTAAGTTTCAAGGGTAAGTTTCACGGGTAAGTTTTACGGGTATGTTTTACAGGTGACGTTTCACGGGTCTAGGTTTCACTGGTAAGTTTCACGGGTCAAGGTTTCACGGGTAAGTTTCACGGGTATGTTTCATGGGTGATGTTTCACGGGTCTAGGTTTCACTGGTAAGTTTCGCGGGTCAAGGTTTCACGGGTAAGTTTCACGGGTAAGTTTCACGGGTATGTTTCACGGGTGACGTTTCACGGGTCTAGGTTTCACTGGAAAGTTTCACGGGTCAAGGTTTCACGGGTAAGTTTCACGGGTAAGTTTTACGGGTATGTTTTACAGGTGACGTTTCACGGGTCTAGGTTTCACTGGTAAGTTTCACGGGTCAAGGTTTCACGGGTAAGTTTCACGGGTAAGTTTCACGGGTATGTTTCATGGGTGATGTTTCACGGGTCTAGGTTTCACTGGTAAGTTTCACGGGTCAAGGTTTCACGGGTAAGTTTCACGGGTAAGTTTTACGGGTATGTTTTACAGGTGACGTTTCACGGGTCTAGGTTTCACTGGTAAGTTTCACGGGTCAAGGTTTCACGGGTAAGTTTCACGGGTAAGTTTCACGGGTATGTTTCACGGGTGACGTTTCACGGGTCTAGGTTTCACTGGTAAGTTTCACGGGTCAAGGTTTCACGGGTAAGTTTCACGGGTAAGTTTCACGGGTATGTTTCACGGGTGACGTTTCACGGGTCTAGGTTTCACTGGTAAGTTTCACGGGTCAAGGTTTCACGGGTAAGTTTCACGGGTAAGTTTCACGGGTATGTTTCACAGGTGACGTTTCACGGGTCTAGGTTTCACTGGTAAGTATCACGGGTCAAGGTTTTACGGGTAAGTTTCACGGGTAAGTTTCACGGGTGACGTTTCACGGGTCTATTTTTCACTGGTAAGTTTCACGGGTCAAGGTTTCACGGGTAAGTTTCAAGTGTAAGTTTCACGGGTGACGTTTCACGGGTCTAGGTTTCACTGGTAAGTTTCACGGGTCAAGGTTTCACGGGTAAGTTTCACGGGTTAGTTTCACGGGTAAGTTTCACGGGTAAGTTTCACGGGTGACGTTTCACGGGTCTAGGTTTCACTAGTAAGTTTCACGGGTCAAGGTTTCACGGGTAAGTTTCACGGGTAAGTTTCACGGGTAAGTTTCACAGGTAAGTTTCATGGGTGACGTTTCACGGGTCTAGGTTTCACTGGTAAGTTTCACGGGTCAAGGTTTCACGGGTAAGTTTCACGGGTAAGTTTCACGGGTAAGTTTCACGGGTGACGTTTCACGGGTCTAGGTTTCACTGGTAAGTTTCACGGGTCAAGGTTTCACGGGTAAGTTTCACGGGTAAGTTTCACGGGTATGTTTCAAGGGTGACGTTTCACGGGTCTAGGTTTCACTGGTAAGTTTTACGGGTCAAGGTTTCACGGGTAAGTTTCACGGGTAAGTTTCACGGGTATGTTTCACGGGTGATGTTTCACGGGTCTTGGTTTCACTGGTAAGTTTCACGGGTCAAGGTTTCACGGGTAAGTTTCACGGGTAAGTTTCACGGGTATGTTTCACGGGTGACGTTTCACGGGTCTAGGTTTCACTGGTAAGTTTCACGGGTTAAGGTTTCACGGGTAAGTTTCACGGGTAAGTTTCACGGGTAAGTTTCACGGGTATGTTTCACGGGTGACGTTTCACGGGTCTAGGTTTCACTGGTAAGTTTCACGGGTCAAGGTTTTACGGGTAAGTTTCACGGGTCTAGGTTTCACTGGTAAGTTTCACGGGTCAAGGTTTCACGGGTAAGTTTCACGGGTAAGTTTCACGGGTTTGTTTCACGGGTGACGTTTCACGGGTCTAGGTTTCACTGGAAAGTTTCACGGGTCAAGGTTTCACGGGTAAGTTTCACGGGTAAGTTTCACGGGTATGTTTCACGGGTGACGTTTCACTGGTAAGTTTCACGGGTCAAGGTTTCACGAGTAAGTTTCACGGGTAAGTTTTACGGGTAAGTTTCACGGGTGACGTTTCACGGGTGACGTTTCACGGGTCTAGGTTTCACTGGTAAGTTTCACGGGTCAAGGTTTCACGGGTAAGTTTCACGGGTAAGTTTCACGGGTATGTTTCACGGGTGACGTTTCACGGGTCTAGGTTTCACTGGAAAGTTTCACGGGTCAAGGTTTCACGGGTAAGTTTCAAGGGTAAGTTTCACGGGTAAGTTTAACGGGTATGTTTTACAGGTGACGTTTCACGGGTCTAGGTTTCACTGGTAAGTTTCACGGGTCAAGGTTTCACGGGTAAGTTTCACGGGTAAGTTTCACGGGTATGTTTCACGGGTGACGTTTCACGGGTCTAGGTTTCACTGGTAAGTTTCACGGGTCAAGGTTTCACGGGTAAGTTTCACTGGTAAGTTTCACGGGTATGTTTCATTGGTGACGTTTCACGGGTCTAGGTTTCACTGGTAAGTTTCACTGGTCAAGGTTTCATGGTTAAGTTTCACGGGTTAGTTTCACGGGTGACGTTTCACGGGTCTAGGTTTCACTGGTAAGTTTCACGGGTCAAGGTTTCACGGGTAAGTTTCACGGGTAAGTTTCACGGGTATGTTTCACGGGTGACGTTTCACGGGTCTAGGTTTCACTGGAAAGTTTCACGGGTCAAGGTTACACGGGTAAGTTTCAAGGGTAAGTTTCACGGGTAAGTTTTACGGGTATGTTTTACAGGTGACGTTTCACGGGTCTAGGTTTCACTGGTAAGTTTCACGGGTCAAGGTTTCACGGGTAAGTTTCACAGGTAAGTTTCACGGGTAAGTTTCACGGGTAAGTTTCACGGGTATGTTTCACGGGTGACGTTTCACGGGTCTAGGTTTCACTGGTAAGTTTCACTGGTAAGTTTCACGGGTCAAGGTTTCACGGGTAAATTTCACGGGTAAGTTTCACGGGTATGTTTCACGGGTATGTTTCACGGGTGACGTTTCACGGGTCTAGGTTTCACTGGTAAGTTTCACGGGTCAAGGTTTCACGGGTAAGTTTCACGGGTATGTTTCACGGGTGACGTTTCACGGGTCTAGGTTTCACTGGAAAGTTTCACGGGTCAAGGTTTCACGGGTAAGTTTCACGGGTAAGTTTTACGGGTATGTTTTACAGGTGACGTTTCACGGGTCTAGGTTTCACTGGTAAGTTTCACGGGTCAAGGTTTCACGGGTAAGTTTCACGGGTAAGTTTCACGGGTATGTTTTACGGGTGACGTTTCACGGGTCTAGGTTTCACTGGTAAGTTTCACGGGTCAAGGTTTCACGGGTAAGTTTCACGGGTATGTTTCACGGGTGACGTTTCACGGGTCTAGGTTTCACTGGTAAGTTTCACGGGTCAAGGTTTCACGGGTAAGTTTCACTGGTAAGTTTCACGGGTATGTTTCACGGGTGACGTTTCACGGGTCTAGGTTTCACTGGTAAGTTTCACTGGTCAAGGTTTCATGGTTAAGTTTCACGGGTATGATTCACGGGTGACGTTTCACGGGTCTAGGTTTCCTTGGTAAGTTTCACGGGTCAAGGTTTCACGGGTCAAGGTTTCACGGGTAAGTTTCACGGGTAAGTTTCACGGGTATGTTTCACGGGTGACGTTTCACGGGTCTAGGTTTCACTGGTAAGTTTCACGGGTCAAGGTTTTACGGGTAAGTTTCACGGGTGACGTTTCACGGGTATAGGTTTCACTGGTAAGTTTCACGGGTCAAGGTTTTACGGGTAAGTTTCACGGATCTAGGTTTCACTGGTAAGTTTCACGGGTCAAGGTTTCACGGGTAAGTTTCACGGGTAAGTTTCACGGGTTTGTTTCACGGGTGACGTTTCACGGGTCTAGGTTTCACTGGAAAGTTTCACGGGTCAAGGTTTCACGGGTAAGTTTCACGCGTAAGTTTCACGGGTATGTTTCACGGGTGACGTTTCACGGGTCTAGGTTTCACTGGTAAGTTTCACGGGTCAAGGTTTCACGGGTAAGTTTCACGGGTAAGTTTCACGGGTATGTTTCACGGGTGACGTTTTACGGGTCTAGGTTTCACTGGTAAGTTTCACGAGTCAAGGTTTCACGGGTAAGTTTCACGGGTAAGTTTCACGGGTAAGTTTCACGGGTATGTTTCACGGGTGACGTTTCACGGGTCTAGGTTTCACTGGTAAGTTTCACGGGTCAAGGTTTCACGGGTAAGTTTCACGGGTAAGTTTCACGGGTATGTTTCACGGGTATGTTTCACGGGTGACGTTTCACGGGTCTAGGTTTCACTGGTAAGTTTCACGGGTCAAGGTTTCACGGGTAAGTTTCACGGGTTAGTTTCACGGGTAAGTTTCACGGGTAAGTTTCACGGGTGACGTTTCACGGGTCTAGGTTTCACTAGTAAGTTTCACGGGTCAAGGTTTCACGGGTAAGTTTCACGGGTAAGTTTCACGGGTAAGTTTCACAGGTAAGTTTCATGGGTGACGATTCACGGGTCTAGGTTTCACTGGTAAGTTTCACGGGTCAAGGTTTCACGGGTAAGTTTCACGGGTAAGTTTCACGGGTAAGTTTCACGGGTGACGTTTCACGGGTCTAGGTTTCACTGGTAAGTTTCACGGGTCAAGGTTTCACGGGTAAGTTTCACGGGTAAGTTTCACGGGTATGTTTCAAGGGTGACGTTTCACGGGTCTAGGTTTCACTGGTAAGTTTTACGGGTCAAGGTTTCACGGGTAAGTTTCACGGGTAAGTTTCACGGGTATGTTTCACGGGTGATGTTTCACGGGTCTTGGTTTCACTGGTAAGTTTCACGGGTCAAGGTTTCACGGGTAAGTTTCACGGGTAAGTTTCACGGGTATGTTTCACGGGTGACGTTTCACGGGTCTAGGTTTCACTGGTAAGTTTCACGGGTTAAGGTTTCACGGGTAAGTTTCACGGGTAAGTTTCACGGGTAAGTTTCACGGGTATGTTTCACGGGTGACGTTTCACGGGTCTAGGTTTCACTGGTAAGTTTCACGGGTCAAGGTTTTACGGGTAAGTTTCACGGGTCTAGGTTTCACTGGTAAGTTTCACGGGTCAAGGTTTCACGGGTAAGTTTCACGGGTAAGTTTCACGGGTTTGTTTCACGGGTGACGTTTCACGGGTCTAGGTTTCACTGGAAAGTTTCACGGGTCAAGGTTTCACGGGTAAGTTTCACGGGTAAGTTTCACGGGTATGTTTCACGGGTGACGTTTCACTGGTAAGTTTCACGGGTCAAGGTTTCACGAGTAAGTTTCACGGGTAAGTTTTACGGGTAAGTTTCACGGGTGACGTTTCACGGGTGACGTTTCACGGGTCTAGGTTTCACTGGTAAGTTTCACGGGTCAAGGTTTCACGGGTAAGTTTCACGGGTAAGTTTCACGGGTATGTTTCACGGGTGACGTTTCACGGGTCTAGGTTTCACTGGAAAGTTTCACGGGTCAAGGTTTCACGGGTAAGTTTCAAGGGTAAGTTTCACGGGTAAGTTTAACGGGTATGTTTTACAGGTGACGTTTCACGGGTCTAGGTTTCACTGGTAAGTTTCACGGGTCAAGGTTTCACGGGTAAGTTTCACGGGTAAGTTTCACGGGTATGTTTCACGGGTGACGTTTCACGGGTCTAGGTTTCACTGGTAAGTTTCACGGGTCAAGGTTTCACGGGTAAGTTTCACTGGTAAGTTTCACGGGTATGTTTCATTGGTGACGTTTCACGGGTCTAGGTTTCACTGGTAAGTTTCACTGGTCAAGGTTTCATGGTTAAGTTTCACGGGTTAGTTTCACGGGTGACGTTTCACGGGTCTAGGTTTCACTGGTAAGTTTCACGGGTCAAGGTTTCACGGGTAAGTTTCACGGGTAAGTTTCACGGGTATGTTTCACGGGTGACGTTTCACGGGTCTAGGTTTCACTGGAAAGTTTCACGGGTCAAGGTTACACGGGTAAGTTTCAAGGGTAAGTTTCACGGGTAAGTTTTACGGGTATGTTTTACAGGTGACGTTTCACGGGTCTAGGTTTCACTGGTAAGTTTCACGGGTCAAGGTTTCACGGGTAAGTTTCACAGGTAAGTTTCACGGGTAAGTTTCACGGGTAAGTTTCACGGGTATGTTTCACGGGTGACGTTTCACGGGTCTAGGTTTCACTGGTAAGTTTCACTGGTAAGTTTCACGGGTCAAGGTTTCACGGGTAAATTTCACGGGTAAGTTTCACGGGTATGTTTCACGGGTATGTTTCACGGGTGACGTTTCACGGGTCTAGGTTTCACTGGTAAGTTTCACGGGTCAAGGTTTCACGGGTAAGTTTCACGGGTATGTTTCACGGGTGACGTTTCACGGGTCTAGGTTTCACTGGAAAGTTTCACGGGTCAAGGTTTCACGGGTAAGTTTCACGGGTAAGTTTTACGGGTATGTTTTACAGGTGACGTTTCACGGGTCTAGGTTTCACTGGTAAGTTTCACGGGTCAAGGTTTCACGGGTAAGTTTCACGGGTAAGTTTCACGGGTATGTTTTACGGGTGACGTTTCACGGGTCTAGGTTTCACTGGTAAGTTTCACGGGTCAAGGTTTCACGGGTAAGTTTCACGGGTATGTTTCACGGGTGACGTTTCACGGGTCTAGGTTTCACTGGTAAGTTTCACGGGTCAAGGTTTCACGGGTAAGTTTCACTGGTAAGTTTCACGGGTATGTTTCACAAGTGACGTTTCACGGGTCTAGGTTTCACTGGTAAGTTTCACTGGTCAAGGTTTCATGGTTAAGTTTCACGGGTATGATTCACGGGTGACGTTTCACGGGTCTAGGTTTCACTGGTAAGTTTCACGGGTCAAGGTTTCACGGGTAAGTTTCACGGGTAAGTTTCACGGGTATGTTTCACGGGTGACGTTTCACGGGTCTAGGTTTCACTGGTAAGTTTCACGGGTCAAGGTTTTACGGGTAAGTTTCACGGGTGACGTTTCACGGGTATAGGTTTCACTGGTAAGTTTCACGGGTCAAGGTTTTACGGGTAAGTTTCACGGGTCTAGGTTTCACTGGTAAGTTTCACGGGTCAAGGTTTCACGGGTAAGTTTCACGGGTAAGTTTCACGGGTTTGTTTCACGGGTGACGTTTCACGGGTCTAGGTTTCACTGGAAAGTTTCACGGGTCAAGGTTTCACGGGTAAGTTTCACGCGTAAGTTTCACGGGTATGTTTCACGGGTGACGTTTCACGGGTCTAGGTTTCACTGGTAAGTTTCACGGGTCAAGGTTTCACGGGTAAGTTTCACGGGTAAGTTTCACGGGTATGTTTCACGGGTGACGTTTTACGGGTCTAGGTTTCACTGGTAAGTTTCACGAGTCAAGGTTTCACGGGTAAGTTTCACGGGTAAGTTTCACGGGTAAGTTTCACGGGTATGTTTCACGGGTGACGTTTCACGGGTCTAGGTTTCACTGGTAAGTTTCACGGGTCAAGGTTTCACGGGTAAGTTTCACGGGTAAGTTTCACGGGTATGTTTCACGGGTATGTTTCACGGGTGACGTTTCACGGGTCTAGGTTTCACTGGTAAGTTTCACGGGTCAAGGTTTCACGGGTAAGTTTCACGGGTAAGTTTCACGGGTATGTTTCACGGGTGACGTTTCACGGGTCTAGGTTTCACTGGTAAGTTTCACGGGTCAAGGTTTCATGGGTAAGTTTCACGGGTAAGTTTCACGGGAATGTTTCACGGGTGACGTTTCACGGGTCTAGGTTTCACTGGTAAGTTTCACGGGTCAATGTTTCACGGGTAAGTTTCACGGGTAAGTTTCACGGGTATGTTTCACGGGTGACGTTTCACGGGTCTAGGTTTCACTGGTAAGTTTCACGGGTCAAGGTTTTACGGGTAAGTTTCACGGGTAAGTTTCACGGGTATGTTTCACGGGTGACGTTTCACGGGTCTAGGTTTCACTGGTGAATTTCACTGGTCAAGGTTTCACGGGTAAGTTTCACGGGTAAGTTTCACGGGTAAGTTTCACGGGTATGTTTCACGGGTGACGTTTCACGGGTCTAGGTTTCACTGGTAAGTTTCACGGGTCAAGGTTTTACGGGTAAGTTTCACGGGTAAGTTTCACGGGTGACGTTTCACGGGTCTAGGTTTCACTGGTAAGTTTCACGGGTCAAGGTTTTACGGGTAAGTTTCACGGGTCTAGGTTTCACTGGTAAGTTTCACGGGTCAAGGTTTCACGGGTAAGTTTCACGGGTATGTTTCACGGGTGACGTTTCACGGGTCTAGGTTTCACTGGTAAGTTTCACGGGTCAAGGTTTCACGGGTAAGTTTTACGGGTATGTTTTACAGGTGACGTTTCACGGGTCTAGGTTTCACTGGTAAGTTTCACGGGTCAAGGTTTTACGGGTAAGTTTCACGGGTATGTTTCATGGGTGATGTTACACAAGTCTAGGTTTCACTGGTTATTTTCACGGGTCAAGGTTTCACGGGTAAGTTTCACGGGTAAGTTTCACGGGTATGTTTCACGGGTGACGTTTCACGGGTCTAGGTTTTACTGGAAAGTTTCACGGGTCAAGGTTTCACGGGTAAGTTTCACGGGTAAGTTTTACGGGTATGTTTTACAGGTGACGTTTCACGGGTCTAGGTTTCACTGGTAAGTTTCACGGGTATGTTTCACGGGTGACGTTTCACGGGTCTAGGTTTCACTGGTAAGTTTCACGGGTCAAGGTTTCACGGGTAAGTTTCACGGGTAAGTTTCACGGGTATGTTTCACGGGTATGTTTCACGGGTCAAGGTTTCACGGGTAAGTTTCACGGGTATGTTTCACGGGTGACGTTTCACGGGTCTAGGTTTCACTGGAAAGTTTCACTGGTCAAGGTTTCACGGGTAAGTTTCACGGGTAAGTTTTACGGGTATGTTTTACAGGTAACGTTTCACGGGTCTAGGTTTCACTGGTAAGTTTCACGGGTCAAGGTTTCACGGGTAAGTTTCACGGGTAAGTTTTACGGGTAAGTTTCACGGGTGACGTTTCACGGGTGACGTTTCACGGGTCTAGGTTTCACTGGTAAGTTTCACGGGTCAAGGTTTCACGGGTAAGTTTCACGGGTATGTTTCACGGGTAAGTTTCACGGGTATGTTTCACGGGTGACGTTTTACGGGTCTAGGTTTCACTGGTAAGTTTCACGGGTCAAGGATTCACGGGTAAGTTTCACGGGTAAGTTTTACGGGTAAGTTTCACGGGTGACGTTTCACGGGTGACGTTTCACGGGTCTAGGTTTCACTGGTAAGTTTCACGGGTCAAGGTTTCACGGGTAAGTTTCACGGGTAAGTTTCACGGGTAAGTTTCACGGGTATGTTTCACGGGTATGTTTCACGGGTGACGTTTCACGGGTCTAGGTTTCACTGGTAAGTTTCACGGGTCAAGGTTTCACGGGTAAGTTTCACGGGTAAGTTTCACGGGTATGTTTCACGGGTGACGTTTCACGGGTCTAGGTTTCACTGGAAAGTTTCACGGGTCAAGGTTTCACGGGTAAGTTTCACGGGTAAGTTTTACGGGTATGTTTTACAGGTGACGTTTCACGGGTCTAGGTTTCACTGGTAAGTTTCACGGGTATGTTTCACGGGTGACGTTTCACGGGTCTAGGTTTCACTGGTAAGTTTCACGGGTCAAGGTTTCACGGGTAAGTTTTACGGGTATGTTTTACAGGTGACGTTTCACGGGTCTAGGTTTCACTGGTAAGTTTCACGGGTCAAGGTTTTACGGGTAAGTTTCACGGGTATGTTTCATGGGTGATGTTACACAAGTCTAGGTTTCACTGGTTATTTTCACGGGTCAAGGTTTCACGGGTAAGTTTCACGGGTAAGTTTCACGGGTATGTTTCACGGGTGACGTTTCACGGGTCTAGGTTTCACTGGAAAGTTTCACGGGTCAAGGTTTCACGGGTAAGTTTCACGGGTAAGTTTTACGGGTATGTTTTACAGGTGACGTTTCACGGGTTTAGGTTTCACTGGTAAGTTTCACGGGTATGTTTCACGGGTGACGTTTCACGGGTCTAGGTTTCACTGGTAAGTTTCACGGGTCAAGGTTTCACGGGTAAGTTTCACGGGTAAGTTTCACGGGTATGTTTCACGGGTATGTTTCACGGGTCTAGGTTTCACTGGTAAATTTCACGAGTCAAGGATTCACGGGTAAGTTTTACGGGTATGTTTTACAGGTGACGTTTCACGGGTCTAGGTTTCACTGGTAAGTTTCACGGGTCAAGGTTTCACGGGTAAGTTTCACGGGTAAGTTTCACGGGTATGTTTTACGGGTGACGTTTCACGGGTCTAGGTTTCACTGGTAAGTTTCACGGGTCAAGGTTTCATGGGTAAGTTTCACGGGTATGTTTCACGGGTAAGTTTCACGGGTATGTTTCACGGGTGACGTTTTACGGGTCTAGGTTTCACTGGTAAGTTTCACGGGTCAAGGTTTCACGGGTAAGTTTCACGGGTAAGTTTCACGGGTATGTTTCACGGGTATGTTTCACGGGTGACGTTTCACGGGTCTAGGTTTCACTGGTAAGTTTCACGGGTCAAGGTTTCACGGGTAAGTTTCACGGGTAAGTTTCACGGGTATGTTTCACGGGTGACGTTTCACGGGTCTAGGTTTCACTGGAAAGTTTCACGGGTCAAGGTTTCACGGGTAAGTTTCACGGGTAAGTTTTACGGGTATGTTTTACAGGTGACGTTTCACGGGTCGAGGTTTCACTGGTAAGTTTCACGGGTATGTTTCACGGGTGACGTTTCACGGTTCTAGGTTTCACTGGTAAGTTTCACGGGTATGTTTCACGGGTCTAGGTTTCACTGGAAAGTTTCACGGGTCAAGGTTTCACGGGTAAGTTTCACGGGTAAGTTTTACGGGTATGTTTTACAGGTGACGTTTCACGGGTCTAGGTTTCACTGGTAAGTTTCACGGGTATGTTTTACAGGTGACGTTTCACGGGTCTAGGTTTCACTGGTAAGTTTCACGGGTATGTTTCACGGGTGACGTTTCACGGGTCTAGGTTTCACTGGTAAGTTTCACGGGTCAAGGTTTCACGGGTAAGTTTTACGGGTATGTTTTACAGGTGACGTTTCACGGGTCTAGGTTTCACTGGTAAGTTTCACGGGTCAAGGTTTTACGGGTAAGTTTCACGGGTATGTTTCATGGGTGATGTTACACAAGTCTAGGTTTCACTGGTTATTTTCACGGGTCAAGGTTTCACGGGTAAGTTTCACGGGTAAGTTTCACGGGTATGTTTCACGGGTGACGTTTCACGGGTCTAGGTTTCACTGGAAAGTTTCACGGGTCAAGGTTTCACGGGTAAGTTTCACGGGTAAGTTTTACGGGTATGTTTTACAGGTGACGTTTCACGGGTCTAGGTTTCACTGGTAAGTTTTACGGGTATGTTTCACGGGTGACGTTTCACGGGTCTAGGTTTCACTGGTAAGTTTCACGGGTCAAGGTTTCACGGGTAAGTTTCACGGGTAAGTTTCACGGGTATGTTTCACAGGTATGTTTCACGGGTCAAGGTTTCACGGGTAAGTTTCACGGGTATGTTTCACGGGTGACGTTTCACGGGTCTAGGTTTCACTGGAAAGTTTCACGGGTCAAGGTTTCACGGGTAAGTTTCACGGGTAAGTTTTACGGGTATGTTTTACAGGTGACGTTTCACGGGTCTAGGTTTCACTGGTAAGTTTCACGGGTCAAGGTTTCACGGGTAAGTTTCACGGGTAAGTTTCACGGGTATGTTTTACGGGTGACGTTTCACGGGTCTAGGTTTCACTGGTAAGTTTCACGGGTCAAGGTTTCACGGGTAAGTTTCACGGGTATGTTTCACGGGTGACGTTTCACGGGTCTAGGTTTCACTGGTAAGTTTCACGGGTCAAGGTTTCACGGGTAAGTTTCACTGGTAAGTTTCACGGGTATGTTTCACGGGTGACGTTTCACGGGTCTAGGTTTCACTGGTAAGTTTCACTGGTCAAGGTTTCATGGTTAAGTTTTACGGGTAAGTTTCACGGGTATGATTCACGGGTGACGTTTCACGGGTCTAGGTTTCACTGGTAAGTTTCACGGGTCAAGGTTTCACGGGTAAGTTTCACGGGTAAGTTTCACGGGTATGTTTCACGGGTGACGTTTCACGGGTCTAGGTTTCACTGGTAAGTTTCACGGGTCAAGGTTTTACGGGTAAGTTTCACGGGTAAGTTTCACGGGTGACGTTTCACGGGTATAGGTTTCACTGGTAAGTTTCACGGGTCAAGGTTTTACGGGTAAGTTTCACGGGTCTAGGTTTCACTGGTAAGTTTCACGGGTCAAGGTTTCACGGGTAAGTTTCACGGGTAAGTTTCACGGGTTTGTTTCACGGGTGACGTTTCACGGGTCTAGGTTTCACTGGAAAGTTTCACGGGTCAAGGTTTCACGGGTAAGTTTCACGGGTAAGTTTCACGGGTATGTTTCACGGGTGACGTTTCACGGGTCTAGGTTTCACTGGTAAGTTTCACGGGTCAAGGTTTCACGGGTAAGTTTCACGGGTAAGTTTCACGGGTATGTTTCACGGGTGACGTTTTACGGGTCTAGGTTTCACTGGTAAGTTTCACGAGTCAAGGTTTCACGGGTAAGTTTCACGGGTAAGTTTCACGGGTAAGTTTCACGGGTATGTTTCACGGGTGACGTTTCACGGGTCTAGGTTTCACTGGTAAGTTTCACGGGTCAAGGTTTCACGGGTAAGTTTCACGGGTAAGTTTCACGGGTATGTTTCACGGGTATGTTTCACGGGTGACGTTTCACGGGTCTAGGTTTCACTGGTAAGTTTCACGGGTCAAGGTTTCACGGGTAAGTTTCACGGGTAAGTTTCACGGGTATGTTTCACGGGTGACGTTTCACGGGTCTAGGTTTCACTGGTAAGTTTCACGGGTCAAGGTTTCACGGGTAAGTTTCACGGGTAAGTTTCACGGGTATGTTTCACGGGTGACGTTTCACGGGTCTAGGTTTCACTGGAAAGTTTCACGGGTCAAGGTTTCACGGGTAAGTTTCACGGGTAAGTTTTACGGGTATATTTTACAGGTGACGTTTCACGGGTCTAGGTTTCACTGGTAAGTTTCACGGGTATGTTTCACGGGTGACGTTTCACGGGTCTAGGTTTCACTGGTAAGTTTCACGGGTCAAGGTTTCACGGGTAAGTTTCACGGGTAAGTTTCACGGGTATGTTTCACGGGTATGTTTCACGGGTCAAGGTTTCACGGGTAAGTTTCACGGGTATGTTTCACGGGTGACGTTTCACGGGTCTAGGTTTCACTGGAAAGTTTCACGGGTCAAGGTTTCACGGGTAAGTTTCACGGGTAAGTTTTACGGGTATGTTTTACAGGTGACGTTTCACGGGTCTAGGTTTCACTGGTAAGTTTTACGGGTCAAGGTTTCACGGGTAAGTTTCACGGGTAAGTTTCACGGGTATGTTTTACGGGTGACGTTTCACGGGTCTAGGTTTCACTGGTAAGTTTCACGGGTCAAGGTTTTACGGGTAAGTTTCACGGGTATGTTTCACGGGTGACGTTTCACGGGTCTAGGTTTCACTGGTAAGTTTCACGGGTCAAGGTTTCACGGGTAAGTTTCACTGGTAAGTTTCACGGGTATGTTTCACGGGTGACGTTTCACGGGTCTAGGTTTCACTGGTAAGTTTCACTGGTCAAGGTTTCATGGTTAAGTTTCACGGGTAAGTTTCACGGGTATGATTCACGGGTGACGTTTCACGGGTCTAGGTTTCACTGGTAAGTTTCACGGGTCAAGGTTTCACGGGTAAGTTTCACGGGTAAGTTTCACGGGTATGTTTCACGGGTGACGTTTCACGGGTCTAGGTTTCACTGGTAAGTTTTACGGGTCAAGGTTTTACGGGTAAGTTTCACGGGTAAGTTTCACGGGTGACGTTTCACGGGTATAGGTTTCACTGGTAAGTTTCACGGGTCAAGGTTTTACGGGTAAGTTTCACGGGTCTAGGTTTCACTGGTAAGTTTCACGGGTCAAGGTTTCACGGGTAAGTTTCACGGGTAAGTTTCACGGGTTTGTTTCACGGGTGACGTTTCACGGGTCTAGGTTTCACTGGAAAGTTTCACGGGTCAAGGTTTCACGGGTAAGTTTCACGGGTAAGTTTCACGGGTATGTTTCACGGGTGACGTTTCACGGGTCTAGGTTTCACTGGTAAGTTTCACGGGTCAAGGTTTCACGGGTAAGTTTCACGGGTAAGTTTCACGGGTATGTTTCACGGGTGACGTTTTACGGGTCTAGGTTTCACTGGTAAGTTTCACGAGTCAAGGTTTCACGGGTAAGTTTCACGGGTAAGTTTCACGGGTAAGTTTCACGGGTATGTTTCACGGGTGACGTTTCACGGGTCTAGGTTTCACTGGTAAGTTTCACGGGTCAAGGTTTCACGGGTAAGTTTCACGGGTAAGTTTCACGGGTATGTTTCACGGGTATGTTTCACGGGTGACGTTTCACGGGTCTAGGTTTCACTGGTAAGTTTCACGGGTCAAGGTTTCACGGGTAAGTTTCACGGGTAAGTTTCACGGGTAAGTTTCACGGGTATGTTTCACGGGTGACGTTTCACGGGTCTAGGTTTCACTGGTAAGTTTCACGGGTCAAGGTTTCACGGGTAAGTTTCACGGGTAAGTTTCACGGGTATGTTTCACGGGTGACGTTTCACGGGTCTAGGTTTCACTGGTAAGTTTCACGGGTCAATGTTTCACGGGTAAGTTTCACGGGTAAGTTTCACGGGTATGTTTCACGGGTGACGTTTCACGGGTCTAGGTTTCACTTGTAAGTTTCACGGGTCAAGGTTTTACGGGTAAGTTTCACGGGTAAGTTTCACGGGTATGTTTCACGGGTGACGTTTCACGGGTCTAGGTTTCACTGGTAAGTTTCACGGGTCAAGGTTTCACGGGTGACGTTTCACGGGTGACGTTTCACGGGTCTAGGTTTCACTGGTAAGTTTCACGGGTCAAGGTTTCACGGGTAAGTTTCACGGGTATGTTTCACGGGTAAGTTTCACGGGTATGTTTCACGGGTGACGTTTCACGGGTCTAGGTTTCACTGGTAAGTTTCACGGGTCAAGGTTTCACGGGTAAGTTTCACGGGTAAGTTTCACGGGTATGTTTCACGGGTATGTTTCACGGGTGACGTTTCACGGGTCTAGGTTTCACTGGTAAGTTTCACGGGTCAAGGTTTCACGGGTAAGTTTCACGGGTAAGTTTCACGGGTATGTTTCACGGGTGACGTTTCACGGGTCTAGGTTTCACTGGAAAGTTTCACGGGTCAAGGTTTCACGGGTAAGTTTCACGGGTAAGTTTTACGGGTATATTTTACAGGTGACGTTTCACGGGTCTAGGTTTCACTGGTAAGTTTCACGGGTATGTTTCACGGGTGACGTTTCACGGGTCTAGGTTTCACTGGTAAGTTTCACGGGTCAAGGTTTCACGGGTAAGTTTCACGGGTAAGTTTCACGGGTATGTTTCACGGGTATGTTTCACGGGTCAAGGTTTCACGGGTAAGTTTCACGGGTATGTTTCACGGGTGACGTTTCACGGGTCTAGGTTTCACTGGAAAGTTTCACGAGTCAAGGTTTCACGGGTAAGTTTCACGGGTAAGTTTTACGGGTATGTTTTACAGGTGACGTTTCACGGGTCTAGGTTTCACTGGTAAGTTTTACGGGTCAAGGTTTCACGGGTAAGTTTCACGGGTAAGTTTTACGGGTATGTTTTACGGGTGACGTTTCACGGGTCTAGGTTTCACTGGTAAGTTTCACGGGTCAAGGTTTTACGGGTAAGTTTCACGGGTATGTTTCACGGGTGACGTTTCACGGGTCTAGGTTTCACTGGTAAGTTTCACGGGTCAAGGTTTCACGGGTAAGTTTCACTGGTAAGTTTCACGGGTATGTTTCACGGGTGACGTTTCACGGGTCTAGGTTTCACTGGTAAGTTTCACTGGTCAAGGTTTCATGGTTAAGTTTCACGGGTAAGTTTCACGGGTATGATTCACGGGTGACGTTTCACGGGTCTAGGTTTCACTGGTAAGTTTCACGGGTCAAGGTTTCACGGGTAAGTTTCACGGGTAAGTTTCACGGGTATGTTTCACGGGTATGTTTCACGGGTGACGTTTCACGGGTCTAGGTTTCACTGGTAAGTTTCACGGGTCAAGGTTTCACGGGTAAGTTTCACGGGTAAGTTTCACGGGTATGTTTCACGGGTGACGTTTCACGGGTCTAGGTTTCACTGGAAAGTTTCACGGGTCAAGGTTTCACGGGTAAGTTTCACGGGTAAGTTTTACGGGTATATTTTACAGGTGACGTTTCACGGGTCTAGGTTTCACTGGTAAGTTTCACGGGTATGTTTCACGGGTGACGTTTCACGGGTCTAGGTTTCACTGGTAAGTTTCACGGGTCAAGGTTTCACGGGTAAGTTTCACGGGTAAGTTTCACGGGTATGTTTCACGGGTATGTTTCACGGGTCAAGGTTTCACGGGTAAGTTTCACGGGTATGTTTCACGGGTGACGTTTCACGGGTCTAGGTTTCACTGGAAAGTTTCACGAGTCAAGGTTTCACGGGTAAGTTTCACGGGTAAGTTTTACGGGTATGTTTTACAGGTGACGTTTCACGGGTCTAGGTTTCACTGGTAAGTTTTACGGGTCAAGGTTTCACGGGTAAGTTTCACGGGTAAGTTTTACGGGTATGTTTTACGGGTGACGTTTCACGGGTCTAGGTTTCACTGGTAAGTTTCACGGGTCAAGGTTTTACGGGTAAGTTTCACGGGTATGTTTCACGGGTGACGTTTCACGGGTCTAGGTTTCACTGGTAAGTTTCACGGGTCAAGGTTTCACGGGTAAGTTTTACTGGTAAGTTTCACGGGTATGTTTCACGGGTGACGTTTCACGGGTCTAGGTTTCACTGGTAAGTTTCACTGGTCAAGGTTTCATGGTTAAGTTTCACGGGTAAGTTTCACGGGTATGATTCACGGGTGACGTTTCACGGGTCTAGGTTTCACTGGTAAGTTTCACGGGTCAAGGTTTCACGGGTAAGTTTCACGGGTAAGTTTCACGGGTATGTTTCACGGGTGACGTTTCACGGGTCTAGGTTTCACTGGTAAGTTTTACGGGTCAAGGTTTTACGGGTAAGTTTCACGGGTAAGTTTCACGGGTGACGTTTCACGGGTATAGGTTTCACTGGTAAGTTTCACGGGTCAAGGTTTTACGGGTAAGTTTCACGGGTCTAGGTTTCACTGGTAAGTTTCACGGGTCAAGGTTTCACGGGTAAGTTTCACGGGTAAGTTTCACGGGTTTGTTTCACGGGTGACGTTTCACGGGTCTAGGTTTCACTGGAAAGTTTCACGGGTCAAGGTTTCACGGGTAAGTTTCACGGGTAAGTTTCACGGGTATGTTTCACGGGTGACGTTTCACGGGTCTAGGTTTCACTGGTAAGTTTCACGGGTCAAGGTTTCACGGGTAAGTTTCACGGGTAAGTTTCACGGGTATGTTTCACGGGTGACGTTTTACGGGTCTAGGTTTCACTGGTAAGTTTCACGAGTCAAGGTTTCACGGGTAAGTTTCACGGGTAAGTTTCACGGGTAAGTTTCACGGGTATGTTTCACGGGTGACGTTTCACGGGTCTAGGTTTCACTGGTAAGTTTCACGGGTCAAGGTTTCACGGGTAAGTTTCACGGGTAAGTTTCACGGGTATGTTTCACGGGTATGTTTCACGGGTGACGTTTCACGGGTCTAGGTTTCACTGGTAAGTTTCACGGGTCAAGGTTTCACGGGTAAGTTTCACGGGTAAGTTTCACGGGTAAGTTTCACGGGTATGTTTCACGGGTGACGTTTCACGGGTCTAGGTTTCACTGGTAAGTTTCACGGGTCAAGGTTTCACGGGTAAGTTTCACGGGTAAGTTTCACGGGTATGTTTCACGGGTGACGTTTCACGGGTCTAGGTTTCACTGGTAAGTTTCACGGGTCAATGTTTCACGGGTAAGTTTCACGGGTAAGTTTCACGGGTAAGTTTCACGGGTGACGTTTCACGGGTCTAGGTTTCACAAGTAAGTTTCACGGGTCAAGGTTTTACGGGTAAGTTTCACGGGTAAGTTTCACGGGTATGTTTCACGGGTGACGTTTCACGGGTCTAGGTTTCACTGGTAAGTTTCACGGGTCAAGGTTTCACGGGTAAGTTTCACGGGTAAGTTTCACGGGTATGTTTCACGGGTGACGTTTCACGGGTCTAGGTTTCACTGGTAAGTTTCACGGGTCAAGGTTTTACGGGTAAGTTTCACGGGTGACGTTTCACGGGTCTAGGTTTCACTGGTAAGTTTCACGGGTCAAGGTTTTACGGGTAAGTTTCACGGGTCTAGGTTTCACTGGTAAGTTTCACGGGTCAAGGTTTCACGGGTAAGTTTCACGGGTATGTTTCACGGGTGACGTTTCACGGGTCTAGGTTTCACTGGTAAGTTTCACGGGTCAAGGTTTCACGGGTAAGTTTCACGGGTAAGTTTCACGGGTAAGTTTTACGGGTATGTTTTACAGGTGACGTTTCACGGGTCTAGGTTTCACTGGTAAGTTTCACGGGTCAAGGTTTTACGGGTAAGTTTCACGGGTATGTTTCATGGGTGATGTTACACAAGTCTAGGTTTCACTGGTTATTTTCACGGGTCAAGGTTTCACGGGTAAGTTTCACGGGTAAGTTTCACGGGTATGTTTCACGGGTGACGTTTCACGGGTCTAGGTTTCACTGGAAAGTTTCACGGGTCAAGGTTTCACGGGTAAGTTTCACGGGTAAGTTTTACGGGTATGTTTTACAGGTGACGTTTCACGGGTCTAGGTTTCACTGGTAAGTTTCACGGGTATGTTTCAAAGGTGACGTTTCACGGGTCTAGGTTTCACTGGTAAGTTTCACGGGTCAAGGTTTCACGGGTAAGTTTCACGGGTAAGTTTCACGGGTATGTTTCACGGGTATGTTTCACGGGTCAAGGTTTCACGGGTAAGTTTCACGGGTATGTTTCACGGGTGACGTTTCACGGGTCTAGGTTTCACTGGAAAGTTTCACTGGTCAAGGTTTCACGGGTAAGTTTCACGGGTAAGTTTTACGGGTATGTTTTACAGGTGACGTTTCACGGGTCTAGGTTTCACTGGTAAGTTTCACGGGTCAATGTTTCACGGGTAAGTTTCACGGGTAAGTTTCACGGGTATGTTTTACGGGTGACGTTTCACGGGTCTAGGTTTCACTGGTAAGTTTCACGAGTCAAGGATTCACGGGTAAGTTTCACGGGTAAGTTTTACGGGTAAGTTTCACGGGTGACGTTTCACGGGTGACGTTTCACGGGTCTAGGTTTCACTGGTAAGTTTCACGGGTCAAGGTTTCACGGGTAAGTTTCACGGGTATGTTTCACGGGTAAGTTTCACGGGTATGTTTCACGGGTGACGTTTCACGGGTCTAGGTTTCACTGGTAAGTTTCACGGGTCAAGATTTCACGGGTAAGTTTCACGGGTAAGTTTCACGGGTATGTTTCACGGGTATGTTTCACGGGTGACGTTTCACGGGTCTAGGTTTCACTGGTAAGTTTCACGGGTCAAGGTTTCACGGGTAAGTTTCACGGGTAAGTTTCATGGGTATGTTTCACGGGTGACGTTTCACGGGTCTAGGTTTCACTGGAAAGTTTCACGGGTAAGTTTCACGGGTAAGTTTTACGGGTATGTTTCACGGGTAAGTTTCACGGGTAAGTTTTACGGGTATGTTTTACAGGTGACGTTTCACGGGTCTAGGTTTCACTGGTAAGTTTCACGGGTATGTTTCACGGGTGACGTTTCACGGGTCTAGGTTTCACTGGTAAGTTTCACGGGTCAAGGTTTCACGGGTAAGTTTCACGGGTAAGTTTCACGGGTATGTTTCACGGGTATGTTTCACGGGTCAAGGTTTCACGGGTAAGTTTCACGGGTATGTTTCACGGGTGACGTTTTACGGGTCTAGGTTTCACTGGAAAGTTTCACGGGTCAAGGTTTCACGGGTAAGTTTCACGGGTAAGTTTTACGGGTATGTTTTACAGGTGACGTTTCACGGGTCTAGGTTTCACTGGTAAGTTTCACGGGTCAAGGTTTCACGGGTAAGTTTCACGGGTAAGTTTCACGGGTATGTTTTACGGGTGATGTTTCACGGGTCTAGGTTTCACTGGTAAGTTTCACGGGTCAAGGTTTCACGGGTAAGTTTCACGGATAAGTTTCACGGGTATGTTTCACGGGTGACGTTTCACGGGTCTAGGTTTCACTGGTAATTTTCACGGGTCAAGGTTTCACGGGTCAAGGTTTCATGGGTAAGTTTCACGGGTAAGTTTCACGGGTAAGTTTCACGGGTAAGTTTCACGGGTATGTTTCACGGGTGACGTTTCACGGGTCTAGGTTTCACTGGTAAGTTTCACGGGTCAAGGTTTCACGGGTAAGTTTCACGGGTAAGTTTCACGGGTATGTTTCACGGGTGACGTTTCACGGGTCTAGGTTTCACTGGTAAGTTTCACGGGTCAAGGTTTTACGGGTAAGTTTCACGGGTAAGTTTCACGGGTGACGTTTCACGGGTCTAGGTTTCACTGGTAAGTTTCACGGGTCAAGGTTTTACGGGTAAGTTTCACGGGTCTAGGTTTCACTGGTAAGTTTCACGGGTCAAGGTTTCACGGGTAAGTTTCACGGGTAAGTTTCACGGGTTTGTTTCACGGGTGACGTTTCACGGGTCTAGGTTTCACTGGAAAGTTTCACGGGTCAAGGTTTCACGGGTAAGTTTCACGGGTATGTTTCACTTGTGACGTTTCACGGGTCTAGGTTTCACTGGTAAGTTTCACGGGTCAAGGTTTCACGGGTAAGTTTCACGGGTAAGTTTCACGGGTATGTTTCACGGGTGACGTTTTACGGGTCTAGGTTTCACTGGTAAGTTTCACGGGTAAGTTTCACGGGTAAGTTTCACCGGTATGTTTCACGGGTGACGTTTCACGGGTCTAGGTTTCACTGGTAAGTTTCACGGGTCAAGGTTTCACGGGTAAGTTTCACGGGTAAGTTTCACGGGTAAGTTTCACGGGTATGTTTCACGGGTATGTTTCACGGGTGACGTTTCACGGGTCTAGGTTTCACTGGTAAGTTTCACGGGTCAAGGTTTCACGGGTAAGTTTCACGGGTATGTTTCACGGGTGACGTTTCACGGGTCTAGGTTTCACTGGAAAGTTTCACGGGTCAAGGTTTCACGGGTAAGTTTTACGGGTAAGTTTTACGGGTATGTTTTACAGGTGACGTTTCACGGGTCTAGGTTTCACTGGTAAGTTTCACGGGTCAAGGTTTCACGAATAAGTTTCACGGGTATGTTTTACGGGTGACGTTTCACGGGTCTAGGTTTCACTGGTAAGTTTCACGGGTCAAGGTTTCACGGGTAAGTTTCACGGGTAAGTTTCACGGGTATGTTTCACGGGTGACGTTTCACGGGTCAAGGTTTCACTGGTAAGTTTCACGGGTCAAGGTTTCACGGGTAAGTTTCACTGGTAAGTTTCACGGGTATGTTTCACGGGTGACGTTTCACGGGTCTAGGTTTCACTGGTAAGTTTCACTGGTCAAGGTTTCATGGTTAAGTTTCACGGGTAAGTTTCACGGGTATGTTTCACGGGTGACGTTTCACGGGTCTAGGTTTCACTGGTAAGTTTCACGGGTCAAGGTTTCACGGGTAAGTTTCACGGGAAAGTTTTACGGGTATGTTTTACAGGTGACGTTTCACGGGTCTAGGTTTCACTGGTAAGTTTCACGGGTCAAGGTTTCACGGGTAAGTTTCACGGGTAAGTTTCACGGGTATGTTTTACGGGTGACGTTTCACGGGTCTAGGTTTCACTGGTAAGTTTCACGGGTCAAGGTTTCACGGGTAAGTTTCACGGGTATGTTTCACGGGTGACGTTTCACGGGTCTAGGTTTCACTGGTAAGTTTCACGGGTCAAGGTTTCACGGGTAAGTTTCACTGGTAAGTTTCACGGGTATGTTTCACGGGTGACGTTTTACGGGTCTAGGTTTCACTGGTAAGTTTCACTGGTCAAGGTTTCATGGTTAAGTTTCACGGGTAAGTTTCACGGGTATGATTCACGGGTGACGTTTCACGGGTCTAGGTTTCACTGGTAAGTTTCACGGGTCAAGGTTTCACGGGTAAGTTTCACGGGTAAGTTTCACGGGTATGTTTCACGGGTGACGTTTCACGGGTCTAGGTTTCACTGGTAAGTTTCACGGGTCAAGGTTTTACGGGTAAGTTTCACGGGTAAGTTTCACGGGTGACGTTTCACGGGTATGGGTTTCACTGGTAAGTTTCACGGGTCAAGGTTTTACGGGTAAGTTTCACAGGTCTAGGTTTCACTGGTAAGTTTCACGGGTCAAGGTTTCACGGGTAAATTTCACGGGTAAGTTTCACGGGTTTGTTTCACGGGTGACGTTTCACGGGTCTAGGTTTCACTGGAAAGTTTCACGGGTCAAGGTTTCACGGGTAAGTTTCACGGGTAAGTTTCACGGGTATGTTTCACGGGTGACGTTTCACGGGTCTAGGTTTCACTGGTAAGTTTCACGGGTCAAGGTTTCACGGGTAAGTTTCACGGGTAAGTTTCACGGGTATGTTTCACGGGTGACGTTTTACGGGTCTAGGTTTCACTGGTAAGTTTCACGAGTCAAGGTTTCACGGGTAAGTTTCACGGGTAAGTTTCACGGGTAAGTTTCACGGGTATGTTTCACGGGTGACGTTTCACGGGTCTAGGTTTCACTGGTAAGTTTCACGGGTCAAGGTTTCACGGGTAAGTTTCACGGGTAAGTTTCACGGGTATGTTTCACGGGTATGTTTCACGGGTGACGTTTCACGGGTCTAGGTTTCACTGGTAAGTTTCACGGGTCAAGGTTTCACGGGTAAGTTTCACGGGTAAGTTTCACGGGTATGTTTCACGGGTGACGTTTCACGGGTCTAGGTTTCACTGGTAAGTTTCACGGGTCAAGGTTTCACGGGTAAGTTTCACGGGTAAGTTTCACGGGTTTGTTTCACGGGTGACGTTTCACGGGTCTAGGTTTCACTGGAAAGTTTCACGGGTCAAGGTTTCACGGGTAAGTTTCACGGGTAAGTTTCACGGGTATGTTTCACTTGTGACGTTTCACGGGTCTAGGTTTCACTGGTAAGTTTCACGGGTCAAGGTTTCACGGGTAAGTTTCACGGGTAAGTTTCACGGGTATGTTTCACGGGTGACGTTTTACGGGTCTAGGTTTCACTGGTAAGTTTCACGGGTCAAGGTCTCACGGGTAAGTTTCACGGGTAAGTTTCACCGGTATGTTTCACGGGTGACGTTTCACGGGTCTAGGTTTCACTGGTAAGTTTCACGGGTCAAGGTTTCACGGGTAAGTTTCACGGGTAAGTTTCACGGGTAAGTTTCACGGGTAAGTTTCACGGGTATGTTTCACGGGTATGTTTCACGGGTGACGTTTCACGGGTCTAGGTTTCACTGGTAAGTTTCACGGGTCAAGGTTTCACGGGTAAGTTTCACGGGTATGTTTCACGGGTGACGTTTCACGGGTCTAGGTTTCACTGGAAAGTTTCACGGGTCAAGGTTTCACGGGTAAGTTTCACGGGTAAGTTTTACGGGTATGTTTTACAGGTGACGTTTCACGGGTCTAGGTTTCACTGGTAAGTTTCACGGGTCAAGGTTTCACGGGTAAGTTTCACGGGTTAGTTTCACGGGTATGTTTTACGGGTGACGTTTCACGGGTCTAGGTTTCACTGGTAAGTTTCACGGGTCAAGGTTTCACGGGTAAGTTTCACGGGTAAGTTTCACGGGTATGTTTCACGGGTGACGTTTCACGGGTCTAGGTTTCACTGGTAAGTTTCACGGGTCAAGGTTTCACGGGTAAGTTTCACTGGTAAGTTTCACGGGTATGTTTCACGGGTGACGTTTCACGGGTCTAGGTTTCACTGGTAAGTTTCACTGGTCAAGGTTTCATGGTTAAGTTTCACGGGTAAGTTTCACGGGTATGTTTCACGGGTGACGTTTCACGGGTCTAGGTTTCACTGGTAAGTTTCACGGGTCAAGGTTTCACGGGTAAGTTTCACGGGTAAGTTTTACGGGTATGTTTTACAGGTGACGTTTCACGGGTCTAGGTTTCACTGGTAAGTTTCACGGGTCAAGGTTTCACGGGTAAGTTTCACGGGTAAGTTTCACGGGTATGTTTCACGGGTGACGTTTCACGGGTCTAGGTTTCACTGGTAAGTTTCACGGGTCAAGGTTTCACGGGTAAGTTTCACTGGTAAGTTTCACGGGTATGTTTCACGGGTGACGTTTCACGGGTCTAGGTTTCACTGGTAAGTTTCACTGGTCAAGGTTTCATGGTTAAGTTTTACGGGTAAGTTTCACGGGTATGTTTCACGGGTGACGTTTCACGGGTCTAGGTTTCACTGGTAAGTTTCACGGGTCAAGGTTTCACGGGTAAGTTTCACGGGTAAGTTTTACGGGTATGTTTTACAGGTGACGTTTCACGGGTCTAGGTTTCACTGGTAAGTTTCACGGGTCAAGGTTTCACGGGTAAGTTTCACGGGTAAGTTTCACGGGTATGTTTTACGGGTGACGTTTCACGGGTCTAGGTTTCACTGGTAAGTTTCACGGGTCAAGGTTTCACGGGTAAGTTTCACGGGTATGTTTCACGGGTGACGTTTCACGGGTCTAGGTTTCACTGGTAAGTTTCACGGGTCAAGGTTTCACGGGTAAGTTTCACTGGTAAGTTTCACGGGTATGTTTCACGGGTGACGTTTCACGGGTCTAGGTTTCACTGGTAAGTTTCACTGGTCAAGGTTTCATGGTTAAGTTTCACGGGTAAGTTTCACGGGTATGATTCACGGGTGACGTTTCACGGGTCTAGGTTTCACTGGTAAGTTTCACGGGTCAAGGTTTCACGGGTAAGTTTCACGGGTAAGTTTCACGGGTATGTTTCACGGGTGACGTTTCACGGGTCTAGGTTTCACTGGTAAGTTTCACGGGTCAAGGTTTTACGGGTAAGTTTCACGGGTAAGTTTCACGGGTGACGTTTCACGGGTATAGGTTTCACTGGTAAGTTTCACGGGTCAAGGTTTTACGGGTAAGTTTCACGGGTCTAGGTTTCACTGGTAAGTTTCACGGGTCAAGGTTTCACGGGTAAGTTTCACGGGTAAGTTTCACGGGTTTGTTTCACGGGTGACGTTTCACGGGTCTAGGTTTCACTGGAATGTTTCACGGGTCAAGGTTTCACGGGTAAGTTTCACGGGTAAGTTTCACGGGTATGTTTCACGGGTGACGTTTCACGGGTCTAGGTTTCACTGGTAAGTTTCACGGGTCAAGGTTTCACGGGTAAGTTTCACGGGTAAGTTTCACGGGTATGTTTCACGGGTGACGTTTTACGGGTCTAGGTTTCACTGGTAAGTTTCACAAGTCAAGGTTTCACGGGTAAGTTTCACGGGTAAGTTTCACGGGTATGTTTCACGGGTATGTTTCACGGGTGACGTTTCACGGGTCTAGGTTTCACTGGTAAGTTTCACGGGTCAAGGTTTCACGGGTAAGTTTCACGGGTAAGTTTCACGGGTATGTTTCACGGGTGACGTTTCACGGGTCTAGGTTTCACTGGTAAGTTTCACGGGTCAAGGTTTTACGGGTAAGTTTCACGGGTAAGTTTCACGGGTGACGTTTCACGGGTCTAGGTTTCACTGGTAAGTTTCACGGGTCAAGGTTTTACGGGTAAGTTTCACGGGTCTAGGTTTCACTGGTAAGTTTCACGGGTCAAGGTTTCACGGGTAAGTTTCACGGGTAAGTTTCACGGGTTTGTTTCACGGGTGACGTTTCACGGGTCTAGGTTTCACTGGAAAGTTTCACGGGTCAAGGTTTCACGGGTAAGTTTCACGGGTATGTTTCACTTGTGACGTTTCACGGGTCTAGGTTTCACTGGTAAGTTTCACGGGTCAAGGTTTCACGGGTAAGTTTCACGGGTAAGTTTCACGGGTATGTTTCACGGGTGACGTTTTACGGGTCTAGGTTTCACTGGTAAGTTTCACGGGTAAGTTTCACGGGTAAGTTTCACTGGTATGTTTCACGGGTGACGTTTCACGGGTCTAGGTTTCACTGGTAAGTTTCACGGGTCAAGGTTTCACGGGTAAGTTTCACGGGTAAGTTTCACGGGTAAGTTTCACGGGTATGTTTCACGGGTATGTTTCACGGGTGACGTTTCACGGGTCTAGGTTTCACTGGTAAGTTTCACGGGTAAGTTTCACGGGTAAGTTTCACCGGTATGTTTCACGGGTGACGTTTCACGGGTCTAGGTTTCACTGGTAAGTTTCACGGGTCAAGGTTTCACGGGTAAGTTTCACGGGTAAGTTTCACGGGTAAGTTTCACGGGTATGTTTCACGGGTATGTTTCACGGGTGACGTTTCACGGGTCTAGGTTTCACTGGTAAGTTTCACGGGTCAAGGTTTCACGGGTAAGTTTCACGGGTATGTTTCACGGGTGACGTTTCACGGGTCTAGGTTTCACTGGAAAGTTTCACGGGTCAAGGTTTCACGGGTAAGTTTTACGGGTAAGTTTTACGGGTATGTTTTACAGGTGACGTTTCACGGGTCTAGGTTTCACTGGTAAGTTTCACGGGTCAAGGTTTCACGAATAAGTTTCACGGGTATGTTTTACGGGTGACGTTTCACGGGTCTAGGTTTCACTGGTAAGTTTCACGGGTCAAGGTTTCACGGGTAAGTTTCACGGGTAAGTTTCACGGGTATGTTTCACGGGTGACGTTTCACGGGTCAAGGTTTCACTGGTAAGTTTCACGGGTCAAGGTTTCACGGGTAAGTTTCACTGGTAAGTTTCACGGGTATGTTTCACGGGTGACGTTTCACGGGTCTAGGTTTCACTGGTAAGTTTCACTGGTCAAGGTTTCATGGTTAAGTTTCACGGGTAAGTTTCACGGGTATGTTTCACGGGTGACGTTTCACGGGTCTAGGTTTCACTGGTAAGTTTCACGGGTCAAGGTTTCACGGGTAAGTTTCACGGGAAAGTTTTACGGGTATGTTTTACAGGTGACGTTTCACGGGTCTAGGTTTCACTGGTAAGTTTCACGGGTCAAGGTTTCACGGGTAAGTTTCACGGGTAAGTTTCACGGGTATGTTTTACGGGTGACGTTTCACGGGTCTAGGTTTCACTGGTAAGTTTCACGGGTCAAGGTTTCACGGGTAAGTTTCACGGGTATGTTTCACGGGTGACGTTTCACGGGTCTAGGTTTCACTGGTAAGTTTCACGGGTCAAGGTTTCACGGGTAAGTTTCACTGGTAAGTTTCACGGGTATGTTTCACGGGTGACGTTTTACGGGTCTAGGTTTCACTGGTAAGTTTCACTGGTCAAGGTTTCATGGTTAAGTTTCACGGGTAAGTTTCACGGGTATGATTCACGGGTGACGTTTCACGGGTCTAGGTTTCACTGGTAAGTTTCACGGGTCAAGGTTTCACGGGTAAGTTTCACGGGTAAGTTTCACGGGTATGTTTCACGGGTGACGTTTCACGGGTCTAGGTTTCACTGGTAAGTTTCACGGGTCAAGGTTTTACGGGTAAGTTTCACGGGTAAGTTTCACGGGTGACGTTTCACGGGTATGGGTTTCACTGGTAAGTTTCACGGGTCAAGGTTTTACGGGTAAGTTTCACAGGTCTAGGTTTCACTGGTAAGTTTCACGGGTCAAGGTTTCACGGGTAAATTTCACGGGTAAGTTTCACGGGTTTGTTTCACGGGTGACGTTTCACGGGTCTAGGTTTCACTGGAAAGTTTCACGGGTCAAGGTTTCACGGGTAAGTTTCACGGGTAAGTTTCACGGGTATGTTTCACGGGTGACGTTTCACGGGTCTAGGTTTCACTGGTAAGTTTCACGGGTCAAGGTTTCACGGGTAAGTTTCACGGGTAAGTTTCACGGGTATGTTTCACGGGTGACGTTTTACGGGTCTAGGTTTCACTGGTAAGTTTCACGAGTCAAGGTTTCACGGGTAAGTTTCACGGGTAAGTTTCACGGGTAAGTTTCACGGGTATGTTTCACGGGTGACGTTTCACGGGTCTAGGTTTCACTGGTAAGTTTCACGGGTCAAGGTTTCACGGGTAAGTTTCACGGGTAAGTTTCACGGGTATGTTTCACGGGTATGTTTCACGGGTGACGTTTCACGGGTCTAGGTTTCACTGGTAAGTTTCACGGGTCAAGGTTTCACGGGTAAGTTTCACGGGTAAGTTTCACGGGTATGTTTCACGGGTGACGTTTCACGGGTCTAGGTTTCACTGGTAAGTTTCACGGGTCAAGGTTTCACGGGTAAGTTTCACGGGTAAGTTTCACGGGTTTGTTTCACGGGTGACGTTTCACGGGTCTAGGTTTCACTGGAAAGTTTCACGGGTCAAGGTTTCACGGGTAAGTTTCACGGGTAAGTTTCACGGGTATGTTTCACTTGTGACGTTTCACGGGTCTAGGTTTCACTGGTAAGTTTCACGGGTCAAGGTTTCACGGGTAAGTTTCACGGGTAAGTTTCACGGGTATGTTTCACGGGTGACGTTTTACGGGTCTAGGTTTCACTGGTAAGTTTCACGGGTCAAGGTCTCACGGGTAAGTTTCACGGGTAAGTTTCACCGGTATGTTTCACGGGTGACGTTTCACGGGTCTAGGTTTCACTGGTAAGTTTCACGGGTCAAGGTTTCACGGGTAAGTTTCACGGGTAAGTTTCACGGGTAAGTTTCACGGGTAAGTTTCACGGGTATGTTTCACGGGTATGTTTCACGGGTGACGTTTCACGGGTCTAGGTTTCACTGGTAAGTTTCACGGGTCAAGGTTTCACGGGTAAGTTTCACGGGTATGTTTCACGGGTGACGTTTCACGGGTCTAGGTTTCACTGGAAAGTTTCACGGGTCAAGGTTTCACGGGTAAGTTTCACGGGTAAGTTTTACGGGTATGTTTTACAGGTGACGTTTCACGGGTCTAGGTTTCACTGGTAAGTTTCACGGGTCAAGGTTTCACGGGTAAGTTTCACGGGTTAGTTTCACGGGTATGTTTTACGGGTGACGTTTCACGGGTCTAGGTTTCACTGGTAAGTTTCACGGGTCAAGGTTTCACGGGTAAGTTTCACGGGTAAGTTTCACGGGTATGTTTCACGGGTGACGTTTCACGGGTCTAGGTTTCACTGGTAAGTTTCACGGGTCAAGGTTTCACGGGTAAGTTTCACTGGTAAGTTTCACGGGTATGTTTCACGGGTGACGTTTCACGGGTCTAGGTTTCACTGGTAAGTTTCACTGGTCAAGGTTTCATGGTTAAGTTTCACGGGTAAGTTTCACGGGTATGTTTCACGGGTGACGTTTCACGGGTCTAGGTTTCACTGGTAAGTTTCACGGGTCAAGGTTTCACGGGTAAGTTTCACGGGTAAGTTTTACGGGTATGTTTTACAGGTGACGTTTCACGGGTCTAGGTTTCACTGGTAAGTTTCACGGGTCAAGGTTTCACGGGTAAGTTTCACGGGTAAGTTTCACGGGTATGTTTCACGGGTGACGTTTCACGGGTCTAGGTTTCACTGGTAAGTTTCACGGGTCAAGGTTTCACGGGTAAGTTTCACTGGTAAGTTTCACGGGTATGTTTCACGGGTGACGTTTCACGGGTCTAGGTTTCACTGGTAAGTTTCACTGGTCAAGGTTTCATGGTTAAGTTTTACGGGTAAGTTTCACGGGTATGTTTCACGGGTGACGTTTCACGGGTCTAGGTTTCACTGGTAAGTTTCACGGGTCAAGGTTTCACGGGTAAGTTTCACGGGTAAGTTTTACGGGTATGTTTTACAGGTGACGTTTCACGGGTCTAGGTTTCACTGGTAAGTTTCACGGGTCAAGGTTTCACGAGTAAGTTTCACGGGTAAGTTTCACGGGTATGTTTTACGGGTGACGTTTCACGGGTCTAGGTTTCACTGGTAAGTTTCACGGGTCAAGGTTTCACGGGTAAGTTTCACGGGTATGTTTCACGGGTGACGTTTCACGGGTCTAGGTTTCACTGGTAAGTTTCACGGGTCAAGGTTTCACGGGTAAGTTTCACTGGTAAGTTTCACGGGTATGTTTCACGGGTGACGTTTCACGGGTCTAGGTTTCACTGGTAAGTTTCACTGGTCAAGGTTTCATGGTTAAGTTTCACGGGTAAGTTTCACGGGTATGATTCACGGGTGACGTTTCACGGGTCTAGGTTTCACTGGTAAGTTTCACGGGTCAAGGTTTCACGGGTAAGTTTCACGGGTAAGTTTCACGGGTATGTTTCACGGGTGACGTTTCACGGGTCTAGGTTTCACTGGTAAGTTTCACGGGTCAAGGTTTTACGGGTAAGTTTCACGGGTAAGTTTCACGGGTGACGTTTCACGGGTATAGGTTTCACTGGTAAGTTTCACGGGTCAAGGTTTTACGGGTAAGTTTCACGGGTCTAGGTTTCACTGGTAAGTTTCACGGGTCAAGGTTTCACGGGTAAGTTTCACGGGTAAGTTTCACGGGTTTGTTTCACGGGTGACGTTTCACGGGTCTAGGTTTCACTGGAATGTTTCACGGGTCAAGGTTTCACGGGTAAGTTTCACGGGTAAGTTTCACGGGTATGTTTCACGGGTGACGTTTCACGGGTCTAGGTTTCACTGGTAAGTTTCACGGGTCAAGGTTTCACGGGTAAGTTTCACGGGTAAGTTTCACGGGTATGTTTCACGGGTGACGTTTTACGGGTCTAGGTTTCACTGGTAAGTTTCACAAGTCAAGGTTTCACGGGTAAGTTTCACGGGTAAGTTTCACGGGTATGTTTCACGGGTATGTTTCACGGGTGACGTTTCACGGGTCTAGGTTTCACTGGTAAGTTTCACGGGTCAAGGTTTCACGGGTAAGTTTCACGGGTAAGTTTCACGGGTATGTTTCACGGGTGACGTTTCACGGGTCTAGGTTTCACTGGTAAGTTTCACGGGTCAAGGTTTTACGGGTAAGTTTCACGGGTAAGTTTCACGGGTGACGTTTCACGGGTCTAGGTTTCACTGGTAAGTTTCACGGGTCAAGGTTTTACGGGTAAGTTTCACGGGTCTAGGTTTCACTGGTAAGTTTCACGGGTCAAGGTTTCACGGGTAAGTTTCACGGGTAAGTTTCACGGGTTTGTTTCACGGGTGACGTTTCACGGGTCTAGGTTTCACTGGAAAGTTTCACGGGTCAAGGTTTCACGGGTAAGTTTCACGGGTATGTTTCACTTGTGACGTTTCACGGGTCTAGGTTTCACTGGTAAGTTTCACGGGTCAAGGTTTCACGGGTAAGTTTCACGGGTAAGTTTCACGGGTATGTTTCACGGGTGACGTTTTACGGGTCTAGGTTTCACTGGTAAGTTTCACGGGTAAGTTTCACGGGTAAGTTTCACTGGTATGTTTCACGGGTGACGTTTCACGGGTCTAGGTTTCACTGGTAAGTTTCACGGGTCAAGGTTTCACGGGTAAGTTTCACGGGTAAGTTTCACGGGTAAGTTTCACGGGTATGTTTCACGGGTATGTTTCACGGGTGACGTTTCACGGGTCTAGGTTTCACTGGTAAGTTTCACGGGTCAAGGTTTCACGGGTAAGTTTCACGGGTATGTTTCACGGGTGACGTTTCACGGGTCTAGGTTTCACTGGAAAGTTTCACGGGTCAAGGTTTCACGGGTAAGTTTCACGGGTAAGTTTTACGGGTATGTTTTACAGGTGACGTTTCACGGGTCTAGGTTTCACTGGTAAGTTTCACGGGTCAAGGTTTCAAGGGTAAGTTTTACGGGTAAGTTTCACGGGTATGTTTCACGGGTGACGTTTCACGGGTCTAGGTTTCACTGGAAAGTTTCACGGGTCAAGGTTTCACGGGTAAGTTTCACGGGTAAGTTTTACGGGTATGTTTTACAGGTGACGTTTCACGGGTCTAGGTTTCACTGGTAAGTTTCACGGGTCAAGGTTTCACGGGTAAGTTTCACGGGTAAGTTTCACGGGTATGTTTCGCGGGTGACGTTTCACGGGTCTAGGTTTCACTGGTAAGTTTCACGGGTCAAGGTTTCACGGGTAAGTTTCACGGGTAAGTTTCACGGGTAAGTTTCACGGGTATGTTTCACGGGTGACGTTTCACGGGTCTAGGTTTCACTGGTAAGTTTCACGGGTCAAGGTTTCACGGGTAAGTTTCACGGGTAAGTTTCACGGGTATGTTTCATGGTGACGTTTCACGGGTCTAGGTTTCACTGGTAAGTTTCACGGGTCAAGGTTTCACGGGTAAGTTTCACGGGTAAGTTTCACGGGTATGTTTCACGGGTGACGTTTCACGGGTCTAGGTTTCACTGGTAAGTTTCACGGGTCAAGGTTTTACGGGTAAATTTCACGGGTAAGTTTCACGGGTATGTTTCACGGGTGACGTTTCACGGGTCTAGGTTTCACTGGTAAGTTTCACGAGTCAAGGTTTCACGGGTAAGTTTCACGGGTAAGTTTTACGGGTAAGTTTCACGGGTGACGTTTCACGGGTCTAGGTTTCACTGGTAAGTTTCACGAGTCAAGGTTTCACGGGTAAGTTTCACGGGTAAGTTTTACGGGTAAGTTTCACGGGTGACGTTTTACGGGTGACGTTTCACGGGTCTAGGTTTCACTGGTAAGTTTCACGGGTCAAGGTTACCCGTGAAACTTACCCGTGAAACCTTGACCCGTGAAACTTACCAGTGAAAACTAGACCCGTGAAACGTCACCCGTGAAACATACCCGTAAAACATACCCGTGAAACTTACCCGTAAAACTTACCCGTGAAACCTTGACCCGTTAAACTTACCAGTGAAACCTAGACCCGTGAAACGTCACCCGTGAAACATACCCGTAAAACTTACCCGTGAAACTTACCCGTGAAACCTTGACTCGTGAAACTTACCAGTGAAACCTAGACCCGTGAAACGTCACCCGTGAAACTTACCCGTAAAACTTACCCGTGAAACTTACCAGTACGAGTCAATTTTTCACGGGTAAGTTTCACGGGTAAGTTTTACGGGTAAGTTTCACGGGTGACGTTTTACGGGTGACGTTTCACGGGTCTAGGTTTCACTGGTAAGTTTCACGGGTCAAGGTTTCACGGGTAAGTTTCACGGGTAAGTTTCACGGGTATGTTTCACGGGTGACGTTTCACGGGTCTAGGTTTCACTGGTAAGTTTCACGGGTCAAGGTTTCACGGGTAAGTTTCACGGGTAAGTTTCACGGGTAAGTTTCACGGGTATGTTTCACGGGTGACGTTTCACGGGTCTAGGTTTCACTGGTAAGTTTAACGGGTCAAGGTTTCACGGGTAAGTTTTACGGGTATGTTTTACGGGTATGTTTCACGGGTGACGTTTCACGGGTCTAGGTTTCACTGGTAAGTTTCACGGGTCAAGGTTTCACGGGTAAGTTTCACGGGTAAGTTTCACGGGTAAGTTTCACGGGTAAGTTTCACGGGTATGTTTCACGGGTGACGTTTCACGGGTCTAGGTTTCACTGGTAAGTTTCACGGGTCAAGGTTTCACGGGTAAGTTTCACGGGTTAGTTTCACGGGTGACGATTCACGGGTCTAGGTTTCACTGGTAAGTTTAACGGGTAAGTTTCACGGGTTAGTTTCACGGGTATGTTTCACGGGTATGTTTCACGGGTGACGTTTCACGGGTCTAGGTTTCACTGGTAAGTTTCACGGGTCAAGGTTTCACGGGTAAGTTTCACGGGTAAGTTTCACGGGTATATTTCACGGGTGACGTTTTACGGGTCTAGGTTTCACTGGTAAGTTTCACGGGTCAAGGTTTTACGGGTAAGTTTCACGGGTATGTTTCACGGGTGACGTTTCACGGGTCTAGGTTTCACTGGTAAGTTTCACGGGTCAAGGTTTCACGGGTAAGTTTCACGGGTAAGTTTCACGGGTGACGATTCACGGGTCTAGGTTTCACTGGTAAGTTTCACGGGTCAAGGTTTCAAGGGTAAGTTTTACGGGTAAGTTTCACGGGTATGTTTCACGGGTGACGTTTCACGGGTCTAGGTTTCACTGGAAAGTTTCACGGGTCAAGGTTTCACGGGTAAGTTTCACGGGTAAGTTTTACGGGTATGTTTTACAGGTGACGTTTCACGGGTCTAGGTTTCACTGGTAAGTTTCACGGGTCAAGGTTTCACGGGTAAGTTTCACGGGTAAGTTTCACGGGTATGTTTCGCGGGTGACGTTTCACGGGTCTAGGTTTCACTGGTAAGTTTCACGGGTCAAGGTTTCACGGGTAAGTTTCACGGGTAAGTTTCACGGGTAAGTTTCACGGGTATGTTTCACGGGTGACGTTTCACGGGTCTAGGTTTCACTGGTAAGTTTCACGGGTCAAGGTTTCACGGGTAAGTTTCACGGGTAAGTTTCACGGGTATGTTTCATGGTGACGTTTCACGGGTCTAGGTTTCACTGGTAAGTTTCACGGGTCAAGGTTTTACGGGTAAGTTTCACGGGTAAGTTTCACGGGTATGTTTCACGGGTGACGTTTCACGGGTCTAGGTTTCACTGGTAAGTTTCACGGGTCAAGGTTTTACGGGTAAATTTCACGGGTAAGTTTCACGGGTATGTTTCACGGGTGACGTTTCACGGGTCTAGGTTTCACTGGTAAGTTTCACGAGTCAAGGATTCACGGGTAAGTTTCACGGGTAAGTTTTACGGGTAAGTTTCACGGGTGACGTTTCACGGGTCTAGGTTTCACTGGTAAGTTTCACGAGTCAAGGTTTCACGGGTAAGTTTCACGGGTAAGTTTTACGGGTAAGTTTCACGGGTGACGTTTTAAGGGTGACGTTTCACGGGTCTAGGTTTCACTGGTAAGTTTCACGGGTCAAGGTTACCCGTGAAACTTATCCGTGAAACCTTGACCCGTGAAACTTACCAGTGAAACCTAGACCCGTGAAACGTCACCCGTGAAACATACCCGTAAAACATACCCGTGAAACTTACCCGTAAAACTTACCCGTGAAACCTTGACCCGTTAAACTTACCAGTGAAACCTAGACCCGTGAAACGTCACCCGTGAAACATACCCGTAAAACTTACCCGTGAAACTTACCCGTGAAACCTTGACTCGTGAAACTTACCAGTGAAACCTAGACCCGTGAAACGTCACCCGTGAAACTTACCCGTAAAACTTACCCGTGAAACTTACCAGTACGAGTCAATTTTTCACGGGTAAGTTTCACGGGTAAGTTTTACGGGTAAGTTTCACGGGTGACGTTTTACGGGTGACGTTTCACGGGTCTAGGTTTCACTAGGAAGTTTCACGGGTCAAGGTTTCACGGGTAAGTTTCACGGGTAAGTTTCACGGGTATGTTTCACGGGTGACGTTTCACGGGTCTAGGTTTCACTGGTAAGTTTCACGGGTCAAGGTTTCACGGGTAAGTTTCACGGGTAAGTTTCACGGGTAAGTTTCACGGGTATGTTTCACGGGTGACGTTTCACGGGTCTAGGTTTCACTGGTAAGTTTAACGGGTCAAGGTTTCACGGGTAAGTTTTACGGGTATGTTTTACGGGTATGTTTCACGGGTGACGTTTCACGGGTCTAGGTTTCACTGGTAAGTTTCACGGGTCAAGGTTTCACGGGTAAGTTTCACGGGTAAGTTTCACGGGTAAGTTTCACGGGTAAGTTTCACGGGTATGTTTCACGGGTGACGTTTCACGGGTCTAGGTTTCACTGGTAAGTTTCACGGGTCAAGGTTTCACGGGTAAGTTTCACGGGTAAGTTTCACGGGTGACGATTCACGGGTCTAGGTTTCATTGGTAAGTTTCACGGGTAAGTTTCACGGGTTAGTTTCACGGGTATGTTTCACGGGTATGTTTCACGGGTGACGTTTCACGGGTCTAGGTTTCACTGGTAAGTTTCACGGGTCAAGGTTTCACGGGTAAGTTTCACGGGTAAGTTTCACGGGTAAGTTTCACGGGTATGTTTCACGGGTGACGTTTTACGGGTCTAGGTTTCACTGGTAAGTTTCACGGGTCAAGGTTTTACGGGTAAGTTTCACGGGTAAGTTTCACGGGTATGTTTCACGGGTGACGTTTCACGGGTCTAGGTTTCACTGGTAAGTTTCACGGGTCAAGGTTTCACGGGTAAGTTTCACGGGTAAGTTTCACGGGTGACGATTCACGGGTCTAGGTTTCACTGGTAAGTTTCACGGGTCAAGGTTTCAAGGGTAAGTTTTACGGGTAAGTTTCACGGGTATGTTTCACGGGTGACGTTTCACGGGTCTAGGTTTCACTGGAAAGTTTCACGGGGCAAGGTTTCACGGGTAAGTTTCACGGGTAAGTTTTACGGGTATGTTTTACAGGTGACGTTTCACGGGTCTAGGTTTCACTGGTAAGTTTCACGGGTCAAGGTTTCACGGGTAAGTTTCACGGGTAAGTTTCACGGGTATGTTTCGCGGGTGACGTTTCACGGGTCTAGGTTTCACTGGTAAGTTTCACGGGTCAAGGTTTCACGGGTAAGTTTCACGGGTAAGTTTTACGGGTGACGTTTCACGGGTCTATTTTTCACTGGTAAGTTTCACGGGTCAAGGTTTCACGGGTAAGTTTCACGTGTAAGTTTCACGGGTAAGTTTCACGGGTGACGTTTCACGGGTCTAGGTTTCACTGGTAAGTTTCACGGGTCAAGGTTTCACGGGTAAGTTTCACGGGTAAGTTTCACGGGTGACGTTTCACGGGTCTAGGTTTCACTGGTAAGTTTCACGGGTCAAGGTTTCACGGGTAAGTTTCACGGGTAAGTTTCACGGGTAAGTTTCACGAGTAAGTTTCACGGGTGACGTTTCACGGGTCTAGGTTTCACTGGTAAGTTTCACGGGTCAAGGTTTCACGGGTAAGTTTCACGAGTAAGTTTCACGGGTGACGTTTCACGGGTCTAGGTTTCACTGGTAAGTTTCACGGGTCAAGGTTTCACTGGTAAGTTTCACGGGTAAGTTTCACGGGTATGTTTCAAGGGTGACGTTTCACGGGTCTAGGTTTCACTGGTAAGTTTCACGGGTCAAGGTTTCACGGGTAAGTTTCACGGGTAAGTTTCACGGGTATGTTTCACGGGTGACGTTTCACGGGTCTAGGTTTCACTGGTAAGTTTCACGGGTCAAGGTTTTACGGGTAAGTTTCACGGGTCTAGGTTTCACTGGTAAGTTTCACGGGTCAAAGTTTCACGGGTAAGTTTCACGGGTAAGTTTCACGGGTTTGTTTCACGGGTGACGTTTCACGGGTCTAGGTTTCACTGGAAAGTTTCACGGGTCAAGGTTTCACGGGTAAGTTTCAGGGGTAAGTTTCACGGGTATGTTTCACGGGTGACGTTTCACGGGTCTAGGTTTCACTGGTAAGTTTCACGGGTCAAGGTTTCACGGGTAAGTTTTACGGGTAAGTTTCACGGGTGACGTTTCACGGGTGACGTTTCACGGGTCTAGGTTTCACTGGTAAGTTTCACGGGTCAAGGTTTCAAGGGTAAGTTTCACGGGTAAGTTTCACGGGTATGTTTCACGGGTGACGTTTCACGGGTCTAGGTTTCACTGGAAAGTTTCACGGGTCAAGGTTTCACGGGTAAGTTCCAAGGGTAAGTTTCACGGGTAAGTTTTACGGGTATGTTTTACAGGTGACGTTTCACGGGTCTAGGTTTTACTGGTAAGTTTCACGGGTCAAGGTTTCACGGGTAAGTTTTACGGGTAAGTTTCACGGGTAAGTTTCACGGGTAAGTTTCACGGGTATGTTTCACGGGTGACGTTTCACGGGTCTAGGTTTCACTGGTAAGTTTTACGGGTCAAGGTTTCACGGGTAAGTTTCACGGGTAAGTTTCACGGGTATGTTTCACGGTTATGTTTCACGGGTGACGTTTCACGGGTCTAGGTTTCACTGGTAAGTTTCACGGGTCAAGGTTTCACGGGTAAGTTTCACGGGTATGTTTCACGGGTGACGTTTCACGGGTCTAGGTTTCACTGGAAAGTTTCACGGGTCAAGGTTTCACGGGTAAGTTTCACGGGTAAGTTTTACGGGTATGTTTTACAGGTGACGTTTCACGGGTCTAGGTTTCACTGGTAAGTTTCACGGGTAAGTTTCACGGGTAAGTTTCACGGGTATGTTTTACGGGTGACGTTTCACGGGTCTAGGTTTCACGGGTAAGTTTTACGGGTAAGTTTCACGGGTGACGTTTCACGGGTGACGTTTCACGGGTCTAGGTTTCACTGGTAAGTTTCACGGGTCAAGGTTTCAAGGGTAAGTTTCACGGGTAAGTTTCACGTTTATGTTTCACGGGTGACGTTTCACGGGTCTAGGTTTCACTGGAAAGTTTCACGGGTCAAGGTTTCACGGGTAAGTTTCAAGGGTAAGTTTCACGGGTAAGTTTTACGGGTATGTTTTACAGGTGACGTTTCACGGGTCTAGGTTTCACTGGTAAGTTTCACGGGTCAAGGTTTCACGGGTAAGTTTTACGGGTAAGTTTCACGGGTAAGTTTCACGGGTAAGTTTCACGGGTAAGTTTCACGGGTATGTTTCACGGGTGACGTTTCACGGGTCTAGGTTTCACTGGTAAGTTTTACGGGTCAAGGTTTCACGGGTAAGTTTCACGGGTAAGTTTCACGGGTAAGTTTCACGGGTATGTTTCACGGTTATGTTTCACGGGTGACGTTTCACGGGTCTAGGTTTCACTGGTAAGTTTCACGGGTCAAGGTTTCACGGGTAAGTTTCACGGGTATGTTTCACGGGTATGTTTCACGGGTGACGTTTCACGGGTCTAGGTTTCACTGGTAAGTTTTACGGGTCAAGGTTTCACGGGTAAGTTTCACGGGTATGTTTCACGGGTATGTTTCACGGGTGACGTTTCACGGGTCTAGGATTCACTGGTAAGTTTCACGGGTCAAGGTTTCACGGGTAAGTTTCACGGGTAAGTTTCACGGGTATGTTTCACGGGTGACGTTTCACGGGTCTAGGTTTCACTGGTAAGTTTCACGGGTCAAGGTTTCACGGGTAAGTTTCACGGGTAAGTTTCACGGGTATGTTTCACGGGTGACGTTTCACGGGTCTAGGTTTCACTGGTAAGTTTTACGGGTCAAGGTTTAACGGGTAAGTTTCACGGGTAAGTTTCACGGGTATGTTTCACGGGTGACGTTTCACGGGTCTAGGTTTCACGGGTAAGTTTCACGGGTAAGTTTCACGGGTATGTTTCACGGGTGACGTTTCACGGGTCTTGGTTTAACTGGTAAGTTTCACGGGTCAAGGTTTCACGGGTAAGTTTCACGGGTAAGTTTCACGGGTATGTTTCACGGGTGACGTTTCACGGGTCTAGGTTTCACTGGTAAGTTTCACGGGTCAAGGTTTCACGGGTAAGTTTCACGGGTAAGTTTCACGGGTAAGTTTCACGGGTATGTTTCACGGGTGACGTTTCACGGGTCTAGGTTTCACTGGTAAGTTTCACGGGTTAAGGTTTTACGGGTAAGTTTCACGGGTCTAGGATTCACTGGTAAGTTTCACGGGTCAAGGTTTCACGGGTAAGTTTCACGGGTAAGTTTCACGGGTTAGTTTCACGGGTGACGTTTCACGGGTCTAGGTTTCACTGGAAAGTTTCACGGGTCAAGGTTTCACGGGTAAGTTTCACGGGTATGTTTCAAAAGTGACGTTTCACGGGTCTTGGTTTCACTTGTAAGTTTCACGGGTCAAGGTTTCACGGGTAAGTTTTACGGGTAAGTTTCACGGGTGACGTTTCACGGGTGACGTTTCACGGGTCTAGGTTTCACTGGTAAGTTTCACGGGTCAAGGTTTCACGGGTAAGTTTCACGGCTAAGTTTCACGGGTATGTTTCACGGGTGACGTTTCACGGGTATGTTTCACGGGTGACGTTTCACGGGTCTAGGTTTCACTGGTAAGTTTCACGGGTCAAGGTTTCACGGGTAAGTTTCACGGGTAAGATTCACGGGTAAGTTTCACGGGTATGTTTCACGGGTGACGTTTCACGGGTCTAGGTTTCACTGGTAAGTTTCACGGGTCAAGGTTTCACGGGTAAGTTTCACGGGTAAGTTTCACGGGTATGTTTCACGGGTGACGTTTCACGGGTCTAGGTTTCACTGGTAAGTTTTACGGGTCAAGGTTTCACGGGTAAGTTTCACGGGTATGTTTCACGGGTATGTTTCACGGGTGACGTTTCACGGGTCTAGGATTCACTGGTAAGTTTCACGGGTCAAGGTTTCACGGGTAAGTTTCACGGGTAAGTTTCACGGGTATGTTTCACGGGTGACGTTTCACGGGTCTAGGTTTCACTGGTAAGTTTCACGGGTCAAGGTTTCACGGGTAAGTTTCACGGGTATGTTTCACGGGTGACGTTTCACGGGTCTAGGTTTCACTGGTAAGTTTCACGGGTCAAGGTTTTACGGGTAAATTTCACGGGTAAGTTTCACGGGTATGTTTCACGGGTGACGTTTCACGGGTCTAGGTTTCACTGGTAAGTTTCACGAGTCAAGGTTTCACGGGTAAGTTTCACGGGTAAGTTTTACGGGTAAGTTTCACGGGTGACGTTTTACGGGTGACGTTTCACGGGTCTAGGTTTCACTGGTAAGTTTCACGGGTCAAGGTTTCACGGGTAAGTTTCACGGGTAAGTTTCACGGGTATGTTTCACGGGTGACGTTTCACGGGTCTAGGTTTCACTGGTAAGTTTCACGGGTCAAGGTTTCACGGGTAAGTTTCACGGGTAAGTTTCACGGGTAAGTTTCACGGGTATGTTTCACGGGTGACGTTTCACGGGTCTAGGTTTCACTGGTAAGTTTAACGGGTCAAGGTTTCACGGGTAAGTTTTACGAGTAAGTTTCACGGGTATGTTTTACGGGTATGTTTCACGGGTGACGTTTCACGGGTCTAGGTTTCACTGGTAAGTTTCACGGGTCAAGGTTTCACGGGTAAGTTTCACGGGTAAGTTTCACGGGTATGTTTCACGGGTGACGTTTCACGGGTCTAGGTTTCACTGGTAAGTTTCACGGGTCAAGGTTTCACGGGTAAGTTTCACGGGTAAGTTTCACGGGTATGTTTCACGGGTGACGTTTCACGGGTCTAGGTTTCACTGGTAAGTTTCACGGGTCAAGGTTTCACGGGTAAGTTTCACGGGTAAGTTTCACGGGTATGTTTCACGGGTGACGTTTCACGGGTCTAGGTTTCACTGGTAAGTTTTACGGGTCAAGGTTTTACGGGTAAGTTTCACGGGTAAGTTTCACGGGTATGTTTCACGGGTGAAGTTTCACGGGTCTAGGTTTCACTGGTAAGTTTCACGAGTCAAGGATTCACGGGTAAGTTTCACGGGTAAGTTTTACGGGTAAGTTTCACGGGTGACGTTTCACGGGTCTAGGTTTCACTGGTAAGTTTCACGGGTCAAGGTTTCACGGGTAAGTTTCACGGGTAAGTTTCACGGGTGACGTTTCACGGGTGTGGGTTTCACTGGTAAGTTTCACGGGTCAAGGTTTCACGGGTAAGTTTCACGGGTAAGTTTCACGGGTATGTTTCAAGGGTGACGTTTCACGGGTCTAGGTTTCACTGGTAAGTTTCACGGGTCAAGGTTTCACGGGTAAGTTTCACGGGTAAGTTTCACGGGTATGTTTCACGGGTGACGTTTTACGTGTCTAGGTTTCACTGGTAAGTTTCACGGGTCAAGGTTTTACGGGTAAGTTTCACGGGTCTAGGTTTCACTGGTAAGTTTCACGGGTCAAGGTTTCACGGGTAAGTTTCACGGGTAAGTTTCACGGGTTTGTTTCACGGGTGACGTTTCACGGGTCTAGGTTTCACTGGAAAGTTTCACGGGTCAAGGTTTCACGGGTAAGTTTCACGGGTAAGTTTCACGGGTATGTTTCAAGGGTGACGTTTCACGGGTCTAGGTTTCACTGGTAAGTTTCACGGGTCAAGGTTTCACGGGTAAGTTTTACGGGTAAGTTTCACGGGTGACGTTTCACGGGTGACGTTTCACGGGTCTAGGTTTCACTGGTAAGTTTCACGGGTCAAGGTTTCAAGGGTAAGTTTCACGGGTAAGTTTCACGGGTATGTTTCACGGGTGACGTTTCACGGGTCTAGGTTTCACTGGAAAGTTTCACGGGTCAAGGTTTCACGGGTAAGTTTCAAGGGTAAGTTTCACTGGTAAGTTTTACGGGTATGTTTTACAGGTGACGTTTCACGGGTCTAGGTTTCACTGGTAAGTTTCACGGGTCAAGGTTTCACGGGTAAGTTTCACGGGTAAGTTTCACGGGTAAGTTTCACGGGTAAGTTTCATGGGTGACGTTTCACGGGTCTAGGTTTCACTGGTAAGTTTCACGGGTCAAGGTTTCACGGGTAAGTTTCACGGGTAAGTTTCACGGGTGACGTTTCACGGGTCTAGGTTTCACTGGTAAGTTTCACGGGTCAAGGTTTCACGGGTAAGTTTCACGGGTATGTTTCACGGGTGACGTTTCACGGGTCTAGGTTTCACTGGAAAGTTTCACGGGTCAAGGTTTCACGGGTAAGTTTCAAGGGTAAGTTTCACGGGTAAGTTTTACTTGTATGTTTTACAGGTGACATTTCACGGGTCTAGGTTTCACTGGTAAGTTTCACGGGTCAAGGTTTCACGGGTAAGTTTCACGGGTAAGTTTCACGGGTATGTTTCATGGGTGATGTTTCACGGGTCTAGGTTTCACTGGTAAGTTTCGCGGGTCAAGGTTTCACGGGTAAGTTTCACGGGTAAGTTTCACGGGTATGTTTCACGGGTGACGTTTCACGGGTCTAGGTTTCACTGGTAAGTTTCACGGGTCAAGGTTTCACGGGTAAGTTTTACGGGTAAGTTTCACGGGTATGTTTTACGGGTATGTTTCACGGGTGACGTTTCACGGGTCTAGGTTTCACTGGTAAGTTTCACGGGTCAAGGTTTCACGGGTAAGTTTCACGGGTAAGTTTCACGGGTATGTTTCACGGGTGACGTTTCACGGGTCTAGGTTTCACTGGTAAGTTTCACGGGTCAAGGTTTCACGGGTAAGTTTCACGGGTAAGTTTCACGGGTATGTTTCACGGGTGACGTTTCACGGGTCTAGGTTTCACTGGTAAGTTTCACGGGTCAAGGTTTTACGGGTAAATTTCACGGGTAAGTTTCACGGGTATGTTTCACGGGTGACGTTTCACGGGTCTAGGTTTCACTGGTAAGTTTCACGAGTCAAGGTTTCACGGGTAAGTTTCACGGGTAAGTTTTACGGGTAAGTTTCACGGGTGACGTTTCACGGGTCTAGGTTTCACTGGTAAGTTTCACGAGTCAAGGTTTCACGGGTAAGTTTCACGGGTAAGTTTTACGGGTAAGTTTCACGGGTGACGTTTTACGGGTGACGTTTCACGGGTCTAGGTTTCACTGGTAAGTTTCACGGGTCAAGGTTACCCGTGAAACTTACCCGTGAAACCTTGACCCGTGAAACTTACCAGTGAAACCTAGACCCGTGAAACGTCACCCGTGAAACATACCCGTAAAACATACCCGTGAAACTTACCCGTAAAACTTACCCGTGAAACCTTGACCCGTTAAACTTACCAGTGAAACCTAGACCCGTGAAACGTCACCCGTGAAACATACCCGTAAAACTTACCCGTGAAACTTACCCGTGAAACCTTGACTCGTGAAACTTACCAGTGAAACCTAGACCCGTGAAACGTCACCCGTGAAACTTACCCGTAAAACTTACCCGTGAAACTTACCAGTACGAGTCAATTTTTCACGGGTAAGTTTCACGGGTAAGTTTTACGGGTAAGTTTCACGGGTGACGTTTTACGGGTGACGTTTCACGGGTCTAGGTTTCACTGGTAAGTTTCACGGGTCAAGGTTTCACGGGTAAGTTTCACGGGTAAGTTTCACGGGTATGTTTCACGGGTGACGTTTCACGGGTCTAGGTTTCACTGGTAAGTTTCACGGGTCAAGGTTTCACGGGTAAGTTTCACGGGTAAGTTTCACGGGTAAGTTTCACGGGTATGTTTCACGGGTGACGTTTCACGGGTCTAGGTTTCACTGGTAAGTTTAACGGGTCAAGGTTTCACGGGTAAGTTTTACGGGTATGTTTTACGGGTATGTTTTACGGGTATGTTTCACGGGTGACGTTTCACGGGTCTAGGTTTCACTGGTAAGTTTCACGGGTCAAGGTTTCACGGGTAAGTTTCACGGGTAAGTTTCACGGGTAGGTTTCACGGGTAAGTTTCACGGGTATGTTTCACGGGTGACGTTTCACGGGTCTAGGTTTCACTGGTAAGTTTCACGGGTCAAGGTTTCACGGGTAAGTTTCACGGGTAAGTTTCACGGGTGACGATTCACGGGTCTAGGTTTCACTGGTAAGTTTCACGGGTAAGTTTCACGGGTTAGTTTCACGGGTATGTTTCACGGGTATGTTTCACGGGTGACGTTTCACGGGTCTAGGTTTCACTGGTAAGTTTCACGGGTCAAGGTTTCACGGGTAAGTTTCACGGGTAAGTTTCACGGGTATGTTTCACGGGTGACGTTTTACGGGTCTAGGTATCACTGGTAAGTTTCACGGGTCAAGGTTTTACGGGCAAGTTTCACGGGTAAGTTTCACGGGTATGTTTCACGGGTGACGTTTCACGGGTCTAGGTTTCACTGGTAAGTTTCACGGGTCAAGGTTTCACGGGTAAGTTTCACGGGTAAGTTTCACGGGTGACGATTCACGGGTCTAGGTTTCACTGGTAAGTTTCACGGGTCAAGGTTTCAAGGGTAAGTTTTACGGGTAAGTTTCACGGGTATGTTTCACGGGTGACGTTTCACGGGTCTAGGTTTCACTGGAAAGTTTCACGGGTCAAGGTTTCACGGGTAAGTTTCACGGGTAAGTTTTACGGGTATGTTTTACAGGTGACGTTTCACGGGTCTAGGTTTCACTGGTAAGTTTCACGGGTCAAGGTTTCACGGGTAAGTTTCACGGGTAAGTTTCACGGGTATGTTTCGCGGGTGACGTTTCACGGGTCTAGGTTTCACTGGTAAGTTTCACGGGTCAAGGTTTCACGGGTAAGTTTCACGGGTAAGTTTCACGGGTAAGTTTCACGGGTATGTTTCACGGGTGACGTTTCACGGGTCTAGGTTTCACTGGTAAGTTTCACGGGTCAAGGTTTCACGGGTAAGTTTCACGGGTAAGTTTCACGGGTATGTTTCACGGGTGACGTTTCACGGGTCTAGGTTTCACTGGTAAGTTTCACGGGTCAAGGTTTCACGGGTAAGTTTCACGGGTAAGTTTCACGGGTAAGTTTCACGGGTAAGTTTCACGGGTGACGTTTCACGGGTCTAGGTTTCACTGGTAAGTTTCACGGGTCAAGGTTTTACGGGTAAATTTCACGGGTAAGTTTCACGGGTATGTTTCACGGGTGACGTTTCACGGGTCTAGGTTTCACTGGTAAGTTTCACGAGTCAAGGTTTCACGGGTAAGTTTCACGGGTAAGTTTTACGGGTAAGTTTCACGGGTGACGTTTCACGGGTCTAGGTTTCACTGGTAAGTTTCACGAGTCAAGGTTTCACGGGTAAGTTTCACGGGTAAGTTTTACGGGTAAGTTTCACGGGTGACGTTTTACGGGTGACGTTTCACGGGTCTAGGTTTCACTGGTAAGTTTCACGGGTCAAGGTTACCCGTGAAACTTACCCGTGAAACCTTGACCCGTGAAACTTACCAGTGAAACCTAGACCCGTGAAACGTCACCCGTGAAACATACCCGTAAAACATACCCGTGAAACTTACCCGTAAAACTTACCCGTGAAACCTTGACCCGTTAAACTTACCAGTGAAACCTAGACCCGTGAAACGTCACCCGTGAAACATACCCGTAAAACTTACCCGTGAAACTTACCCGTGAAACCTTGACTCGTGAAACTTACCAGTGAAACCTAGACCCGTGAAACGTCACCCGTGAAACTTACCCGTAAAACTTACCCGTGAAACTTACCAGTACGAGTCAATTTTTCACGGGTAAGTTTCACGGGTAAGTTTTACGGGTAAGTTTCACGGGTGACGTTTTACGGGTGACGTTTCACGGGTCTAGGTTTCACTGGTAAGTTTCACGGGTCAAGGTTTCACGGGTAAGTTTCACGGGTAAGTTTCACGGGTATGTTTCACGGGTGACGTTTCACGGGTCTAGGTTTCACTGGTAAGTTTCACGGGTCAAGGTTTCACGGGTAAGTTTCACGGGTAAGTTTCACGGGTAAGTTTCACGGGTATGTTTCACGGGTGACGTTTCACGGGTCTAGGTTTCACTGGTAAGTTTAACGGGTCAAGGTTTCACGGGTAAGTTTTACGGGTATGTTTTACGGGTATGTTTAACGGGTGACGTTTCACGGGTCTAGGTTTCACTGGTAAGTTTCACGGGTCAAGGTTTCACGGGTAAGTTTTACGGGTAAGTTTCACGGGTAAGTTTCACGGGTAAGTTTCACGGGTATGTTTCACGGGTGACGTTTCACGGGTCTAGGTTTCACTGGTAAGTTTCACGGGTCAAGGTTTCACGGGTAAGTTTCACGGGTAAGTTTCACGGGTGACGATTCACGGGTCTAGGTTTCACTGGTAAGTTTCACGGGTAAGTTTCACGGGTTAGTTTCACGGGTATGTTTCACGGGTATGTTTCACGGGTGACGTTTCACGGGTCTAGGTTTCACTGGTAAGTTTCACGGGTCAAGGTTTCACGGGTAAGTTTCACGGGTAAGTTTCACGGGTAAGTTTCACGGGTATGTTTCACGGGTGACGTTTTACGGGTCTAGGTTTCACTGGTAAGTTTCACGGGTCAAGGTTTTACGGGTAAGTTTCACGGGTAAGTTTCACGGGTATGTTTCACGGGTGACGTTTCACGGGTCTAGGTTTCACTGGTAAGTTTCACGGGTCAAGGTTTCACGGGTAAGTTTCACGGGTAAGTTTCACGGGTGACGATTCACGGGTCTAGGTTTCACTGGTAAGTTTCACGGGTCAAGGTTTCAAGGGTAAGTTTTACGGGTAAGTTTCACGGGTATGTTTCACGGGTGACGTTTCACGGGTCTAGGTTTCACTGGAAAGTTTCACGGGGCAAGGTTTCACGGGTAAGTTTCACGGGTAAGTTTTACGGGTATGTTTTACAGGTGACGTTTCACGGGTCTAGGTTTCACTGGTAAGTTTCACGGGTCAAGGTTTCACGGGTAAGTTTCACGGGTAAGTTTCACGGGTATGTTTCGCGGGTGACGTTTCACGGGTCTAGGTTTCACTGGTAAGTTTCACGGGTCAAGGTTTCACGGGTAAGTTTCACGGGTAAGTTTTACGGGTGACGTTTCACGGGTCTATTTTTCACTGGTAAGTTTCACGGGTCAAGGTTTCACGGGTAAGTTTCACGTGTAAGTTTCACGGGTAAGTTTCACGGGTGACGTTTAACGGGTCTAGGTTTCACTGGTAAGTTTCACGGGTCAAGGTTTCACTGGTAAGTTTCACGGGTAAGTTTCACGGGTGACGTTTCACGGGTCTAGGTTTCACTGGTAAGTTTCACGGGTCAAGGTTTCACGGGTAAGTTTCACGGGTAAGTTTCACGGGTATGTTTCAAGGGTGACGTTTCACGGGTCTAGGTTTCACTGGTAAGTTTCACGGGTCAAGGTTTCACGGGTAAGTTTCACGGGTAAGTTTCACGGGTATGTTTCACGGGTGACGTTTCACGGGTCTAGGTTTCACTGGTAAGTTTCACGGGTCAAGGTTTTACGGATAAGTTTCACGGGTCTAGGTTTCACTGGTAAGTTTCACGGGTCAAAGTTTCACGGGTAAGTTTCACGGGTAAGTTTCACGGGTTTGTTTCACGGGTGACGTTTCACGGGTCTAGGTTTCACTGGAAAGTTTCACGAGTCAAGGTTTCACGGGTAAGTTTCACGGGTAAGTTTCACGGGTATGTTTCACGGGTGACGTTTCACGGGTCTAGGTTTCACTGGTAAGTTTCACGGGTCAAGGTTTCACGGGTAAGTTTTACGGGTAAGTTTCACGGGTGACGTTTCACGGGTGACGTTTCACGGGTCTAGGTTTCACTGGTAAGTTTCACGGGTCAAGGTTTCAAGGGTAAGTTTCACGGGTAAGTTTTACGGGTATGTTTTACAGGTGACGTTTCACGGGTCTAGGTTTCAATGGTAAGTTTCACGGGTCAAGGTTTCACGGGTAAGTTTCACGGGTAAGTTTCACGGGTATGTTTCGCGGGTGACGTTTCACGGGTCTAGGTTTCACTGGTAAGTTTCACGGGTCAAGGTTTCACGGGTAAGTTTCACGGGTAAGTTTTACGGGTGACGTTTCACGGGTCTATTTTTCACTGGTAAGTTTCACGGGTCAAGGTTTCACGGGTAAGTTTCACGTGTAAGTTTCACGGGTAAGTTTCACGGGTGACGTTTCACGGGTCTAGGTTTCACTGGTAAGTTTCACGGGTCAAGGTTTCACGGGTAAGTTTCACGGGTAAGTTTCACGGGTGACGTTTCACGGGTCTAGGTTTCACTGGTAAGTTTCACGGGTCAAGGTTTCACGGGTAAGTTTCACGGGTAAGTTTCACGGGTAAGTTTCACGAGTAAGTTTCACGGGTGACGTTTCACGGGTCTAGGTTTCACTGGTAAGTTTCACGGGTCAAGGTTTCACGGGTAAGTTTCACGGGTAAGTTTCACGGGTGACGTTTCACGGGTCAAGGTTTCACTGGTAAGTTTCACGGGTCAAGGTTTCACGGGTAAGTTTCACGGGTAAGTTTCACGGGTATGTTTCAAGGGTGACGTTTCACGGGTCTAGGTTTCACTGGTAAGTTTCACGGGTCAAGGTTTCACGGGTAAGTTTCACGGGTAAGTTTCACGGGTATGTTTCACGGGTGACGTTTCACGGGTCTAGGTTTCACTGGTAAGTTTCACGGGTCAAGGTTTTACGGATAAGTTTCACGGGTCTAGGTTTCACTGGTAAGTTTCACGGGTCAAAGTTTCACGGGTAAGTTTCACGGGTAAGTTTCACGGGTTTGTTTCACGGATGACGTTTCACGGGTCTAGGTTTCACTGGAAAGTTTCACGAGTCAAGGTTTCACGGGTAAGTTTCACGGGTAAGTTTCACGGGTATGTTTCACGGGTGACGTTTCACGGGTCTAGGTTTCACTGGTAAGTTTCACGGGTCAAGGTTTCACGGGTAAGTTTTACGGGTAAGTTTCACGGGTGACGTTTCACGGGTGACGTTTCACGGGTCTAGGTTTCACTGGTAAGTTTCACGGGTCAAGGTTTCAAGGGTAAGTTTCACGGGTAAGTTTCACGGGTATGTTTCACGGGTGACGTTTCACGGGTCTAGGTTTCACTGGAAAGTTTCACGGGTCAAGGTTTCACGGGTAAGTTTCAAGGGTAAGTTTCACGGGTAAGTTTTACGGGTATGTTTTACAGGTGACGTTTCACGGGTCTAGGTTTCACTGGTAAGTTTCACGGGTCTAGGTTTCACGGGTAAGTTTTACGGGTAAGTTTCACGGGTAAGTTTCACGGGTAAGTTTCACGGGTATGTTTCACGGGTGACGTTTCACGGGTCTAGGTTTCACTGGTAAGTTTTACGGGTCAAGGTTTCACGGGTAAGTTTCACGGGTAAGTTTCACGGGTAAGTTTCACGGGTATGTTTCACGGTTATGTTTCACGGGTGACGTTTCACGGGTCTAGGTTTCACTGGTAAGTTTCACGGGTCAAGGTTTCACGGGTAAGTTTCACGGGTATGTTTCACGGGTGACGTTTCACGGGTCTAGGTTTCACTGGAAAGTTTCACGGGTCAAGGTTTCACGGGTAAGTTTCACGGGTAAGTTTTACGGGTATGTTTTACAGGTGACGTTTCACGGGTCTAGGTTTCACTGGTAAGTTTCACGGGTAAGTTTCACGGGTAAGTTTCACGGGTATGTTTTACGGGTGACGTTTCACGGGTCTAGGTTTCACTGGTAAGTTTCACGGGTCAAGGTTTCACGGGTAAGTTTCACGGGTAAGTTTCACGGGTATGTTTCACGGGTGACGTTTCACGGGTCTAGGTTTCACTGGTAAGTTTCACGGGTCAAGGTTTCACGGGTAAGTTTCACTGGTAAGTTTCACGGGTATGTTTCACGGGTGACGTTTCACGGGTCTAGGTTTCACTGGTAAGTTTTACTGGTCAAGGTTTCATGGTTAAGTTTCACGGGTAAGTTTCACGGGTATGTTTCACGGGTGACGTTTCACGGGTCTAGGTTTCACTGGTAAGTTTCACGGGTCATGGTTTCACGGGTAAGTTTCACGGGTAAGTTTCACGGGTATGTTTCACGGGTGACGTTTCACGGGTCTAGGTTTCACTGGTAAGTTTCACGGGTCAAGGTTTTACGGGTAAGTTTCACGGGTAAGTTTCACGGGTGACGTTTCACGGGTATAGGTTTCACTGGTAAGTTTCACGAGTCAAGGTTTTACGGGTAAGTTTCACGGGTCTAGGTTTCACTGGTAAGTTTCACGGGTCAAGGTTTCACGGGTAAGTTTCACGGGTAAGTTTCACGGGTTTGTTTCACGGGTGACGTTTCACGGGTCTAGGTTTCACTGGAAAGTTTCACGGGTCAAGGTTTCACGGGTAAGTTTCAAGGGTAAGTTTCACGGGTATGTTTCACGGGTGACGTTTCACGGGTCTAGGTTTCACTGGTAAGTTTCACGGGTCAAGGTTTCACGGGTAAGTTTCACGGGTAAGTTTCACGGGTATGTTTCACGGGTGACGTTTTACGGGTCTAGGTTTCACTGGTAAATTTCACGGGTCAAGGTTTCACGGGTAAGTTTTACGGGTAAGTTTCACGGGTAAGTTTCACAGGTATGTTTCACGGGTGACGTTTCACGGGTCTAGGTTTCACTGGTAAGTTTCACGGGTCAAGGTTTCACGGGTAAGTTTCACGGGTAAAATTCACGGGTATGTTTCACGGGTATGTTTCACGGGTGACGTTTCACGGGTCTAGGTTTCACTGGTAAGTTTCACGGGTCAAGGTTTCACGGGTAAGTTTCACGGGTAAGTTTCACGGGTATGTTTCACGGGTGACGTTTCACGGGTCTAGGTTTCACTGGTAAGTTTCACGGGTCAAGGTTTCACGGGTAAGTTTCACGGGTAAGTTTCACGGGTATGTTTCACGGGTGACGTTTCACGGGTCTAGGTTTCACTGGTAAGTTTCACGGGTCAAGGTTTCACGGGTAAGTTTCACGGGTAAGTTTCACGGGTATGTTTCACGGGTGACGTTTCACGGGTCTAGGTTTCACTGGTAAGGTTCACGGGTCAAGGTTTTACGGGTAAGTTTCACGGGTAAGTTTCACGGGTATGTTTCACGGGTGACGTTTCACGGGTCTAGGTTTCACTGGTAAGTTTCACGAGTCAATTTTTCACGGGTAAGTTTCACGGGTAAGTTTTACGGGTAAGTTTCACGGGTGACGTTTTACGGGTGACGTTTCACGGGTCTAGGTTTCACTGGTAAGTTTCACGGGTCAAGGTTTCACGGGTAAGTTTCACGGGTAAGTTTCACGGGTATGTTTCACGGGTGACGTTTCACGGGTCCAGGTTTCACTGGTAAGTTTCACGGGTCAAGGTTTCACGGGTAAGTTTCACGGGTAAGTTTCACGGGTAAGTTTCACGGGTATGTTTCACGGGTGACGTTTCACGGGTCTAGGTTTCACTGGTAAGTTTAACGGGTCAAGGTTTCACGGGTAAGTTTTACGGGTAAGTTTCACGGGTATGTTTTACGGGTATGTTTCACGGGTGACGTTTCACGGGTCTAGGTTTCACTGGTAAGTTTCACGGGTCAAGGTTTCACGGGTAAGTTTCACGGGTAAGTTTCACGGGTATGTTTCACGGGTGACGTTTCACGGGTCTAGGTTTCACTGGTAAGTTTCACGGGTCAAGGTTTCACGGGTAAGTTTCACGGGTAAGTTACACGGGTATGTTTCACGGGTGACGTTTCACGGGTCTAGGTTTCACTGGTAAGTTTCACGGGTCAAGGTTTCACGGGTAAGTTTCACGGGTAAGTTTCACGGGTATGTTTCACGGGTGACGTTTCACGGGTCTAGGTTTCACTGGTAAGTTTCACGGGTCAAGGTTTTACGGGTAAGTTTCACGGGTAAGTTTCACGGGTATGTTTCACGGGTGACGTTTCACGGGTCTAGGTTTCACTGGTAAGTTTCACGAGTCAAGGATTCACGGGTAAGTTTCACGGGTAAGTTTTACGGGTAAGTTTCACGGGTGACGTTTCACGGGTCTAGGTTTCACTGGTAAGTTTCACGGGTCAAGGTTTCACGGGTAAGTTTCACGGGTATGTTTCACGGGTGACGTTTCACGGGTCTAGGTTTCACTGGAAAGTTTCACGGGTCAAGGTTTCACGGGTAAATTTCACGGGTAAGTTTTACGGGTATGTTTTACAGGTGACGTTTCACGGGTCTAGGTTTCACTGGTAAGTTTCACGGGTCAAGGTTTCACGGGTAAGTTTCACGGGTGACGTTTCACGGGTCTAGGTTTCACTGGTAAGTTTCACGGGTCAAGGTTTCACGGGTAAGTTTCACGGGTGACGTTTCACGGGTCTAGGTTTCACTGGTAAGTTTCACGGGTCAAGGTTTCACGGGTAAGTTTCACGGGTATGTTTCAAGGGTGACGTTTCACGGGTCTAGGTTTCACTGGTAAGTTTCACGGGTCAAGGTTTCACGGGTAAGTTTCACGGGTAAGTTTTACGGGTATGTTTCACGGGTGACGTTTCACGGGTCTAGGTTTCACTGGTAAGTTTCACGGGTCAAGGTTTTACGGGTAAGTTTCACGGGTCTAGGTTTCACTGGTAAGTTTCACGGGTCAAGGTTTCACGGGTAAGTTTCACGGGTAAGTTTCACGGGTTTGTTTCACGGGTGACGTTTCACGGGTCTAGGTTTCACTGGAAAGTTTCACGGGTCAAGGTTTCACGGGTAAGTTTCACGGGTAAGTTTCACGGGTATGTTTCACGGGTGACGTTTCACGGGTCTAGGTTTCACTGGTAAGTTTCACGGGTCAAGGTTTCACGGGTAAGTTTTACGGGTAAGTTTCACGGGTGACGTTTCACGGGTGACGTTTCACGGGTCTAGGTTTCACTGGTAAGTTTCACGGGTCAAGGTTTCAAGGGTAAGTTTCACGGGTATGTTTCACGGGTGACGTTTCACGGGTCTAGGTTTCACTGGAAAGTTTCACGGGTCAAGGTTTCACGGGTAAGTTTCAAGGGTAAGTTTCACGGGTAAGTTTTACGGGTATGTTTTACAGGTGACGTTTCACGGGTCTAGGTTTCACTGGTAAGTTTCACGGGTCAAGGTTTCACGGGTAAGTTTTACGGGTAAGTTTCACGGGTAAGTTTCACGGGTATGTTTCACGGGTGACGTTTCACGGGTCTAGGTTTCACTGGTAAGTTTCACGGGTCAAGGTTTCACGTGTAAGTTTCACGGGTAAGTTTCACGGGTAAGTTTCACGGGTATGTTTCACGGGTATGTTTCACGGGTGACGTTTCACGGGTCTAGGTTTCACTGGTAAGTTTAACGGGTCAAGGTTTCACGGGTAAGTTTTACGAGTAAGTTTCACGGGTATGTTTTACGGGTATGTTTCACGGGTGACGTTTCACGGGTCTAGGTTTCACTGGTAAGTTTCACGGGTCAAGGTTTCACGGGTAAGTTTCACGGGTAAGTTTCACGGGTATGTTTCACGGGTGACGTTTCACGGGTCTAGGTTTCACTGGTAAGTTTCACGGGTCAAGGTTTCACGGGTAAGTTTCACGGGTAAGTTTCACGGGTATGTTTCACGGGTGACGTTTCACGGGTCTAGGTTTCACTGGTAAGTTTCACGGGTCAAGGTTTCACGGGTAAGTTTCACGGGTAAGTTTCACGGGTATGTTTCACGGGTGACGTTTCACGGGTCTAGGTTTCACTGGTAAGTTTCACGGGTCAAGGTTTTACGGGAAAGTTTCACGGGTAAGTTTCACGGGTATGTTTCACGGGTGACGTTTCACGGGTCTAGGTTTCACTGGTAAGTTTCACGAGTCAAGGATTCACGGGTAAGTTTCACGGGTAAGTTTTACGGGTAAGTTTCACGGGTGACGTTTCACGGGTCTAGGTTTCACTGGTAAGTTTCACGGGTCAAGGTTTCACGGGTAAGATTCACGGGTAAGTTTCACGGGTGACGTTTCACGGGTCTAGGTTTCACTGGTAAGTTTCACGGGTCAAGGTTTCACGGGTAAGTTTCACGGGTAAGTTTCACGGGTATGTTTCAAGGGTGACGTTTCACGGGTATGTTTCAAGGGTGACGTTTCACGGGTCAAGGTTTCACGGGTAAGTTTCACTGGTAAGTTTCACGGGTATGTTTCACGGGTGACGTTTCACGGGTCTAGGTTTCACTGGTAAGTTTCACGGGTATGTTTCACGGGTAAGTTTCACGGGTCTAGGTTTCACTGGTAAGTTTCACGGGTCAAGGTTTCACGGGTAAGTTTCACGGGTAAGTTTCACGGGTTTGTTTCACGGGTGACGTTTCACGGGTCTAGGTTTCACCGGAAAGTTTCACGGGTCAAGGTTTCACGGGTAAGTTTCACGGGTAAGTTTCACGGGTATGTTTCACGGGTGACGTTTCACGGGTCTAGGTTTCACTGGTAAGTTTCACGGGTCAAGGTTTCACGGGTAAGTTTTACGGGTAAGTTTCACGGGTGACGTTTCACGGGTGACGTTTCACGGGTCTAGGTTTCACTGGTAAGTTTCACGGGTCAAGGTTTCAAGGGTAAGTTTCACGGGTAAGTTTCACGGGTATGTTTCACGGGTGACGTTTCACGGGTCTAGGTTTCACTGGAAAGTTTCACGGGTCAAGGTTTCACGGGTAAGTTTCAAGGGTAAGTTTCACTGGTAAGTTTTACGGGTATGTTTTACAGGTGACGTTTCACGGGTCTAGGTTTCACTGGTAAGTTTCACGGGTCAAGGTTTCACGGGTAAGTTTCACGGGTAAGTTTCACGGGTAAGTTTCACGGGTAAGTTTCATGGGTGACGTTTCACGGGTCTAGGTTTCACTGGTAAGTTTCACGGGTCAAGGTTTCACGGTTAAGTTTCACGGGTAAGTTTCACGGGTGACGTTTCACGGGTCTAGGTTTCACTGGTAAGTTTCACGGGTCAAGGTTTCACGGGTAAGTTTCACGGGTATGTTTCACGGGTGACGTTTCACGGGTCTAGGTTTCACTGGAAAGTTTCACGGGTCAAGGTTTCACGGGTAAGTTTCACGGGTAAGTTTCACGGGTATGTTTCACGGGTGACGTTTCACGGGTCTAGGTTTCACTGGTAAGTTTCACGGGTCAAGGTTTTACGGGTAAATTTCACGGGTAAGTTTCACGGGTATGTTTCACGGGTGACGTTTCACGGGTCTAGGTTTCACTGGTAAGTTTCACGAGTCAAGGTTTCACGGGTAAGTTTCACGGGTAAGTTTTACGGGTAAGTTTCACGGGTGACGTTTCACGGGTCTAGGTTTCACTGGTAAGTTTCACGAGTCAAGGTTTCACGGGTAAGTTTCACGGGTAAGTTTTACGGGTAAGTTTCACGGGTGACGTTTTACGGGTGACGTTTCACGGGTCTAGGTTTCACTGGTAAGTTTCACGGGTCAAGGTTACCCGTGAAACTTACCCGTGAAACCTTGACCCGTGAAACTTACCAGTGAAACCTAGACCCGTGAAACGTCACCCGTGAAACATACCCGTAAAACATACCCGTGAAACTTACCCGTAAAACTTACCCGTGAAACCTTGACCCGTTAAACTTACCAGTGAAACCTAGACCCGTGAAACGTCACCCGTGAAACATACCCGTAAAACTTACCCGTGAAACTTACCCGTGAAACCTTGACTCGTGAAACTTACCAGTGAAACCTAGACCCGTGAAACGTCACCCGTGAAACTTACCCGTAAAACTTACCCGTGAAACTTACCAGTACGAGTCAATTTTTCACGGGTAAGTTTCACGGGTAAGTTTTACGGGTAAGTTTCACGGGTGACGTTTTACGGGTGACGTTTCACGGGTCTAGGTTTCACTGGTAAGTTTCACGGGTCAAGGTTTCACGGGTAAGTTTCACGGGTAAGTTTCACGGGTATGTTTCACGGGTGACGTTTCACGGGTCTAGGTTTCACTGGTAAGTTTCACGGGTCAAGGTTTCACGGGTAAGTTTCACGGGTAAGTTTCACGGGTAAGTTTCACGGGTATGTTTCACGGGTGACGTTTCACGGGTCTAGGTTTCACTGGTAAGTTTAACGGGTCAAGGTTTCACGGGTAAGTTTTACGGGTATGTTTTACGGGTATGTTTTACGGGTATGTTTCACGGGTGACGTTTCACGGGTCTAGGTTTCACTGGTAAGTTTCACGGGTCAAGGTTTCACGGGTAAGTTTCACGGGTAAGTTTCACGGGTAGGTTTCACGGGTAAGTTTCACGGGTATGTTTCACGGGTGACGTTTCACGGGTCTAGGTTTCACTGGTAAGTTTCACGGGTCAAGGTTTCACGGGTAAGTTTCACGGGTAAGTTTCACGGGTGACGATTCACGGGTCTAGGTTTCACTGGTAAGTTTCACGGGTAAGTTTCACGGGTTAGTTTCACGGGTATGTTTCACGGGTATGTTTCACGGGTGACGTTTCACGGGTCTAGGTTTCACTGGTAAGTTTCACGGGTCAAGGTTTCACGGGTAAGTTTCACGGGTATGTTTCACGGGTGACGTTTTACGGGTCTAGGTTTCACTGGTAAGTTTCACGGGTCAAGGTTTTACGGGCAAGTTTCACGGGTAAGTTTCACGGGTATGTTTCACGGGTGACGTTTCACGGGTCTAGGTTTCACTGGTAAGTTTCACGGGTCAAGGTTTCACGGGTAAGTTTCACGGGTAAATTTCACGGGTGACGATTCACGGGTCTAGGTTTCACTGGTAAGTTTCACGGGTCAAGGTTTCAAGGGTAAGTTTTACGGGTAAGTTTCACGGGTATGTTTCACGGGTGACGTTTCACGGGTCTAGGTTTCACTGGAAAGTTTCACGGGTCAAGGTTTCACGGGTAAGTTTCACGGGTAAGTTTTACGGGTATGTTTTACAGGTGACGTTTCACGGGTCTAGGTTTCACTGGTAAGTTTCACGGGTCAAGGTTTCACGGGTAAGTTTCACGGGTAAGTTTCACGGGTATGTTTCGCGGGTGACGTTTCACGGGTCTAGGTTTCACTGGTAAGTTTCACGGGTCAAGGTTTCACGGGTAAGTTTCACGGGTAAGTTTCACGGGTAAGTTTCACGGGTAAGTTTCACGGGTATGTTTCACGGGTGACGTTTCACGGGTCTAGGTTTCACTGGTAAGTTTCACGGGTCAAGGTTTCACGGGTAAGTTTCACGGGTAAGTTTCACGGGTATGTTTCACGGGTGACGTTTCACGGGTCTAGGTTTCACTGGTAAGTTTCACGGGTCAAGGTTTCACGGGTAAGTTTCACGGGTAAGTTTCACGGGTATGTTTCACGGGTGACGTTTCACGGGTCTAGGTTTCACTGGTAAGTTTCACGGGTCAAGGTTTTACGGGTAAATTTCACGGGTAAGTTTCACGGGTATGTTTCACGGGTGACGTTTCACGGGTCTAGGTTTCACTGGTAAGTTTCACGAGTCAAGGTTTCACGGGTAAGTTTCACGGGTAAGTTTTACGGGTAAGTTTCACGGGTGACGTTTCACGGGTCTAGGTTTCACTGGTAAGTTTCACGAGTCAAGGTTTCACGGGTAAGTTTCACGGGTAAGTTTTACGGGTAAGTTTCACGGGTGACGTTTTACGGGTGACGTTTCACGGGTCTAGGTTTCACTGGTAAGTTTCACAAGTCAAGGTTACCCGTGAAACTTACCCGTGAAACCTTGACCCGTGAAACTTACCAGTGAAACCTAGACCCGTGAAACGTCACCCGTGAAACATACCCGTAAAACATACCCGTGAAACTTACCCGTAAAACTTACCCGTGAAACCTTGACCCGTTAAACTTACCAGTGAAACCTAGACCCGTGAAACGTCACCCGTGAAACATACCCGTAAAACTTACCCGTGAAACTTACCCGTGAAACCTTGACTCGTGAAACTTACCAGTGAAACCTAGACCCGTGAAACGTCACCCGTGAAACTTACCCGTAAAACTTACCCGTGAAACTTACCAGTACGAGTCAATTTTTCACGGGTAAGTTTCACGGGTAAGTTTTACGGGTAAGTTTCACGGGTGACGTTTTACGGGTGACGTTTCACGGGTCTAGGTTTCACTGGTAAGTTTCACGGGTCAAGGTTTCACGGGTAAGTTTCACGGGTAAGTTTCACGGGTATGTTTCACGGGTGACGTTTCACGGGTCTAGGTTTCACTGGTAAGTTTCACGGGTCAAGGTTTCACGGGTAAGTTTCACGGGTAAGTTTCACGGGTAAGTTTCACGGGTATGTTTCACGGGTGACGTTTCACGGGTCTAGGTTTCACTGGTAAGTTTAACGGGTCAAGGTTTCACGGGTAAGTTTTACGGGTATGTTTTACGGGTATGTTTCACGGGTGACGTTTCACGGGTCTAGGTTTCACTGGTAAGTTTCACGGGTCAAGGTTTCACGGGTAAGTTTCACGGGTAAGTTTCACGGGTATGTTTCACGGGTGACGTTTCACGGGTCTAGGTTTCACTGGTAAGTTTAACGGGTCAAGGTTTCACGGGTAAGTTTTACGGGTATGATTTACGGGTATGTTTTACGGGTATGTTTCACGGGTGACGTTTCACGGGTCTAGGTTTCACTGGTAAGTTTCACGGGTCAAGGTTTCACGGGTAAGTTTCACGGGTAAGTTTCACGGGTAGGTTTCACGGGTAAGTTTCACGGGTATGTTTCACGGGTGACGTTTCACGGGTCTAGGTTTCACTGGTAAGTTTCACGGGTCAAGGTTTCACGGGTAAGTTTCACGGGTAAGTTTCACGGGTGACGATTCACGGGTCTAGGTTTCACTGGTAAGTTTCACGGGTAAGTTTCACGGGTTAGTTTCACGGGTATGTTTCACGGGTATGTTTCACGGGTGACGTTTCACGGGTCTAGGTTTCACTGGTAAGTTTCACGGGTCAAGGTTTCACGGGTAAGTTTCACGGGTAAGTTTCACGGGTATGTTTCACGGGTGACGTTTTACGGGTCTAGGTTTCACTGGTAAGTTTCACGGGTCAAGGTTTTACGGGCAAGTTTCACGGGTAAGTTTCACGGGTATGTTTCACGGGTGACGTTTCACGGGTCTAGGTTTCACTGGTAAGTTTCACGGGTCAAGGTTTCACGGGTAAGTTTCACGGGTAAATTTCACGGGTGACGATTCACGGGTCTAGGTTTCACTGGTAAGTTTCACGGGTCAAGGTTTCAAGGGTAAGTTTTACGGGTAAGTTTCACGGGTATGTTTCACGGGTGACGTTTCACGGGTCTAGGTTTCACTGGAAAGTTTCACGGGTCAAGGTTTCACGGGTAAGTTTCACGGGTAAGTTTTACGGGTATGTTTTACAGGTGACGTTTCACGGGTCTAGGTTTCACTGGTAAGTTTCACGGGTCAAGGTTTCACGGGTAAGTTTCACGGGTAAGTTTCACGGGTATGTTTCGCGGGTGACGTTTCACGGGTCTAGGTTTCACTGGTAAGTTTCACGGGTCAAGGTTTCACGGGTAAGTTTCACGGGTAAGTTTCACGGGTAAGTTTCACGGGTATGTTTCACGGGTGACGTTTCACGGGTCTAGGTTTCACTGGTAAGTTTCACGGGTCAAGGTTTCACGGGTAAGTTTCACGGGTAAGTTTCACGGGTATGTTTCACGGGTGACGTTTCACGGGTCTAGGTTTCACTGGTAAGTTTCACGGGTCAAGGTTTCACGGGTAAGTTTCACGGGTAAGTTTCACGGGTATGTTTCACGGGTGACGTTTCACGGGTCTAGGTTTCACTGGTAAGTTTCACGGGTCAAGGTTTTACGGGTAAATTTCACGGGTAAGTTTCACGGGTATGTTTCACGGGTGACGTTTCACGGGTCTAGGTTTCACTGGTAAGTTTCACGAGTCAAGGTTTCACGGGTAAGTTTCACGGGTAAGTTTTACGGGTAAGTTTCACGGGTGACGTTTCACGGGTCTAGGTTTCACTGGTAAGTTTCACGAGTCAAGGTTTCACGGGTAAGTTTCACGGGTAAGTTTTACGGGTAAGTTTCACGGGTGACGTTTTACGGGTGACGTTTCACGGGTCTAGGTTTCACTGGTAAGTTTCACAAGTCAAGGTTACCCGTGAAACTTACCCGTGAAACCTTGACCCGTGAAACTTACCAGTGAAACCTAGACCCGTGAAACGTCACCCGTGAAACATACCCGTAAAACATACCCGTGAAACTTACCCGTAAAACTTACCCGTGAAACCTTGACCCGTTAAACTTACCAGTGAAACCTAGACCCGTGAAACGTCACCCGTGAAACATACCCGTAAAACTTACCCGTGAAACTTACCCGTGAAACCTTGACTCGTGAAACTTACCAGTGAAACCTAGACCCGTGAAACGTCACCCGTGAAACTTACCCGTAAAACTTACCCGTGAAACTTACCAGTACGAGTCAATTTTTCACGGGTAAGTTTCACGGGTAAGTTTTACGGGTAAGTTTCACGGGTGACGTTTTACGGGTGACGTTTCACGGGTCTAGGTTTCACTGGTAAGTTTCACGGGTCAAGGTTTCACGGGTAAGTTTCACGGGTAAGTTTCACGGGTATGTTTCACGGGTGACGTTTCACGGGTCTAGGTTTCACTGGTAAGTTTCACGGGTCAAGGTTTCACGGGTAAGTTTCACGGGTAAGTTTCACGGGTAAGTTTCACGGGTATGTTTCACGGGTGACGTTTCACGGGTCTAGGTTTCACTGGTAAGTTTAACGGGTCAAGGTTTCACGGGTAAGTTTTACGGGTATGTTTTACGGGTATGTTTCACGGGTGACGTTTCACGGGTCTAGGTTTCACTGGTAAGTTTCACGGGTCAAGGTTTCACGGGTAAGTTTCACGGGTAAGTTTCACGGGTATGTTTCACGGGTGACGTTTCACGGGTCTAGGTTTCACTGGTAAGTTTAACGGGTCAAGGTTTCACGGGTAAGTTTTACGGGTATGATTTACGGGTATGTTTTACGGGTATGTTTCACGGGTGACGTTTCACGGGTCTAGGTTTCACTGGTAAGTTTCACGGGTCAAGGTTTCACGGGTAAGTTTCACGGGTAAGTTTCACGGGTAGGTTTCACGGGTAAGTTTCACGGGTATGTTTCACGGGTGACGTTTCACGGGTCTAGGTTTCACTGGTAAGTTTCACGGGTCAAGGTTTCACGGGTAAGTTTCACGGGTAAGTTTCACGGGTGACGATTCACGGGTCTAGGTTTCACTGGTAAGTTTCACGGGTAAGTTTCACGGGTTAGTTTCACGGGTATGTTTCACGGGTATGTTTCACGGGTGACGTTTCACGGGTCTAGGTTTCACTGGTAAGTTTCACGGGTCAAGGTTTCACGGGTAAGTTTCACGGGTAAGTTTCACGGGTATGTTTCACGGGTGACGTTTTACGGGTCTAGGTTTCACTGGTAAGTTTCACGGGTCAAGGTTTTACGGGCAAGTTTCACGGGTAAGTTTCACGGGTATGTTTCACGGGTGACGTTTCACGGGTCTAGGTTTCACTGGTAAGTTTCACGGGTCAAGGTTTCACGGGTAAGTTTCACGGGTAAGTTTCACGGGTGACGATTCACGGGTCTAGGTTTCACTGGTAAGTTTCACGGGTCAAGGTTTCAAGGGTAAGTTTTACGGGTAAGTTTCACGGGTATGTTTCACGGGTGACGTTTCACGGGTCTAGGTTTCACTGGAAAGTTTCACGGGTCAAGGTTTCACGGGTAAGTTTCACGGGTAAGTTTTACGGGTATGTTTTACAGGTGACGTTTCACGGGTCTAGGTTTCACTGGTAAGTTTTACGGGTCAAGGTTTCACGGGTAAGTTTCACGGGTAAGTTTCACGGATATGTTTCGCGGGTGACGTTTCACGGGTCTAGGTTTCACTGGTAAGTTTCACGGGTCAAGGTTTCACGGGTAAGTTTCACGGGTAAGTTTCACGGGTAAGTTTCACGGGTATGTTTCACGGGTGACGTTTCACGGGTCTAGGTTTCACTGGTAAGTTTCACGGGTCAAGGTTTCACGGGTAAGTTTCACGGGTAAGTTTCACGGGTATGTTTCACGGGTGACGTTTCACGGGTCTAGGTTTCACTGGTAAGTTTCACGGGTCAAGGTTTCACGGGTAAGTTTCACGGGTAAGTTTCACGGGTATGTTTCACGGGTGACGTTTCACGGGTCTAGGTTTCACTGGTAAGTTTCACGGGTCAAGGTTTTACGGGTAAATTTCACGGGTAAGTTTCACGGGTATGTTTCACGGGTGACGTTTCACGGGTCTAGGTTTCACTGGTAAGTTTCACGAGTCAAGGTTTCACGGGTAAGTTTCACGGGTAAGTTTTACGGGTAAGTTTCACGGGTGACGTTTCACGGGTCTAGGTTTCACTGGTAAGTTTCACGAGTCAAGGTTTCACGGGTAAGTTTCACGGGTAAGTTTTACGGGTAAGTTTCACGGGTGACGTTTTACGGGTGACGTTTCACGGGTCTAGGTTTCACTGGTAAGTTTCACGGGTCAAGGTTACCCGTGAAACTTACCCGTGAAACCTTGACCCGTGAAACTTACCAGTGAAACCTAGACCCGTGAAACGTCACCCGTGAAACATACCCGTAAAACATACCCGTGAAACTTACCCGTAAAACTTACCCGTGAAACCTTGACCCGTTAAACTTACCAGTGAAACCTAGACCCGTGAAACGTCACCCGTGAAACATACCCGTAAAACTTACCCGTGAAACTTACCCGTGAAACCTTGACTCGTGAAACTTACCAGTGAAACCTAGACCCGTGAAACGTCACCCGTGAAACTTACCCGTAAAACTTACCCGTGAAACTTACCAGTACGAGTCAATTTTTCACGGGTAAGTTTCACGGGTAAGTTTTACGGGTAAGTTTCACGGGTGACGTTTTACGGGTGACGTTTCACGGGTCTAGGTTTCACTGGTAAGTTTCACGGGTCAAGGTTTCACGGGTAAGTTTCACGGGTAAGTTTCACGGGTATGTTTCACGGGTGACGTTTCACGGGTCTAGGTTTCACTGGTAAGTTTCACGGGTCAAGGTTTCACGGGTAAGTTTCACGGGTAAGTTTCACGGGTAAGTTTCACGGGTATGTTTCACGGGTGACGTTTCACGGGTCTAGGTTTCACTGGTAAGTTTAACGGGTCAAGGTTTCACGGGTAAGTTTTACGGGTATGTTTTACGGGTATGTTTCACGGGTGACGTTTCACGGGTCTAGGTTTCACTGGTAAGTTTCACGGGTCAAGGTTTCACGGGTAAGTTTCACGGGTAAGTTTCACGGGTAAGTTTCACGGGTAAGTTTCACGGGTATGTTTCACGGGTGACGTTTCACGGGTCTAGGTTTCACTGGTAAGTTTCACGGGTCAAGGTTTCACGGGTAAGTTTCACGGGTAAGTTTCACGGGTGACGATTCACGGGTCTAGGTTTCACTGGTAAGTTTCACGGGTAAGTTTCACGGGTTAGTTTCACGGGTATGTTTCACGGGTATGTTTCACGGGTGACGTTTCACGGGTCTAGGTTTCACTGGTAAGTTTCACGGGTCAAGGTTTCACGGGTAAGTTTCACGGGTAAGTTTCACGGGTATGTTTCACGGGTGACGTTTTACGGGTCTAGGTTTCACTGGTAAGTTTCACGGGTCAAGGTTTTACGGGTAAGTTTCACGGGTAAGTTTCACGGGTATGTTTCACGGGTGACGTTTCACGGGTCTAGGTTTCACTGGTAAGTTTCACGGGTCAAGGTTTCACGGGTAAGTTTCACGGGTAAGTTTCACGGGTGACGATTCACGGGTCTAGGTTTCACTGGTAAGTTTCACGGGTCAAGGTTTCAAGGGTAAGTTTTACGGGTAAGTTTCACGGGTATGTTTCACGGGTGACGTTTCACGGGTCTAGGTTTCACTGGAAAGTTTCACGGGGCAAGGTTTCACGGGTAAGTTTCACGGGTAAGTTTTACGGGTATGTTTTACAGGTGACGTTTCACGGGTCTAGGTTTCACTGGTAAGTTTCACGGGTCAAGGTTTCACGGGTAAGTTTCACGGGTAAGTTTCACGGGTATGTTTCGCGGGTGACGTTTCACGGGTCTAGGTTTCACTGGTAAGTTTCACGGGTCAAGGTTTCACGGGTAAGTTTCACGGGTAAGTTTTACGGGTGACGTTTCACGGGTCTATTTTTCACTGGTAAGTTTCACGGGTCAAGGTTTCACGGGTAAGTTTCACGTGTAAGTTTCACGGGTAAGTTTCACGGGTGACGTTTCACGGGTCTAGGTTTTACTGGTAAGTTTCACGGGTCAAGGTTTCACGGGTAAGTTTCACGGGTAAGTTTCACGGGTGACGTTTCACGGGTCTAGGTTTCACTGGTAAGTTTCACGGGTCAAGGTTTCACGGGTAAGTTTCACATGTAAGTTTCACGGGTAAGTTTCACGAGTAAGTTTCACGGGTGACGTTTCACGGGTCTAGGTTTCACTGGTAAGTTTCACGGGTCAAGGTTTCACGGGTAAGTTTCACGGGTAAGTTTCACGGGTGACGTTTCACGGGTCTAGGTTTCACTGGTAAGTTTCACGGGTCAAGGTTTCACGGGTAAGTTTCACGGGTAAGTTTCACGGGTATGTTTCAAGGGTGACGTTTCACGGGTCTAGGTTTCACTGGTAAGTTTCACGGGTCAAGGTTTCACGGGTAAGTTTCACGGGTAAGTTTCACGGGTATGTTTCACGGGTGACGTTTCACGGGTCTAGGTTTCACTGGTAAGTTTCACGGGTCAAGGTTTTACGGGTAAGTTTCACGGGTCTAGGTTTCACTGGTAAGTTTCACGGGTCAAAGTTTCACGGGTAAGTTTCACGGGTAAGTTTCACGGGTTTGTTTCACGGGTGACGTTTCACGGGTCTAGGTTTCACTGGAAAGTTTCACGGGTCAAGGTTTCACGGGTAAGTTTCACGGGTAAGTTTCACGGGTATGTTTCACGGGTGACGTTTCACGGGTCTAGGTTTCACTGGTAAGTTTCACGGGTCAAGGTTTCACGGGTAAGTTTTACGGGTAAGTTTCACGGGTGACGTTTCACGGGTGACGTTTCACGGGTCTAGGTTTCACTGGTAAGTTTCACGGGTCAAGGTTTCAAGGGTAAGTTTCACGGGTAAGTTTCACGGGTATGTTTCACGGGTGACGTTTCACGGGTCTAGGTTTCACTGGAAAGTTTCACGGGTCAAGGTTTCACGGGTAAGTTTCAAGGGTAAGTTTCACGGGTAAGTTTTACGGGTATGTTTTACAGGTGACGTTTCACGGGTCTAGGTTTCACTGGTAAGTTTCACGGGTCTAGGTTTTACGGGTAAGTTTTACGGGTAAGTTTCACGGGTAAGTTTCACGGGTAAGTTTCACGGGTATGTTTCACGGGTGACGTTTCACGGGTCTAGGTTTCACTGGTAAGTTTTACGGGTCAAGGTTTCACGGGTAAGTTTCACGGGTAAGTTTCACGGGTAAGTTTCACGGGTATGTTTCACGGTTATGTTACACGGGTGACGTTTCACGGGTCTAGGTTTCACTGGTAAGTTTCACGGGTCAAGGTTTCACGGGTAAGTTTCACGGGTATGTTTCACGGGTGACGTTTCACGGGTCTAGGTTTCACTGGAAAGTTTCACGGGTCAAGGTTTCACGGGTAAGTTTCACGGGTAAGTTTTACGGGTATGTTTTACAGGTGACGTTTCACGGGTCTAGGTTTCACTGGTAAGTTTCACGGGTAAGTTTTACGGGTAAGTTTCACGGGTAAGTTTCACGGGTATGTTTTACGGGTGACGTTTCACGGGTCTAGGTTTCACTGGTAAGTTTCACGGGTCAAGGTTTCACGGGTAAGTTTCACGGGTAAGTTTCACGGGTATGTTTCACGGGTGACGTTTCACGGGTCTAGGTTTCACTGGTAAGTTTCACGGGTCAAGGTTTCACGGGTAAGTTTCACTGGTAAGTTTCACGGGTATGTTTCACGGGTGACGTTTCACGGGTCTAGGTTTCACTGGTAAGTTTCACTGGTCAAGGTTTCATGGTTAAGTTTCACGGGTAAGTTTCACGGGTATGTTTCACGGGTGACGTTTCACGGGTCTAGGTTTCACTGGTAAGTTTCACGGGTCAAGGTTTTACGGGTAAGTTTCACGGGTAAGTTTCACGGGTGACGTTTCACGGGTATAGGTTTCACTGGTAAGTTTCACGAGTCAAGGTTTTACGGGTAAGTTTCACGGGTATGTTTCACGGGTGACGTTTCACGGGTCTAGGTTTCACTGGTAAGTTTCACGGGTCAAGGTTTTACAGGTAAGTTTCACGGGTCTAGGTTTCACTGGTAAGTTTCACGGGTCAAGGTTTCACGGGTAAGTTTCACGGGTAAGTTTCACGGGTAAGTTTCACGGGTAAGTTTCACGGGTGACGTTTCACGGGTCTAGGTTTCACTGGTAAGTTTCACGGGTCAAGGTTTCACGGGTAAGTTTCACGGGTAAGTTTCACGGGTGACGTTTCACGGGTCTAGGTTTCACTGGTAAGTTTCACGGGTCAAGGTTTCACGGGTAAGTTTCACGGGTAAGTTTTACGAGTATGTTTCAAGGGTGACGTTTCACGGGTCTAGGTTTCACTGGTAAGTTTCACGGGTCAAGGTTTCACGGGTAAGTTTCACGGGTAAGTTTCACGGGTATGTTTCACGGGTGACGTTTCACGGGTCTTGGTTTCACTGGTAAGTTTCACGGGTCAAGGTTTCACGGGTAAGTTTCACGGGTAAGTTTCACGGGTAAGTTTCACGGGTATGTTTCACGGGTGACGTTTCACGGGTCTAGGTTTCACTGGTAAGTTTTACGGGTCAAGGTTTTACGGGTAAGTTTCACGGGTAAGTTTCACGGGTAAGTTTCACGGGTATGTTTCACGGGTGATGTTTCACGGGTCTAGGTTTCACTGGTAAGTTTCACGGGTCAAGGTTTTACGGGTAAGTTTCACGGGTCTAGGTTTCACTGGTAAGTTTCACGGGTCAAGGTTTCACGGGTAAGTTTCACGGGTAAGTTTCACGGGTTTGTTTCACGGGTGACGTTTCACGGGTCTAGGTTTCACTGGAAAGTTTCACGGGTCAAGGTTTCACGGGTAAGTTTCACGGGTAAGTTTCACGGGTATGTTTCACGGGTGACGTTTCACGGGTCTAGGTTTCACTGGTAAGTTTCACGGGTCAAGGTTTCACGGGTAAGTTTCAAGGGTAAGTTTCACGGGTAAGTTTTACGGGTATGTTTTACAGGTGACGTTTCACGGGTCTAGGTTTCACTGGTAAGTTTCACGGGTCAAGGTTTCACGGGTAAGTTTCACGGGTAAGTTTCACGGGTATGTTTCATGGGTGATGTTTCACGGGTCTAGGTTTCACTGGTAAGTTTCGCGGGTCAAGGTTTCACGGGTAAGTTTCACGGGTAAGTTTCACGGGTATGTTTCACGGGTGACGTTTCACGGGTCTAGGTTTCACTGGAAAGTTTCACGGGTCAAGGTTTCACGGGTAAGTTTCACGGGTAAGTTTTACGGGTATGTTTTACAGGTGACGTTTCACGGGTCTAGGTTTCACTGGTAAGTTTCACGGGTCAAGGTTTCACGGGTAAGTTTCACGGGTAAGTTTCACGGGTATGTTTCATGGGTGATGTTTCACGGGTCTAGGTTTCACTGGTAAGTTTCACGGGTCAAGGTTTCACGGGTAAGTTTCACGGGTAAGTTTTACGGGTATGTTTTACAGGTGACGTTTCACGGGTCTAGGTTTCACTGGTAAGTTTCACGGGTCAAGGTTTCACGGGTAAGTTTCACGGGTAAGTTTCACGGGTATGTTTCACGGGTGACGTTTCACGGGTCTAGGTTTCACTGGTAAGTTTCACGGGTCAAGGTTTCACGGGTAAGTTTCACGGGTAAGTTTCACGGGTATGTTTCACGGGTGACGTTTCACGGGTCTAGGTTTCACTGGTAAGTTTCACGGGTCAAGGTTTCACGGGTAAGTTTCACGGGTAAGTTTCACGGGTATGTTTCACAGGTGACGTTTCACGGGTCTAGGTTTCACTGGTAAGTATCACGGGTCAAGGTTTTACGGGTAAGTTTCACGGGTAAGTTTCACGGGTGACGTTTCACGGGTCTATTTTTCACTGGTAAGTTTCACGGGTCAAGGTTTCACGGGTAAGTTTCAAGTGTAAGTTTCACGGGTGACGTTTCACGGGTCTAGGTTTCACTGGTAAGTTTCACGGGTCAAGGTTTCACGGGTAAGTTTCACGGGTTAGTTTCACGGGTAAGTTTCACGGGTAAGTTTCACGGGTGACGTTTCACGGGTCTAGGTTTCACTAGTAAGTTTCACGGGTCAAGGTTTCACGGGTAAGTTTCACGGGTAAGTTTCACGGGTAAGTTTCACAGGTAAGTTTCATGGGTGACGTTTCACGGGTCTAGGTTTCACTGGTAAGTTTCACGGGTCAAGGTTTCACGGGTAAGTTTCACGGGTAAGTTTCACGGGTAAGTTTCACGGGTGACGTTTCACGGGTCTAGGTTTCACTGGTAAGTTTCACGGGTCAAGGTTTCACGGGTAAGTTTCACGGGTAAGTTTCACGGGTATGTTTCAAGGGTGACGTTTCACGGGTCTAGGTTTCACTGGTAAGTTTTACGGGTCAAGGTTTCACGGGTAAGTTTCACGGGTAAGTTTCACGGGTATGTTTCACGGGTGATGTTTCACGGGTCTTGGTTTCACTGGTAAGTTTCACGGGTCAAGGTTTCACGGGTAAGTTTCACGGGTAAGTTTCACGGGTATGTTTCACGGGTGACGTTTCACGGGTCTAGGTTTCACTGGTAAGTTTCACGGGTTAAGGTTTCACGGGTAAGTTTCACGGGTAAGTTTCACGGGTAAGTTTCACGGGTATGTTTCACGGGTGACGTTTCACGGGTCTAGGTTTCACTGGTAAGTTTCACGGGTCAAGGTTTTACGGGTAAGTTTCACGGGTCTAGGTTTCACTGGTAAGTTTCACGGGTCAAGGTTTCACGGGTAAGTTTCACGGGTAAGTTTCACGGGTTTGTTTCACGGGTGACGTTTCACGGGTCTAGGTTTCACTGGAAAGTTTCACGGGTCAAGGTTTCACGGGTAAGTTTCACGGGTAAGTTTCACGGGTATGTTTCACGGGTGACGTTTCACTGGTAAGTTTCACGGGTCAAGGTTTCACGAGTAAGTTTCACGGGTAAGTTTTACGGGTAAGTTTCACGGGTGACGTTTCACGGGTGACGTTTCACGGGTCTAGGTTTCACTGGTAAGTTTCACGGGTCAAGGTTTCACGGGTAAGTTTCACGGGTAAGTTTCACGGGTATGTTTCACGGGTGACGTTTCACGGGTCTAGGTTTCACTGGAAAGTTTCACGGGTCAAGGTTTCACGGGTAAGTTTCAAGGGTAAGTTTCACGGGTAAGTTTAACGGGTATGTTTTACAGGTGACGTTTCACGGGTCTAGGTTTCACTGGTAAGTTTCACGGGTCAAGGTTTCACGGGTAAGTTTCACGGGTAAGTTTCACGGGTATGTTTCACGGGTGACGTTTCACGGGTCTAGGTTTCACTGGTAAGTTTCACGGGTCAAGGTTTCACGGGTAAGTTTCACTGGTAAGTTTCACGGGTATGTTTCATTGGTGACGTTTCACGGGTCTAGGTTTCACTGGTAAGTTTCACTGGTCAAGGTTTCATGGTTAAGTTTCACGGGTTAGTTTCACGGGTGACGTTTCACGGGTCTAGGTTTCACTGGTAAGTTTCACGGGTCAAGGTTTCACGGGTAAGTTTCACGGGTAAGTTTCACGGGTATGTTTCACGGGTGACGTTTCACGGGTCTAGGTTTCACTGGAAAGTTTCACGGGTCAAGGTTACACGGGTAAGTTTCAAGGGTAAGTTTCACGGGTAAGTTTTACGGGTATGTTTTACAGGTGACGTTTCACGGGTCTAGGTTTCACTGGTAAGTTTCACGGGTCAAGGTTTCACGGGTAAGTTTCACAGGTAAGTTTCACGGGTAAGTTTCACGGGTAAGTTTCACGGGTATGTTTCACGGGTGACGTTTCACGGGTCTAGGTTTCACTGGTAAGTTTCACTGGTAAGTTTCACGGGTCAAGGTTTCACGGGTAAATTTCACGGGTAAGTTTCACGGGTATGTTTCACGGGTATGTTTCACGGGTGACGTTTCACGGGTCTAGGTTTCACTGGTAAGTTTCACGGGTCAAGGTTTCACGGGTAAGTTTCACGGGTATGTTTCACGGGTATGTTTCACGGGTGACGTTTCACGGGTCTAGGTTTCACTGGAAAGTTTCACGGGTCAAGGTTTCACGGGTAAGTTTCACGGGTAAGTTTTACGGGTATGTTTTACAGGTGACGTTTCACGGGTCTAGGTTTCACTGGTAAGTTTCACGGGTCAAGGTTTCACGGGTAAGTTTCACGGGTAAGTTTCACGGGTATGTTTTACGGGTGACGTTTCACGGGTCTAGGTTTCACTGGTAAGTTTCACGGGTCAAGGTTTCACGGGTAAGTTTCACGGGTATGTTTCACGGGTGACGTTTCACGGGTCTAGGTTTCACTGGTAAGTTTCACGGGTCAAGGTTTCACGGGTAAGTTTCACTGGTAAGTTTCACGGGTATGTTTCACGGGTGACGTTTCACGGGTCTAGGTTTCACTGGTAAGTTTCACTGGTCAAGGTTTCATGGTTAAGTTTCACGGGTATGATTCACGGGTGACGTTTCACGGGTCTAGGTTTCACTGGTAAGTTTCACGGGTCAAGGTTTCACGGGTAAGTTTCACGGGTAAGTTTCACGGGTATGTTTCACGGGTGACGTTTCACGGGTCTAGGTTTCACTGGTAAGTTTCACGGGTCAAGGTTTTACGGGTAAGTTTCACGGGTGACGTTTCACGGGTATAGGTTTCACTGGTAAGTTTCACGGGTCAAGGTTTTACGGGTAAGTTTCACGGGTCTAGGTTTCACTGGTAAGTTTCACGGGTCAAGGTTTCACGGGTAAGTTTCACGGGTAAGTTTCACGGGTTTGTTTCACGGGTGACGTTTCACGGGTCTAGGTTTCACTGGAAAGTTTCACGGGTCAAGGTTTCACGGGTAAGTTTCACGCGTAAGTTTCACGGGTATGTTTCACGGGTGACGTTTCACGGGTCTAGGTTTCACTGGTAAGTTTCACGGGTCAAGGTTTCACGGGTAAGTTTCACGGGTAAGTTTCACGGGTATGTTTCACGGGTGACGTTTTACGGGTCTAGGTTTCACTGGTAAGTTTCACGAGTCAAGGTTTCACGGGTAAGTTTCACGGGTAAGTTTCACGGGTAAGTTTCACGGGTATGTTTCACGGGTGACGTTTCACGGGTCTAGGTTTCACTGGTAAGTTTCACGGGTCAAGGTTTCACGGGTAAGTTTCACGGGTAAGTTTCACGGGTATGTTTCACGGGTATGTTTCACGGGTGACGTTTCACGGGTCTAGGTTTCACTGGTAAGTTTCACGGGTCAAGGTTTCACGGGTAAGTTTCACGGGTAAGTTTCACGGGTATGTTTCACGGGTGACGTTTCACGGGTCTAGGTTTCACTGGTAAGTTTCACGGGTCAAGGTTTCATGGGTAAGTTTCACGGGTAAGTTTCACGGGAATGTTTCACGGGTGACGTTTCACGGGTCTAGGTTTCACTGGTAAGTTTCACGGGTCAATGTTTCACGGGTAAGTTTCACGGGTAAGTTTCACGGGTATGTTTCACGGGTGACGTTTCACGGGTCTAGGTTTCACTGGTAAGTTTCACGGGTCAAGGTTTTACGGGTAAGTTTCACGGGTAAGTTTCACGGGTATGTTTCACGGGTGACGTTTCACGGGTCTAGGTTTCACTGGTGAATTTCACTGGTCAAGGTTTCACGGGTAAGTTTCACGGGTAAGTTTCACGGGTAAGTTTCACGGGTATGTTTCACGGGTGACGTTTCACGGGTCTAGGTTTCACTGGTAAGTTTCACGGGTCAAGGTTTTACGGGTAAGTTTCACGGGTAAGTTTCACGGGTGACGTTTCACGGGTCTAGGTTTCACTGGTAAGTTTCACGGGTCAAGGTTTTACGGGTAAGTTTCACGGGTCTAGGTTTCACTGGTAAGTTTCACGGGTCAAGGTTTCACGGGTAAGTTTCACGGGTATGTTTCACGGGTGACGTTTCACGGGTCTAGGTTTCACTGGTAAGTTTCACGGGTCAAGGTTTCACGGGTAAGTTTTACGGGTATGTTTTACAGGTGACGTTTCACGGGTCTAGGTTTCACTGGTAAGTTTCACGGGTCAAGGTTTTACGGGTAAGTTTCACGGGTATGTTTCATGGGTGATGTTACACAAGTCTAGGTTTCACTGGTTATTTTCACGGGTCAAGGTTTCACGGGTAAGTTTCACGGGTAAGTTTCACGGGTATGTTTCACGGGTGACGTTTCACGGGTCTAGGTTTTACTGGAAAGTTTCACGGGTCAAGGTTTCACGGGTAAGTTTCACGGGTAAGTTTTACGGGTATGTTTTACAGGTGACGTTTCACGGGTCTAGGTTTCACTGGTAAGTTTCACGGGTATGTTTCACGGGTGACGTTTCACGGGTCTAGGTTTCACTGGTAAGTTTCACGGGTCAAGGTTTCACGGGTAAGTTTCACGGGTAAGTTTCACGGGTATGTTTCACGGGTATGTTTCACGGGTCAAGGTTTCACGGGTAAGTTTCACGGGTATGTTTCACGGGTGACGTTTCACGGGTCTAGGTTTCACTGGAAAGTTTCACTGGTCAAGGTTTCACGGGTAAGTTTCACGGGTAAGTTTTACGGGTATGTTTTACAGGTAACGTTTCACGGGTCTAGGTTTCACTGGTAAGTTTCACGGGTCAAGGTTTCACGGGTAAGTTTCACGGGTAAGTTTCACGGGTAAGTTTCACGGGTATGTTTTACGGGTGACGTTTCACGGGTCTAGGTTTCACTGGTAAGTTTCACGAGTCAAGGATTCACGGGTAAGTTTCACGGGTAAGTTTTACGGGTAAGTTTCACGGGTGACGTTTCACGGGTGACGTTTCACGGGTCTAGGTTTCACTGGTAAGTTTCACGGGTCAAGGTTTCACGGGTAAGTTTCACGGGTATGTTTCACGGGTAAGTTTCACGGGTATGTTTCACGGGTGACGTTTTACGGGTCTAGGTTTCACTGGTAAGTTTCACGGGTCAAGGTTTCACGGGTAAGTTTCACGGGTAAGTTTCACGGGTATGTTTCACGGGTATGTTTCACGGGTGACGTTTCACGGGTCTAGGTTTCACTGGTAAGTTTCACGGGTCAAGGTTTCACGGGTAAGTTTCACGGGTAAGTTTCACGGGTATGTTTCACGGGTGACGTTTCACGGGTCTAGGTTTCACTGGAAAGTTTCACGGGTCAAGGTTTCACGGGTAAGTTTCACGGGTAAGTTTTACGGGTATGTTTTACAGGTGACGTTTCACGGGTCTAGGTTTCACTGGTAAGTTTCACGGGTATGTTTCACGGGTGACGTTTCACGGGTCTAGGTTTCACTGGTAAGTTTCACGGGTCAAGGTTTCACGGGTAAGTTTTACGGGTATGTTTTACAGGTGACGTTTCACGGGTCTAGGTTTCACTGGTAAGTTTCACGGGTCAAGGTTTTACGGGTAAGTTTCACGGGTATGTTTCATGGGTGATGTTACACAAGTCTAGGTTTCACTGGTTATTTTCACGGGTCAAGGTTTCACGGGTAAGTTTCACGGGTAAGTTTCACGGGTATGTTTCACGGGTGACGTTTCACGGGTCTAGGTTTCACTGGAAAGTTTCACGGGTCAAGGTTTCACGGGTAAGTTTCACGGGTAAGTTTTACGGGTATGTTTTACAGGTGACGTTTCACGGGTTTAGGTTTCACTGGTAAGTTTCACGGGTATGTTTCACGGGTGACGTTTCACGGGTCTAGGTTTCACTGGTAAGTTTCACGGGTCAAGGTTTCACGGGTAAGTTTCACGGGTAAGTTTCACGGGTATGTTTCACGGGTATGTTTCACGGGTCAAGGTTTCACGGGTAAGTTTCACGGGTATGTTTCACGGGTGACGTTTCACGGGTCTAGGTTTCACTGGAAAGTTTCACTGGTCAAGGTTTCACGGGTAAGTTTCACGGGTAAGTTTTACGGGTATGTTTTACAGGTGACGTTTCACGGGTCTAGGTTTCACTGGTAAGTTTCACGGGTCAAGGTTTCACGGGTAAGTTTCACGGGTAAGTTTCACGGGTATGTTTTACGGGTGACGTTTCACGGGTCTAGGTTTCACTGGTAAATTTCACGAGTCAAGGATTCACGGGTAAGTTTCACGGGTAAGTTTTACGGGTAAGTTTCACGGGTGACGTTTCACGGGTGACGTTTCACGGGTCTAGGTTTCACTGGTAAGTTTCACGGGTCAAGGTTTCACGGGTAAGTTTCACGGGTATGTTTCACGGGTAAGTTTCACGGGTATGTTTCACGGGTGACGTTTTACGGGTCTAGGTTTCACTGGTAAGTTTCACGGGTCAAGGTTTCACGGGTAAGTTTCACGGGTAAGTTTCACGGGTATGTTTCACGGGTATGTTTCACGGGTGACGTTTCACGGGTCTAGGTTTCACTGGTAAGTTTCACGGGTCAAGGTTTCACGGGTAAGTTTCACGGGTAAGTTTCACGGGTATGTTTCACGGGTGACGTTTCACGGGTCTAGGTTTCACTGGAAAGTTTCACGGGTCAAGGTTTCACGGGTAAGTTTCACGGGTAAGTTTTACGGGTATGTTTTACAGGTGACGTTTCACGGGTCGAGGTTTCACTGGTAAGTTTCACGGGTATGTTTCACGGGTGACGTTTCACGGTTCTAGGTTTCACTGGTAAGTTTCACGGGTATGTTTCACGGGTCTAGGTTTCACTGGAAAGTTTCACGGGTCAAGGTTTCACGGGTAAGTTTCACGGGTAAGTTTTACGGGTATGTTTTACAGGTGACGTTTCACGGGTCTAGGTTTCACTGGTAAGTTTCACGGGTATGTTTTACAGGTGACGTTTCACGGGTCTAGGTTTCACTGGTAAGTTTCACGGGTATGTTTCACGGGTGACGTTTCACGGGTCTAGGTTTCACTGGTAAGTTTCACGGGTCAAGGTTTCACGGGTAAGTTTTACGGGTATGTTTTACAGGTGACGTTTCACGGGTCTAGGTTTCACTGGTAAGTTTCACGGGTCAAGGTTTTACGGGTAAGTTTCACGGGTATGTTTCATGGGTGATGTTACACAAGTCTAGGTTTCACTGGTTATTTTCACGGGTCAAGGTTTCACGGGTAAGTTTCACGGGTAAGTTTCACGGGTATGTTTCACGGGTGACGTTTCACGGGTCTAGGTTTCACTGGAAAGTTTCACGGGTCAAGGTTTCACGGGTAAGTTTCACGGGTAAGTTTTACGGGTATGTTTTACAGGTGACGTTTCACGGGTCTAGGTTTCACTGGTAAGTTTTACGGGTATGTTTCACGGGTGACGTTTCACGGGTCTAGGTTTCACTGGTAAGTTTCACGGGTCAAGGTTTCACGGGTAAGTTTCACGGGTAAGTTTCACGGGTATGTTTCACAGGTATGTTTCACGGGTCAAGGTTTCACGGGTAAGTTTCACGGGTATGTTTCACGGGTGACGTTTCACGGGTCTAGGTTTCACTGGAAAGTTTCACGGGTCAAGGTTTCACGGGTAAGTTTCACGGGTAAGTTTTACGGGTATGTTTTACAGGTGACGTTTCACGGGTCTAGGTTTCACTGGTAAGTTTCACGGGTCAAGGTTTCACGGGTAAGTTTCACGGGTAAGTTTCACGGGTATGTTTTACGGGTGACGTTTCACGGGTCTAGGTTTCACTGGTAAGTTTCACGGGTCAAGGTTTCACGGGTAAGTTTCACGGGTATGTTTCACGGGTGACGTTTCACGGGTCTAGGTTTCACTGGTAAGTTTCACGGGTCAAGGTTTCACGGGTAAGTTTCACTGGTAAGTTTCACGGGTATGTTTCACGGGTGACGTTTCACGGGTCTAGGTTTCACTGGTAAGTTTCACTGGTCAAGGTTTCATGGTTAAGTTTTACGGGTAAGTTTCACGGGTATGATTCACGGGTGACGTTTCACGGGTCTAGGTTTCACTGGTAAGTTTCACGGGTCAAGGTTTCACGGGTAAGTTTCACGGGTAAGTTTCACGGGTATGTTTCACGGGTGACGTTTCACGGGTCTAGGTTTCACTGGTAAGTTTCACGGGTCAAGGTTTTACGGGTAAGTTTCACGGGTAAGTTTCACGGGTGACGTTTCACGGGTATAGGTTTCACTGGTAAGTTTCACGGGTCAAGGTTTTACGGGTAAGTTTCACGGGTCTAGGTTTCACTGGTAAGTTTCACGGGTCAAGGTTTCACGGGTAAGTTTCACGGGTAAGTTTCACGGGTTTGTTTCACGGGTGACGTTTCACGGGTCTAGGTTTCACTAGAAAGTTTCACGGGTCAAGGTTTCACGGGTAAGTTTCACGGGTAAGTTTCACGGGTATGTTTCACGGGTGACGTTTCACGGGTCTAGGTTTCACTGGTAAGTTTCACGGGTCAAGGTTTCACGGGTAAGTTTCACGGGTAAGTTTCACGGGTATGTTTCACGGGTGACGTTTTACGGGTCTAGGTTTCACTGGTAAGTTTCACGAGTCAAGGTTTCACGGGTAAGTTTCACGGGTAAGTTTCACGGGTAAGTTTCACGGGTATGTTTCACGGGTGACGTTTCACGGGTCTAGGTTTCACTGGTAAGTTTCACGGGTCAAGGTTTCACGGGTAAGTTTCACGGGTAAGTTTCACGGGTATGTTTCACGGGTGACGTTTCACGGGTCTAGGTTTCACTGGTAAGTTTCACGGGTCAAGGTTTCACGGGTAAGTTTCACGGGTAAGTTTCACGGGTATGTTTCACGGGTGACGTTTCACGGGTCTAGGTTTCACTGGTAAGTTTCACGGGTCAAGGTTTCACGGGTAAGTTTCACGGGTAAGTTTCACGGGTATGTTTCACGGGTGACGTTTCACGGGTCTAGGTTTCACTGGTAAGTTTCACGGGTCAATGTTTCACGGGTAAGTTTCACGGGTAAGTTTCACGGGTATGTTTCACGGGTGACGTTTCACGGGTCTGAGTTTCACTGGTAAGTTTCACGGGTCAAGGTTTTACGGGTAAGTTTCACGGGTAAGTTTCACGGGTATGTTTCACGGGTGACGTTTCACGGGTCTAGGTTTCACTGGTAAGTTTCACGGGTCAAGGTTTCACGGGTAAGTTTCACGGGTATGTTTCACGGGTGACGTTTCACGGGTCTAGGTTTCACTGGTAAGTTTCACGGGTCAAGGTTTTACGGGTAAGTTTCACGGGTAAGTTTCACGGGTATGTTTCACGGGTGACGTTTCACGGGTCTAGGTTTCACTGGTAAGTTTCACGGGTCAAGGTTTCACGGGTAAGTTTCACGGGTAAGTTTCACGGGTATGTTTCACGGGTGACGTTTCACGGGTCTAGGTTTCACTGGTAAGTTTCACGGGTCAAGGTTTCACGGGTAAGTTTCACGGGTAAGTTTCACGGGTATGTTTCACGGGTGACGTTTCACGGGTCTAGGTTTCACTGGTAAGTTTCACGGGTCAAGGTTTCACGGGTAAGTTTCACGGGTAAGTTTCACGGGTATGTTTCACAGGTGACGTTTCACGGGTCTAGGTTTCACTGGTAAGTATCACGGGTCAAGGTTTTACGGGTAAGTTTCACGGGTAAGTTTCACGGGTGACGTTTCACGGGTCTATTTTTCACTGGTAAGTTTCACGGGTCAAGGTTTCACGGGTAAGTTTCAAGTGTAAGTTTCACGGGTGACGTTTCACGGGTCTAGGTTTCACTGGTAAGTTTCACGGGTCAAGGTTTCACGGGTAAGTTTCACGGGTAAGTTTCACGGGTAAGTTTCACGGGTAAGTTTCACGGGTGACGTTTCACGGGTCTAGGTTTCACTAGTAAGTTTCACGGGTCAAGGTTTCACGGGTAAGTTTCACGGGTAAGTTTCACGGGTAAGTTTCACAGGTAAGTTTCATGGGTGACGTTTCACGGGTCTAGGTTTCACTGGTAAGTTTCACGGGTCAAGGTTTCACGGGTAAGTTTCACGGGTAAGTTTCACGGGTAAGTTTCACGGGTGACGTTTCACGGGTCTAGGTTTCACTGGTAAGTTTCACGGGTCAAGGTTTCACGGGTAAGTTTCACGGGTAAGTTTCACGGGTATGTTTCAAGGGTGACGTTTCACGGGTCTAGGTTTCACTGGTAAGTTTTACGGGTCAAGGTTTCACGGGTAAGTTTCACGGGTAAGTTTCACGGGTATGTTTCACGGGTGATGTTTCACGGGTCTTGGTTTCACTGGTAAGTTTCACGGGTCAAGGTTTCACGGGTAAGTTTCACGGGTAAGTTTCACGGGTATGTTTCACGGGTGACGTTTCACGGGTCTAGGTTTCACTGGTAAGTTTCACGGGTTAAGGTTTCACGGGTAAGTTTCACGGGTAAGTTTCACGGGTAAGTTTCACGGGTATGTTTCACGGGTGACGTTTCACGGGTCTAGGTTTCACTGGTAAGTTTCACGGGTCAAGGTTTTACGGGTAAGTTTCACGGGTCTAGGTTTCACTGGTAAGTTTCACGGGTCAAGGTTTCACGGGTAAGTTTCACGGGTAAGTTTCACGGGTTTGTTTCACGGGTGACGTTTCACGGGTCTAGGTTTCACTGGAAAGTTTCACGGGTCAAGGTTTCACGGGTAAGTTTCACGGGTAAGTTTCACGGGTATGTTTCACGGGTGACGTTTCACTGGTAAGTTTCACGGGTCAAGGTTTCACGAGTAAGTTTCACGGGTAAGTTTTACGGGTAAGTTTCACGGGTGACGTTTCACGGGTGACGTTTCACGGGTCTAGGTTTCACTGGTAAGTTTCACGGGTCAAGGTTTCACGGGTAAGTTTCACGGGTAAGTTTCACGGGTATGTTTCACGGGTGACGTTTCACGGGTCTAGGTTTCACTGGAAAGTTTCACGGGTCAAGGTTTCACGGGTAAGTTTCAAGGGTAAGTTTCACGGGTAAGTTTAACGGGTATGTTTTACAGGTGACGTTTCACGGGTCTAGGTTTCACTGGTAAGTTTCACGGGTCAAGGTTTCACGGGTAAGTTTCACGGGTAAGTTTCACGGGTATGTTTCACGGGTGACGTTTCACGGGTCTAGGTTTCACTGGTAAGTTTCACGGGTCAAGGTTTCACGGGTAAGTTTCACTGGTAAGTTTCACGGGTATGTTTCATTGGTGACGTTTCACGGGTCTAGGTTTCACTGGTGAGTTTCACTGGTCAAGGTTTCATGGTTAAGTTTCACGGGTAAGTTTCACGGGTGACGTTTCACGGGTCTAGGTTTCACTGGTAAGTTTCACGGGTCAAGGTTTCACGGGTAAGTTTCACGGGTAAGTTTCACGGGTATGTTTCACGGGTGACGTTTCACGGGTCTAGGTTTCACTGGAAAGTTTCACGGGTTAAGGTTACACGGGTAAGTTTCAAGGGTAAGTTTCACGGGTAAGTTTTACGGGTATGTTTTACAGGTGACGTTTCACGGGTCTAGGTTTCACTGGTAAGTTTCACGGGTCAAGGTTTCACGGGTAAGTTTCACAGGTAAGTTTCACGGGTAAGTTTCACGGGTAAGTTTCACGGGTATGTTTCACGGGTGACGTTTCACGGGTCTAGGTTTCACTGGTAAGTTTCACTGGTAAGTTTCACGGGTCAAGGTTTCACGGGTAAGTTTCACGGGTAAGTTTCACGGGTATGTTTCACGGGTGACGTTTCACGGGTCTAGGTTTCACTGGTAAGTTTCACGGGTCAAGGTTTCACGGGTAAGTTTCACGGGTATGTTTCACGGGTGACGTTTCACGGGTCTAGGTTTCACTGGAAAGTTTCACGGGTCAAGGTTTCACGGGTAAGTTTCACGGGTAAGTTTTACGGGTATGTTTTACAGGTGACGTTTCACGGGTCTAGGTTTCACTGGTAAGTTTCACGGGTCAAGGTTTCACGGGTAAGTTTCACGGGTAAGTTTCACGGGTATGTTTTACGGGTGACGTTTCACGGGTCTAGGTTTCACTGGTAAGTTTCACGGGTCAAGGTTTCACGGGTAAGTTTCACGGGTATGTTTCACGGGTGACGTTTCACGGGTCTAGGTTTCACTGGTAAGTTTCACGGGTCAAGGTTTCACGGGTAAGTTTCACTGGTAAGTTTCACGGGTATGTTTCACGGGTGACGTTTCACGGGTCTAGGTTTCACTGGTAAGTTTCACTGGTCAAGGTTTCATGGTTAAGTTTCACGGGTATGATTCACGGGTGACGTTTCACGGGTCTAGGTTTCACTGGTAAGTTTCACGGGTCAAGGTTTCACGGGTAAGTTTCACGGGTAAGTTTCACGGGTATGTTTCACGGGTGACGTTTCACGGGTCTAGGTTTCACTGGTAAGTTTCACGGGTCAAGGTTTTACGGGTAAGTTTCACGGGTGACGTTTCACGGGTATAGGTTTCACTGGTAAGTTTCACGGGTCAAGGTTTTACGGGTAAGTTTCACGGGTCTAGGTTTCACTGGTAAGTTTCACGGGTCAAGGTTTCACGGGTAAGTTTCACGGGTAAGTTTCACGGGTTTGTTTCACGGGTGACGTTTTACGGGTCTAGGTTTCACTGGAAAGTTTCACGGGTCAAGGTTTCACGGGTAAGTTTCACGCGTAAGTTTCACGGGTATGTTTCACGGGTGACGTTTCACGGGTCTAGGTTTCACTGGTAAGTTTCACGGGTCAAGGTTTCACGGGTAAGTTTCACGGGTAAGTTTCACGGGTATGTTTCACGGGTGACGTTTTACGGGTCTAGGTTTCACTGGTAAGTTTCACGAGTCAAGGTTTCACGGGTAAGTTTCACGGGTAAGTTTCACGGGTAAGTTTTACGGGTATGTTTCACGGGTGACGTTTCACGGGTCTAGGTTTCACTGGTAAGTTTCACGGGTCAAGGTTTCACGGGTAAGTTTCACGGGTAAGTTTCACGGGTATGTTTCACGGGTATGTTTCACGGGTGACGTTTCACGGGTCTAGGTTTCACTGGTAAGTTTCACGGGTCAAGGTTTCACGGGTAAGTTTCACGGGTAAGTTTCACGGGTATGTTTCACGGGTGACGTTTCACGGGTCTAGGTTTCACTGGTAAGTTTCACGGGTCAAGGTTTCATGGGTAAGTTTCACGGGTAAGTTTCACGGGAATGTTTCACGGGTGACGTTTCACGGGTCTAGGTTTCACTGGTAAGTTTCACGGGTCAATGTTTCACGGGTAAGTTTCACGGGTAAGTTTCACGGGTATGTATCACGGGTGACGTTTCACGGGTCTAGGTTTCACTGGTAAGTTTCACGGGTCAAGGTTTTACGGGTAAGTTTCACGGGTAAGTTTCACGGGTATGTTTCACGGGTGACGTTTCACGGGTCTAGGTTTCACTGGTAAGTTTCACTGGTCAAGGTTTCACGGGTAAGTTTCACGGGTAAGTTTCACGGGTATGTTTCACGGGTGACGTTTCACGGGTCTAGGTTTCACTGGTAAGTTTCACGGGTCAAGGTTTTACGGGTAAGTTTCACGGGTAAGTTTCACGGGTGACGTTTCACGGGTCTAGGTTTCACTGGTAAGTTTCACGGGTCAAGGTTTTACGGGTAAGTTTCACGGGTCTAGGTTTCACTGGTAAGTTTCACGGGTCAAGGTTTCACGGGTAAGTTTCACGGGTATGTTTCACGGGTGACGTTTCACGGGTCTAGGTTTCACTGGTAAGTTTCACGGGTCAAGGTTTCACGGGTAAGTTTTACGGGTATGTTTTACAGGTGACGTTTCACGGGTCTAGGTTTCACTGGTAAGTTTCACGGGTCAAGGTTTTACGGGTAAGTTTCACGGGTATGTTTCATGGGTGATGTTACACAAGTCTAGGTTTCACTGGTTATTTTCACGGGTCAAGGTTTCACGGGTAAGTTTCACGGGTAAGTTTCACGGGTATGTTTCACGGGTGACGTTTCACGGGTCTAGGTTTTACTGGAAAGTTTCACGGGTCAAGGTTTCACGGGTAAGTTTCACGGGTAAGTTTTACGGGTATGTTTTACAGGTGACGTTTCACGGGTCTAGGTTTCACTGGTAAGTTTCACGGGTATGTTTCACGGGTGACGTTTCACGGGTCTAGGTTTCACTGGTAAGTTTCACGGGTCAAGGTTTCACGGGTAAGTTTCACGGGTAAGTTTCACGGGTATGTTTCACGGGTATGTTTCACGGGTCAAGGTTTCACGGGTAAGTTTCACGGGTATGTTTCACGGGTGACGTTTCACGGGTCTAGGTTTCACTGGAAAGTTTCACTGGTCAAGGTTTCACGGGTAAGTTTCACGGGTAAGTTTTACGGGTATGTTTTACAGGTGACGTTTCACGGGTCTAGGTTTCACTGGTAAGTTTCACGGGTCAAGGTTTCACGGGTAAGTTTCACGGGTAAGTTTCACGGGTAAGTTTCACGGGTATGTTTTACGGGTGACGTTTCACGGGTCTAGGTTTCACTGGTAAGTTTCACGAGTCAAGGATTCACGGGTAAGTTTCACGGGTAAGTTTTACGGGTAAGTTTCACGGGTGACGTTTCACGGGTGACGTTTCACGGGTCTAGGTTTCACTGGTAAGTTTCACGGGTCAAGGTTTCACGGGTAAGTTTCACGGGTATGTTTCACGGGTAAGTTTCACGGGTATGTTTCACGGGTGACGTTTTACGGGTCTAGGTTTCACTGGTAAGTTTCACGGGTCAAGGTTTCACGGGTAAGTTTCACGGGTAAGTTTCACGGGTATGTTTCACGGGTATGTTTCACGGGTGACGTTTCACGGGTCTAGGTTTCACTGGTAAGTTTCACGGGTCAAGGTTTCACGGGTAAGTTTCACGGGTAAGTTTCACGGGTATGTTTCACGGGTGACGTTTCACGGGTCTAGGTTTCACTGGAAAGTTTCACGGGTCAAGGTTTCACGGGTAAGTTTTACGGGTATGTTTTACAGGTGACGTTTCACGGGTCTAGGTTTCACTGGTAAGTTTCACGGGTATGTTTCACGGGTGACGTTTCACGGGTCTAGGTTTCACTGGTAAGTTTCACGGGTCAAGGTTTCACGGGTAAGTTTTACGGGTATGTTTTACAGGTGACGTTTCACGGGTCTAGGTTTCACTGGTAAGTTTCACGGGTCAAGGTTTTACGGGTAAGTTTCACGGGTATGTTTCATGGGTGATGTTACACAAGTCTAGGTTTCACTGGTTATTTTCACGGGTCAAGGTTTCACGGGTAAGTTTCACGGGTAAGTTTCACGGGTATGTTTCACGGGTGACGTTTCACGGGTCTAGGTTTCACTGGAAAGTTTCACGGGTCAAGGTTTCACGGGTAAGTTTCACGGGTAAGTTTTACGGGTATGTTTTACAGGTGACGTTTCACGGGTTTAGGTTTCACTGGTAAGTTTCACGGGTATGTTTCACGGGTGACGTTTCACGGGTCTAGGTTTCACTGGTAAGTTTCACGGGTCAAGGTTTCACGGGTAAGTTTCACGGGTAAGTTTCACGGGTATGTTTCACGGGTATGTTTCACGGGTCAAGGTTTCACGGGTAAGTTTCACGGGTATGTTTCACGGGTGACGTTTCACGGGTCTAGGTTTCACTGGAAAGTTTCACTGGTCAAGGTTTCACGGGTAAGTTTCACGGGTAAGTTTTACGGGTATGTTTTACAGGTGACGTTTCACGGGTCTAGGTTTCACTGGTAAGTTTCACGGGTCAAGGTTTCACGGGTAAGTTTCACGGGTAAGTTTCACGGGTATGTTTTACGGGTGACGTTTCACGGGTCTAGGTTTCACTGGTAAATTTCACGAGTCAAGGATTCACGGGTAAGTTTCACGGGTAAGTTTTACGGGTAAGTTTCACGGGTGACGTTTCACGGGTGACGTTTCACGGGTCTAGGTTTCACTGGTAAGTTTCACGGGTCAAGGTTTCACGGGTAAGTTTCACGGGTATGTTTCACGGGTAAGTTTCACGGGTATGTTTCACGGGTGACGTTTTACGGGTCTAGGTTTCACTGGTAAGTTTCACGGGTCAAGGTTTCACGGGTAAGTTTCACGGGTAAGTTTCACGGGTATGTTTCACGGGTATGTTTCACGGGTGACGTTTCACGGGTCTAGGTTTCACTGGTAAGTTTCACGGGTCAAGGTTTCACGGGTAAGTTTCACGGGTAAGTTTCACGGGTATGTTTCACGGGTGACGTTTCACGGGTCTAGGTTTCACTGGAAAGTTTCACGGGTCAAGGTTTCACGGGTAAGTTTCACGGGTAAGTTTTACGGGTATGTTTTACAGGTGACGTTTCACGGGTCGAGGTTTCACTGGTTAGTTTCACGGGTATGTTTCACGGGTGACGTTTCACGGTTCTAGGTTTCACTGGTAAGTTTCACGGGTATGTTTCACGGGTCTAGGTTTCACTGGAAAGTTTCACGGGTCAAGGTTTCACGGGTAAGTTTCACGGGTAAGTTTTACGGGTATGTTTTACAGGTGACGTTTCACGGGTCTAGGTTTCACTGGTAAGTTTCACGGGTATGTTTTACAGGTGACGTTTCACGGGTCTAGGTTTCACTGGTAAGTTTCACGGGTATGTTTCACGGGTGACGTTTCACGGGTCTAGGTTTCACTGGTAAGTTTCACGGGTCAAGGTTTCACGGGTAAGTTTTACGGGTATGTTTTACAGGTGACGTTTCACGGGTCTAGGTTTCACTGGTAAGTTTCACGGGTCAAGGTTTTACGGGTAAGTTTCACGGGTATGTTTCATGGGTGATGTTACACAAGTCTAGGTTTCACTGGTTATTTTCACGGGTCAAGGTTTCACGGGTAAGTTTCACGGGTATGTTTCACGGGTGACGTTTCACGGGTCTAGGTTTCACTGGAAAGTTTCACGGGTCAAGGTTTCACGGGTAAGTTTCACGGGTAAGTTTTACGGGTATGTTTTACAGGTGACGTTTCACGGGTCTAGGTTTCACTGGTAAGTTTCACGGGTATGTTTCACGGGTGACGTTTCACGGGTCTAGGTTTCACTGGTAAGTTTCACGGGTCAAGGTTTCACGGGTAAGTTTCACGGGTAAGTTTCACGGGTATGTTTCACGGGTATGTTTCACGGGTCAAGGTTTCACGGGTAAGTTTCACGGGTATGTTTCACGGGTGACGTTTCACGGGTCTAGGTTTCACTGGAAAGTTTCACGGGTCAAGGTTTCACGGGTAAGTTTCACGGGTAAGTTTTACGGGTATGTTTTACAGGTGACGTTTCACGGGTCTAGGTTTCACTGGTAAGTTTCACGGGTCAAGGTTTCACGGGTAAGTTTCACGGGTAAGTTTCACGGGTATGTTTTACGGGTGACGTTTCACGGGTCTAGGTTTCACTGGTAAGTTTCACGGGTCAAGGTTTCACGGGTAAGTTTCACGGGTATGTTTCACGGGTGACGTTTCACGGGTCTAGGTTTCACTGGTAAGTTTCACGGGTCAAGGTTTCACGGGTAAGTTTCACTGGTAAGTTTCACGGGTATGTTTCACGGGTGACGTTTCACGGGTCTAGGTTTCACTGGTCAAGGTTTCATGGTTAAGTTTTACGGGTAAGTTTCACGGGTATGATTCACGGGTGACGTTTCACGGGTCTAGGTTTCACTGGTAAGTTTCACGGGTCAAGGTTTCACGGGTAAGTTTCACGGGTAAGTTTCACGGGTATGTTTCACGGGTGACGTTTCACGGGTCTAGGTTTCACTGGTAAGTTTCACGGGTCAAGGTTTTACGGGTAAGTTTCACGGGTAAGTTTCACGGGTGACGTTTCACGGGTATAGGTTTCACTGGTAAGTTTCACGGGTCAAGGTTTTACGGGTAAGTTTTACGGGTCTAGGTTTCACTGGTAAGTTTCACGGGTCAAGGTTTCACGGGTAAGTTTCACGGGTAAGTTTCACGGGTTTGTTTCACGGGTGACGTTTCACGGGTCTAGGTTTCACTGGAAAGTTTCACGGGTCAAGGTTTCACGGGTAAGTTTCACGGGTAAGTTTCACGGGTATGTTTCACGGGTGACGTTTCACGGGTCTAGGTTTCACTGGTAAGTTTCACGGGTCAAGGTTTCACGGGTAAGTTTCACGGGTAAGTTTCACGGGTATGTTTCACGGGTGACGTTTTACGGGTCTAGGTTTCACTGGTAAGTTTCACGAGTCAAGGTTTCACGGGTAAGTTTCACGGGTAAGTTTCACGGGTAAGTTTCACGGGTATGTTTCACGGGTGACGTTTCACGGGTCTAGGTTTCACTGGTAAGTTTCACGGGTCAAGGTTTCACGGGTAAGTTTCACGGGTAAGTTTCACGGGTATGTTTCACGGGTATGTTTCACGGGTGACGTTTCACGGGTCTAGGTTTCACTGGTAAGTTTCACGGGTCAAGGTTTCACGGGTAAGTTTCACGGGTAAGTTTCACGGGTATGTTTCACGGGTGACGTTTCACGGGTCTAGGTTTCACTGGTAAGTTTCACGGGTCAAGGTTTCACGGGTAAGTTTCACGGGTAAGTTTCACGGGTATGTTTCACGGGTGACGTTTCACGGGTCTAGGTTTCACTGGTAAGTTTCACGGGTCAATGTTTCACGGGTAAGTTTCACGGGTAAGTTTCACGGGTATGTTTCACGGGTGACGTTTCACGGGTCTAGGTTTCACTGGTAAGTTTCACGGGTCAAGGTTTTACGGGTAAGTTTCACGGGTAAGTTTCACGGGTATGTTTCACGGGTGACGTTTCACGGGTCTAGGTTTCACTGGTAAGTTTCACGGGTCAAGGTTTCACGGGTAAGTTTCACGGGTATGTTTCACGGGTGACGTTTCACGGGTCTAGGTTTCACTGGTAAGTTTCACGGGTCAAGGTTTTACGGGTAAGTTTCACGGGTAAGTTTCACGGGTGACGTTTCACGGGTCTAGGTTTCACTGGTAAGTTTCACGGGTCAAGGTTTTACGGGTAAGTTTCACGGGTCTAGGTTTCACTGGTAAGTTTCACGGGTCAAGGTTTCACGGGTAAGTTTCACGGGTATGTTTCACGGGTGACGTTTCACGGGTCTAGGTTTCACTGGTAAGTTTCACGGGTCAAGGTTTCACGGGTAAGTTTCACGGGTAAGTTTCACTGGTAAGTTTTACGGGTATGTTTTACAGGTGACGTTTCACGGGTCTAGGTTTCACTGGTAAGTTTCACGGGTCAAGGTTTTACGGGTAAGTTTCACGGGTATGTTTCATGGGTGATGTTACACAAGTCTAGATTTCACTGGTTATTTTCACGGGTCAAGGTTTCACGGGTAAGTTTCACGGGTAAGTTTCACGGGTATGTTTCACGGGTGACGTTTCACGGGTCTAGGTTTCACTGGAAAGTTTCACGGGTCAAGGTTTCACGGGTAAGTTTCACGGGTAAGTTTTACGGGTATGTTTTACAGGTGACGTTTCACGGGTCTAGGTTTCACTGGTAAGTTTCACGGGTATGTTTCACGGGTGACGTTTCACGGGTCTAGGTTTCACTGGTAAGTTTCACGGGTCAAGGTTTCACGGGTAAGTTTCACGGGTAAGTTTCACGGGTAAGTTTCACGGGTATGTTTCACGGGTATGTTTCACGGGTCAAGGTTTCACGGGTAAGTTTCACGGGTATGTTTCACGGGTGACGTTTCACGGGTCTAGGTTTCACTGGAAAGTTTCACTGGTCAAGGTTTCACGGGTAAGTTTCACGGGTAAGTTTTACGGGTATGTTTTACAGGTGACGTTTCACGGGTCTAGGTTTCACTGGTAAGTTTCACGGGTCAAGGTTTCACGGGTAAGTTTCACGGGTAAGTTTCACGAGTATGTTTTACGGGTGACGTTTCACGGGTCTAGGTTTCACTGGTAAGTTTCACGAGTCAAGGATTCACGGGTAAGTTTCACGGGTAAGTTTTACGGGTAAGTTTCACGGGTGACGTTTCACGGGTGACGTTTCACGGGTGACGTTTCACGGGTCTAGGTTTCACGGGTAAGTTTCACGGGTCAAGGTTTCACGGGTAAGTTTCACGGGTATGTTTCACGGGTAAGTTTCACGGGTATGTTTCACGGGTGACGTTTCACGGGTCTAGGTTTCACTGGTAAGTTTCACGGGTCAAGGTTTCACGGGTAAGTTTCACGGGTAAGTTTCACGGGTAAGTTTCACGGGTATGTTTCACGGGTATGTTTCACGGGTGACGTTTCACGGGTCTAGGTTTCACTGGTAAGTTTCACGGGTCAAGGTTTCACGGGTAAGTTTCACGGGTAAGTTTCACGGGTATGTTTCACGGGTGACGTTTCACGGGTCTAGGTTTCACTGGAAAGTTTCACGGGTCAAGGTTTCACGGGTAAGTTTCACGGGTAAGTTTTACGGGTATGTTTTACAGGTGACGTTTCACGGGTCTAGGTTTCACTGGTAAGTTTCACGGGTATGTTTCACGGGTGACGTTTCACGGGTCTAGGTTTCACTGGTAAGTTTCACGGGTCAAGGTTTCACGGGTAAGTTTCACGGGTAAGTTTCACGGGTATGTTTCACGGGTATGTTTCACGGGTCAAGGTTTCACGGGTAAGTTTCACGGGTATGTTTCACGGGTGACGTTTCACGGGTCTAGGTTTCACTGGAAAGTTTCACGGGTCAAGGTTTCACGGGTAAGTTTCACGGGTAAGTTTTACGGGTATGTTTTACAGGTGACGTTTCACGGGTCTAGGTTTCACTGGTAAGTTTCACGGGTCAAGGTTTCACGGGTAAGTTTCACGGGTAAGTTTCACAGGTATGTTTTACGGGTGACGTTTCACGGGTCTAGGTTTCACTGGTAAGTTTCACGGGTCAAGGTTTCACGGGTAAGTTTCACGGGTATGTTTCACGGGTGACGTTTCACGGGTCTAGGTTTCACTGGTAAACTTCACGGGTCAAGGTTTCACGGGTAAGTTTCACTGGTAAGTTTCACGGGTATGTTTCACGGGTGACGTTTCACGGGTCTAGGTTTCACTGGTAAGTTTCACTGGTCAAGGTTTCATGGTTAAGTTTCACGGGTAAGTTTCACGGGTATGATTCACGGGTGACGTTTCACGGGTCTAGGTTTCACTGGTAAGTTTCACGGGTCAAGGTTTCACGGGTAAGTTTCACGGGTAAGTTTCACGGGTATGTTTCACGGGTGACGTTTCACGGGTCTAGGTTTCACTGGTAAGTTTTACGGGTCAAGGTTTTACGGGTAAGTTTCACGGGTAAGTTTCACGGGTGACGTTTCACGGGTATAGGTTTCACTGGTAAGTTTCACGGGTCAAGGTTTTACGGGTAAGTTTCACGGGTCTAGGTTTCACTGGAAAGTTTCACGGGTCAAGGTTTCACGGGTAAGTTTCACGGGTAAGTTTCACGGGTATGTTTCACGGGTGACGTTTCACGGGTCTAGGTTTCACTGGTAAGTTTCACGGGTCAAGGTTTCACGGGTAAGTTTCACGGGTAAGTTTCACGGGTATGTTTCACGGGTGACGTTTTACGGGTCTAGGTTTCACTGGTAAGTTTCACGAGTCAAGGTTTCACGGGTAAGTTTCACGGGTAAGTTTCACGGGTAAGTTTCACGGGTAAGTTTCACGGGTATGTTTCACGGGTGACGTTTCACGGGTCTAGGTTTCACTGGTAAGTTTCACGGGTCAAGGTTTCACGGGTAAGTTTCACGGGTAAGTTTCACGGGTATGTTTCACGGGTATGTTTCACGGGTGACGTTTCACGGGTCTAGGTTTCACTGGTAAGTTTCACGGGTCAAGGTTTCACGGGTAAGTTTCACGGGTAAGTTTCACGGGTATGTTTCACGGGTGACGTTTCACGGGTCTAGGTTTCACTGGTAAGTTTCACGGGTCAAGGTTTCACGGGTAAGTTTCACGGGTAAGTTTCACGGGTATGTTTCACGGGTGACGTTTCACGGGTCTAGGTTTCACTGGTAAGTTTCACGGGTCAATGTTTCACGGGTAAGTTTCACGGGTAAGTTTCACGGGTATGTTTCACGGGTGACGTTTCACGGGTCTAGGTTTCACTGGTAAGTTTCACGGGTCAAGGTTTTACGGGTAAGTTTCACGGGTAAGTTTCACGGGTATGTTTCACGGGTGACGTTTCACGGGTCTAGGTTTCACTGGTAAGTTTCACGGGTCAAGGTTTCACGGGTAAGTTTCACGGGTAAGTTTCACGGGTATGTTTCACGGGTGACGTTTCACGGGTCTAGGTTTCACTGGTAAGTTTCACGGGTCAAGGTTTTACGGGTAAGTTTCACGGGTAAGATTCACGGGTGACGTTTCACGGGTCTAGGTTTCACTGGTAAGTTTCACGGGTCAAGGTTTTACGGGTAAGTTTCACGGGTCTAGGTTTCACTGGTAAGTTTCACGGGTCAAGGTTTCACGGGTAAGTTTCACGGGTATGTTTCACGGGTGACGTTTCACGGGTCTAGGTTTCACTGGTAAGTTTCACGGGTCAAGGTTTCACGGGTAAGTTTCACGGGTAAGTTTCACGGGTAAGTTTTACGGGTATGTTTTACAGGTGACGTTTCACGGGTCTAGGTTTCACTGGTAAGTTTCACGGGTCAAGGTTTTACGGGTAAGTTTCACGGGTATGTTTCATGGGTGATGTTACACAAGTCTAGGTTTCACTGGTTATTTTCACGGGTCAAGGTTTCACGGGTAAGTTTCACGGGTAAGTTTCACGGGTATGTTTCACGGGTGACGTTTCAGGGGTCTAGGTTTCACTGGAAAGTTTCACGGGTCAAGGTTTCACGGGTAAGTTTCACGGGTAAGTTTTACGGGTATGTTTTACAGGTGACGTTTCACGGGTCTAGGTTTCACTGGTAAGTTTCACGGGTATGTTTCAAAGGTGACGTTTCACGGGTCTAGGTTTCACTGGTAAGTTTCACGGGTCAAGGTTTCACGGGTAAGTTTCACGGGTAAGTTTCACGGGTATGTTTCACGGGTATGTTTCACGGGTCAAGGTTTCACGGGTAAGTTTCACGGGTATGTTTCACGGGTGACGTTTCACGGGTCTAGGTTTCACTGGAAAGTTTCACTGGTCAAGGTTTCACGGGTAAGTTTCACGGGTAAGTTTTACGGGTATGTTTTACAGGTGACGTTTCACGGGTCTAGGTTTCACTGGTAAGTTTCACGGGTCAAGGTTTCACGGGTAAGTTTCACGGGTAAGTTTCACGGGTATGTTTTACGGGTGACGTTTTACGGGTCTAGGTTTCACTGGTAAGTTTCACGAGTCAAGGATTCACGGGTAAGTTTCACGGGTAAGTTTTACGGGTAAGTTTCACGGGTGACGTTTCACGGGTGACGTTTCACGGGTCTAGGTTTCACTGGTAAGTTTCACGGGTCAAGGTTTCACGGGTAAGTTTCACGGGTATGTTTCACGGGTATGTTTCACGGGTATGTTTCACGGGTCAAGGTTTCACGGGTAAGTTTCACGGGTATGTTTCACGGGTGACGTTTCACGGGTCTAGGTTTCACTGGAAAGTTTCACGGGTCAAGGTTTCACGGGTAAGTTTCACGGGTAAGTTTTACGGGTATGTTTTACAGGTGACGTTTCACGGGTCTAGGTTTCACTGGTAAGTTTCACGGGTCAAGGTTTCACGGGTAAGTTTCACGGGTAAGTTTCACGGGTATGTTTTACGGGTGACGTTTCACGGGTCTAGGTTTCACTGGTAAGTTTCACGGGTCAAGGTTTCACGGGTAAGTTTCACGGGTATGTTTAACGGGTGACGTTTCACGGGTCTAGGTTTCACTGGTAAGTTTCACGGGTCAAGGTTTCACGGGTAAGTTTCACTGGTAAGTTTCACGGGTATGTTTCACGGGTGACGTTTCACGGGTCTAGGTTTCACTGGTAAGTTTCACTGGTCAAGGTTTCATGGTTAAGTTTCACGGGTAAGTTTCACGGGTATGATTCACGGGTGACGTTTCACGGGTCTAGGTTTCACTGGTAAGTTTCACGGGTCAAGGTTTCACGGGTAAGTTTCACGGGTAAGTTTCACGGGTATGTTTCACGGGTGACGTTTCACGGGTCTAGGTTTCACTGGTAAGTTTCACGGGTCAAGGTTTTACGGGTAAGTTTCACGGGTAAGTTTCACGGGTGACGTTTCACGGGTATAGGTTTCACTGGTAAGTTTCACGGGTCAAGGTTTTACGGGTAAGTTTCACGGGTCTAGGTTTCACTGGTAAGTTTCACGGGTCAAGGTTTCACGGGTAAGTTTCACGGGTAAGTTTCACGGGTTTGTTTCACGGGTGACGTTTCACGGGTCTAGGTTTCACTGGAAAGTTTCACGGGTCAAGGTTTCACGGGTAAGTTTCACGGGTAAGTTTCACGGGTATGTTTCACGGGTGACGTTTCACGGGTCTAGGTTTCACTGGTAAGTTTCACGGGTCAAGGTTTCACGGGTAAGTTTCACGGGTAAGTTTCACGGGTATGTTTCACGGGTGACGTTTTACGGGTCTAGGTTTCACTGGTAAGTTTCACGAGTCAAGGTTTCACGGGTAAGTTTTCACGGGTAAGTTTCACGGGTAAGTTTCACGGGTAAGTTTTACGGGTATGTTTTACAGGTATGTTTTACAGGTGACGTTTCACGGGTCTAGGTTTCACTGGTAAGTTTCACGGGTCAAGGTTTTACGGGTAAGTTTCACGGGTATGTTTCATGGGTGATGTTACACAAGTCTAGGTTTCACTGGTTATTTTCACGGGTCAAGGTTTCACGGGTAAGTTTCACGGGTAAGTTTCACGGGTATGTTTCACGGGTGACGTTTCACGGGTCTAGGTTTCACTGGAAAGTTTCACGGGTCAAGGTTTCACGGGTAAGTTTCACGGGTAAGTTTTACGGGTATGTTTTACAGGTGACGTTTCACGGGTCTAGGTTTCACTGGTAAGTTTCACGGGTATGTTTCACGGGTGACGTTTCACGGGTCTAGGTTTCACTGGTAAGTTTCACGGGTCAAGGTTTCACGGGTAAGTTTCACGGGTAAGTTTCACGGGTATGTTTCACGGGTATGTTTCACGGGTCAAGGTTTCACGGGTAAGTTTCACGGGTATGTTTCACGGGTGACGTTTCACGGGTCTAGGTTTCACTGGAAAGTTTCACTGGTCAAGGTTTCACGGGTAAGTTTCACGGGTAAGTTTTACGGGTATGTTTTACAGGTGACGTTTCACGGGTCTAGGTTTCACTGGTAAGTTTCACGGGTCAAGGTTTCACGGGTAAGTTTCACGGGTAAGTTTCACGGGTATGTTTCACGGGTATGTTTCACGGGTGACGTTTCACGGGTCTAGGTTTCACTGGTAAGTTTCACGGGTCAAGGTTTCACGGGTAAGTTTCACGGGTAAGTTTCACGGGTATGTTTCACGGGTGACGTTTCACGGGTCTAGGTTTCACTGGTAAGTTTCACGGGTCAAGGTTTCACGGGTAAGTTTCACGGGTAAGTTTCACGGGTATGTTTCACGGGTGACGTTTCACGGGTCTAGGTTTCACTGGTAAGTTTCACGGGTCAATGTTTCACGGGTAAGTTTCACGGGTAAGTTTCACGGGTATGTTTCACGGGTGACGTTTCACGGGTCTAGGTTTCACTGGTAAGTTTCATGGGTCAAGGTTTTACGGGTAAGTTTCACGGGTAAGTTTCACGGGTATGTTTCACGGGTGACGTTTCACGGGTCTAGGTTTCACTGGTAAGTTTCACGGGTCAAGGTTTCACGGGTAAGTTTCACGGGTAAGTTTCACGGGTATGTTTCACGGGTGACGTTTCACGGGTCTAGGTTTCACTGGTAAGTTTCACGGGTCAAGGTTTTACGGGTAAGTTTCACGGGTAAGATTCACGGGTGACGTTTCACGGGTCTAGGTTTCACTGGTAAGTTTCACGGGTCAAGGTTTTACGGGTAAGTTTCACGGGTCTAGGTTTCACTGGTAAGTTTCACGGGTCAAGGTTTCACGGGTAAGTTTCACGGGTATGTTTCACGGGTGACGTTTCACGGGTCTAGGTTTCACTGGTAAGTTTCACGGGTCAAGGTTTACGGGTAAGTTTCACGGGTAAGTTTCACGGGTAAGTTTTACGGGTATGTTTTACAGGTGACGTTTCACGGGTCTAGGTTTCACTGGTAAGTTTCACGGGTCAAGGTTTTACGGGTAAGTTTCACGGGTATGTTTCATGGGTGATGTTACACAAGTCTAGGTTTCACTGGTTATTTTCACGGCTCAAGGTTTCACGGGTAAGTTTCACGGGTAAGTTTCACGGGTATGTTTCACGGGTGACGTTTCACGGGTCTAGGTTTCACTGGAAAGTTTCACGGGTCAAGGTTTCACGGGTAAGTTTCACGGGTAAGTTTTACGGGTATGTTTTACAGGTGACGTTTCACGGGTCTAGGTTTCACTGGTAAGTTTCACGGGTATGTTTCAAAGGTGACGTTTCACGGGTCTAGGTTTCACTGGTAAGTTTCACGGGTCAAGGTTTCACGGGTAAGTTTCACGGGTAAGTTTCACGGGTATGTTTCACGGGTATGTTTCACGGGTCAAGGTTTCACGGGTAAGTTTCACGGGTATGTTTCACGGGTGACGTTTCACGGGTCTAGGTTTCACTGGAAAGTTTCACTGGTCAAGGTTTCACGGGTAAGTTTCACGGGTAAGTTTCACGGGTATGTTTCACGGGTGACGTTTCACGGGTCTAGGTTTCACTGGTAAGTTTCACGGGTCAAGGTTTCACGGGTAAGTTTCACGGGTAAGTTTCACGGGTATGTTTCACGGGTGACGTTTCACGGGTCTAGGTTTCACTGGCAAGTTTCACGGGTCAAGGTTTCACGGGTAAGTTTCACTGGTAAGTTTCACGGGTATGTTTCATTGGTGACGTTTCACGGGTCTAGGTTTCACTGGTGAGTTTCACTGGTCAAGGTTTCATGGTTAAGTTTCACGGGTAAGTTTCACGGGTGACGTTTCACGGGTCTAGGTTTCACTGGTAAGTTTCACGGGTCAAGGTTTCACGGGTAAGTTTCACGGGTAAGTTTCACGGGTATGTTTCACGGGTGACGTTTCACGGGTCTAGGTTTCACTGGAAAGTTTCACGGGTTAAGGTTACACGGGTAAGTTTCAAGGGTAAGTTTCACGGGTAAGTTTTACGGGTATGTTTTACAGGTGACGTTTCACGGGTCTAGGTTTCACTGGTAAGTTTCACGGGTCAAGGTTTCACGGGTAAGTTTCACAGGTAAGTTTCACGGGTAAGTTTCACGGGTAAGTTTCACGGGTATGTTTCACGGGTGACGTTTCACGGGTCTAGGTTTCACTGGTAAGTTTCACTGGTAAGTTTCACGGGTCAAGGTTTCACGGGTAAGTTTCACGGGTAAGTTTCACGGGTATGTTTCACGGGTGACGTTTCACGGGTCTAGGTTTCACTGGTAAGTTTCACGGGTCAAGGTTTCACGGGTAAGTTTCACGGGTATGTTTCACGGGTGACGTTTCACGGGTCTAGGTTTCACTGGAAAGTTTCACGGGTCAAGGTTTCACGGGTAAGTTTCACGGGTAAGTTTTACGGGTATGTTTTACAGGTGACGTTTCACGGGTCTAGGTTTCACTGGTAAGTTTCACGGGTCAAGGTTTCACGGGTAAGTTTCACGGGTAAGTTTCACGGGTATGTTTTACGGGTGACGTTTCACGGGTCTAGGTTTCACTGGTAAGTTTCACGGGTCAAGGTTTCACGGGTAAGTTTCACGGGTATGTTTCACGGGTGACGTTTCACGGGTCTAGGTTTCACTGGTAAGTTTCACGGGTCAAGGTTTCACGGGTAAGTTTCACTGGTAAGTTTCACGGGTATGTTTCACGGGTGACGTTTCACGGGTCTAGGTTTCACTGGTAAGTTTCACTGGTCAAGGTTTCATGGTTAAGTTTCACGGGTATGATTCACGGGTGACGTTTCACGGGTCTAGGTTTCACTGGTAAGTTTCACGGGTCAAGGTTTCACGGGTAAGTTTCACGGGTAAGTTTCACGGGTATGTTTCACGGGTGACGTTTCACGGGTCTAGGTTTCACTGGTAAGTTTCACGGGTCAAGGTTTTACGGGTAAGTTTCACGGGTGACGTTTCACGGGTATAGGTTTCACTGGTAAGTTTCACGGGTCAAGGTTTTACGGGTAAGTTTCACGGGTCTAGGTTTCACTGGTAAGTTTCACGGGTCAAGGTTTCACGGGTAAGTTTCACGGGTAAGTTTCACGGGTTTGTTTCACGGGTGACGTTTCACGGGTCTAGGTTTCACTGGAAAGTTTCACGGGTCAAGGTTTCACGGGTAAGTTTCACGCGTAAGTTTCACGGGTATGTTTCACGGGTGACGTTTCACGGGTCTAGGTTTCACTGGTAAGTTTCACGGGTCAAGGTTTCACGGGTAAGTTTCACGGGTAAGTTTCACGGGTATGTTTCACGGGTGACGTTTTACGGGTCTAGGTTTCACTGGTAAGTTTCACGAGTCAAGGTTTCACGGGTAAGTTTCACGGGTAAGTTTCACGGGTAAGTTTTACGGGTATGTTTCACGGGTGACGTTTCACGGGTCTAGGTTTCACTGGTAAGTTTCACGGGTCAAGGTTTCACGGGTAAGTTTCACGGGTAAGTTTCACGGGTATGTTTCACGGGTATGTTTCACGGGTGACGTTTCACGGGTCTAGGTTTCACTGGTAAGTTTCACGGGTCAAGGTTTCACGGGTAAGTTTCACGGGTAAGTTTCACGGGTATGTTTCACGGGTGACGTTTCACGGGTCTAGGTTTCACTGGTAAGTTTCACGGGTCAAGGTTTCATGGGTAAGTTTCACGGGTAAGTTTCACGGGAATGTTTCACGGGTGACGTTTCACGGGTCTAGGTTTCACTGGTAAGTTTCACGGGTCAATGTTTCACGGGTAAGTTTCACGGGTAAGTTTCACGGGTATGTTTCACGGGTGACGTTTCACGGGTCTAGGTTTCACTGGTAAGTTTCACGGGTCAAGGTTTTACGGGTAAGTTTCACGGGTAAGTTTCACGGGTATGTTTCACGGGTGACGTTTCACGGGTCTAGGTTTCACTGGTAAGTTTCACTGGTCAAGGTTTCACGGGTAAGTTTCACGGGTAAGTTTCACGGGTATGTTTCACGGGTGACGTTTCACGGGTCTAGGTTTCACTGGTAAGTTTCACGGGTCAAGGTTTTACGGGTAAGTTTCACGGGTAAGTTTCACGGGTGACGTTTCACGGGTCTAGGTTTCACTGGTAAGTTTCACGGGTCAAGGTTTTACGGGTAAGTTTCACGGGTCTAGGTTTCACTGGTAAGTTTCACGGGTCAAGGTTTCACGGGTAAGTTTCACGGGTATGTTTCACGGGTGACGTTTCACGGGTCTAGGTTTCACTGGTAAGTTTCACGGGTCAAGGTTTCACGGGTAAGTTTTACGGGTATGTTTTACAGGTGACGTTTCACGGGTCTAGGTTTCACTGGTAAGTTTCACGGGTCAAGGTTTTACGGGTAAGTTTCACGGGTATGTTTCATGGGTGATGTTACACAAGTCTAGGTTTCACTGGTTATTTTCACGGGTCAAGGTTTCACGGGTAAGTTTCACGGGTAAGTTTCACGGGTATGTTTCACGGGTGACGTTTCACGGGTCTAGGTTTTACTGGAAAGTTTCACGGGTCAAGGTTTCACGGGTAAGTTTCACGGGTAAGTTTTACGGGTATGTTTTACAGGTGACGTTTCACGGGTCTAGGTTTCACTGGTAAGTTTCACGGGTATGTTTCACGGGTGACGTTTCACGGGTCTAGGTTTCACTGGTAAGTTTCACGGGTCAAGGTTTCACGGGTAAGTTTCACGGGTAAGTTTCACGGGTATGTTTCACGGGTATGTTTCACGGGTCAAGGTTTCACGGGTAAGTTTCACGGGTATGTTTCACGGGTGACGTTTCACGGGTCTAGGTTTCACTGGAAAGTTTCACTGGTCAAGGTTTCACGGGTAAGTTTCACGGGTAAGTTTTACGGGTATGTTTTACAGGTGACGTTTCACGGGTCTAGGTTTCACTGGTAAGTTTCACGGGTCAAGGTTTCACGGGTAAGTTTCACGGGTAAGTTTCACGGGTAAGTTTCACGGGTATGTTTTACGGGTGACGTTTCACGGGTCTAGGTTTCACTGGTAAGTTTCACGAGTCAAGGATTCACGGGTAAGTTTCACGGGTAAGTTTTACGGGTAAGTTTCACGGGTGACGTTTCACGGGTGACGTTTCACGGGTCTAGGTTTCACTGGTAAGTTTCACGGGTCAAGGTTTCACGGGTAAGTTTCACGGGTATGTTTCACGGGTAAGTTTCACGGGTATGTTTCACGGGTGACGTTTTACGGGTCTAGGTTTCACTGGTAAGTTTCACGGGTCAAGGTTTCACGGGTAAGTTTCACGGGTAAGTTTCACGGGTATGTTTCACGGGTATGTTTCACGGGTGACGTTTCACGGGTCTAGGTTTCACTGGTAAGTTTCACGGGTCAAGGTTTCACGGGTAAGTTTCACGGGTAAGTTTCACGGGTATGTTTCACGGGTGACGTTTCACGGGTCTAGGTTTCACTGGAAAGTTTCACGGGTCAAGGTTTCACGGGTAAGTTTTACGGGTATGTTTTACAGGTGACGTTTCACGGGTCTAGGTTTCACTGGTAAGTTTCACGGGTATGTTTCACGGGTGACGTTTCACGGGTCTAGGTTTCACTGGTAAGTTTCACGGGTCAAGGTTTCACGGGTAAGTTTTACGGGTATGTTTTACAGGTGACGTTTCACGGGTCTAGGTTTCACTGGTAAGTTTCACGGGTCAAGGTTTTACGGGTAAGTTTCACGGGTATGTTTCATGGGTGATGTTACACAAGTCTAGGTTTCACTGGTTATTTTCACGGGTCAAGGTTTCACGGGTAAGTTTCACGGGTAAGTTTCACGGGTATGTTTCACGGGTGACGTTTCACGGGTCTAGGTTTCACTGGAAAGTTTCACGGGTCAAGGTTTCACGGGTAAGTTTCACGGGTATGTTTCACGGGTGACGTTTCACGGGTCTAGGTTTCACTGGTAAATTTCACGAGTCAAGGATTCACGGGTAAGTTTCACGGGTAAGTTTTACGGGTAAGTTTCACGGGTGACGTTTCACGGGTGACGTTTCACGGGTCTAGGTTTCACTGGTAAGTTTCACGGGTCAAGGTTTCACGGGTAAGTTTCACGGGTATGTTTCACGGGTAAGTTTCACGGGTATGTTTCACGGGTGACGTTTTACGGGTCTAGGTTTCACTGGTAAGTTTCACGGGTCAAGGTTTCACGGGTAAGTTTCACGGGTAAGTTTCACGGGTATGTTTCACGGGTATGTTTCACGGGTGACGTTTCACGGGTCTAGGTTTCACTGGTAAGTTTCACGGGTCAAGGTTTCACGGGTAAGTTTCACGGGTAAGTTTCACGGGTATGTTTCACGGGTGACGTTTCACGGGTCTAGGTTTCACTGGAAAGTTTCACGGGTCAAGGTTTCACGGGTAAGTTTCACGGGTAAGTTTCACGGGTATGTTTTACAGGTGACGTTTCACGGGTCGAGGTTTCACTGGTTAGTTTCACGGGTATGTTTCACGGGTGACGTTTCACGGTTCTAGGTTTCACTGGTAAGTTTCACGGGTATGTTTCACGGGTCTAGGTTTCACTGGAAAGTTTCACGGGTCAAGGTTTCACGGGTAAGTTTCACGGGTAAGTTTTACGGGTATGTTTTACAGGTGACGTTTCACGGGTCTAGGTTTCACTGGTAAGTTTCACGGGTATGTTTTACAGGTGACGTTTCACGGGTCTAGGTTTCACTGGTAAGTTTCACGGGTATGTTTCACGGGTGACGTTTCACGGGTCTAGGTTTCACTGGTAAGTTTCACGGGTCAAGGTTTCACGGGTAAGTTTTACGGGTATGTTTTACAGGTGACGTTTCACGGGTCTAGGTTTCACTGGTAAGTTTCACGGGTCAAGGTTTTACGGGTAAGTTTCACGGGTATGTTTCATGGGTGATGTTACACAAGTCTAGGTTTCACTGGTTATTTTCACGGGTCAAGGTTTCACGGGTAAGTTTCACGGGTAAGTTTCACGGGTATGTTTCACGGGTGACGTTTCACGGGTCTAGGTTTCACTGGAAAGTTTCACGGGTCAAGGTTTCACGGGTAAGTTTCACGGGTAAGTTTTACGGGTATGTTTTACAGGTGACGTTTCACGGGTCTAGGTTTCACTGGTAAGTTTCACGGGTATGTTTCACGGGTGACGTTTCACGGGTCTAGGTTTCACTGGTAAGTTTCACGGGTCAAGGTTTCACGGGTAAGTTTCACGGGTAAGTTTCACGGGTATGTTTCACGGGTATGTTTCACGGGTCAAGGTTTCACGGGTAAGTTTCACGGGTATGTTTCACGGGTGACGTTTCACGGGTCTAGGTTTCACTGGAAAGTTTCACGGGTCAAGGTTTCACGGGTAAGTTTCACGGGTAAGTTTTACGGGTATGTTTTACAGGTGACGTTTCACGGGTCTAGGTTTCACTGGTAAGTTTCACGGGTCAAGGTTTCACGGGTAAGTTTCACGGGTAAGTTTCACGGGTATGTTTTACGGGTGACGTTTCACGGGTCTAGGTTTCACTGGTAAGTTTCACGGGTCAAGGTTTCACGGGTAAGTTTCACGGGTATGTTTCACGGGTGACGTTTCACGGGTCTAGGTTTCACTGGTAAGTTTCACGGGTCAAGGTTTCACGGGTAAGTTTCACTGGTAAGTTTCACGGGTATGTTTCACGGGTGACGTTTCACGGGTCTAGGTTTCACTGGTCAAGGTTTCATGGTTAAGTTTTACGGGTAAGTTTCACGGGTATGATTCACGGGTGACGTTTCACGGGTCTAGGTTTCACTGGTAAGTTTCACGGGTCAAGGTTTCACGGGTAAGTTTCACGGGTAAGTTTCACGGGTATGTTTCACGGGTGACGTTTCACGGGTCTAGGTTTCACTGGTAAGTTTCACGGGTCAAGGTTTTACGGGTAAGTTTCACGGGTAAGTTTCACGGGTGACGTTTCACGGGTATAGGTTTCACTGGTAAGTTTCACGGGTCAAGGTTTTACGGGTAAGTTTTACGGGTCTAGGTTTCACTGGTAAGTTTCACGGGTCAAGGTTTCACGGGTAAGTTTCACGGGTAAGTTTCACGGGTTTGTTTCACGGGTGACGTTTCACGGGTCTAGGTTTCACTGGAAAGTTTCACGGGTCAAGGTTTCACGGGTAAGTTTCACGGGTAAGTTTCACGGGTATGTTTCACGGGTGACGTTTCACGGGTCTAGGTTTCACTGGTAAGTTTCACGGGTCAAGGTTTCACGGGTAAGTTTCACGGGTAAGTTTCACGGGTATGTTTCACGGGTGACGTTTTACGGGTCTAGGTTTCACTGGTAAGTTTCACGAGTCAAGGTTTCACGGGTAAGTTTCACGGGTAAGTTTCACGGGTAAGTTTCACGGGTATGTTTCACGGGTGACGTTTCACGGGTCTAGGTTTCACTGGTAAGTTTCACGGGTCAAGGTTTCACGGGTAAGTTTCACGGGTAAGTTTCACGGGTATGTTTCACGGGTATGTTTCACGGGTGACGTTTCACGGGTCTAGGTTTCACTGGTAAGTTTCACGGGTCAAGGTTTCACGGGTAAGTTTCACGGGTAAGTTTCACGGGTATGTTTCACGGGTGACGTTTCACGGGTCTAGGTTTCACTGGTAAGTTTCACGGGTCAAGGTTTCACGGGTAAGTTTCACGGGTAAGTTTCACGGGTATGTTTCACGGGTGACGTTTCACGGGTCTAGGTTTCACTGGTAAGTTTCACGGGTCAATGTTTCACGGGTAAGTTTCACGGGTAAGTTTCACGGGTATGTTTCACGGGTGACGTTTCACGGGTCTAGGTTTCACTGGTAAGTTTCACGGGTCAAGGTTTTACGGGTAAGTTTCACGGGTAAGTTTCACGGGTATGTTTCACGGGTGACGTTTCACGGGTCTAGGTTTCACTGGTAAGTTTCACGGGTCAAGGTTTCACGGGTAAGTTTCACGGGTATGTTTCACGGGTGACGTTTCACGGGTCTAGGTTTCACTGGTAAGTTTCACGGGTCAAGGTTTTACGGGTAAGTTTCACGGGTAAGTTTCACGGGTGACGTTTCACGGGTCTAGGTTTCACTGGTAAGTTTCACGGGTCAAGGTTTTACGGGTAAGTTTCACGGGTCTAGGTTTCACTGGTAAGTTTCACGGGTCAAGGTTTCACGGGTAAGTTTCACGGGTATGTTTCACGGGTGACGTTTCACGGGTCTAGGTTTCACTGGTAAGTTTCACGGGTCAAGGTTTCACGGGTAAGTTTCACGGGTAAGTTTCACTGGTAAGTTTTACGGGTATGTTTTACAGGTGACGTTTCACGGGTCTAGGTTTCACTGGTAAGTTTCACGGGTCAAGGTTTTACGGGTAAGTTTCACGGGTATGTTTCATGGGTGATGTTACACAAGTCTAGATTTCACTGGTTATTTTCACGGGTCAAGGTTTCACGGGTAAGTTTCACGGGTAAGTTTCACGGGTATGTTTCACGGGTGACGTTTCACGGGTCTAGGTTTCACTGGAAAGTTTCACGGGTCAAGGTTTCACGGGTAAGTTTCACGGGTAAGTTTTACGGGTATGTTTTACAGGTGACGTTTCACGGGTCTAGGTTTCACTGGTAAGTTTCACGGGTATGTTTCACGGGTGACGTTTCACGGGTCTAGGTTTCACTGGTAAGTTTCACGGGTCAAGGTTTCACGGGTAAGTTTCACGGGTAAGTTTCACGGGTAAGTTTCACGGGTATGTTTCACGGGTATGTTTCACGGGTCAAGGTTTCACGGGTAAGTTTCACGGGTATGTTTCACGGGTGACGTTTCACGGGTCTAGGTTTCACTGGAAAGTTTCACTGGTCAAGGTTTCACGGGTAAGTTTCACGGGTAAGTTTTACGGGTATGTTTTACAGGTGACGTTTCACGGGTCTAGGTTTCACTGGTAAGTTTCACGGGTCAAGGTTTCACGGGTAAGTTTCACGGGTAAGTTTCACGAGTATGTTTTACGGGTGACGTTTCACGGGTCTAGGTTTCACTGGTAAGTTTCACGAGTCAAGGATTCACGGGTAAGTTTCACGGGTAAGTTTTACGGGTAAGTTTCACGGGTGACGTTTCACGGGTGACGTTTCACGGGTGACGTTTCACGGGTCTAGGTTTCACGGGTAAGTTTCACGGGTCAAGGTTTCACGGGTAAGTTTCACGGGTATGTTTCACGGGTAAGTTTCACGGGTATGTTTCACGGGTGACGTTTCACGGGTCTAGGTTTCACTGGTAAGTTTCACGGGTCAAGGTTTCACGGGTAAGTTTCACGGGTAAGTTTCACGGGTAAGTTTCACGGGTATGTTTCACGGGTATGTTTCACGGGTGACGTTTCACGGGTCTAGGTTTCACTGGTAAGTTTCACGGGTCAAGGTTTCACGGGTAAGTTTCACGGGTAAGTTTCACGGGTATGTTTCACGGGTGACGTTTCACGGGTCTAGGTTTCACTGGAAAGTTTCACGGGTCAAGGTTTCACGGGTAAGTTTCACGGGTAAGTTTTACGGGTATGTTTTACAGGTGACGTTTCACGGGTCTAGGTTTCACTGGTAAGTTTCACGGGTATGTTTCACGGGTGACGTTTCACGGGTCTAGGTTTCACTGGTAAGTTTCACGGGTCAAGGTTTCACGGGTAAGTTTCACGGGTAAGTTTCACGGGTATGTTTCACGGGTATGTTTCACGGGTCAAGGTTTCACGGGTAAGTTTCACGGGTATGTTTCACGGGTGACGTTTCACGGGTCTAGGTTTCACTGGAAAGTTTCACGGGTCAAGGTTTCACGGGTAAGTTTCACGGGTAAGTTTTACGGGTATGTTTTACAGGTGACGTTTCACGGGTCTAGGTTTCACTGGTAAGTTTCACGGGTCAAGGTTTCACGGGTAAGTTTCACGGGTAAGTTTCACAGGTATGTTTTACGGGTGACGTTTCACGGGTCTAGGTTTCACTGGTAAGTTTCACGGGTCAAGGTTTCACGGGTAAGTTTCACGGGTATGTTTCACGGGTGACGTTTCACGGGTCTAGGTTTCACTGGTAAACTTCACGGGTCAAGGTTTCACGGGTAAGTTTCACTGGTAAGTTTCACGGGTATGTTTCACGGGTGACGTTTCACGGGTCTAGGTTTCACTGGTAAGTTTCACTGGTCAAGGTTTCATGGTTAAGTTTCACGGGTAAGTTTCACGGGTATGATTCACGGGTGACGTTTCACGGGTCTAGGTTTCACTGGTAAGTTTCACGGGTCAAGGTTTCACGGGTAAGTTTCACGGGTAAGTTTCACGGGTATGTTTCACGGGTGACGTTTCACGGGTCTAGGTTTCACTGGTAAGTTTTACGGGTCAAGGTTTTACGGGTAAGTTTCACGGGTAAGTTTCACGGGTGACGTTTCACGGGTATAGGTTTCACTGGTAAGTTTCACGGGTCAAGGTTTTACGGGTAAGTTTCACGGGTCTAGGTTTCACTGGAAAGTTTCACGGGTCAAGGTTTCACGGGTAAGTTTCACGGGTAAGTTTCACGGGTATGTTTCACGGGTGACGTTTCACGGGTCTAGGTTTCACTGGTAAGTTTCACGGGTCAAGGTTTCACGGGTAAGTTTCACGGGTAAGTTTCACGGGTATGTTTCACGGGTGACGTTTTACGGGTCTAGGTTTCACTGGTAAGTTTCACGAGTCAAGGTTTCACGGGTAAGTTTCACGGGTAAGTTTCACGGGTAAGTTTCACGGGTAAGTTTCACGGGTATGTTTCACGGGTGACGTTTCACGGGTCTAGGTTTCACTGGTAAGTTTCACGGGTCAAGGTTTCACGGGTAAGTTTCACGGGTAAGTTTCACGGGTATGTTTCACGGGTATGTTTCACGGGTGACGTTTCACGGGTCTAGGTTTCACTGGTAAGTTTCACGGGTCAAGGTTTCACGGGTAAGTTTCACGGGTAAGTTTCACGGGTATGTTTCACGGGTGACGTTTCACGGGTCTAGGTTTCACTGGTAAGTTTCACGGGTCAAGGTTTCACGGGTAAGTTTCACGGGTAAGTTTCACGGGTATGTTTCACGGGTGACGTTTCACGGGTCTAGGTTTCACTGGTAAGTTTCACGGGTCAATGTTTCACGGGTAAGTTTCACGGGTAAGTTTCACGGGTATGTTTCACGGGTGACGTTTCACGGGTCTAGGTTTCACTGGTAAGTTTCACGGGTCAAGGTTTTACGGGTAAGTTTCACGGGTAAGTTTCACGGGTATGTTTCACGGGTGACGTTTCACGGGTCTAGGTTTCACTGGTAAGTTTCACGGGTCAAGGTTTCACGGGTAAGTTTCACGGGTAAGTTTCACGGGTATGTTTCACGGGTGACGTTTCACGGGTCTAGGTTTCACTGGTAAGTTTCACGGGTCAAGGTTTTACGGGTAAGTTTCACGGGTAAGATTCACGGGTGACGTTTCACGGGTCTAGGTTTCACTGGTAAGTTTCACGGGTCAAGGTTTTACGGGTAAGTTTCACGGGTCTAGGTTTCACTGGTAAGTTTCACGGGTCAAGGTTTCACGGGTAAGTTTCACGGGTATGTTTCACGGGTGACGTTTCACGGGTCTAGGTTTCACTGGTAAGTTTCACGGGTCAAGGTTTCACGGGTAAGTTTCACGGGTAAGTTTCACGGGTAAGTTTTACGGGTATGTTTTACAGGTGACGTTTCACGGGTCTAGGTTTCACTGGTAAGTTTCACGGGTCAAGGTTTTACGGGTAAGTTTCACGGGTATGTTTCATGGGTGATGTTACACAAGTCTAGGTTTCACTGGTTATTTTCACGGGTCAAGGTTTCACGGGTAAGTTTCACGGGTAAGTTTCACGGGTATGTTTCACGGGTGACGTTTCAGGGGTCTAGGTTTCACTGGAAAGTTTCACGGGTCAAGGTTTCACGGGTAAGTTTCACGGGTAAGTTTTACGGGTATGTTTTACAGGTGACGTTTCACGGGTCTAGGTTTCACTGGTAAGTTTCACGGGTATGTTTCAAAGGTGACGTTTCACGGGTCTAGGTTTCACTGGTAAGTTTCACGGGTCAAGGTTTCACGGGTAAGTTTCACGGGTAAGTTTCACGGGTATGTTTCACGGGTATGTTTCACGGGTCAAGGTTTCACGGGTAAGTTTCACGGGTATGTTTCACGGGTGACGTTTCACGGGTCTAGGTTTCACTGGAAAGTTTCACTGGTCAAGGTTTCACGGGTAAGTTTCACGGGTAAGTTTTACGGGTATGTTTTACAGGTGACGTTTCACGGGTCTAGGTTTCACTGGTAAGTTTCACGGGTCAAGGTTTCACGGGTAAGTTTCACGGGTAAGTTTCACGGGTATGTTTTACGGGTGACGTTTTACGGGTCTAGGTTTCACTGGTAAGTTTCACGAGTCAAGGATTCACGGGTAAGTTTCACGGGTAAGTTTTACGGGTAAGTTTCACGGGTGACGTTTCACGGGTGACGTTTCACGGGTCTAGGTTTCACTGGTAAGTTTCACGGGTCAAGGTTTCACGGGTAAGTTTCACGGGTATGTTTCACGGGTATGTTTCACGGGTATGTTTCACGGGTCAAGGTTTCACGGGTAAGTTTCACGGGTATGTTTCACGGGTGACGTTTCACGGGTCTAGGTTTCACTGGAAAGTTTCACGGGTCAAGGTTTCACGGGTAAGTTTCACGGGTAAGTTTTACGGGTATGTTTTACAGGTGACGTTTCACGGGTCTAGGTTTCACTGGTAAGTTTCACGGGTCAAGGTTTCACGGGTAAGTTTCACGGGTAAGTTTCACGGGTATGTTTTACGGGTGACGTTTCACGGGTCTAGGTTTCACTGGTAAGTTTCACGGGTCAAGGTTTCACGGGTAAGTTTCACGGGTATGTTTAACGGGTGACGTTTCACGGGTCTAGGTTTCACTGGTAAGTTTCACGGGTCAAGGTTTCACGGGTAAGTTTCACTGGTAAGTTTCACGGGTATGTTTCACGGGTGACGTTTCACGGGTCTAGGTTTCACTGGTAAGTTTCACTGGTCAAGGTTTCATGGTTAAGTTTCACGGGTAAGTTTCACGGGTATGATTCACGGGTGACGTTTCACGGGTCTAGGTTTCACTGGTAAGTTTCACGGGTCAAGGTTTCACGGGTAAGTTTCACGGGTAAGTTTCACGGGTATGTTTCACGGGTGACGTTTCACGGGTCTAGGTTTCACTGGTAAGTTTCACGGGTCAAGGTTTTACGGGTAAGTTTCACGGGTAAGTTTCACGGGTGACGTTTTACGGGTATAGGTTTCACTGGTAAGTTTCACGGGTCAAGGTTTTACGGGTAAGTTTCACGGGTCTAGGTTTCACTGGTAAGTTTCACGGGTCAAGGTTTCACGGGTAAGTTTCACGGGTAAGTTTCACGGGTTTGTTTCACGGGTGACGTTTCACGGGTCTAGGTTTCACTGGAAAGTTTCACGGGTCAAGGTTTCACGGGTAAGTTTCACGGGTAAGTTTCACGGGTATGTTTCACGGGTGACGTTTCACGGGTCTAGGTTTCACTGGTAAGTTTCACGGGTCAAGGTTTCACGGGTAAGTTTCACGGGTAAGTTTCACGGGTATGTTTCACGGGTGACGTTTTACGGGTCTAGGTTTCACTGGTAAGTTTCACGAGTCAAGGTTTCACGGGTAAGTTTCACGGGTAAGTTTCACGGGTAAGTTTCACGGGTATGTTTCACGGGTGACGTTTCACGGGTCTAGGTTTCACTGGTAAGTTTCACGGGTCAAGGTTTCACGGGTAAGTTTCACGGGTAAGTTTCACGGGTATGTTTCACGGGTATGTTTCACGGGTGACGTTTCACGGGTCTAGGTTTCACTGGTAAGTTTCACGGGTCAAGGTTTCACGGGTAAGTTTCACGGGTAAGTTTCACGGGTATGTTTCACGGGTGACGTTTCACGGGTCTAGGTTTCACTGGTAAGTTTCACGGGTCAAGGTTTCACGGGTAAGTTTCACGGGTAAGTTTCACGGGTATGTTTCACGGGTGACGTTTCACGGGTCTAGGTTTCACTGGTAAGTTTCACGGGTCAATGTTTCACGGGTAAGTTTCACGGGTAAGTTTCACGGGTATGTTTCACGGGTGACGTTTCACGGGTCTAGGTTTCACTGGTAAGTTTCACGGGTCAAGGTTTTACGGGTAAGTTTCACGGGTATGTTTCACGGGTGACGTTTAAAGGGTCTAGGTTTCACTGGTAAGTTTCACGGGTCAAGGTTTCACGGGTAAGTTTCACGGGTAAGTTTCACGGGTATGTTTCACGGGTGACGTTTCACGGGTCTAGGTTTCACTGGTAAGTTTCACGGGTCAAGGTTTTACGGGTAAGTTTCACGGGTAAGTTTCACGGGTGACGTTTCACGGGTCTAGGTTTCACTGGTAAGTTTCACGGGTCAAGGTTTTACGGGTAAGTTTCATGGGTCTAGGTTTCACTGGTAAGTTTCACGGGTCAAGGTTTCACGGGTAAGTTTCACGGGTATGTTTCACGGGTGACGTTTCACGGGTCTAGGTTTCACTGGTAAGTTTCACGGGTCAAGGTTTCACGGGTAAGTTTCACGGGTAAGTTTTACGGGTATGTTTTACAGGTGACGTTTCACGGGTCTAGGTTTCACTGGTAAGTTTCACGGGTCAAGGTTTTACGGGTAAGTTTCACGGGTATGTTTCATGGGTGATGTTACACAAGTCTAGGTTTCACTGGTTATTTTCACGGGTCAAGGTTTCACGGGTAAGTTTCACGGGTAAGTTTCACGGGTATGTTTCACGGGTGACGTTTCACGGGTCTAGGTTTCACTGGAAAGTTTCACGGGTCAAGGTTTCACGGGTAAGTTTCACGGGTAAGTTTTACGGGTATGTTTTACAGGTGACGTTTCACGGGTCTAGGTTTCACTGGTAAGTTTCACGGGTATGTTTCACGGGTGACGTTTCACGGGTCTAGGTTTCACTGGTAAGTTTCACGGGTCAAGGTTTCACGGGTAAGTTTCACGGGTAAGTTTCACGGGTATGTTTCACGGGTATGTTTCACGGGTCAAGGTTTCACGGGTAAGTTTCACGGGTATGTTTCACGGGTGACGTTTCACGGGTCTAGGTTTCACTGGAAAGTTTCACTGGTCAAGGTTTCACGGGTAAGTTTCACGGGTAAGTTTTACGGGTATGTTTTACAGGTGACGTTTCACGGGTCTAGGTTTCACTGGTAAGTTTCACGGGTCAAGGTTTCACGGGTAAGTTTCACGGGTAAGTTTCACGGGTATGTTTCACGGGTATGTTTCACGGGTGACGTTTCACGGGTCTAGGTTTCACTGGTAAGTTTCACGGGTCAAGGTTTCACGGGTAAGTTTAACGGGTAAGTTTCACGGGTATGTTTCACGGGTGACGTTTCACGGGTCTAGGTTTCACTGGTAAGTTTCACGGGTCAAGGTTTCACGGGTAAGTTTCACGGGTAAGTTTCACGGGTATGTTTCACGGGTGACGTTTCACGGGTCTAGGTTTCACTGGTAAGTTTCACGGGTCAATGTTTCACGGGTAAGTTTCACGGGTAAGTTTCACGGGTATGTTTCACGGGTGACGTTTCACGGGTCTAGGTTTCACTGGTAAGTTTCATGGGTCAAGGTTTTACGGGTAAGTTTCACGGGTAAGTTTCACGGGTATGTTTCACGGGTGACGTTTCACGGGTCTAGGTTTCACTGGTAAGTTTCACGGGTCAAGGTTTCACGGGTAAGTTTCACGGGTAAGTTTCACGGGTATGTTTCACGGGTGACGTTTCACGGGTCTAGGTTTCACTGGTAAGTTTCACGGGTCAAGGTTTTACGGGTAAGTTTCACGGGTAAGATTCACGGGTGACGTTTCACGGGTCTAGGTTTCACTGGTAAGTTTCACGGGTCAAGGTTTTACGGGTAAGTTTCACGGGTCTAGGTTTCACTGGTAAGTTTCACGGGTCAAGGTTTCACGGGTAAGTTTCACGGGTATGTTTCACGGGTGACGTTTCACGGGTCTAGGTTTCACTGGTAAGTTTCACGGGTCAAGGTTTACGGGTAAGTTTCACGGGTAAGTTTCACGGGTAAGTTTTACGGGTATGTTTTACAGGTGACGTTTCACGGGTCTAGGTTTCACTGGTAAGTTTCACGGGTCAAGGTTTTACGGGTAAGTTTCACGGGTATGTTTCATGGGTGATGTTACACAAGTCTAGGTTTCACTGGTTATTTTCACGGCTCAAGGTTTCACGGGTAAGTTTCACGGGTAAGTTTCACGGGTATGTTTCACGGGTGACGTTTCACGGGTCTAGGTTTCACTGGAAAGTTTCACGGGTCAAGGTTTCACGGGTAAGTTTCACGGGTAAGTTTTACGGGTATGTTTTACAGGTGACGTTTCACGGGTCTAGGTTTCACTGGTAAGTTTCACGGGTATGTTTCAAAGGTGACGTTTCACGGGTCTAGGTTTCACTGGTAAGTTTCACGGGTCAAGGTTTCACGGGTAAGTTTCACGGGTAAGTTTCACGGGTATGTTTCACGGGTATGTTTCACGGGTCAAGGTTTCACGGGTAAGTTTCACGGGTATGTTTCACGGGTGACGTTTCACGGGTCTAGGTTTCACTGGAAAGTTTCACTGGTCAAGGTTTCACGGGTAAGTTTCACGGGTAAGTTTTACGGGTATGTTTTACAGGTGACGTTTCACGGGTCTAGGTTTCACTGGTAAGTTTCACGGGTCAAGGTTTCACGGGTAAGTTTCACGGGTAAGTTTCACGGGTATGTTTTACGGGTGACGTTTCACGGGTCTAGGTTTCACTGGTAAGTTTCACGAGTCAAGGATTCACGGGTAAGTTTCACGGGTAAGTTTTACGGGTAAGTTTCACGGGTATGTTTCACGGGTCAAGGTTTCACGGGTAAGTTTCACGGGTATGTTTCACGGGTGACGTTTCACGGGTCTAGGTTTCACTGGAAAGTTTCACTGGTCAAGGTTTCACGGGTAAGTTTCACGGGTAAGTTTTACGGGTATGTTTTACAGGTGACGTTTCACGGGTCTAGGTTTCACTGGTAAGTTTCACGGGTCAAGGTTTCACGGGTAAGTTTCACGGGTAAGTTTCACGGGTATGTTTCACGGGTATGTTTCACGGGTGACGTTTCACGGGTCTAGGTTTCACTGGTAAGTTTCACGGGTCAAGGTTTCACGGGTAAGTTTCACGGGTAAGTTTCACGGGTATGTTTCACGGGTGACGTTTCACGGGTCTAGGTTTCACTGGTAAGTTTCACGGGTCAAGGTTTCACGGGTAAGTTTCACGGGTAAGTTTCACGGGTATGTTTCACGGGTGACGTTTCACGGGTCTAGGTTTCACTGGTAAGTTTCACGGGTCAATGTTTCACGGGTAAGTTTCACGGGTAAGTTTCACGGGTATGTTTCACGGGTGACGTTTCACGGGTCTAGGTTTCACTGGTAAGTTTCACGGGTCAAGGTTTTACGGGTAAGTTTCACGGGTAAGTTTCACGGGTATGTTTCACGGGTGACGTTTCACGGGTCTAGGTTTCACTGGTAAGTTTCACGGGTCAAGGTTTCACGGGTAAGTTTCACGGGTAAGTTTCACGGGTATGTTTCACGGGTGACGTTTCACGGGTCTAGGTTTCACTGGTAAGTTTCACGGGTCAAGGTTTTACGGGTAAGTTTTACGGGTAAGATTCACGGGTGACGTTTCACGGGTCTAGGTTTCACTGGTAAGTTTCACGGGTCAAGGTTTTACGGGTAAGTTTCACGGGTCTAGGTTTCACTGGTAAGTTTCACGGGTCAAGGTTTCACGGGTAAGTTTCACGGGTATGTTTCACGGGTGACGTTTCACGGGTCTAGGTTTCACTGGTAAGTTTCACGGGTCAAGGTTTCACGGGTAAGTTTCACGGGTAAGTTTCACGGGTAAGTTTTACGGGTATGTTTTACAGGTGACGTTTCACGGGTCTAGGTTTCACTGGTAAGTTTCACGGGTCAAGGTTTTACGGGTAAGTTTCACGGGTATGTTTCATGGGTGATGTTACACAAGTCTAGGTTTCACTGGTTATTTTCACGGGTCAAGGTTTCACGGGTAAGTTTCACGGGTAAGTTTCACGGGTATGTTTCACGGGTGACGTTTCACGGGTCTAGGTTTCACTGGAAAGTTTCACGGGTCAAGGTTTCACGGGTAAGTTTCACGGGTAAGTTTTACGGGTATGTTTTACAGGTGACGTTTCACGGGTCTAGGTTTCACTGGTAAGTTTCACGGGTATGTTTCAAAGGTGATGTTTCACGGGTCTAGGTTTCACTGGTAAGTTTCACGGGTCAAGGTTTCACGGGTAAGTTTCACGGGTAAGTTTCACGGGTATGTTTCACGGGTATGTTTCACGGGTCAAGGTTTCACGGGTAAGTTTCACGGGTATGTTTCACGGGTGACGTTTCACGGGTCTAGGTTTCACTGGAAAGTTTCACTGGTCAAGGTTTCACGGGTAAGTTTCACGGGTAAGTTTTACGGGTATGTTTTACAGGTGACGTTTCACGGGTCTAGGTTTCACTGGTAAGTTTCACGGGTCAAGGTTTCACGGGTAAGTTTCACGGGTAAGTTTCACGGGTATGTTTTACGGGTGACGTTTCACGGGTCTAGGTTTCACTGGTAAGTTTCACGAGTCAAGGATTCACGGGTAAGTTTCACGGGTAAGTTTTACGGGTAAGTTTCACGGGTGACGTTTCACGGGTCTAGGTTTCACTGGTAAGTTTCACGGGTCAAGGTTTCACGAGTAAGTTTCACGGGTATGTTTCACGGGTATGTTTCACGGGTATGTTTCACGGGTCAAGGTTTCACGGGTAAGTTTCACGGGTATGTTTCACGGGTGACGTTTCACGGGTCTAGGTTTCACTGGAAAGTTTCACGGGTCAAGGTTTCACGGGTAAGTTTCACGGGTAAGTTTTACGGGTATGTTTTACAGGTGACGTTTCACGGTTCTAGGTTTCACTGGTAAGTTTCACGGGTCAAGGTTTCACGGGTAAGTTTCACGGGTAAGTTTCACGGGTATGTTTTACGGGTGACGTTTCACGGGTCTAGGTTTCACTGGTAAGTTTCACGGGTCAAGGTTTCACGGGTAAGTTTCACGGGTATGTTTCACGGGTGACGTTTCACGGGTCTAGGTTTCACTGGTAAGTTTCACGGGTCAAGGTTTCACGGGTAAGTTTCACTGGTAAGTTTCACGGGTATGTTTCACGGGTGACGTTTCACGGGTCTAGGTTTCACTGGTAAGTTTCACTGGTCAAGGTTTCATGGTTAAGTTTCACGGGTAAGTTTCACGGGTATGATTCACGGGTGACGTTTCACGGGTCTAGGTTTCACTGGTAAGTTTCACGGGTCAAGGTTTCACGGGTAAGTTTCACGGGTAAGTTTCACGGGTATGTTTCACGGGTGACGTTTCACGGGTCTAGGTTTCACTGGTAAGTTTCACGGGTCAAGGTTTTACGGGTAAGTTTCACGGGTAAGTTTCACGGGTGACGTTTCACGGGTATAGGTTTCACTGGTAAGTTTCACGGGTCAAGGTTTTACGGGTAAGTTTCACGGGTCAAGGTTTCACGGGTAAGTTTCACAGGTAAGTTTCACGGGTTTGTTTCACGGGTGACGTTTCACGGGTCTAGGTTTCACTGGAAAGTTTCACGGGTCAAGGTTTCACGGGTAAGTTTCACGGGTAAGTTTCACGGGTATGTTTCACGGGTGACGTTTCACGGGTCTAGGTTTCACTGGTAAGTTTCACGGGTCAAGGTTTCACGGGTAAGTTTCACGGGTAAGTTTCACGGGTATGTTTCACGGGTGACGTTTTACGGGTCTAGGTTTCACTGGTAAGTTTCACGAGTCAAGGTTTCACGGGTAAGTTTCACGGGTAAGTTTCACGGGTAAGTTTCACGGGTATGTTTCACGGGTGACGTTTCACGGGTCTAGGTTTCACTGGTAAGTTTCACGGGTCAAGGTTTCACGGATAAGTTTCACGGGTAAGTTTCACGGGTATGTTTCACGGGTATGTTTCACGGGTGACGTTTCACGGGTCTAGGTTTCACTGGTAAGTTTCACGGGTCAAGGTTTTACGGGTAAGTTTCACGGGTAAGTTTCACGGGTATGTTTCACGGGTGACGTTTCACGGGTCTAGGTTTCACTGGTAAGTTTCACGGGTCAAGGTTTCACGGGTAAGTTTCACGGGTAAGTTTCACGGGTATGTTTCACGGGTGACGTTTCACGGGTCTAGGTTTCACTGGTAAGTTTCACGGGTCAATGTTTCACGGGTAAGTTTCACGGGTAAGTTTCACGGGTATGTTTCACGGGTGACGTTTCACGGGTCTAGGTTTCACTGGTAAGTTTCACGGGTCAAGGTTTTACGGGTAAGTTTCACGGGTAAGTTTCACGGGTATGTTTCACGGGTGACGTTTCACGGG